>OX101789.1:45283990-45408990 GCA_944452715.1 Ophion slaviceki | reverse complement strand
ATACATAAGTAAAAATATTTCATAACTATCTATGCACGTATACATATATTCTCGATCAATAATAATATAGGAGGGCCAATAAAGAGCCCTTTTCCTTTCATCACCTCTGATCACCAACACCTCATTTATTATTCCTTCTCCTCAAACTCAATAACCCTTCGTCTTCTTCGTTACAAATTTCACGGTAAACTTCAGCATCCCGTCAAATGCGGATTACGCACGCACTGATTTTGCACACGCGTATCGAGGATTAATCGATACGACAGTCAAGGGCGCGTTGGTGCCTCAGTCCGAGGGTTGAGGAAGTCTCTGAGAGGCTCGTCCTACAGAGCCTCGCCGATGACTCGTGGCGTTGGACAACGCAGTCGACGGGACAGGAGGGTAATGATGGAGGCCTTGCTGCGATAATTGACACGCGGGGGCGGATTTCTATCAACGTGGAGGGGGGAGGGGTAGATTCCTCGATCTTTTCGGCTCACTTGAGTTTGTGATTAGTTCTGCGGATGGAAAATGGCAAGAGCCGTTGCGACTGTTTAGGTTATCGTTCGATTTAGGATTGTCGATTTGTGATCGATAATGTTATTGGACATAATGGATATATTGGTAGATATAGATATGGGAAGATTCCAGAACGCGGCCTTCGGGTGGTGCGAGAGAGAGAGAGAGAGAGAGAGAGAGAGAGAGAGAGAGAGAGAGAGAGAGAGAGAATTTTGGTCCATTGCCAAGTTCTGGCTTTATCTCGGAGACTGGATTCTTTGAAACTCGTGAGAACACTTTCGATCTTCCGTTTCTTTTTTCCCCTTTTTTTGGGTGAAATTACCGGTTTCTATCCGGTCCAGTCAAATTCCTCTCGTTCCAGAGATTCGAATGATGTGCGAACTATCGTAGTGTATATATATATATATATATATATATATATATATATATATATATATATATATATATATATATATATATATATATATATATATATATATATATATATATGTATGGGGGAAAGAGAGGTGTGAGATCGATCGAACAGTGTCGAGTATCGGGCACACCATTCCGATATTTAATTAACGAACGATTAGAATTACATGCAATATTCGACGAATAAAATAAATAGGGAAAAACATTTAATTAACGAGTTACACCTATTCCGTTGTCAAAAAAGAGAAATTATCGTGATTTTTTTTCTAGGCAAATTCGTACAGGTTTTCGAATTCTTTTTTTTTTACATTCAAGATTATGGGTTCCAGAATTTTTTTACATGTTTGTATTGAAAAATATTAATAAATGTGGTAGCAATAAAATGGTTTGTGCAGACCGCTGTTTGGAACACGTCCTGCGCGGTGACCACAGCTGAAATGATCTAGTGCTTGGACATAGGATTCAGGAAAATCTGGATTAAAAGAAAAATGGCCGCAGTCCAAAGTGAAAATATCGATTTTCGGTGCAAAAATACGTTCTGTTTTCGTTGATAAAAAAAAAAATATGCACCGAAGAAAATTCCTTCGTTTAAGCACTGCTTTTTGAGGGGTAGAAGAAGCTCGTAAAATTTGAGGTGGATCGGTGCAGTGATTTTCTGTGGAACGTACCTGGAAATGCTCGTAAGTCCCTCAATTTTAAACGAATCGACTCGAAATTTTTAGAGATTTTTTTTTTAAACGTTATTCTTTGAGAATCTATCGAAAACCAAAAAGCGATATTTCCAAAAACTTCAAGTAGGTATGAGCCCTTAATAAAATTAAGATATTTAATTAATTTATTAATACAAATACACGGGCAATTATAAATTCCCTTAACACGAGTTTGTTCAGATTTTACCTTCAGCTTTTAGGTTACATTAAGGCCCGAAACTTGATAAACCCACCGACGCGTTTATCTACGTGTAAAAGTTTACGACGGTTCGAAATTCATTCGTGACACGAATCTCATTCGTGTCAAAAAAATTTCAAAAGTTGTCCAAAATATGGCATACACTTCGCACTCGACGAGCTAGGTACTTTTTTCCCCGGTATTTTTCACACAGGTACCGTGGATTGAGGTTACTTTAATCTATTTTGAAATGTATAATACATCAATATATTTCTTCAAATAATATCGCAACATTTTTTTAAAATGGAACCATCACCTTTTTATCTTCCAAATTACAATTTAAAATATTTAAAAATAAATGAGAAAAAAAATTAGTCGTGTTCTAAGTTATACTGAGATTGGGGTCACTTGGATACCCCCTTTTTCTCAATGAGAATCGGAAGTAACCCCATAAAGGAGCATTTTTCCTAAAGAAGAAAAACAACGGTCAACGGGATCGAAAGTTACAACGATTTTTATCGTTTTGGGGTTAATTTGATCGAACAAATATTACACCTTTACTTTTCAAAATCAACTTTATTAATAAACAACTGGCATTTTTCGAAACATTAAATAAATTAGCAAAAACAAGTTGTAATACTTATGTCTACCTAGGTATCTAAAGCACAAAACGAGATCACATTGATTCAATTAGGATCATGTTTCACTTAAACTGGGTCACGTACCAAATCGCACCAATCGTAAGACAAAAAATTCAAATAACAATTTGATGTTTTTTGTCTGACGATTTACAACTTGCAACAAGAAAAAAATGTCAAATACCAATTTGATTTTTTTTGTTTTAAAATTAGTGTGATTTGGTAATAAATTGCAGAATTGTAGGTTAAGAAATGTTCCTAATGAACATTTCTTAACCTACAATTGAAACCTGCAATTTAAAAAAATTATCAAAAGACGAAATTCCCTAAGAATACTCCGAGCCTAGCAATGAAGATAACGAGTGGGGTGAAATTGATCAATGATCAATGTTACCCCATCGAAACGATCAAAGACACCCCAACGAAACTGTTTTTGAGGTTATGTCATACAACAAACCGTAATGGTGTAGTTCAATGAACATCTGACAAGGTAATTGTTACCAAAAACATGTCATTGCAACACTCAACTTGTCATTTTTGAAGTTATTCGAGCATAAAGAATAGTTTAAATACATGACTTATGTTTTTTATATTTTTACGGTCACTTAAGTGGTTATATACAGTCAAAATTTTCAAAAAATCGATTTTTTTTAATTTTATTTTCGTAATGTACATATATTTAAGGACACACACAGAAAATTTCTTGTCAATGTTTTTTTCAAAACTGTGTTTTTAAAGTCGGTAAGCAAGATTCCTCGGAAACGGCTAAACCGATCAGTCTCAAATTTTAACACAATCTTTCCAAGTACATTTTTTAGTAATTATTCTTAGGTTTCTTCTCACCGATAAATATTTTCCATTTTATAAACAATTTAAAGCTCGAATTTTTGTCAGAAATCGATTTTTTTTGAACAGCCGCCATTTTGTCAAAAATTATTATTTTGCTTATTCCTTAGATCAATTACAAGATAATCCATTATATTAACGAAATATTTTTTGTTTTTTCATTTTAGATGATCCAGTTCAGAGATATCGTGTCCACCGCAAGACGCTCTTTTTTAGAGGTGCTCCCGGAGATCAGCTATAGCAGCTCTCAACATAATTATTTTTGCAAATAAAAAATGTTAAAATACAGTTAAAAGTTACAATAATATGTGTACAAATTTTCACGTTAATAGATTCAAAGGTCGTCTCAAGAAAAATTCTTGAAAAATCGATCTTTTTGAGCCTCCTGACTGTATATGACCCCTTAAACCCGTTCGTTCGCGGTGCGGCTAAGTGATGACATAAAGAGACATTCAGGCTTGCCAACCGTAAGAAAAAACTTTCGTTCGCGTTCAGGAACTTCGTAATTTAAATTTAAAAAATGCAAATTTATCGATCGATTGAATTAAATCGATCGATTTAAGGGGGGATTGTCTTTTTTTTGCGCAAATTTTACCGCTTTTTGGGAATTTTTTTGTGAAGAAAGTATACAATGGAAAACTTGTGAAACTTGGCATATAGTTTTATTGATCTGTTTACTACATACAAAAAAATTTTTAAACAATTTCATCAAAAAATCCGCCTCCCACCCCCCCCCCCGCCGCGCGATGGTCCTTTTTTGATGGTGTGCACGATTTCTCAAAAACTATTCAACCGATTGCCTTCAAATTTGGACAGAATGCTCAGCTGACATCCTTTTATCGTTTGATGAAGCAAAAAAGCAATACGTTTAATAGTTTTTTATTTATAACAAAAAATCGATCAATTTTTTTCGAAAAATCGATACTTCAAGTTCAAAACGTCACCAAATCGTCAATTTTTTTTCCCTTCATCGAACGATAGCTATATGTGTCTAAAGTAAAATGCTTTTTGGGTTTTTGTTGCAGGATGAACGTGAAGGCTGTAATCGTGCGCACCATCAAAAAAGGACCATCGCGCGTCGAGGGGGGTGGGAGGCGGATTTTTTGATGAAATTGTTTAAAAATTTTTTTGTATGTAGTAAACAGATCAATAAAACTATATGCCAAGTTTCACAAGTTTTCCGTTGTATACTTTCTTCACAAAAAAATTCCCAAAAAGCGGTAAATTTTGCGAAAAAAAAAGACAATCCCCCCTTAAATTAAAATTGCATTTTTATCGCCGAGAGAAATTCAAAAACTGCGCCGACCGGATGCGCGGGAATTGTGAGGATTTTCGCATAAGGGAAAAGGGTGTGCGAGAGTCTAAAAAGGGAAAATCAAGGGTGGTTCGGGCGCAAAAGGTCCCGGGAGATCGCGATATACTTCGACATTATGGGGAGGCTTGAAAAATAAAAAATAAAAATTTATGCCACTTTTGCATGCTCGGTGCTCGTACGCACTACGGGGAGGGGTGGCAAGGGGGTGGAGGGCAAGAGTATAATTTTTATTCGCGGCAAATTTATTCGCCCGTTTCGCGGAAAACTCGACAAAGACTCTAATTTTCATCGGCCCTTTTTCGCGGAAATACGAAATTAATATTTCGTTGAGTTTTTGCTAATGCGTTCACCGGAAGGGGTTTACGTGCCTTCAAGGGGGGATGGGGGTGGGCTCGCGGCGCGTGACGGGGCCGCGAGGGTGCGCGCCCTTTGTAGGCCACCCCCTTCGGCCCTTTACACGAAGGGAGCCCGCGGAGTTAACGTCTACGTGGTACGCGAAAACACGCGTACTCGACGCTTTTGATTGCCCCGAATTATATAGAATTAACTCGCGACGAGAATGAAAAACGAGGAGAGGGCGGTGGAAAAAAGAAAGGTTGAAGGAAACGAGATCCCTTCGAGCCATATGGTCGAATTTTATATACGCGGACTCTGAACTTCCGAGTGAGAAGGAAAGAAAAAAAAATGCGAATTTGATACGCGAGCCCTTTTGCTCGTGCTCGAAACGGTGAATCAAGGGAGAACACCTCTGTGACGGCCCGAAAAACGGCCGTTTTTTCCGATTTTTTTTCGTCTACTAGATTATTTATTTATTTGAGATTTTATTTGCGATTTTATTTGAGATTTTTTTGAGGTTTTATTTATTTGCGATTTTATTTGAGATTTTTTCTGAAGTTTTATTTATTTGCGATTTTATTTAAGATTTTATATGAGACTTGGGAAAAACGGTATGTTATTGAGCATACATCGAATTTATTTCGTGTACATTTTTATAACAAAAAATAAAAAAATTGACATTATTGAGGTAGAATAGAGCCTCTGTATAAAAAATGTGGTCCAACGGCCAATCGATAACTTGATAATGGTTGGTCTGAAAAGTAAAAAAAAGTGTGCGCTGAGAAATCGACAATTACGAGGGCTCGTCTGGCGAACGGATTTTCAGGTCATGTCGTATCGAGGCTCGTATATCAATGTTATCATCATAACAAAAAAATACGTTTTCTACATATTTCGTGAAAAAAAAAACACGTTTACCATATATTTCGAGAGAAAAAAACATCTTTTCCATATATTTTGAGAGAAAAAAAAACACGTTTTCCATATACACTACCGGCGAAAAGTTTTCGGACAAAAGATAAAAAAAGTGCTGGAACGGCTTTCTATGCCATTTCGCCGGTAGTTGACCTAGGCCAATTGAATAAACGGCATTTTAAAGAGGAGGGATTTACCTTCTTTTTGGCTTTTTTCGAAAATGTTTAGGATTTTTTTTACAATTAGCACCCGGTTTTGAAAACTATCATTTTTCGTCGCTTTTTTGTTCCTTTTTGAGTGGACCCCGTTCGCAGTAAAAAAGATTTTACGCATTTTATCGACCAACATTATAAAGGGGGAAGCCTAAGCTTAAATTTCGTTTTTTTTTAATTTTCTACGATTTTTTTTCCAACAATATTTCGTTTTTTGTGAATAAATATATAATTTGAAAATTGCTCCGGAGTACGAAAACGATGAGATTTACAACAAAACCTCAAGATAGTGAAAAAGTTGCATTGCTTCTTGTGAGTTCACGAGAATTTTTTCAGGTTTTTTTTTCGATTTTTTTTTCATCTATTTCCGGTCAAAGCTCGATTGATCTGAATACCATAACAATAATATAATTAAATTTTTGAGTTACATATTTAACTTTGGTCTCGTCGAAGAAACCTCCTCTCGCCGACATGGTATTAAGATCAATCGAGCTTTGACGAGAAATAGATGAAAAAGAAAATTTCGAAAAAAATCTGAAAACATTCTCGTGAACTCACAAGAAGGAATGCAACTTTCTTGCTGTCTTGAGGTTTTGTTGTAAATCTCATCGTTTTCGTACTCCGCAGCAATTTTCAAATTATCTATTTTTTCACGAAAAACGAAATATAGTTGGAAAAAAAACGTAGAAAATTAAAAAAAAATGTAATTGAAGCTTAGGCTTCCCCCTTTATGATTTTGCTCGAAGAAATGCGTAAAATATTTTTTTACTGCAAACGGGGTCCACTCAAAAAGGAACAAAAAAACGAGGAAAAATGGTCGTTTTCAAAACCGGATGCTAATTATAAAAAAAATCGTACACATTTTGAAAAAAGGAAAAATGGAGGTAAATTCCTCCTCTTTGAAATGCCGTTTATTAAATTGGCCTACGTCAACTACCGGAGAAATGGCATAGAAAACCGTTCCGGCACGCATTTAAACTTTTGTCCGGTAAATTTTCGCCGGTAGTGTATTTCGAGAAAAAAAACACCTTTTCCATATATTTCGAAAAAAAAGACACTTTTTCTACTAGACTAAATTTACTAGACACGTATTTTTTGTATCGGCGGAAAAACGGTTTTAACCACTGCTCGAAGAAAGGAGTATCGACGGGTGATTTTGCAGTTTCACCCACAAGCAGTCCACCGGTCCCAACGAAACAAAAACCAAAATTCTTCTAATGGGAAACGATGAAAAATCCGCTATAGAAGTATTGAAAAAAAATTGCATTACGGGGTGACACGCCTTTCTTTGAGGGGTGGTTTCACCCCTTAAAACCGTTTTTCCGCCGATAAAAAAATACGTTCCTAATAGTTTTCAATGCTTTATCACATATATGAGTTTCAACAAAATCGAAGGCGGACACTTAAGGGGGAGAATTCTTTGATCGAGTTAAAAATTTGAGAATTTTCATGATTATTTTTTAAAGAAAAAATTTCTTCGCCATATTTAAGTCTTAGGGTACGTTTTATTACTACTTCTGGCTATTACATGGAATTTTTTTTATTAATCTTTAAAAATGGTGAAGGTATGACACGGTCTTCGAAAGAAGAATTTTCAAAACTGGCGCGACGTATAGATAAAAAACTGATCGACCAATTCTGATAAAACTCAGCATAAATATTCCTATCCTCAGTGTCTGAAACATGACCCTAAATGTTTATGAAAAAAAAAATAAAAAGTATTTTTCTATTGCAACAAGTATCAATTTTTTTCGGAAAATTCAATCTTTTTGTTTCAAAGCGTACCATTTCATCGATTTTTATCATTTCGCATGAACTTTTTCTTGGTTCATATTCTGCGTACGAGTGTCAATGAAAAGAAAATCTTCGTTGTTTTTTTTTCACATTAATCCTGCCGACGCTACGTGTCACGCCGTCCGACAAAATCCACCGCAACCCGTTTAGCAGACCGTGCCAAGCCTTTGCCACTTTAAACATTGATAAAAATTTTAAAAATACCATGTAACAGCCGAAAATAGTAATTAAACGTACCCTGAGTCTTAAAAATGGTGAAGGCATTTTACCTTACAAAAAAATTCTAAAAAATCGGCAATTTGTCCCTCGCCTAAAGGTACCTCCCCCTCAAGTGACGTTCCTCGTCAGTATCCAAATCCAACGAAAATATCGAATCCATTCAAACCTCTCCCGCACAATCCTTCCTCACGTTTTTACCGGAACAATGAATTCGGCCGCGACGTGGCACCCGCATATGCACAACTATACGCGATTTTAATCGGCGTTACACGGAGGAACAAATAACAGGAATCGTGTCTGGTTGAGCTCGCGGATTCCTCGCCGTCTGCCTATAGGTACACCTCGCAACGGCCGCACGTTTGTTTTCCGGCCGCGATGTGACCATGCGACATCGGAGAGTAGAGGCTCAAAATTATATGCTCTCTCAATGAACACGGTCGCCCTTGTCACGCGTTCATAATTATAAAAAAAATACAAAAAAAAAAAACAAATAAAACTATGCACACAAATACACATACGTAATTAAGTGTTCGTCATCGGTACGCTAAAAAACCGGAAGTTGCGCAACCGCGGTCACCCAAGTCTCCCGTTCACCGTTAAAATTTTGGAAAAAAGGGTATTAAAAAATAGAAAAAGACCTCAAAATTCGCCGATTTAGTGGGCGGATGACGAGGGCGAGTGTCACCCAACATTGTGGATGGAAATTCCTTGACCGCGGTTTTCTCGGATCGGCGTGTCACCGCAATGACTCCTTTGCCTTTCCTCCTTCATTCTACTGGCGTGACTTTTCCCATTTTTTCGTTCGTTTTTTTTCTTCTTCAAATAATTCACCGAAATGAGAACGTCGCGCGGCACCGAGTTGTAAAAGAATCTTTACAGCCATCGACGTGATTTTGTTGCGCTATCTACACACACACACACACACACACACACACACACACACACACACACACACGCATATATATATATATATATATATATATATATATATATATATATATATATATATATACAGGGTGTCCTGTTGTAAATAGATATTCTCGCAACTGTCGATAGGTCAGATCATGTACTACTATATGCTGATATTTCAGTTTAGTTAAAGTCTCACGGTTTTCGAGACTTATGTTTATGTTTTAGATAATTTTTCTGAGGCTGATGTTTTAGAGATCCCATCTCGTTTAAAATCTATTTCGATGTAAAAAATTCCGAACTTTTCGAAAAACATACTTTCAAAACCGGGAAACATGGGGCAAGGCCCGAAAAATCGGTTTTTATACTTTGAACGTGATTTTTGTAATTTTTAAAACAACCCAGAATTTCAGCATATTTTTTTTCAAAAAGTTCATGTTTTTCTCTAAAAAATCATTTTTTAAAAAAATTTCTAGCTATAATTGGAAAGAAGTTATGGGCAATTGGAAGTTTGGTGTTTTACAAAATTTGAAAACTGTGAGCCGCCATTACTCAAAAACTATTGGATAAAAAAATTCGAAAAAATCATGGATGCTTGTTTTAATATGACCTATCAGATGACCTTCTTAGTTTTGCTGAATTCAGACCACCCGGTACAACTTTGACACAGAATTGGTGGAATTACCCATATATATATACACATACATACAGTCGAATCTCGATATAACAAAGATTTGTCCATTCTCTTCCGATAGACACCTGAAACCTTTATACAACAACATAATAATATACATTGTGCCCTAATTGCTAATTACTTGTAAAAATGGCTCTAATTTGAACCATTCTTTCTTTACGAAATATCCCTATATTTATACCACTATTTTTTTTGCTTAAACAACATTTTAAACAACATGATCTCCATATAACGAAACCTCGATGTAACGAACTTCCCTAGAGATTCGTTATTCGAGGTTCGAGGTGTGTAGAAACGTCTATATGGCCAGGTACACATGGGTGGAACATGAGCTTGAGCGTATATATGACGAATATTCGTGAGACGGTGGAGCGGCTTTTGTGCGGGGTGAGAACTCACGCGGGAGAAGCTCCGGACCTGGGGGGAGAGAGAGAGAGTGTGTGTGAGAGAGACCGTGCTCTTTAATGGGACGTTATTAGCTTTATGATTGCGTTATTTATACGTTGGCCAATTACCGAGCTTTATGGACCCAGGCAACAGGAGAGAGACCTCGCTCGATGTAATAATAATGTCTCGGGTTGCCATGTAGTGACGTACGTATACACATACATGTATATGGGGGATAGGTGATTTAGAAGACGTGCGAGCTCCAGGACCGTCCACAAAGTAGTGAATTGTCCCCAAACTCAACATTACGTGAGGCTTAACGTCTTGAAAATCACATTTGGATATATGTAAGCATATATGTATGACGTCCATTTCAAGGAGCCCCAAATCGACGATTCGTTTAAACAGAAATTAAAGGAACATCCTCGAAAGAGTCAGATGTGCTGATAGGCAACATTGCATAGATATAACGGCTTCGAAATACCCATTCCAGGTAAACTCTGGATAAACTCAGATAATTATTCCCCTCACCATCATTGATTGTAGATGGCCAAAGTAAAAAAAAATCACTCCTAGTGTCAAAAAACACCTAACTTCAAAAATGTCCCCCCCTTCTCTGCCCTTCCGCGGCTTCGAATAACCGAAAAATCCACTCGGGCCATTTCTTGAAGCGAGACACCACTGTGGCGGGTAAAAAATCGTTTTCTTTTTGCTTTTTCTCAAAGTTGCAAGTACAAGTATATATATACGAGTATATATTCGAGAATATGTGAAAAAAAATTCAAGTTAGAATATTGAAAATTGACCAAGTTGGAGATGATTTTGTCAGAGCAGGTGGTGCAACGATTCACGTATATTAAAACTTTCGGTTCTCATGTTAAGTCGTTACCCCCACTTGTAGCGCAAAAAAAGGCCTTTTTCATGAATTTTTAAAAAGAAAACGACAAAACTTTTTTAATCGATCAATATACCATCTTAAAGAACACATCTTGAAGAACTTTCAGTAATTTTTTTTTTGAAAAATATTACATTGTTTAGTGGCAAATGGCCGTCAATGAAATAATGTTTTTATATACACAGTTTGCGGTGACCAACATTGCGGCGGAGTGGATCATCTGAAAAAAAAATGCGGATGGATTTAGTCAAATATAAGTATAAACTAGTCTTTAATCGAAGGATTTTAAAAAATATTCATTTTTCACAAAATGGCGGACAGTCAAAGTTAATGGTTCGATTTTAACGAAAAAAAACGGCCGTTTTTTGGCTATAAAACGGCCATTTTTTTCGAAAAAAAAAATCGAACGATTAAAGACTACATTTTTATGTATTAAATAAGCCTGCAAAATTTCAAGAAGATCGGTTCATTAGTGTTCGAGTAATCTTGGTTACCGACTTCAGAAATGTCATTTTGAGAAAAACGCGTTTAAAGTTTCAATTTCAGTTTACACGAAGAAAATATTTTTTTTTTGTAAACTTACATAGAGTCATCTATTCCGGGCATAAAAAAAACTGCACTTCAAATTGCACTTCAAAAAATGCAATAAAAAAAATTGATTTTGTCAAAATCGCAAGTGGGGATAACCCCTTAAACTGCCCGAGTGGACTTTTCGTTTTTTGGCAGCCGCAAAAGGGCAAGGGGCGCGGGAAAAAATTTGATAAAAAAATGAAAATATCCTTTGACGCCAGGAGTGAGGTTTTCCGCTGTGGAAATCCATAATGAAATTTGGCGATGGAAATAGTTGACCGAGTTGAGCTGGAATACGCCATATATATATAGGGTGTTCCTCTTATCTCTGCCACCCGAAATAACTCGTCAATTATCGACGTCACAAAGAAATGTTCCAGACAAAAGTTGTACGGTGTGAAGGGGGCCATGAAATGGGACCATTTTTTTTATTTTGGTGGAGGCGCTGATGCACAGTGAAGGTCACCTCCGCTTTTTCAAATGGAATGGTACATTTTTTTTCAACCATTTTGTGGAGCACCTCAAGCCGCATAAAAAACATTCGGGGGTCAAAGTCGTTCAAGGTCGTTCAAGGTCAGTATCGACGATACAAATCTAAATATCTCGGATCACTACCAAATATTTGGCAGTTTGGCTTACTTATTGTCGATTCATATCATTTGTATAGAAATTGCACGCGAAAATCCAAAAGCAAGTGTTTTTTTTTTCAAATCACATGGAACCGAAAATCTCGAAAACCGTGGGACTTTTACTCAACTAAAATTCCAGCATATAGTAGGCCATGATCTGACCTATCGACAGTTGCAGGATCATCCATTCACAACGGGACACCCTGTATATCTATATATTAGACGAGTAAGAGTATTTGAAAAACATCGATACATCCAGGTCGTCGGCTCGTCCGGAAAGGTCGAATTATACCATGCATTCGTGCGCACGAGCTCATGTACAACATGCGTTTCGCTCCATTCAGATTTCCGGCTTTTTGCCTGCTTTTCTCCTTCATCGAAATATTTTTCGTTCCTTTTTTCACTGAATTTTTCCGAGCCACGATATCCGGCTTTTCATCGAGCGCGATCACGATCCCGCCACTTGCGGCTATTTATTTGTATTCACGTACGCATTTATAGTTGCCGGTCGACATAGAAAAAAAGAAAATTTAACGCCACACAACATCCCTAAGAAAACTCGTCGTCGCGGAGTTTGCCCGTAGTTTGGCGGTTTTTTCTTTTCGTTTCTTTTTGTCTTCTTGCACGTGAAAGTCTGGCACGTCGTTGATGGGGGTGAAATGTGTGTGCGGCCCTCGGTGAAATCTTTTTGGGTTTTGCTCCAATGGTGCGATATATATATATATATATATATTGCGGCGTTTTCGACAATGGGCGGACGTTCAGTACATTACATTATCGGGAGGCAAAAGACATATATATATATATATATATATATATATATATGTATATATGCGTGTGTGTTACATATACACGCGCTTTTTTGTGATTTACTCTCTCTTTCTTCCTACACCCTGTGCGAGATCCCCATTGTTGGATATACAAACATCTGCGCTTGTAATACAAACCGCTAATAAAAAGATCGGGCGTGTAAGAAAGTGGGACGAGTGGATGAAGAGTCTGCTTATTTATAAGCCATGAGGGTTGAACAAAAAATTGGGCCACCCGTGGGCGATTTTGATGAAATGGAGCGAATCTATGTTTTTCAATAATTGATGACTGCTCTGAGAGCATTAAGGGGTTACCCCCACTTGCGATTTTGAAAAAATCGATTTTTTTTATTGCATTTTTTTGAAGTATAAGTATCCGGGCCCATACAGAAGTATGGGCCCGGAATAGATGACTCTATGTAAGTTTACAAAAAAAAATATTTTCTTCGTGTAAACTGAAATTGAAACTTTAAACGCGTTTTTCTAAAAATGGCATTTCTGAAGTCGGTGACCAAGATTACTCGAACACTAATGAACCGATCTTCTTGAAATTTTGCAGGCTTATTTAATACATAAAAATGTAGTCTTTAATCGTTCGATTTTTTTTTCGAAAAAAATGGCCTTTTTATAGCCAAAAAACGGCCGTTTTTTTTCGTTAAAATCGAATCATTAACTTTGACTGTCCGCCATTTTGTGAAAAATGAATATTTTTTAAAATCCTTCGATTAAAGACTAGTTTATACTTATATGTGACTAAATCCATCCGCATTTTTTTTTCAGATGATCCACTTCGCCGCAATGTTGGTCACCGCAAACCGTGTATATAAAAACATTATTTCATTGACGGCCATTTGCCACTAAACAATGTAATATTTTTCAATAAAAAAATTACTGAAAGTCCTTCAAGATGTGTTCTTTAAGATGGTATATTGATCGATTAAAAAAGTTTTGTAGTTTTCTTTAAAAAAATTCATGAAAAAGGCCTTTTTTGCGCTACAAGTGGGGGTAACGCCTTAACATTGGAATTTTCAACCATGAAACTAGATATGCAGTACCGGTCAAAAGTTTTCGATAACTTCGGATAATTGCTAAATCAGATTAAAATAATATAATTTATTTGATTTCTTAACCTCAAAAGGTATTATATAGCTCTATAAAATAAATTATATTATGTCAATATAATTTTGAAATTATATGTTTATATTACTCTGTATGATACGATGGAATAACAATAGGTATACGTTAAAACTCAGGAAATTATATAATTAAGTATATAATATATTAATGCATTTTATGGGGAGTGAAAGTCAAAACTGGATTGGAGGACCAAGAAGAGGGAAATATATGGAGAGCGATAGCAAACGACGATAGAGGAGAAATGGAAAGAATAATAGAAAGGGGTACGATAACGAAAGTCGACCAAGAAATACAACAGGTTTGGAACAACATTGAAAAATCGAGGTACTGACCTCAATGCAAAAGCAGGAAGAACAGCATAGAGAGCGGAAAGTATTGGGAGGATTTTAATATATTAGGGGAAACAAAGAAAAACTTGGGCAAGATTAAGATAAAAAGTACAGGGTTTGTAAAAAATAAGTAAAAAATCTAGTGCATATATGTACGTGCAAAAAAGCCAGGGAGAAAAAAATTAAAAAAGAAATAGTAAAATCCTGAGAAAATGGATACGAGAGAAAGAGGGAGAACAAATCAACAGGAAGATACAGATGGTGCTGACAAAGGAGCCTGTGACTGAAATGTGTATACTTATTAAGCGTTTCGAAAAACTAATTGGAAAAATTGTAAATGAGGAAACGAATGCGACATGTAACGAAAAGCAAAACGACAGTATTAGTTTATAGAAATACGAAAATATTGTAAAAAGAAACATATATTTGGGGGCCATATTCTGTGTAGACACTCTAAAGGAGTATACCTGGAATAATAATACTATTACTGCTAATAATGCATTTGAAATATACACTAGGCACAAAAATTAAAGGATACGAAAAAAAATCAGAAATTTTTCACTGATTTTCAAAGGGCTGTCACGATGTGGTAAATGCTCGTGAGCAAAAATTAAAAAAAAGCAAATTAAAGCTTCAAGTATCTAGTTTTGAGATCGCGGGGTCAAATATTTTTAGCGTTTACCATTTCCGAGTAATCACAAAAAACCCAGCAAAAATGTTATTTTCCAAATGTTTGCTCTTCTTTCGAGAGGTGCACGGGCGTCAATGAATTTTTTTCGGTAATTTCATTTAGAAATACTTTTTTAGCTTGATTCTTTCCCTTTAATTTCAGCGGTCGGAGAGCTCTGTACAACGGTTTTTTACCGAGTTATCGGTGTTCAAAGCAAAAAAGACACTTTTTACTTTGATCATCAATTACTCGGGAACTAATGGTCGTACAGAAAATAAAGGGAGGGTTCTGAAAACTTCAGAGTATTCTCTATAAGTCGCTTTTATTTTCTTTCAAGAAATTTTTTTTTCGATTCGAAAAATCTGATTTAAAAATTTGTGAAAAAGCCTTTTTACGATTTTTCGTTCAACTTAGGATAAATGTGAAAATGATGGACAGACGAAGAATAATTTTCATTTTTCTTATACGTCAAAGTATCCCAAACAAACCCACAAAAGTTCAAACCGCTGCGATTGTTTTTCCATAGTGCTCCGAATGACTGCAACTTTTGCTGAAAAGTAAATTAAAGCATACATTTTTCTAATATTATAATAATATTGTATTTATATATTATAGTTATTCTGTTAAATTGTGGTTCACATGTTTCAATGATTATATCATATTTTATGTACCACAATAATTATATTATTTTACGTACCATATATTGCTATATATTACAATGATAGTATTATTATATTAATCATACATTATAATTATTCAATTAGGTATCAACACATTAATAGATTACAAATTGATTCGCTAGACTTCAAATTAAAATTCTCAAATTTTCGTGGTCAATTTTACTTCGAGCGATACACGGCGCCGTTCTTCCAAAAATATTGATATATCCGTTTTCACGCTTTCCGGATTCTCGTGCCGAGGTTCTGGGATTTCTGACGGGGCGTAGGATTCGTCAGGCGCTGAAAGTCCCAGGTAGAGTTCGAGTGTACCTACGATGAGCTGGGTACAAGTGTATGTATTTATATATATATAAGTATATTTCGAGAGCCGAGATTATTTGTTTTCCAGGCTGATCCCCATGAATTTACCTCCATATAAGCTATCTCGAGACGGGCTCATTTTATCGTTCGTCAACAATTCGCGTTTCATTTATTCGTTTCATTTTTTTTTGGCTTCGACCGAGCGCTGTCAGCTGGTATGGGTGCGGTTAATTTAATAACCACTCCCTTTGACGATTATTAATCAGAATTTTTATAACTCTCGGGCCACGTCACACATACGTAGATTGCTAACGCACGATAAGGACTTATAATAATAATGCATGTACGAGTGCGTGCTAGAAAAAAGGCTTTCATGTCCGTCTGCTCGGCGTTTTTATTCGTTTCGATTTTTGCGTCCACTTTTTAAACTTTGTTTTTATTTCATTTTCATTTACTCTTTTTATTCGAATTTTAAATACTTTTAATTCATTTATTTATTCCGTTTTTATTCGGAGCGATTTTTGTGTCCATTTTTTTAACTTTTTAAAAATTTCATTTGATATACTATTTATATTTAAATTTTGAATACTTTTAATTAATTGATTTACTTGCTTTTATTTTATTTACCCGTATTATTAAAAAATTGTAAATATTATAATGAAATTTGAGTGATGGTCATTAATTTTTTTCATCGGTGGTAATTGAATTTCGCAAGATTCGAAGGAAAAAAAATATGTAGAGATATTATTTTTTAGTACTGACGAAGCAGGTGGTTTTTTTGTTAATATATATACCACGTTATACTTAAGGGGGTGTTAGATTTGACCATGTCAAATTCTGCCCTGAGAAAAAATCCAGACGGTTCAAAGATGTTTGGACTTTTTTTTATTTCACAAAATTCCCTTACCTTGCATGATCTTATTGCTGCATTTTCGATAAATTAATTTTTTTGCAGTACTCTTCAGTATCGAAATGGTATAGAATAGTTGTCTCCTGTTGGGAACGCCCTAGGGACATTATTTTCATTAAGCAGAAGACTGTGAACAAATTTTTTTTTGAGATACCTCTAACATTTTTTAGAAACATTTTGTATGCAATAGAATAAGCAAGTATATAAAACTATTTCGATACCAAAAAGTATTTCAAAAAGCTACTTTGTCAAAAAAGCGGTGGGAATATCATGCAATAGATTTTACGAAATTAAAAAAAAGTCCATTCGTCTCAAAAACGGTAGGGTTTTTCCTTAAGGCAGTATTTTAGATTAGAAATGTGAAAATTCGATTTTTTTGCATATTTCTGTACAAATATGTGCCTTAAAGAAAATTTTGAAATTCCCAATATTTACATGACCAGAATAGGATCGACCGGACGGAGCAACGAATTTCAAGAACTACTCGCAGGGAAGAAGGAGTTTCAGAATCATTAATTCGAAGTCGAAGAAGGCACACTTTACAAGGCAGGCATGGCCGATTAAGATAACGTAAGTATAACTTGCCATTACACCACTTAGATAGTTGCGGTCGTCTGAAATCGTACTCAAAACTTTAAACGTGTTTTTCCCGAAATTACTTTTTTCAACCTGGGTGACATAAAATCTCGAGTTCTATTATTCAACTGATTGACTTCAAATTTGGTATGGACCTTCAGTATATATGCCTTTATCGTCCTTACCTCGGGTATTGCAGAATTATTATTAGAAGTATTTAAAAAATTAAAAATTAAAAAAATTTAAACTTAAAAAAAAAATTTAATTTAAAAAAAGGGTAAGAAATTAATTAATTTTCAGACAGTCACGATAAACATTTTTTTTCTCTTTGGTACCTGTCATAATGACACTCTTTATTATAGATAAAGAAAATTGGTTTTATTTCTGTTTCAGATGAATGGAAGCTTTGGAATCATGTCAACCGCCTCAAACTTTTTTTCCACGGCCGTATTTAAGGGCCCATGACCTTTTCAATGCTTATATTGCACAATTTTTTTTGTCACATCTTGCAAAACCAATGAAAAGAACGTAAAAAAATGGATGGTAAAAAATATATATGTATATATTTTTATCAAGCCTGAAAAAACGACTGAAGTTTAGGTCTCTAGACTAGAACTCCCCGTTAAGGCAAAGAAGTAAAAACTCGTGAATTATTTCGTTGAATTTCTTTCCTTTTTTTTGCGATTCCTGAAAATGGGTACTAGTTAATCAACCCCCTAAAGTTCACAGGGTAAGTTTATCGTATTTTCAAAGGTAGAATATCTCAGTGAGGTAACTCCTCGCAGTTTCCACGCACCTTGAAGGAAAAAAATCCTCTGTTGGCCCGCACCTTCTCGTACCTTCTCGTACCTTCGGGGACCACCAAGAGCCCCCCTTGGCAATCGATACTTTACGATCGCGAAGGCGAGCTTCGAGAGATTCTCGCGCGCGAGAGGGCCTCTCGCTCTTCTCTTCCGGTATAAATCGACCACACCTCCGGATTGTCTCCACACACACAGATTTGCCGCGTTCGTGCATTTAATTTAAGGCATACTCAATGGAAGTTCTACAAAAGTAGGTCGAAAAAATACGAAAACAAAAATAAAAAATACAGAAATCAGAATAAAAAATCCGAAAAATAGAAAAAGAGCAAAAACGAAAATAAAAAATGAAAAAAATACACGAATAAAAATTAAAACTCCGAAAAATACGTAAATAAAATTTTTGAACAAACGAAATAATATGAAAATAGAAAAAATCAAAATATAGAAAAAGTGCAAAAAAGAAAATAAAAAATACGAAAAAATAGAAAATATAGAAAAATACGAAAAAAAAACAAAAATACGAAAACGAAAAGAAAAAATTCAAAAATTACGAAAACAAGAAAAAATCGACTATCAATCATTAAATTCTACATTAACTATAACTGACAATATTTCCGCTGCGACTTTTCCGTTCGGTATCCGGGGAACCCTCTGGGTGACCGCGCGTTACTCCGAGCCCTGTTGAGCGGTCACCCATCCGAGTATCGGCCCGGACCAACCCCCCTTGACACGAGAGACCGCTGCATCGGCGCAGCGCCTACACCGGTGTAAAAAATATATATATAAAAAATGAAAAAAAAATAAAAAAAATATGAAGATAAGTGCATAAAATGGGCGTAACCCGTTCGTACGTGCCATGCGGTTGACGTTGCCAGTACACTCTGTAGAGCTCTGTATTACTTGCCATTAAATGGTCGAACGAACGACCCACGCGCGTGCAACGATAGCACACGATATTTTCGCGTATTCTCGGCCCCTTGGCCAATGAGAGAACTGCGCTTCGTGAAGAAGCGAGAGAGAGAGAGAGAGAGAGAGAGAGAGAGAGAGAGAGAGAGAGAGAGAGAAGGAAAGATAGAGTTAAATAAACGAGACGACAGGAGGGAAAGATATGTCTATATATCCCGAACGCAATATATATATATATATATATATATATATATATATATATATATGCACGTGTGCAATGGGTGCATGTAAGGGTCCAGGGACTGGAAACAGGATATGTAGGCGCCGACGTCTTGGTTCGCGTTTCCGTGTAGGAAACCCATAAACCGTGCCGTGTCGGTTGAGATCTCTTTTTTCTTTTTTTTCTCTTTTTTTTACTTTTTCTCCTTTTTTCTTTCATCATACGCGCTGGAGAAATCCCCCCCCCCCGCCCCCCTGTTACCGTTAAACCGAGACAGATCGAAACGATAGGTTCATTCGGCAATACCACTCACTTGCTGGCTACAATATAAATATATTGTACGTATGTTGATGAGACGTATCGGACGCAATTTTATTGAGAAGGCCCCCCCCCCGTTGGTCTCGAAAGATTGGGCGATGATTGAAAGGGGTGAATTGTGCTGGGCATTTTTCGTAGTCCTGGGTCTCGGGGTGCTGTTCGTAGTATAGTTGCACGGAAAAAAAGAAATCGTACAAAATACAAGGGCTACACAGTTCGCATTGGACTCGAGCGATTGCACAGGGATATTTATTGAAACGCAGTGCTCAAAATACAGTGTGCTCAAAGTAAATTATTACAGTTCCTATACTGTCCCCTTTGGACTCGAACCGCTCTGCTGTATAAATAAAAATGTAGTCTTTAATCGTTCGATTTTTTTTTCGAAAAAAATGGCCGTTTTATAGCCAAAAAAACGGCCGTTTTTTTTTCGTTAAAATCGAACCATTAACTTTGACTGTCCGTCATTTTGTGAAAAATGAATATTTTTTAAAATCCTTCGATTAAAGACTAGTTTATACTTATATTTGACTAAATCCATCCGCATTTTTTTTTTCAGATGATCCACTTCGCCGCAATGTTGGTCACTGCAAACCGTGTATATAAAAACATTATTTCATTGACGGCCATTTGCCACTAAACAATGTAATATTTTTCAAAAAAAAAAAATTACTGAAAGTTCTTCAAGATGTGTTCTTTAAGATGGTATATTGATCGATTAAAAAAGTTTTGTAGTTTTCTTTAAAAAAAATCATGAAAAAGGCCTTTTTTTGCGCTACAAGTGGGGGTAACGCCTTAAACCCTCACCTACATTTTTGTCCACAGCGCCAAACTCGCATCTCTTTACGTTTGGTCAAAAGTTTTCCCAGAATTTCATTTTGAATTTTCAATCCCTGAGAGGGGTTCGAAAAAGCAAAATTCAAGGGCGGTCCATAGGAACAAAAATATAGAGAAAATTATTCGCTATATTTCGTACATTTAAACCACCCCCGGAAAATAGATTGTTTTTGAGTTATTCAATAATCAATTTTTTTGTTTATTCCTCAACAATTCTTTGGGGGTGAAGATATTATTGGAGAGGGATGATCAAATACTCGACCGACGCGTCTTTTCAAGGGCTACAACGTTCCCATTTGAACAAAAATTATACGAATTTCCCCTAAAGAGTTATCGAACGAAAACTGATTTTTCAAAGGCAAACTTGGATTTAGCACTTATGGCACCTACAAAATCACCTGTCAAAATACTAGCCTTCGTCGAATTTTTCCCGATTCCAATATACAGCATGACTGTACTTTGTGATTGAACAATTGGAAGATTTTTATGCAGTTAAAGAGCTTAGTCATTTTTCATTCAATAAAAAAAATAGTGATTTTCCATGCAATTGATGGAATAGGATAATTTTTGTGTACTTAAAGGAATCAGGCGATTTTCATGACTATTTAAAAGATTGATTTTTCATTTCATTGAAAAAATTAGGCAATTTCTACGCGATTGGGGAAATTGGATAATTTTTATATAGATAACGGATTCAGATGATTTTTATGCAATTAAAAAATTGATCATTATCCATTCAATAAACGTCAGGCAACTTTTTATGCAATTAAGAAGTTGGATAATTTTTTATTCAATTAAAATAGATTAGGCAATCGTTGTGTAATTTAAAAAAATACATGAGTCTTGTGCAATTAAAGAACTTCGTTAATTTATATGCAATTAAAAAATGCATTCGTTCCAAAAATGTTTGTTTTTAATTTTTCAAAAACAAATGACTAAACCATCGATGACGATTATTATCGCTGTAAATAATTGAACGGCAAAGGCTAATTTCCATCAATAGCGTAAAATAAGGGTTTGATTTTGCATTGATACCCTTATGGTTCCTGCATTGGTCAAACGGAACTTGAAGTCCGGGTACATCATGGAGTATCACGCGCGGCGCATTGAAAGCATTTGCTCTTAGCGGGAGTGGGGCAACCACCGCAGCCTTTGCGGTTGGATACAAAACTAATTTTCACGAGAGACTTAAAAACCGATTTTGTTTTTGTTACAGCAGCTCTCGAGGAATTCAAGGGCAATGGATACACCTGTATGGTCTCCCGGTGCATTTGTATAGCGCAGCACGCTCAATTCTTCAACATCCCGAGAGAGTGAGAGAGAGAGAGAGAGAAAGAGAGAGAGAGAGCGCAGCAAAACGACTCAAAAGACGCCAAAGAAATGAAAGAGGAAGTGAGAGAGAGAAACTTTCTAAGATGGGCTCAGGGAACTCTTAAAGTGCCGCGGTCTTTCGATAATTAGAGGGCGGCCATTGTTACACACCCGGCGGAAGGAAGAGAGAAAGAGCAAGCATTCAAGCGAGAGTGAGATAGAGAGAGAGAGAGAGAGAGAGAGAGAGAGAGAGAGAGAGAGAGAGAGAGAGAGAGAGAGAGAGAGAGAAAGAGTGGACGAAAGGAAAGAGAAACGAGACGAACTCTGAGAGCTCGACACAGCTGAAAATGAAATGGAACGAGGAAACGAAAAAAAAGAAATCATTTGCCTGAGATCTTCCGTGCCCTCTCGCGCACTCGGGTCTCATTGCCCAGCTCGGGAATGCCATGTGATTTTTTTTAAGTGCACACGATCTCGGTAAAAAATTAAAAAACGTGCGGTCGGTCCGAGTATGTGTGTGTATATATATATATATATATATATATATATATATATATATATATATATATATATATATATATATACACAGCCTTGGAAAGAAATACCGGACACTCAAATATTTTGTCAGCTAGAAAATCATTTCTAAAATCATAAAAAAATTAATAGGTCCTACAAAATATCAATAAGATTGAAAATAAATAGATTAATTTTTCTCCACGACTCATACTCTTATTTTTTTCACTCTCGAAATATTTTGGCATAAAGTAATAACGGAGAGTGTCCAATAATTTTAGCCAGGACTGTGTATATATATATATATATATATATATATATATATATATATATATATATATATATATATATATATATATATATATATATATATATATATAAATGTATGTATACAGGGTTACATGTTATGGGCCACGATCCCGTGAGAAGGGTTGCAGGACATGTCTTCCGCCATCAAAAAACCCAGCAATGCTTTATGCAAAAGTGAACCAATTTCGAGAAATTATTATTTTTATTACTTTTTTTGATAGTGACGAGTAGGCACCTTCGAACATTAATTTTTTTTAACTGTTATAAGGAATTAAATTTTTTTGTTACTTGTAGTTTGAGAACACAGTAAGAATAATGATTAGACTTGCAGAGTTTTGGACCCCTAATTGCAAAATGATTGCAGATTATTCTTATTTTATTATTGATAATTGTTTCTTACTGTGTCCTCAAATTAAACATAATAAAACAGTTTGTTTTCGTACGACAGTTTCTTAAAAATTAATTTTTCAAGTTGCCTCCCCTGTAAAAAAAATCATAATATGTCGAAAATGGTTCACTTTTGCACAAAGCATTACTCGGATATTTGATAGCGGAAAAAATGTCCTACAACACTTTCGCGGGATCGTGACCAATGACGAGTAGCCCTGCATATATATATATATATATATATATATATATATATATATATATATATATATATATATATATGTATGTATGTATGTATGTATATACACGTCAGAGAAGACAGATTGGGTCGCACGGCCGCTCATGTAAACGTAATTAAAAAAACAATGATTTCATTGTTTTTTCGTATTTGTAAATTTTACATTTTTTCACCTAGCCCGTTCGGAACTCTGATGAGAATAATTCAGCCCTTGTACACACGGAAAGGCAAAGAAGGCAGAAAAAAAGCACAAAATAATACGGTAATGTCCAGCCAGGAAATCACAAACTATTATTAATTCACGTCGTGCTATGGGTCTTGAAAATAAAAGAAAACGTCTGTACCCGCCGCAATGGAGTGCTGAAATGAAGCTGTTGTCGCCGAGGATAATTATTTCTTTCACGTGTATGTGTGTGTGTGTTCTCTCTCGCGCGCTCTGAACGTTTCCCCGGAGGGCCATCGTAGACCTCTCGTTAACTCGAGAGATCTTCACTCTACGGGTATTCCATAAATCAAAAAATAATAATGATGATAAGACTAATAATGATAATAATAATGATAATAATAATGGTGATGATGATAAAGAGAAAAAGTAAGGAACAAGAAAGAGAGGGGAGAGAGAGAGAGAGAGAGAGAGAGAGAGAGAGAGAGAGAGAGAGAGAGAGAGAGAGAGAGGATTATGTATATATACATGTATAATTCCAAATATAGAGTGAGCGAGAAGGTAAAAGGGACAAAAAGAGGATGACCGAACTCTCGGAGCACACCGGGGCGACTCATCGCGGACGTTACCTCGAACGCGCACTGTGGTCCCGGTTTTTTATAATGAGCCTGCGGATAGCCGAGTCTCGTAATTGACCGGAGCATAAATTTACGAATAAAGTGGGCGTGGCGTATCTTTTTGATTAGGATTAGTCGAAGGAGGCAGACAGAGAGAGAGAGGGGGGGAGAGAAGATTATTTTGTGGAGCCCCCGGCGCGCGAGATTTGAATGAATCGGTATTTACGTGTGGACGATCGACATTATTTATAAATAATCATCGCGGTCTGGAAAAAATGATAAATTGCAAGGTAGTCAGACGGCGAGCGAAAAAAAGGTGTGGGGGGGGGGGGGGGGGTGAGACACTATGGGGCAGAGGATCCGGTGGAAATTTGGATCACCACGTTAGGTCAACAAATCTGGGGCAGTCGAGGCGCTAATTTTATTGTACTGGATTTGACCCGGTTTTGGCGAAGTAGCGATGTTTTTTTTTCTTCTCAATTTTGACCAGCGATTTCATGGGCGTGAAGTTTGGATCATTGGATTTTAACGAGATTTTGATTTTTTTTGTTATTTTGAATTTTTTTTCGTGTACATTTCGACCTGTGGAATATCTGGGAGACCCTGCAGAAAGGTAAAAAAATTGGTGTGCCAGTAACTACCCTCGTTGAGTGGTTAAACGTGAACAAATTAATATCTCGGGCGGTACGGACATTTTTATTTTTTTTCTTTGCGTTGTCAATTCTGAAAGCTTACGAGAGGCCACGAAAAAAATATTAACGATTTTTAACTTCCGGAACCCACCCTCATCGGGGGGCGAAAGATCGAAAAAATCGTAGCGTCGGCGCTAAAGACATTCTCATCTCCAGTTGGATGTCATAATTGTGCTGAATATTTTTATCGCGCATACAAAAAATTAATCAAGTATTTGAAAGAATAATAGAGTGTTTGAAAAATTTTGTTTGACTTTAAATGGTCAACTAAAAAATTAATCGAGCGGTTAAAAAATTGATTGAGGCTTTAAAAGAAACTGTTCGTTTGGCTGTAAATGCTCGATGATAACAGTAATGTTTTCTGAAAAGCGAGGGGCCGAACTGAAAAGTCGACTTTGAAAATTTCAAAAAATCGAAAGCAAGCAAGACTTGTAGAAATCGATGATGATGAGCAATCAGAAGGGATTTTGTACGGTGCAGGAATTGCCGATTGAGTTTAGGTAAGAGTTTTTCATAGTATAAACTTCAAACGCGTTTTTCTCGAAACAACGTTTTCAAAATCTAGCTCCATCGTTTCTCTAAAACTAATAAACTGATTCTCTTGAAATTTAAATCACATATTGTAAATATGATTCGCAACAAGATGACCCTCGATGGTTTTAAAGTTTTGATTTTTACTCTTTTTTTTTGCGAAAAACTGCGAAAAAACGCGTTTTTTTTACTTTTTTCGTTTTTTATCTGTCATTTTTTTATTTTTCGATAAAACTTTATATCCGAGGGTAATTTTGTAGCTGGTGTCATACTGAATCTAATAGACTTTGATTTTTTGTTTCAGACAAGCCGTTGCCGAGTTGTGATGGAGCTACTTAGCCCACCTATTTTTGAGGCGTTACGTTAAACTATAGTTTTTGTACTTAAAAATGAATAAAAATGAATTAAATAATTTTTTTAAATGTATTTCAAGACTCTATTTATCAAGCCCAACAACTTTTATATTCATATCTTTTATAAAATCCTCAAAAAAATCGCGAAAAAAGCCTTTTTCGTGGCTCCAAAGTGGACTGGCCCCTTAATAGAAATTTAGAAAAAATTTGTTTGAGTTCAAATGCTTAATGAAAAAAAGTAACAAAATATTTCCAATATAAATTGAGCCTATGATAAAAAAACTGTTTAGGTTTGAATGCTTGATGGAAAAATGAATTAAGCCTTCAAAAAACAGTTTCATCGGTTTCAAAAGCATGATGAAAAAATTAATGAATCATTTGAAAACTTAATTGAGCCTGCGAATGCTTCATTAAATTTTTCATCAAACATTTGAGGCCAATCGAACAATTTTTTTGAGATTTGATTTTTTTTTCAAATAGTCGATTCATTTCTTCATCGAGCATTTATTGAAGCTCAAAAAAGGATTGTTTGCGATTCAAAAGTTTGGGTTTAAATAATTGACGAAAAACCTAATCAGGCATTCAAGAAGTTGATGAAGCCTAGAAGAATTGGTTTGGATTTGACGAGAAAATTGATCAAGCATTTAAAAAATTAATGAAGCCTTCAACAAAAAGAAGTTTGTTTGGGTTTAAACACTTCATGAAGAAATTCATCGAGTCTTTAAAAAAAAGTTTATTTGTCATTAAATGCTCGGTTAAAAAATTGATTAAAAAAATTGATTGACAACTTAAAAAAAAAAGCTTGTCCGTCATTAAATGCTCGATTAGTAAACTGAATTGAGACTTAAAAAAACGTCTGAAAATTGCGGCGTTTTCGTTAAAAGATATACGACCCAAAAGCATCATACCCAATAAAACGCGAGATTGTCATGCTCATGGGCATTATTGTTCCGGAGGACTCACCGAAAGAAGAGACGTCGGATTCCCGTCATCGCTTCGGCTCGTAAACGGCTCACATTTTATTTCGACGTGTCTCGATCGCGCACAATAAACAACAAATTATCCAAGGCGCACGATACATATGCAGCAGTCCGCGTACAATTTTCCACCACACGCGATCGCTCATTAAATCCAAATATTTTACTTCCGAATACTATCATTTACCGTCGCGGGAGATTGCCAAATGGTCAATTTCTCTCTCCCTCCCGCTTTAGAATCGACGTTAAAGCTTTGAGGTCGGGAAATTTAGCTCGTCGAAAAAGGTTACGAGTTTCCGAGACGACTAAACGAAGACGAGCGTGTCTCGTAACGTACTAAAAACGTAAAAGTATTAAGATGAGAAACGATGTATGATAATTGGGTGCAGGTACGAGCCACTGTACTCCGTCCTCATCGTGATAACAGGTTTCCCTCCGGTTTTGTTACGTATACACAAAGATTTTACGCATATCCACACACACACACACACTTACCCATGTAGGTACACACAAAGTCTATACACAGGGTGTCCCTCTTATCTCTGCCACCCGAAATAACTCGCTAATTATCGACGTCCCAAAAAAATGTTACGGACAAAAGTTATACGATGTAAAGGGGGCCATCAAATGCGACCAATTTTTTTTTTTTCGTTGGAGGCGTTGACGCCCAGTGAATAGTCACCTCTACTTTCTTAAGGCGTTACCCCCACTTGTAGCGCAAAAAAGGCCTTTTTCATGAATTTTCTTAAAGAAAACTACAAAACTTTTTTAATCGCTCAATATACCATCTTAAAGAACACATCTTGAAGAACTTTCAGTGATTTCTTTATTGAAAAATATTACATTGTTTAGTGGCAAATGGCCGTCAATGAAATAATGTTTTTATATACACGGTTTGCGGTGACCAACATTGCGGCGAAGTGGATCATCCGAAAAAAAATGCGGATGGATTTAGTCAAATATAAGTATAAACTAGTCTTTAATCGAAGGATTTTAAAAAATATTCATTTTTCACAAAATGGCGGACAGTCAAAGTGTTAATGGTTCGATTTTAACGAAAAAAAACGGCCGTTTTTTGGCTATAAAACGGCCATTTTTTTTTCGAAAAAAAAAAAAAAATCGGACGATTAAAGACTACATTTTTATGTATTAAATAAGCCTGCAAAATTTCAAGAAGATCGGTTCATTAGTGTTCGAGTAATCTTGGTCACCGACTTCAGAAATGCCATTTTGAGAAAAACGCGTTTAAAGTTTCAATTTCAGTTTACACGAAGAAAATATTTTTTTTTGTAAACTTACATAGAGTCATCTATTCCGGGCCCATACAGAAGTATAAAAGATATTTAAAAAAATCGATTTTTTCAAAATCGCAAGTGGGGGTAACCCCTTAAATGGAATAGTACATTTTTTCAATCATCTTGTGGAGCACCTCAAGCCACATAAAAAATATTAGGGGCTCAAAGTCGTTCAAGGTCATTCAAGGTCAGCATCGATGATACAAATCTAAATAGGTGTTCGAAATGATCTTGAACGACCCTGACCCCCTAATGTTTTTATGCGGCTTGAGATGCTCCATAAGATGATTGAAAAAAATGTACCATTACATTTCAAAAAGTGGAGGTGACCTTCACTGTGCGTCGGCGCCTCCACCGAAATGTAAAAAAATTGGTCGCATTTGATGGTCCCCTTCACGACATACAACTTTTGTCTGGAACAGTTTTTTGTGACGTCGACTGTGACGACGGTCCTCGAAGTCGAATGTCTTTGAAATCACCTTTCCCCATATACAGGGTGTTCAGTTAGGATCGATAATTCTGCAACTGTCGATAGGCCAAATGCAGAATCATGTCCTAGTATATGCTGAAATTTCAGTTTAGTAAAAGTCCCACGGTTTTACACACACACACATGTATATATGTACACTAAGAAAAAAAACCAATTGAATCAAAAAAATATCTTGGTTGATTCAAGTAAATGTCTGATCGCGGAGGGCCACCGATATATGAGATTCTTACAATACTATAAAATATTGCAAATTGTGATTGATTCAAATAACATATTATTTTATTTGAAAATCTCTTCTGTTCTCTGAATATCTACATTATCCTTCAAATAAAATTATATTCTATTGAAATCATTCTACATAAAATCCGTAGATGTATGGATGAAATGATTAAGCGGTTGCTACAACATTTTTTATTTCGTACAAAAATATAATCAATAGAATGAATTATTTCTTTACTACATCGAAACGAATATGCGATGAGACGTAAGTTTTTCAATTTGTTTTAAATCTTAAATAAAGAGTGCGCATTAGAATGATCATCCACGATAATAGTGGAGAGAATATCAGATATCCAATGGAATATCCATGGAGAGAACATCAGATGTTTAACTAATAAGAACAGATACTACACTTCGATCTTAGCCACAGGCCAAGAAGCGATACTCTTTAGAGTTTCTCCGGCGTTTAAGTAGATTTTCGGTTCGCGCTACGCTTACGGGAAACGAGCGCGCGTGCAGCTTCTAGCGGTTACTGCGAGAACTACGAGTTTCCTCACACCTATAATTTCAGTGACGCTCGGCCATGACTTGGTTGAATTTGTTCAACCAAATGCGCAAGAAACAAATTTTATTTTCGCATAATATTTTAACCAATTCAGACCTTCGCTTGATATTTTACAATCAAAATAAAATATTAATATCTTAACGAATAAGTACTTGAAAATCAATATCGGATATGGTGAAAAAAATAAAATAACATATTTACTCAATAGAAATTTTATGTGGATCAAACGAGCGAAATACAATTTTTCTTGTGTACTCGAATCAACAATATTCATGTTATGAATTGAAACGCTTTTTTTGTTCATTGCAGAAAATGCATTCAAACCTATATAATTTGTTCGCGATAATTTTTTAGATAGTGTCAATAATATATTGTTTTCGGCTAACAATATATCTTTTGAATGAAAAAAAAACTATTCATTTTATCATGTTATTAAAATCAATAGCGTTTTGTTTGGACTAATAAATCCGATTATTTACACCAACAATTTTACAATTGATTCAACGAAATTTCATTCAATAACACCAATGAGATTAAATCAATGATTTTTTTCTGAGTGTACACATGTACACATGTGTGTGTGTGTGTGTGTGTGTGTGTGTGTGTGTGTGTGTGTGTGTGTGTGTGTGTGTGTGTGTGTGTGTGTGTGTGTGTGTGTGTACCGTCTGCGTATGTACGTGTGTCAACGATCAGCTCTCCCATTTTCAAAGCTCGTAAATAAGATAATGCCCTCATCGTACTTTGTCCATCCACGAATAGGAGGGAAGAGAGAGAGAGAGAGAGAGAGAGAGAGAGAGAGAGAGAGAGAGACTTAAAATCGCGAAGCGGATTTTCCATTCAATTGAAAGTTTCTGTCTCTCTCTGTCTGTCTGTCTCTCTCTCTGTCTGTCTGTCTCTCTCTCTCTCTCTCTCTCTCTCTCTCTCTCTCTCTCTCTCTCTCTCTCTCTCTCTCTCTCTTCCTCCCTCTTTCTCTCTGTTGTCGCATATATCCGCGCGACGACGATAACGCGATCTAGAGATGACGTCCTGTACCGCGCTATAGTTAATCGCTATAACGAATTCGCCCACGAGCCGGGGCTCAGCACGATGCTCATCTTTGCTCGGCTATTCACGCGCGAGGAGGAAAATTAAAACGATTTTAGTGTTCCTCGATAAAGATTACGTTTTTTCGGTCATTCGCGCGCAATATATATTTTTCTCCTCGTCAAACGATCTTCTCGATTTTGCTCCTTAAGATAGCGCGTTATATACGAAGCCGCGATGGCAATTTTGCAAGTAAATTTACATAGATAATTAACATTTTACATATATGGTGGATCAAACTTGTGACATTTTTTCCAAAGTGTGTATAGCCGTTTTTATTTTTAATTCACGTATTTACAATTTCATGCAAATAGCCTGAAGGGAATTTTTTAAATGCACATCACGAAAATCGTCCGATTCAATTTTTAAAGGGTCGACTTTATTGAGGATGGAAATCTCGTGGAACAAATGATTGAGGAGGGGAATACGGGGTCAATTTGCCGTGGATCAGTTATAAGAAGATCGATAGATCCGTCACATATATTTTGGAATCTTCCGAAAAAAATCCAAGAGAACTATCGGAGAAAAATGCGGTGCGTTTCTTGGCCGGGATTCGAACCCGGGATTTTTCGATTGCCGGTCGACTGGTCCGACCACTGAGCTACGCCAGCCCGCTTACCTCACCTTTCTCGGATAGTCTCGATAATCGTAACGCAACGTTACAACTCCCCCTTGCCAGAGTCGATCCGACTCTGGAGGGTCGACTCGAAATTTGCGCAAACTGAACTCAACGCAACGGGTACTACTACAGACGAAGGGATTGTCTGAGGGACGGAAAGGAGAGAGGGCTAGTTCAATGAGACTCTTATCTCAGGGAGAGGATTCTTTTCCACGGCAATAATTCTGGTTCCGTATATTCTTGATTCAGGCAACCGATGAGCTGTTGGGCGGCATTTGTAATCCCCCGAAAAACCACCTAGAGAACTATCCGAGAAAAAATGCAGTGCGTTTCTGGGCCGGGATTTTTCGATTGCTGGTCGACTGCCCTGACCACTGAGCTACGCCAGTCCGCTTACCAAACCCCTCTTAGATAGTCTCAATATTCGTAACGCATCGTTACAATATATATATATATATTAGGAGTACAACTTTGCAGTGACCGTTTTACTTAGAGAGCCACTGCGGCCGAAGTAGTGGCCCTAGCTCAATAAAAAAAGTGGCATTTTAAACTAGAGGCTCTGCCAATGTAAACAATTTAAAAAAGCTAACGGATACATGTATGCATTATAAAGTTATAGGCACTCAAACATGGCAACCTACGAACCGAATTCTCAGCATTTGCGGGAGGTTATGATTTACTTCTTCAACATCAAGAAATCTGCGGCTGAGGCCCACCGTTTGCTTGTAGATGCTTACGGGGAGGATTCTATTAGTGAGAAAACGTGTCGGCGGTGGTTTCAACGCTTCAAAAGTGGAGATTTTGAGGTCGAGAACAAGCATGGTGGCGGAAGGCAGAAAGTTTTTGTAGACGGGCTGACAGCTGGGCGTTGTGTACTATGAGCTGCTCAAACCATCCGAAACCATCACAGGGGAACTCTGCCGACGTCAGTTGATGCGCTTGAGTAAGGCACTCAAAGAGAAACGGCCACAATTCAACGAAAGACATGACAAGGTGATACTGCAGCATGACAATGCCCGACCCCATGTTGCAAATGTCGTGAAAAAGTACTTGGAAACGCTGAAATGGGAGGTTTTATCCCACCCGCCGTACTCTCCAGACATTGCCCCTTCCGACTATCACTTGTTCCGGTCAATGGCACACGATTTGGCTGACCAGCACTTCGGTACTTACGAAGAAGTCAAAAATTGGGTCGATTCCTGGATTGCCTCCAAGGACCAAGACTTTTATCGACGCGGGATTCGAATGCTACCTGAAAGATGGACCGAGGTCGTAGCTAGCGACGGGCAGTACTTTGATTAAAAAATATGTAGCCACTTTTTTATAATAAAGCCTTAAACTTTTTAAAAAAACGGTCACTGCAAAGTTGTACTCCTTATATATATATATATATATATATATATATATATATATATATATATATATATATATATATATGTATATATGTATATAGAAAGAGAGAGAGAGAGAGAGGGAGAGAGACTAATTGACAAAATTCTTTCAGAAAAATTATTCAGAAAACGATCGTCTCGATATTACATATATAAATTTAATATTGAGAAAAATTGATTATTAACCGCTTTCTAGGGAAGTTTTTCACCGCTAGAAGACGATGATATACTGGGTGTCCCATTTTAATCTTACGGCTAATTTATCTCGAAAAATGGTGCTCCGATCAAGTGTTGAGTATAATCAAACTTTTAGGGTTCAAATGGGGACGTTAAAAAAATCTTCCTTGGTCCAAAATTCAAAATGGTGACGTTGAGATGGCCGACATGTTTAAAAAAAATGAGATCATGAATTTTTTCACAAAAATGTCTATCAGGCCAAAACTAACAACTTTTGTAGGAAAAGTTTTTTGATAACGTTCTTAATTTTTAGGTTAGAATATCATTTTTTTACTATTTTAGCGCTATCCAAAATACACAACAAGGATGTAAAGTCTTCAACATTCCCAGTGCAAGTGCGCGTGTGTGTGGAAGTCGTTAGTTGTGGCCTGATCAATATTTTGGCGAAACAATTTCATGATCCCATTTCAAAAAAACGTGTCCGCCATCTTAACGGTGCCACATCGAATTTTGGACCGAAAAAAATTTTTTTAACGTCCCCCTTTGAACCCTAAAAGTTTTATTATACTCAATACTTGATCGGAGTAATATTTTTGGAGATAGATCAGGTGTAACATTAAAATGGAACACCCGGTATATGTGCATATATATTGGGGTGGTTCTTAATTTGGTGATGTTGTAAATTCTTTGGTATTGTTCCTCAAAAGCAATCAACATATGTAGAAAAAAAATTAGCCGCCAGCGGAAGTTTTGTCCTATAATTCTAACCCGCCCCACCGAGCTGGCGAATTTTTATATGAAAAAATGATTTTTTTCCAGCACGTTTTTGCAATAGATTGCAGCGTGCATGTAACTTATTGATTTTTTAAAATGCATTCTGGCAAAGTTTGTACTGGTATACCGGCTTTATCCCAAAACACAAACACTTCTTTGGCAGTTATTGTGGCACTTTCATGTATCATTAATTTTGGAACCCGAGTATTATAAAAAAGTGCTTTTAACACCTGCAATTTTGACGCTTTCAATTATTTGTGAATCAGCATCACCAATTAAAAATATATTTTTACGTAAATTACGGTAATGGAACGTCATCGCGATTTTCTAAACTTAAGTCGTCGAGCACATGTGTCCAGCGCTGAATCTAGAGATGTGCCTCACGTGGAAACAGTGGACATACATTTATTTTGAGGTAAACGAGGATTGCGGCAAGCATGGGAAGCAACTCATCCGATGAAAGGATACTTGTCGGTAAGACAGGATAGCTTTAATTTATCATAATTTATGATAAAATTGATAAAATTGAAAATTTAAATATTGTTGACATATTGTTATTAAGTGTGCTACGTATCTCTTCATATTTATAATTGCATAACAAAAATAAATTGCAGTTTTTCGACGTCACACTCCTGTTTTGACCATAATCATCGATTTTTGGAATAAATGATGACAGTTTTTTGCTAATTACGTGATAAATATTAAATCCACGGAAATTTTACAAGTCACCTTTTTTGTAGAGCATTAAATTTCCTACAAAAATGTTATGTGAATTTTTTTTATCATGTATAGTTTTGAAATAATAAACAATTTTCTTAACAAAATTTTATATCCATGCATTTTCTCATATAAAAATTCGACAGCATGGTGGGGTGGGTTAAAATTATTGGACAAATTTCCGTTTGCGGCCAATTTTTTTTCTTTATGTGTTGATTACTTTTGAGGAACAATACCAAAGAATTTCCAACATCACCATATTAAGAACCACCCAAATATATATATATATACACATAATATCAAGTGGTCTGGCAATCAATCAATTTACTAGAAATTTTGTATTATTAGTCCATGGGTCCCGATACTATATATACATATATATAATTATACTATATAATTATTTGACATTACGAAAAGATACACATGATATCGAGACACTCGTCTTCCAGCAATAAATCATTTTTCTAAAAGACTTTTAACAAATAATTCGCCTCAACAATATTTATATAATTATACGGTATTAAAATATATATATACATAAGATCAAGACAATTGTCTTCGAGCAGTAATTCAATTTTTTTGAAGATTTAAAATAAACATTTCCTCTTGATGATTTTTTAAATATATTCTTCCTATACGTGTATGATATACATCCGGCATATTACTATATATAATGACGATAGATACTAAAAAAATATATATACATAATATCGAGACAATCGTCTTCTAGACATAAATATTTTTTCTAGAAGGCTTTGCATAAATAATTCGTCTCAATAATACTTATCTATATGCTTACTGATCTATATATACATACGTGTATACATATCTAATTTGTTTCTATATAATTATACGGTATTATGAAGAAAATATATATAATATCGAGACAATCGTCTCCTAGCAATAAATCATTTTTCCAGAAGACTTTTAATAAATCATTATTCGTAATAATATATATGTATACATACATACACACACACACACATATATATATATATATATATATATATATATATATATATATATATATATATATATATATAGATCAATGAGTACTGAATGAGTGCGTGGGGAAAATAACAACGCCTCAAGGTCCCGGATAAATCAAGCAATTAAGTCGACTGCTTTGTAATTAGCGAGCCATTAAGAAGTATTATTTATCGACTCCCACTTGTCACACTCTCGTATATACGTGTGTAGAGAAAGAAAGAGCGATCGCCGTTATTCTCGGTGGAATTTGTTCGCCACTTGCAACCTCCCGTGTACACGAGCCAACGAGTGAAGATTTAAAAGTGCGCGAAGGCGCGATCGTCCCGGGGCAATCGCGCCATATTCCCCCTACAATACAACACCGAGGATCGGTACTAATACGTTTTCTACTTATTCCCTCGTGTATATTCGGAACGCATGTACGCGTGTTTAAATATATAGCTGGCAAAATAAGATCGAGGATTCTATATTACTCGGCCCGATCCACGGGCCTCTGAAGGAACGTGCACACAGAGTTGTTTATTGGTGGGCAATATTTGTCGATTTTACATAGGTCCAGGAGGAGGAAGATTTTTTTTTTTGATACGGTACGGTTCTTTGCGTGTTGGAGAATCTATCAATTTCAGAGGCTATTTCGATTTGTGGCGTGTTTTTTCACGTGCAAAAAAATACATTTTTTTCTCTACAGTTATGCCTACTGGAGTAGAGTTGTGATTTTTTATTATTCGTGCGATTCTTGTGTTGGCACAAATTAAATGCTAATACATGCATAAGACACAACATATACAGGGTGTCCCAGAACTCAACGTCAAGCCGAAACGGGGTGACAGGATTGATTGTAACCATCATGAGAAAAATCAGAAAAAAAATCTATTTTGAAAATTTTAAATTCATAGTTTAACAAAAAACAGTCTTAATTCTAGGAAACTTCGGGCAATTGTGTCATTATTTTTGACTGTGATTCTAGAAATGTTATTTAGGGTTACGGTTCCAAAGTTTAAATGAACAAAAATAATAAAAATTAACCACAATAACCGAAAAATGGTTACAGTTTGACCAAATTTCTAGGTTTTTCTTAAATGCCCATAATTTTCAAACTGCATGGGATAGATTTTTTTCCTGATTTTTCTCATGATGGTTACAATCAATCTTGTCACCCCGTTTCGGCTTGACGTTGAGTTCTGGGACACCCTGTATATACACACAGGGTGTCCCTCGTATCTCTGCCACCCGAAATAATTCGGTAATTATCGACGTCACAAAAAATGTATAATGTAAAAATGTAAAAATGTATAATATAATAAATTCACTTATGTAGGTGTGTATATATATATATATATATATATATATATATATATATACACACACACACACACCTACATAAGTGAATTTACTATATCCAAATTAACCCGGAATTAATAATAGCAGCTAGAAATCTGATAAAAGTTGTAAGGTTCGTCGATCTGTAAGAAAAATCGTCAATTAATATGCAGATTGCTAATTACAGAAAATCAGTTTGACGAATCATTTTACGACATATCTTTATCATGAATTTCTAATTGTGCGTGCCAACAAACACACACACGCACGCACACAAAAAAAAATATTATTTTATATATATATATATATATTAGGGTGTGCGGGAAAAAATCGATATTTTTTTTTCGGTTGCATCCACCAAAAAAGGTGAATTAAGGTTAAAAAAGAAGAATCGTCGAAGGAGAGCTCAAAAAAAATTATTTCGAACGGCGCATTGCATTTGAATACTTTCCATAAGAATAACACAGGAAAATATTGGCACTTCTGAACGTCGTAGTAAAACTCTTCAGAAAAAAATCTCACGAGAATGTCATTAAGATATTCTGACAGAGAATTGAACTCCCTACAAAAAAAGTTCCCACGAATAATTAGCTTAGAACAACCGTTCAAGTGGAATCGCTGTCTGAAATTAAATTTTATTATTTAAGCGACGTGCGCGCCATAGCACACGCTGCCACCTGGCGGCAGCATGCGGTAGCTCGTAGTGCAAAATTACAAGCTTCACACTAGCGCCACGAACGGGAAACCGCGTCATTTTTCCTCCATTTTGGCTGCTACAAAATTTCATTCGTTAATGCGAAGTGAATCCTGTAGTAGGGGAGGCTGCCTCGAAAAAATTAGCTAGTCACTTGTGGTACTTTAACGAGAAAATTGTTGCTTTGTCGTTTTTCGACAATGCTGTGCCGATAAGTGTGAATGCAAAAATGGTACAAGCTCTGCAATCTCGAGAAAAATCCAAAAATCCTACCGAGTGAGTAATTGTTAAAAAAAAAAATGATTGGGAAATGTTGGTGAAAAAATACATAAGCGATTTCGTTACTCAAGAACCCTTATTTCTTTTCCAGCAATTCAATTTACCTCATGATTTTTTTAGAGTAAATAGTGAATTATGGTCGGAAAATGCCAATTATTTGAGTTGCTTAGATTTTTTAAAGTCAAAAGTCGTTAATAACGTAGCCGAACGTGGTGTGACTTTGATAGAAGCATATAACGGTTCATTAACAAAAAACGAAGAGCAGCTACAATATTTATTGGGCGTAGTGCAAAATCATCGACAGAAATACCCTAATTGCAACAAACAGACTCTTAAAAAAAGGAACGATGATTATCAAGCATTATAATGTACAAACAAATTATTTTATCTTATTAAACCAAATTCATTGAATAAAACTTTACGAAACACGCTCAATGATGGACGTCGTTTCTTTTATATTTGTTGTTGTACTTGATTTTTTTTTGTATCAGAGAAATATTTTGAGAACGATTCCAAGCAAATTGTACGTTAGAGCAGAACATTCTCTAAAAAAAAACCCAAAAAGTTTTTTGTAAAGCGAAAAATTCGGTTTTTACAGCCTTTTGAATTATTTGTTTTCTATCAATTCAATTTCAGACAGCGATTCCACTTAAACGGTTGTTCTGAGCTAATTTTTCGTAAAAACTTTTTTGCTGGAAATTCGATTCTTCATGAGAATATGTTAATGACATCTTTGTGTGATTTTATTCTGACGCGTTGCGCTACCACATTCAGAAATCCCAATATTTTCCTGGGTTATTCTTATGGAAAATATTCAAATGCAATGCGCCATTCGAAATCATTTTTTTTGAGCTCTCCTTCGAGGATTCTTTATTTTTTACCTTAATTCACCTTTTTTTGGTGGATGCAACCGAAAAAACGTATCGATTTTTTTCCGCACACCCTAATATATATATATATATATATATATATATATATATATATATATACACACACACACACACACACACACACACACACACACATATATATACACATACAGGGTGTCCTGTTATGAATGGATAATTGGTTTGTATGAAAAGTCTGCATAAGATCTTTTTTCATGAAGTTTCCTTAACGTTTAAAGTTAAAGAGAAGACTTTTCAAAGAACAAATAACCAGGAGTGTATTTTAAAAAACCGGGTAGAAAAAGTTAACATTTGTAGAAATGGCATGCGAAAGACCAAAAGCAGATGATTTTTATCTCGAAACCCGTGGGACTTTTGCTGAACTGAAATTCCAGCATATAGTAGGACATGATCTGATCTGCAGGATTATCCATTCATAACAAGATGCCCTGCACACTTTTGTTTATTGGTCGCGATCCCGTAAAAGGGTTGTAGGGCATGTTTTTCACTATCAAATAACCCAGTCATGCTTTATGGGATCATCACAGTGTGACCACCCGAAAAATAGCTGATTTTCGCTATTTTTTTTAGGTGGATAAGACAAGCTAATCGATCTAGTTTTTTTTTACAAATTGAAGCACCGATAAAGAATACAAAGTGTTTTTTTTATTTCTTAATTTATTGTTTAATATTGTTTTTATTTTCGGAAAATTGAGTGGAAAAAAATGGTGTCCCATGGTGGCTAGGATTGCGTCCGCACATTTTATCTGAAACGAAAATTTCAAAATGATAATTAATCTGTAGGAAAGCCGCTATGTTCCTGTGGAAGTTTTTTTTATAATTTGGCAGCGGTTTGAACAAAAAGTATGAAATTTAGCCTTTTTCCGACAGTTTTTTGTAAAAAAAATAGGAAGATTAAAAAAAGCTTCCGTAGCAACATAAGGAATGACGTGAAGAATGTAATGTTAAAACTTCAAACGGATAGCTTGAAAACTCTTCCTCTGAGAGTGACCACCCTTTTGAAAACACCATTCCGAGAAAAACGCGTTTAAAGTTCGGAGTGCGAGATTTTCAGACAAATCGTCTACTTTCGATCAATCGGTGATGCCAGGTCCATACAATATTCCTTCTGCTTCCTCGAATAGATCGTTTTTGGCAACAATTTCGTTTCGCCGAGCTGTCATAGCATCTTTGCTGTCCGATGAGCTGCGGCGGTTCGCAGTTGCGATGCACAAGCAGGGCTTGTACTTAGCAGCGAGTCCGCGGCTGCCGGTCCCATAGTGACTCCCATTGTCTCGAGGATTTTTAGTATTGGATCATACCCCTCGTTGAAGGTACAAGCTGCACAATACGTCGCAATTTTCACAGTTTCTTTCCCACAGAATACATGTTTGGGAGCGAGTCAAAAATTTGATTCCATACAACGGTTTATTTCTAAAATTAATTTTTAAAGTGGTCCATCCGTCACTTTGAAAAAAAATAATAATATCTCGAAAACGGTTCACTTTTGCATCGAACATTACTGGGTTATTTGATAGCGGAAAACATGTCCTACAACCCTTTCACGGGATCGTGACCAATAATCACAAACCCTGTATAATATATGTATATGTATACAGGGTATCCCTCTTTCCTCTGCCACCCGAAATAACTCGGCAATTATCGACATCACAAAAAAATGTTCCAGACAAAAGTTGTACGGTGTAAAGGGGGCCATCGAATGCGACCAATTTTTTTTTCGGTGGCGGCGCTGACGCACAGTGAAGGTCATCTCCACTTTTTTAAATGGAATGGTACATTTTTTCAACCATCTTGTGGAGTACCTCAAGCCGCATAAAAAACATCAGGGGGTCAAAGCCGTTCAAGGTCATTCTATGTCAGTATCGATGATACAAATCTAAATATCTCGGATCACTACCAAATATTTGGTAGTGATCCGAGATATTTAGATTTGTTTGGGTTTGGGATTTGTATTTCATTGTAATAGGTAACCTTGAATGACCTTGAGCGACTTTGACCCCCTAATGTCTTTTTTGCGGCTTGAGTTGCTCCAAAAGATGGTTGAAAAAAATGTACCATTCCATTTAAAAAAGTGGAGGCGACCTTCACTGTGCGTCAGCGTCTCCACCGAAATGAAAAAAAAAAAATTGGTCGCATTTGATGGCCCCCTTCGCACCGTACAACTTTTGTCTGGAAATTTTTTTTTTGACGTCAATAATTACCGAGTTATTCAGGGTGACAGAGATAAGAGGGACACCCTGTATATATATATGTGTGTGTGTGTGTATATATATATATAGCGTAATGAGAATTCTTAGTAAGAAAAAGCTCAGTAAGCATTTTTCTATAACTAAGAATATTTTAAATATAAAATATAAACTGTGTCGCAAGTAAATAGCGCTAAAAAAGGAGCCTGTGACAGAACTATCAAGCAATTCGAAAATCGGATTGGAAAAATTGAAAATGAGGAGAAATTGAAAAAAAGAAAATAGTGTGAGGGAAAAATAAGGGGGAGGGGGGATTCTCTGTGTAAACACCCTAAAGGGGTATACTTGGAATAATAAAAAAGTAAACTATACACCGTATCATGTATTTAGCATTTTCATTATGGTTGTCATTTAACAGAAAAAAGTAAATTGATGTGCATTTTGATCATTTTTGAAAATCATTTTCTCAAACTGTTTTGAGGTACGTCATTAAAATGAATCCTTAAAAATATTTACATATATTAACAAGCAAATATAAACTCAATATATAATGTAAATAATTTCACAAATTCATCATCTTCATCACAAATCTAGGTAGTCCTTTATCAGAAAACTGAATAAAAAATGGCGATAAGATAAATAAAAAATCATTTTCTCGCCGTTTTCGATGCAGTTTTGTTATAAAGGACTATTTACATTTCTGATAAAGATTTTTTATCTCATTTTTTAATCAAATTTATCATTCTTCCATTATATTTTTCATTATTTCATTGCATTTTCGATAATTTTCATTAAATTTTGAAAAGATTCATGCATTTTTTAAATAATCATAGTAATTTTTTGAAAAACGTGATAAATTATTAAAAAATTATTTGTAATGAGTGCGCTAGAGATCGAAAATAGTACAACTTTGTGGCATTCGTTGTGAAAGGAGCATAATGAAAGGACTGATTTTAATCCCTCGGTTCGCGAGCATGTATCGCTCGATATGCGAGGCATACGGTACCATTGGAAATATATTACCGAGCGGCGCTTTGAGTGAACAACCGAGAGATAAAAGTATACATGTGTGTAATGTATTGTACGTACATAGTGCGGTGTAAGAGACGAGCGTAGGCGCACGCGTTTCGAGTCTCGACGATACAAGCGCGTGCATGAACGAGCGGTACCAACTTTTAAAGGGATCTCTCTCTGTCTCTCCCTCGGTGACTTATTAAGTACCGACGTGTAGGCTCATTTTTCCTGCCTCTATATTAATACCAGAATCACACATATATATGCACGCGTAAACATTTCCGTGATTTACCGTTCGAGAACGCGCAAAATAAAAACAACAAAACGTTAATTAAATGGTCGTGAAAGTTTTATTGAATTTTGTACATTGAATAGAAAAAAAAGGTTAAAATTAACGATCCATCAAGGGCCTCTTGGGACGAAATTAATTAGCGGAGAAATGATCGGTCGCTTGATCCGAAAATATCAACGAATGGAAATTCATCTACGGTCTAAACGCGAGAGAAACATTTCGAAATATGTTATATCCAAGTAGTATATTAAAATACTTTTCATGTATATATAAAATTCAGCGTTTATCGCCACTCGATCGTCGAGTTCGATGACACGGTTGCATTTTTAATCGTCGTTCTTTTTTGCTTCTTCTTTTCTTACTTTTCTGCGACACGCGCAACACGCGGGTATGAATATTGATGGCTTAACGAGATGCGAAGGACGACGATTCCGGGCTTCGGAAAAAATGTGAAAAAACGTGTCACAAATTCAAATGATTCAATAAATACGAATAAAATCAATGAAGAAATTGAAATAAAATCATTGAATATATTTAAATTGAAATCATTAAATAAATTCGAAATTAATCATTGAATAAATTGGAATAAATTCAATGAATACATTGAAATAAAATAATTTAATAAATTCGAATAAAATCATTGAATAAATTCAAATAAAATTGTACAATAAATTGAAATGCAATAATCGAATAAAATTCGAGAAAATAATTTAACAAATTGAGATAAATGTAGTCAATAAATTGAAATGAAATCATTGAATAAATTCGAATAAAATAACTCAATAAATTGAAATAGCCAATGGCACAAATAAAAATAAAATTACTAAATAACACCGAATGAAATAATCAAGTTATTGCCGACAAAATAATTCGATGAATGCAAATAAAATAGCTAATGATTCAAATTCAAGTGATAAAAAAACATATTTAAAATTTCGAATCTCGAAAAAATGTTCGATTTTTAATGAATGGATTGCAAAAGAAAAGTCGCCCAGTTTCCTGCGCTATTACGGACTGCGTGACAGTTTCAATGTTCAGCCTGTCTCTCGAACTACTATAATTATAGAGGGGATAATGTGTCGAAGAAATTTTTTTTTCACACGCCACGTACGTGGCGACTCCGAAGACGAGTTGCCCAGGGTCGAAGCTTCGGGAGTCTCTGCATTCTTGGGAATTAATTCACTCGTGATTAATTGCTCCCGTTTAATTAGCCCATAGATTATTCGTTGATCGTCGCATCGATCGCCGGGCCGGGTTTATCGATCGATCGTTTAAATAACTCGATATTCAAATCAGCCATGCGATCGACGTGGAGATTATATGTCTCTATACACACACACACACACACATATATATATATATATATGTGTGTGTGTATATATATCACCATACTTTCCCTTCTGTAAATCACAAGTATATTTGAATACGTTTTTTTATTTTCATGACATGTAATTGATATGTCAGTGTAATTAAATCGCAAACAATTTCGTCTACTGTCGATCGCTCGCCGCCCGAAAAGAAGTATTATCCTTTATCTAATTTATAGACTCGTAAATTCCCGCCGTTGAATTAAAAAAAGAAAGTTTATGCATAAAAATAATACGGAAAAATGGTCGCAAAAAAATCCCAATAATCTTTGGAAAAAGGTCGTAGAAAAATTCAGTACAAAAACGTAAAAAACAATGGTAAAAAATCACATTTGAAATAAAATTACATCGTAAACAAACTATATTTGTAAAAAAAAATTAATCCATAGAAAAATGAATATGTAAAAAAAAATTCAGTTTAAAAAAATATAAATTTGTAAAGAAAACTACATTTGTAAAAAAAAAGTAATAAAGCTTTATACTTACGAATGCGTATTAGTCGGTGAGTTTCCTCATCACGTGTGTGTCTTTCTTGAACAACTATGAAATTAAATTCGCCAAGGCATAATCGTGCTCGCTCGAGCATGTAGATCATTGAGAGGCCGCGCGGTAGGTAAGTTCAGCGAGAATTTACGCGAGTTTGCATATGTACACGCGGGTTTGTCGGGTTGATTGACGGGATCGATCGGTAGCGTAAGTTACGCGCGTAAAAACGTATCATTAGACTTGTTGCAAAGCAAGCACGGGCAGTGGGCAAAGGTGAGTACCGTAACGTTCAATTTCGTGGACGATATCATTCTCGATCAAAGTAATTGACGACAGTCTATTGACAGACTGGCTTCGTCGTGTTGAAAAATCATTTTTTTTCTCAAATAGATTCTAAAAACAGTTAAAATAAAAAGCGTTAGGAGACGTGGCTCCCGAATTGTCAATTACCTCCTTCAGTTAACGAGAATTGGGGGGGGGGGATTTTTCGCGTTTTTTTTGTTATATGAATGCTTTACGGGCCTGGCATCGATGATTCTGTGTAAGTATATGAAAAAAACACTCGAATATTGATTTTTGTTTTTGATTTTCTAATGTAGAAATTCTTGAAACTTTTAATCGCTTTTTTCTCACTCTTGGCATTTTTTAAGTCGGTGAACTCTCTGGCTCAAAATCTACTGCACCGATCCTTTTGAAATTTTACTCTTTCTACACATAAATTACGAGGTAACGTTGTTGAGTTTCATTTTTTATTTTTTATAATTTAAATTCATATTACAATAACAAAATTTCAGATTTTTTAAGGGGTCTTCTCACTTTAGACGCTAAAAAAGGCTATTTTCATGAATTTTTTTGATAGGTTTATATTATAGATATTGATATAGAAGTTGGACACTCAATAAACACACTTTCGAAATACATTTTCAAAAAATTTTAATGTATTTATGTAACCCAAAGAAACTTTAAACGCGTTTTTCTCGAAACAACGTTTTTCGACGGCTTGTTGATAAAATCTTCGAAACTACTGAACCGATCCTTATGAAGTTTTAACCACATATTCTTTACATCTATAGCTATGGCGCATATCAAGGATTTTTTAAATGTTGATATTTACTCTTTTTTGCCAAAAACGGTGAAAAAAACGTTTCTTTGTTTATTTTCGAAAAAATGTCTGCCGTTTTGTTATTTTTGAATATATCAAAAATCGTATGATATGTGCTATAGCCATAAACATACTGAATCTAAAACCGTTTGATTTTTTTGTTTCGGATGATCCATCTCCGAGATTTCATCAACAGCGAAGGCCTACAATTTTTTTTATGACATTTTTTTAACTACCATTTTCGGCTACAAATAGTGACTTAAATAAATAATTTTTTTTATATGTCTTACGAAAGTTGATTTATTGAGGGGAGAGTAGGGGTTTGCACTTTTGAAAAATCGATTTTTTTGTCTTTTCTTATAGTTGAACATATCAAGAATATAACCCCAAAATTTCAAGTCAATCAGAGCAAAACTCTCGAAGTTATTGGCTATTTAGTCCCACTCCTCTAACACTGTAGCTCCGAAATCTCTAAACTTCAAACGCGTTTTTCTCCAAACCACTTTTTCAAAGTCCGTGTTCACTGCCATTTGAAAACTACATGACCGATTTATTTCAAACTTGGTACACACTTTCTACATATAAAATACCTCCCCCCAACGGTTAGTTTGAGATTTTTGCTTTACATTGAGGGGGTTTTCCACCCCCAAAATGACGGAATTTTTCGTGAAAATGGCACTTTTCACTTTACATGACCACCAAAAATTTAGAAATGAAAAAAAATTATCAAAGACCGTTGGGGGGAGGATTTCATGATACTTTGACTAAATTTTTATGGTACTTGATTTCAGATAATTTGTAGCTGAGATACAGTGAACACCGCAAATCGTGTTTTTCCAAAGGCGTTCATGGAAAAGCTTTGTCACCGGCTTGTTTGTGGATATTTTCACGTACAATTTTCACGGAATGTTCTTGAAATGACACTTAACAATGTACAAAAGCTTTCAATGAATTTACTCTATCCATATAGATGAAAAAAATTCGCTAAAAAGTCTTTTTTTTCACGCTGAAACCCCTACCCTCCCCTTAAGTGTAACAACTTTTATATCAATATCTATAATATAAAACTATCAAAAAAATTCATGGAAATAGCTTTTTATAGCGTCTAATGTGAGAAGACCCCTTAAATGAAAAATCGGTATTTTTACTTCTAAGTGTAACCAAAAATTTAAAAAACAATAAAAAAACCCGACATCATTACTTTAAGAGGCTTTATTCGAGGAAGAGGAGGGTCCATTGTATGGGCCAGGTATAGCTGATTAGCAGTTTTTCATGGTAAATGTCATTTTATCTTGCAAAAATCTATAGCTAATCTTCAAACGCGTTTTTCTCGAAATGAGATTTTTCAAATTTGCTGACATTGTAACTCAAAGAGCAATTATCCGCTTGACTTGAAATTTGAACTGAGTACTCTTGAATATATTTACTCTACAATGACGGAGGATATTTTTGATTGGATGAAAATTGACGATTTGGCATTGAAAAAAACGACCATTTTATAGGCAAGAAAACAGACTTTTTTTTCATAACTACGGCATTTTGTTAGATTTTGATCTTTTTCGAAAATCCTACGTCATTGTACAGAAAATACCTTCCAGTTTAACGACATATTTTCCTTTTTCGGTTTCAGCTACTCATTCGGCCGGAATCATGTCAGCAGTAGGGGAACTTTTTTTTGGCGCCTCGGAATGCAGCGCATAAGTCGCTTGGATCTCAATATTTTTCTATGAAAAAATTATGTAATATAGGTCAAATATAGCCAGATATATTCTTAATTTTCCGAAACATTTAACGGAGTACTTTTCTTCCAAAAAAATCCCCAAAATCACCCAAATTTTCAGCGTTTACACTGGTATAACCTCTTAAGGAATTTATCGACTAATGAAATATTTTTGTTTTTTTTTTTTATTTCAGATGATGCAGTAATGAGTTATGCGGTTCACCGAAATGTAACTTTTTTTTAGGCGTCTGCGAAGATTTGCTGTCACTGGCTTATTTCTGCATAATTACCAGGTGTGTAAGTATGAAACCGGAATTTTTGTACAGAAATAACACGTTTATTGTAATGATATGATACAAATAACTGGAGATGGCTTCTCGGGTCACCTTTAACTGATCCGCCAGTTGTTGTTGTGTTTGAGCGTCGTCTTCGTCCAACAAGGCTTGCAGGTCAGCGTCTTCAAACTTTTTCGGTGGTCTTCCACGTTCTTCGTTCCTCACGTCAAAATCGCCACTTTTGAACCGTTTGAACCACTCGAAACACTGTGTTTTACCGAGAGCATGCTCACCAAACGCCTCCACAAGCATTCGATGCGATTCGGCGGCGGTTTTCTTCAGATGAAAACAGAAAAGTAGTGCTGTCCGCAAATCGTAATTTGTTGGCACAAAACTCGACATGTTCAGTGCCGGCGTAAGGGCCACTGACACCCCGGGCGAAAATATTGTGGCGCCCACTTAAGGGAAGCAATATCAAGTGTTAGTTTTTTGCTGATCCCAAGTAAACTTATATTAAGAATTTCATCTTTCCTTTAGCGTTACCCAGAGCTAACGACGCGGACGTAGAACGTTTTGTAGCTCCTCTTTTTTATATTTTTTTAAATTTTCAATTTTTTTATTTTCAATTTTTTTATTTTTTTTTACATTTTTTATTTTTTTTTATTTTTTTAAATATTTTTATTCCTTTTGATTTTTTTGTCATTCACAAATTTTTTCAAATTTCTTTTCGAATTTGAATTTCTTGCACATTTTTTTTTACTTTTCATTTAGATTGAACATTTTGTTAATTTTTGATAAATTTTCTTAAATTGTTTGTTTTTTTGAATGATGTTCTTCAGTAAAATTTTACCTTTCGGGCTTTTTTGTCAGCAAATGAACGAATTAATTGAGAAAAATCTAATTGTCCAGCGATTTCAGTTTCAATCGACAGAGTAGCGAGTCCAGGTTAGAGAGTCTCGATTGAGAGGTTGTTGATCGAAGATACGTTTTTATTAATTTTAGTTTTGAAAAACTGCGTTCTCCACTTGCAACTGTAACCGGAATGGTTGCAAAAATCCGGAAAGCAATCCAAACATTTGGATACAGTTCCTGAATTTCGCGCTGTTGTATGAAATTGAGAACGGTTATACACGAAATATTGTCACCGGGAAGAAAATGCTTCAGACTTATGAGCTCGTCACATAGTCCGTCTCCATCGATATCGGAATTGGAACCAACAGTAAGCTTCTGCTGGAGATTTGCACATAATACTGCAGGTTCCTTTTTTTCCGGAATTTTTTTAATATCGTGTAAAAAAGACTACGTGTCCGAATAGTCTTTCAATTGTTCCTCGACCACAAACCCTCAAAAAATCCATCTAAAAAAAATCTCAATAAAAAATATCCATATGCACAGAGCGTAGAGCACAGTTTTGAGGGTTTGCACCAGGGGAGGCAGGAGACTCCAACTCCAGACCTTGGCGCCCCCCTGAATTTGTCGCCCTGGGCCGTCGCCCCATCGCGCCCCCCCCTAACGCCGGCACTGGACATGTTTATCTCTAATAAACTAATGCTACTGAATGAAACTCGTGTTATTGTGAGTTGGAAATCTTTGTCGGATATCAATACAATAACAAGACACCGCTGACGTGATGTGTCGGTAACTGCATCGACATCTAGCACCACCTATGGGCAAATTCCGGTTTCATACTTACACACCTGGTATTCATGAACATTTTACCAAATATTCTTCAAATGTCCTTTTATTATATACTAATTACATAAATAAATATATATTAACTGTGTCGTAAAAAAAACGATCGTAAATATGTTTTTATAAATAGGAAATTAAGGGGAGATATACACCTAGGAGCCGGGAAAAGGGTCATTTTTGTGAATTTTTTCAAGGAAAACTATTTGAAATTTCGGATTGGGGTTTAATTATCTAAAAGTATATACATTAAAAAATATGTTTAATTTTCTTTATTTAAAAATATCAAAAATATACAAGGATATTGTATGATCCTTGGAGCGTCGTAAAAAAATCTGCGTAAACGGTACCCACTGGCGTTTCTTCAAAAATCATCTGAAAAAAAAAACCAAGAAGATTATTAAATTAGATACTATAATCTAGTACTTGTCATAGCCGATTTTGAAACTATCGATTTATGACAAAACGGCGGACGTTTGAACATAAATAGTGAATTTTGGGCCAAAAATTTATTATTTTGATTATAAAATAAAAATTGAGTGACGAGAAAAAATCCTATGACAAGTATTAGATAATGGTATATAGAATAACCACGAAAAACCTCAAGGCAATCGGTTCGTTGGTTTTCGAGAAATTTTGGGTACCGATTGGAAAAATGTGGTTTTGAGAAAAACGCGTTTGAAAATTTGGGAATGAATAAATCACGAAATTTGTCAACTTACATGGAATCATCGATACCAGGCCCATAGTGTAGGTCTTCTACGGTCGACGGAATGTTCATAGCTTCTATATCCTCGACCTCGACCATCTAGGTGTATATCTCCCCTTAACACCCCCTTAAGTGACGAAAAAATCGTTAAAAAATCTTTCCACATGAAAACAGCTCGTAAAACGTCACCCGATTAATTTTTCACCCAAGAAACTCAGTTCTGATCAATTTTTCTCGAGAAAATAATTGATTTCAAAATAAAAGTAAGAAACGACAATACACCGTTGAATTCCTAATGTCCTTCCGAAGAGGAGAAATTTCATTTTTACGGTCGAAACTCTCCTTCACCTGCCAATAGCAAAAATTAGAGTTTCTTTTTCACCACGAAGAATATTCCTGACCGGAGGTCTCGCAAAAAAAAAAACAAGATTAACTGCGTCTCGTCGTAAAAACCTAAGGATTTCGTCATTCTACGAAGCCGTTAATCAGCGACCTTAACCCCGTGTGGGAAAAGGTATAAAAGTCATCGCGTATCGATTGCCCTATGAAAAATTCGTGACTGCCTGTCTTGGCTATTTATTATTGGGTGTCGTAGCGTGTATTTGTGACACTGTCAAAAGTGAAGGGGGCAAGGGAAGGTATAGAGCGAGCTCACGCGGTAGCCCTCTCTCACCGTTTCTCTTTGCTATTGTAAATCCCTCAAGATTTGTAATTGCAGTTAAAATGTCTCATTGTGCAATCGAAGCATCGTATTCGCCATGACGACTCGACGTTTCTAACATATTTACGTACATGGCATATGTATGAATTTATTTCGCAATAAGGTATGGACTTTCCGAGTAATTTTCTTCGTGGGTGTTCCTATCCTCATTATTATTATATATGATAATAATAATTATATAAAATAATTCGAGTTATTATATATATGAGGTATTCCGAGTGTTTTCGAACGGCCTAAAATCCTGACCGTCTTCAATCTTTTTCAAAGTTGCTGATATTTTTGTATCATATATTTTGAGTACGTGGCGTTTTTTTTCCGATTTTCATCCGCCCCCAAACTCGGCTAATTCGGAGATAAGATTTTACACGTGATAAATTTTCAAATGATCGTATCGTAGTGATCTTCTCGTCGCACGAAAAAATGTCCTCTACAAAAAAGGGGCGTTTTTCTATAAACTATTTTGAAAAAAAAATGCAAACTTTCTGAGTAAGTACTACTACACTAAAAAAAGAAAAATCTCAAATTTTTTAATTTTTTAACCACAATAACAAGGTTCATCCAGCTGAAATTTACACTGAATTTTCTTTTATTGGTGTAAAACAACATGTGTAAGTTTCATTCCGGGCTGATCTTGCGTTCAGTTAATATCGTCGTCTTAAATGAAATGGGAAATTGTTTTTGTTGAATATCTCGGCAATTTACAATTTTTAGGTAAAATGGTAATAACTAAACTTGTAGGAAATCGAATGCTTTACAACTTTGGTCATTGCAGTTTTTGATCTACCATCGATATTTTTCGAATTAAACCTAAAAAAAGCGGCTATTGCATTATCTCATTTATTTTCAACTTTAGGGCATAAACGAACATGAACAAACTTGTAGAGAATGACATTTCGGACAATTTTTGTTCCCGCATTTTTTTTCCTAGAATCAATATTTAAGCTCGTACGCCAAAGGTAAAAGAAAAGAGCGAATGGTTCGCGAAATAATATTTTCACGCTTCTCGCTTTTTCCTGTGTTTTATTCAACAAAAACAATTTCCCATTAAATGTAAGACGACGATATTAACTGAACGCAAGCCCAGCCCAGAATGAAACTTACACATGTTGTTTTACACTAATAAAAGAAAATTCAGTGTAAATTTCAGCAGGATCAACCTAGTCATTGGGGTTTAAAAATTTAAAAATTAAAGATTTTTCTTTTTTTTTTTAATGTTGTAGTGCTTGGAAAATTTGAATTTTTTTCCAAAATAGTTCATAGAAAAACGCATCTTTTTTGTAGAGGACATTTTTTCGTACGACGAGAAGATCACTGCGATACGATCATTTGAAATTTTATTACGTGCAAAATCTTTTAGTTAGTTTAGTAGTTAGAGTTAGCGAGCCGATAAAAATCTGAAAAAAGTGCCACGTACTCAAAATATATGATACACAAACATCACCAACTTTGAAAATTATTGAAGAAGTGAGGCTTTTGGGCCGTTCGAAAACACTTGGAATACCTATATATATATATATTAGGGTGTGCGGAAAAAAAATCGATATTTTTTTTTCGGTTGCATCCACCAAAAAAAGGTGAATTAAGGTAAAAAGAGAAGAATCCTCGAAGGAGAGCTCGAACAAAAATTATTTCGAACGGCGCATTGCATTTGAATACTTTCCATAAGAATAACACAGGAAAATATTGGCCCTTCTGAACGTCGTAGTAAAACTCTTCAGGAAAAAATCTCACAAAAATGTCAATAAGATATTCTGATAGAGAATTGAATTCCCTACAAAAAAAGTTCCTACGAACAATTAGCTTAGAACAACCGTTCAAGTGGTATCGCTGTCTGAAATTAAATTTCATTATTTAAGCGGCGTGCGCGCCATAGCACACGCTGCCACCTGGCGGCAGCATGCGGTAGCTCGTAGTGCAAAATTACAAGCTTCACACTAGCGCCACATTTTTCGCCCAATTTGGCCCCAAATCAAGATCTGTCACTGCTACAAAATTTCATTCGTTATTGCGAAGTGAATCCTGTAGTAGGGGAGGCTCCTCGAAAAAATTAGCCAGTCACTTGTGGTACTTTAACGAGAAAATTGTTGCTTTATCGTTTTTCGACAATGCTGTGCCGATAAGTGTGAAGGCAAAAATGGTACAAGCCCTGCAATCTCGAGAAAAAACCAAAAATCCTTCCGAGTGAATCATTAAAAAAAAATGATTGGGAAGTGTTGCTGAAAAAAGACATGAGCGATTTCGTTACTCAAGAATCCTTCTTTCTTTTCCAGCAATTCAATTTACCTCGTGATTTTTGGAGAGTAAATATTGAATTATGGCCGGAAAATTCCACTTATTTGAGTTGCTCAGATTTTTTTTTTAATCCAAAAGTCGTTAATAACGTAGCCGAACGAGGTGTCACTTTGATAGAAGCATATAACGGTTCATTACCAAAAAGCGAAGAGCAGCTACAATATTTATTGGGTGTAGTGCAAAATCATCGACAGAAATACCCTAATTGCAACAAACAGACTTAAAAAAAGGAACGATAATTATCAACGATTATAATGTAAAAACAAATTATTTTTTCTTATTAAACCAAATTCATTGAATAAAACTTTTCGAAACACGATCAATGATGGACCTCGTTTCTTTTATATTTCTTGTTGCACTTGATTCTTTTTTGTATCAGAGAAGTATTTTGAGAACGATTCCATGCAAATTGTATGTTAGAGCAGAACATTCTCTACAAAAAAACCCAAAAAGTTTTTTCGTATAGCGAAAAATTCGTTTTTTACAGCCTTTTGAATTTTTTTTTTATCAATTCAATTTCAGACAGCGATTTCACTTGAACGGTTGTTCTAAGCTAATTTTTCGTAAAAACTTTTTTGTTGCAAATTCGATTCTCCATGAGAATATGTTAATGACATCTTTGTGCGATTTTTTTCTGACGAGTTGCACTACCACATTTAGAAATCTCAATATTTTCCTGGGTTATTCTTATGGAAAATATTCAAATGCAATGCGCCATTCGAAATAATTTTTTTTCGAGCTCTCCTTCGAGGTTTCTTCATTTTTTACCTTAATTCACCTTTTTTTGGTGGATGCAACCGAAAAAAAAAGTATCGATTTTTTTCCGCACACCCTAATATATATATATATATAAATAATAGCAATTGCTATTATATTGCATGAAATAATTATATAATAATAATAATAGATAAAATCCAATAATGAAATAATAATAATATATTAAATTATTTATATTATTTTTTTCAGGGGCCAGTCCACTTTAAAAATTTCACAAAATCGAAAGCAAGCGAGACTTGAAGAAATCGACGATGATGAGCAATCAGAAGGAATTTTGTACGGTGCAGGAATTGCCGATTGAGTTTAGGTATGTTTTTCATAGTATAAAATTCAAACGCGGTTTTCTCGAAACAACGTTTTCAAAATCTAGCTCCATCCTATCTCTAAAACTAATAAACCGATTCTCTTGAAATTTGAACCACATATTGTAAACATGATTCCCAACAAGATGACCCTCGACGGTTTTAAAATTTTGATTTTTACTCTTTTTATTGCGAAAAACAGCGAAAAAACGCGTTTTTTTTTACTTTTTTCGTTTTTCATCTGCCATTTTTTGATTTTTCGATAAAACTTTATATCCGAGGGTCATTTTGTAGCTGGTGTCATACTGAATCTAATGGACTTTGATTTTTTTGTTTCGGACAAGCCGTTGCCGAGTTGTGATGGAGCTACCTAAGCCCACCTATTTTTGAGACGTTACGTTTTTGTACTTGAAAATGAATAAAAATGAATAAAATTTTTTTTGAATGTATTTCAAGACTTTATTTATCAAGCCCAACAACTTTTATATTCATATCTTTGATAAAATCCACAAAAAAAAATCGCGAAAATAGCTTTTTTTCGTGGCTCCGAAGTGGACTGGCCCCTTAATACATCATAATAATAAACATAAATAATAATAAATGAAGAATATGTAAAATAATGATATATTGAATAGTTATTAATCAATAGTTATCAAAATTGAATAATGATTACTACTATATAAGCGCTTAATAAAATAAAAATTAACTAGTAATTGATAATATATGAAAGCCTCACCTATGGATGGCGTTTCTTTATTGCGATTGACGCGACGATGTACGAACCTATAACCAATTCGATTTTTTACAAATCGCGTTTATTTTCGATCGACAGCATGTCGACCACATTGGTTTATTGTGCAATTAAACATTCTCTCTGTATGGTTAGGATGTATATATATATATATATATATATATATATATATATATATATATATATATATATATATATATATATATATATATATATATATATATATATATATATATATATATATGCAGGCGTTGAGGAGACGAAGATAAATGTAAACTTTCGTAATAAACACATCGAGATGTGACGTTTTCTTGAAAATATCATCATTTATTTATTTTCCGCGGGAGAGGAAGAATCCCGATAGCCTTTCCATCCTCGGCTACGTCCAACTTGATTCCCATCTCCCGTATAATCTCATTGTCGATTACACCAATCCTATTGCAATTGAGAATTATTTCTTGGTTCTCCGGGCTCTGGTCGCATGCGTTTCTCAATGCGAGTATCGCCCATTGCATTATCACTGTTGCGGTCGGATCGAGTTGAGGCTTGTGCATAAATCGCGATTGTATATTTTTTTTTTCGTTAGTCGTGCGTAGCGAGAAGGCGATTGAACGACGAAGATTTTGAGTGTTATCGGGGATTGCGCGATGATTTTTACTAATTCTTTTGGCAGTGACTTTTTCGCGAAATGCAATTAAGGGGTTGGGCTACTGTGACAGATAAGAAATACTCGTTTGTCGCTTGAGGCAACTGAATTGCCTTTTCGAACATTTATCGAAAAAAAAAAAACGTTTTTTTCACCGTTTTTGGCACAAAAAATAGTAAATATTGAAATTTCAAAAATCCTTTGTATGCGCTATAGCTATAGTTGTAAAGAATATGTGGTTAAAATTTCGGATAAAGTTCCGAAAACCCCCCACCTCCGGTTGAGCTGAAATTTTGTGAAGACCTTCATTTTAGTGTTATAAAAGAACCCCTTAAGGGATTTTTGGCGCATTGAAGCAGTTTTCGAGATATCGATTTTTAAAATTGTAAAAAAATATTTTCTTTCGCTGATGTCTCAAAAAATAGTGGTTTTTAGTGGTTAAAAAAGTGGGCTTTTCGTAAATCCCGAAATAAAAAGAAAACAAAATAAAAATAGAACCTTACTGTGGCTTCTCACGAAATGGGTTCTCCCTAAAGTTCGAAACAAAAAACAAATAAACGATAATTGAATAGAAATGTGATGTTGAAAAAAGTGGGGGCAGTTCTACGATATCCGTGGCGCCACGATTTGACAACGGATTCTTATAGATTTTGATAAAAGGAATCGAAAATGAGGAATAAAATTTTCCGATATCTCGCTTAGTTTTCGAGATATCGATCGATTTTTTATTTTTGATTTGTTTCAAAATTCTCGGTAAATATGCGGTTTTCGAACAAATGATAAGAGATACTTTTTGTAGGAAATTAAATTTGCTACAAAAAAGGTGCTATACAAAATTTTCAAAAACTGCATATTTTAGCCTGAAAATTTAAAAAATATGTTTAATTGACAATGGGCAAGTTTTCAGTCAGCTGACCACGGTGAACCGAACGTTCATTAATTTTTTATTTTTAATCAATTTTTAATCATATAAAAAGTAGTTTTAGTGTCATTGGGGGGGGGGGGGGGGGGGTTCGCCCCTCCGCCACGCAAGGGGCGCTGCCCCTTGATCCCGCCGGAGGGGGGGCGGACCCCCCATGGTCCAGTAGCAACTTATTCCAGTTGCCACTCACTCCAGTAGCCAGCATACTCTTAAAATTAGCCAACAACTCGCCCATTGTCAATTAAACGCATTTTTCAAATTTTCGAGCAAGAATATGCAGTTTTTGAAAACTTTGTATACAACCTTTTTTGTAGCAAATTTAATTTCCTACAAAAAGTGTCTCTTACTATTTTTTCAAAAACTGCATATTTACCGAGTTTAAAACAAAAATCAACTTTTTTTTCACAATTTCAAAAATCGATATCTCGAAAACTACTTCGATGCGCCAAAAATCCCTTTAGGGGTTCTTTTATAACACTAAAATGAAGGTCTTCACAAAATTTCAGATCAATCGGAGGTGGGGGGTTTTCGGAACTGCACCCAAAATTTCATAAGGATCGATTCAGTAGTTTCGAAGATTTTATCAAGCCGTCGAAAAACGTTGTTTCGAGAAAAACACGTTTAAAGTTTGTTTGGATTACATAAATACATAATGAAAAAATTTAAACGTGTTTCGAAAGTGTATTTATTAAGTGTAACAACTTTTATATCAATATTTGTTATATAAACGTATCAAAAAATTCATGAAAATAGCTTTTTTGACGTCTAAAGTGAGAAGACCCCTTCAACGCGTTTTTCTCGAAGCGACATTTTTCGAAACGGTGTACACGATTCCTCGACATCTAACGAACGGATTGACTTGAAAATTGGTATACTTGTTCAGTGCAATAGTAGTTTAGTTTTGGCCGACGTTTGTCTGCTTGACATTCTTTTTGCATAAATGATTAAAGGGGCTGAGTTGAAATTCCGAACTTTGAAGGCTCCGACGGTTTGAAATTCCGAATTTTGATATTCCGAAATTCAAGATGGTGCCGGGTTGAAATTCCGAACTTCGAATGATCAGAACGTTCAAAACTCCGAAAGATTTTTACACGAAAGACGAAAACTCCGAAAATCTGAACACCGTCAAAATAATTCGGTTATGGAAGTTCAATACATCGACGAATTAGTTCAAGAATTTTTTTTTATTGGGAAGTGATTTTAGCGCAACGATTTATGTATACTAAAACTTTCAATTGCGTTTTTCTCCAATCGACTTTTCTCGTCCTGCCCGGAATCATAACTCTAGCTGTAATTGTCCGATTTTCAATTTTGAAAAACCAATATTTCCGTAACTGCAGTAGCTTTCGTCTTACGTAGACGTTTTTGTTGTGTTTGCAATTTAGTAGTTTTTAAGCCCCTGAATATAAGTAAAATTTTCGCCTACATGAAATTTTTTTAACACCCGCCATTTTGAATTTTTTTTCGGAAACCAATCATAACTACATTTATATAGATTGTAAATTTTTTTATTGTAATTTTTCAGACCAACCATTGTCAAGTTATTCCTCCGGCCGTTGTTCCACTTTTTGTATACAGAGGCTCTATTATACCTCACTAACGTTGTTAACTTTTTATTATTTTTTTAAATAAAAAAATCCACGAAATAAGTTCAATGTATTCTTAATAACATAGAAGACCCGTGCGAACAGCCCAAGTAAAGCGAAAAAATTGTAATTAATTGTAATTAATTGTAAAAATTGTAATTGGAATGTAATTTTCATTGGCCGGACCGAAGCCGAATCCTTAACGATCTCTGATCAATTGTAATTAAGGTTTGTGGAGACCTTCACAAAAATTTGTAATTATTTGTGAACATTTTAAAAAAATTTGTATCTACTTGTGGAGATTTTTCCAAATCTCGAATAAATAATCTAGTAGACAAAAAATCGGCGGAAAGAACGCCTTTTTTCGGCCGGTCGCCATGGTCCCCCTTGATGTCCATAGAAAAAAATTCCAAACGATTTTTCAATCTAACTTATTCCTTCAAAATTTATTTTTCTGAAAACCCTGATTTTCGTGTCGTCGCAGTAGCCTAACCCCTTGATATAATTCGAGTCATATACTGAAATTTAAATCGCGAATAATCGTCGAATTCGGACGAAAAGTTGACCGAGTGATATTGAGTTTCGAAGATCAAAATGATTTATCAGAGGAACGAATCGATGAAAAAAATGAATAAAGTAAAAAAAAAACAAGAACAAACTTCATTCGTGATTTATTCGTCGTTCAAGCCTCGTTTTTTTTTAAAGCGTTATTTATAGCTGAGGCTGCTGCAGCTACCAAAAAGGATACGTGGATTTCTCGCATCTATATTACAGCAGTCCAAGAGAAGAGGAATAGCGTCGGTTTCACGGAGCTGAAAAAAAAAAAATTGCGCAACGTCGTGGTGCTCGTTACAGATAGTGTCTCGATTTTATGATATCGGGTTTCATTCACATACATACAGGGTGTCTCGTTCAAACTGACACAATCGAATGTCGACGAAACGGACGATAACTGCGGATGACCCGAACATATGAGACAATAGTTAGAGTTTCTAGGCACTGGTGCGAGTAAGTTTTTTTATACGGACACCTACGGAACGTATGAAGAACATTTCTTTTTTTAGGAATGACTTATTTTTAATGCATCAATAGACGTAGTACTTTTCTTAAGGGGTTACCTCCACTTGCGATTTTGAAAAAATCGATTTTTTTATTGCATTTTTTTGAAGTATAAGTATCTGAGAATAGATGACTCTATGTAAGTTTACAAAAAAAAAAATATTTTCTTCGTGTAAACTGAAATTGAAACTTTAAACGCGTTTTTCTCAAAATGGCATTTCTGAAGTCGGTGACCAAGATAACTCGAACACTAATGAACCGATCTTCTTGAAATTTTGCAGGCTTATTTAATACATAAAAATGTAGTCTTTAATCGTTCGATTTTTTTTTTCGAAAAAAATGACCGTTTTATAGCCAAAAAACGGCCGTTTTTTTTTCGTTAAAATCGAACCATTAACTTTGACTGTCCGCCATTTTGTGAAAAATGAATATTTTTTAAAGTCCTTCGAATAAAGACTAGTTTATACTTATATTTGACTAAATCCATCCGCATTTTTTTTTTCAGATGATCCACTTCGCCGCAATGTTGGTCACCGCAAACCGTGTATATAAAAACATTATTTCAATGACGGCCATTTGCCACTAAACAATGTAATATTTTTCAATAAAAAAATTACTGAAAGTTCTTCAGGATGTGTTCTTTAAGATGGTATATTGATCGATGAAAAAAGTTTTGTAGTTTTCTTTTAAAAAATTCATAAAAAAGGCCTTTTTTGCGCTACAAGTGGGGGTTACGCCTTAAGGCGGGAGCCTGGATTAGACGGCCCGAAAATGTTTTTTTTTTAATTGCTTTAATCGATAGATAAACTATCCAACAATATATTTACAACTACAGAGGGTAATTGTAAATATTTTCGAACATACAAGGCCAAAAGCAGAGAAGCGATTGACATTTGATATCGATATTTCCTCCTGTGTATATGTACTGAACGCGTTGATGAAAAAACAATACTTTATTAGACAGGGTAACGTAACACCTGAAACTGTTAAATTTTTGTCCGAACTAGGAGTGACTGTGGTCAATAGTTTCAAAGATATTCAGGAAAGTCGATTTAAGGGGTCACATCTAGTTGCAATTATTGAAAATATGGACTCTTGGTTTTCGACGGTTTTCAAAATATAGTAGTTCAAAAATATTGTTTTGAAAATTTCTTCTATAAATGAAAAAATAGTTTATGAAAATTTCTAGTCGATCTGTTAAGAATTGAGGGAGTTATGGGCGTTTGTAGATACATTCCGCGGACCCCCGAACTTGAAAGTTTTTTTCAAAATGACTTTTTCAAAATCGACGGCCACGATATCTCAAAAAACCACCGCACCGTTCGACTCCAAATTTTACAAGTTTCTTTTACGTGTCAGAAAGCCATACTTGAACGAGAGATTTTTTTTTCGTTGAATAATTTTTTTTGCATTAAAATAGAGCGTTTTTCCACCGAAAATTCGATACTTTCACTGTGGACTGCAGCCATTTGATCAAAAATCAATATTTAAACATTTTCAAATATCAATACCTCCCCGCGAATGACCTTTTTCAAACAGCGGTCTGCACAAACCATTGTATGCATCTATCACATTTATAAATATTTTTCAATACAAAAATAGTAAAAGATCCTTAAGGGGGGAGATACTTTTAGGCGCGGAAAAAATTTGTTGATTTCCATGTTTTTTTTGTTTAAGGAAATATTTCTCCACCATTTTTGGGACTTAGGGTATGTTTTAATACTACTTTTGGCTGTTACTTGGTATTTTTTTCTATTAATTTTTAAAAATCGCATTTTCAAAACTGTCGTGACATATAGCTAAAAAACTAATTGACCGATTTTGATGAAATTTGGCACAAATCTTTCCAACCTCACGTCTAAAACATGACCCTAAATGTTCTCGAAAAAAAGTATTTCTATATTGCAAAATGTAGTCATTTTTTGCAGAAAATACAAGTCTTTTTGTTTCAAAGTGTACCGTTTCATCGATTTTCAACATTTCCCACTTTTTCTTGGTTCATATTCTGCGTATGAGTGTTAACGAAAGAAAAATCTTCGTTGGTTTTTCTTCAGATTAATCCCGCCGACGCTACGTGTCACGCCGTCTGACAACATCCGCCGCAACCCGTTCAGAAGATGGTGCGATACCTTCGCAATTTTTAAAGATCAATAAAAAAAAGTATCATGTAACAGCCAAAAGTAATAATGAAACATATCATAAGACTCAAAAGTGGTGAAGAAATCTTTCCTTGTAAAAAAAAACACGAAAATTAGCAAATTTTTCCTCGCCTAAAAGTATCTTCCACCTTAAAAAAATACTTTTCAATACAAAAAAAAATGAAAACCTGCCCACGTGTTCCCTTAAAAAGTTCACGAAAATTCCAGTTTTTTCGGGCCACGTGCTAGGTGTAACCCGTTAAAAGGGACACCCGGTATATATGAGTATGCATACGGGTATATGTGAATATATATATATATATATATATATATATATATATATATATATATATATATATATATATATATATATATGTATGGTCGTGCCATCTCGACTGACAGGGCACTCGATATTGGCTTCGTTTGATCGCGAGAGACAAACTTCTTGTTTTGAAATTGGTACAAGAGTACTCATTGCGTGGAAATATGTATATACTCATACAGTCCCATCGATATATGCAAAAGAGGATGGCAAGGAAGGTTGCTGCAGTGCGGAAAGCGAATAGTCTTCGAGGGGGCCGATGTGCGATTGGCGCTAGCGTACGGATCGTGTACCACCATCGGTAAGGAAGGAAACTGTTGTTTTAGAGAGCGGGGTTCCAATGCTTCGATCTAATTGTGACCCTTTTTCTGTAGGTATCTTTCTTATGTGTGTGGTTGATTGTGAGATCAATTAAAACGTTTGTGAGACCAGTTTTTTCTATAACAAGTCCATACGTCGATAAGAAAGGAACCTCTTCTTTCATAGGAGGGCTCTGCACTTTGATCGTATACCGCCATCGATAAAGGAATCTATTTTTCCGTTTGCGTTTTGATATCGAGCTACTGTCGGTAAAAAAGAAACCTGTTTCTTTTCGAGAGAAAGTAGGGCTTTTGCGCTTCGATTGTGCACTAACCACAATTGATAAAAAATACCTTCTTCTGTCTTTTCGTTAAAAAAAATAATCGTGCGCTTCAACTGGATACCACTGTTGATAAGAAAGGAACTTTTTCAATGGCTCGAGCGTTTCGATCGAATACCACTGTCGATAAGAAAGAAGCCTGCTTTTTTGGACGGCTCGAGCGCTCCGATGCAATACCACTGTCGATAAGGAAGGTGCCTGATCTTTCCACAGTTTCAATAGCGCACCGCTAGGAACGCGCACAATTTTACCATCGTAAAGCATCCAATACGGTGAGTGTTTGATGTCGGAATTCGCCCAACCGATTTGAAATTGACCTAATTTGCCATCAACTTGACCAGTAAACATTCCTCTGGAATGCCTGTGGCTCTGTGACTCACCAACGCTTGATTAGCCTTGTGCTTGTGCACCAGATTGCCAATGGCCCTAATCAAGCCGGCCTTGAATCCGAAAGCCGGGTGATCCTGTACCTTCCCTTGGCCGGACGAGTCCCTCTCGATTTCCTGACTGCACGGAGCGACCTCGCTCAACTTTTGCACCGGTGTGAAATAATTGTCCGACGCTTTGCCGGCCATGTGCAAAGATTTCAGCAGGTCTGAGGGGAGCAGAAAATCGAAAAAGATTGACCTTTTTTTTCTGACTTCCGTTAAATTATGATAATTTTCAAATATTCAAGATCACGTACAAACAGAGTTGCAAATAATGCATTACCCATTACATCACATTCAGTAATGTAAAAAATTTCCATTACTTATTACATCACATTTAGTAATGCAAACAATTGTCATTACTCATTATATTGAATTTTGTAATGTAAACAAAATTCATTACTCATTGAATTAAATCTTGTAATGGAAAAAATTCCATTCCTCATTACATTACATTTTGTGATGTGAAATATTTTCATTACCCATTACAATGTAATAGGCAATGGAATTTTTTTACATTACAAATTCCAATGTAATGAGTAATGGAAATTGCATTACATTCAGTAATGTGACAAAATTCCATTACTCATTACATCACATTTAGTAATGCAAACAATTGCCATTACTCATTATATTGAATTTTGTAATGTAAACAAAATTCATTACTCAGTGAATTAAATCTTGTAATGTAAAAAAATTCCATACCTCATTACATTACATTTTGTAATGCGAAATATTTTCATCACCCATTACAATGTAATGAGCAATGGAATTTTTTACATTACAAAGTCCAATGTCACGGGTAATGGAATTTTTTTACATTACGAAGTCCAATGTAATGAGTATTGGAAGAATTTTTCATTACAAAAGGTAATGTAATGAGTAATGGAAATGGTTTACATTACAAAATATAATGTAATAAGTAATGGAATTTTCTGACATTACTGAATGTAATGTAATGAGGAACGAAATATTTTTTCATTACCCATTAAAAAAGTAATGAATAACCCATTACTTTTTCATTACAAATTTCGCAACCCTGCATACAAGGTAAAATAAGAAATAAAAAATGATCGAGCAAAAATAAATAAATAACGACGTACTTACATATGCAATTAATGACGAGGCTCTTGTCGTTTCGGAGCAGCCGACTCTCGACGGACTCCCCGGAAGAGACAAGCCCGACAATGTCGAGGAGCAGCGTCACCTCATTCGGTTCCACACCGTCCAAATAAGAGTCCACCGTTTTCAGTATCAAATCGCTTCGCCTCCTGAATCTCTCGCTCAAGAATCGGAAGAGTTCATCGGGAAAATTTGTGCTCGTTTCGCCGTCCGTCTTGCGATCGGAGTACACGGACTCGCTCACGTCCCGGCGAATCAGCTCCAGCAGGTAGAGTCTCGTTTCAGGCGTCAATTCTCCGTAAATGTCCATTAGCCGGCTGGGTCTCCTCAACAAGAGCCGAAGAGTCTCTTCCGCCGAGTGAATCCCCAGCTCGTTGGCTTTCACCAAGGCTTCCGTCATTTGGCGAATGCTCGTCTCGTCCCAATAGGCCGGGTCCAAGTTCCTCAGCGAGTTGTGCGTGTAGGCGCACGCCGCTCTGGCCAGCGGAGGGCTATCGGAGGCTACCAGGCGTCTGCAAGGATTTCCCAAAGTTTCCCAACTTTCCAAAGTTCCTTTCGCATCTCGGAACGATGATTACGATCAATTTTCCCGACATTGAAGTTTGCATCGTTGCAGAGAAATGAAAGTTTAGCGGACCAAACGTGTTTGGCAAATTCAGGCTGCAACTATCGTTCAATCGCTTTTTAAGGCGGTCCTCTAGTTTCTCGGGTCGAAAAAATCATTTTTTTTTTTCATAAATCACATCTACAACATGTGTAGAAAATGTGTGCCAAAGGATTTTTCGATATTCGAAGTGGTTCACAAGTTACGGCCCTGGAATGGAGCAGGTATACGGAGCAGGTATACGGAGCAGGTATACTTTCAAACGCGTTTTTCTCGAAACACCATTTTTTGAAACGGTGACCACGATATTTCAGAAACTACTGCACCGATCTTGTTCAAATTTATACAGCATCTTTAATATGTTATAAGCCAGCGATTGAACTAGGATTATCATGATTGCTTCGATAGTTTTTTTTGTACGAGCGAAAAACTTAAGAAAAGATGAGTAAAAAATAGAATGTAATTTTCAAAAGTGTATAAAAAAGTCAATTTTTGTAATTTAGAATTCACTCTAGTTCAATCGCTAGTCTTAAATATGAAGATTGAAATGCCGTTTGGTTTTTTGATTTCAGATAAGCAGAACAGCCGCAATCTTGGTCACCGTCAAGCACCTCTTTTACTTGATGTCTTCCTGTTGGCCACTATAACGTTTATTCTATTATATATTTTGACTTCAAAAAATTTGTAAAGCTTATTTAAATGTTAATAAAGATTATGCAAAAACAATGAGATTGATTATTTCGATGCTTTGCCCGTAAAAAATTATTGAAAAAGCCGTAAAATAACAGCCGAGAAACTAGAGGACCGCCTTAAGATCATTATAAAAAATCTACAGCTTAACTTTGCAGGGTAAGAAGTCGGATGAAAAAACTCGTGCTAAAAAAAAAATTTCGTTGCATTCCCACGATGCGAACTACAATGCCGTTAAGGGGTATGCCAGTGTGAAACTTTCGAGCCTCTCAGCAGGCATTATTCGAGGAAGAGGAGGGTCTATAGTATGGGCCAGGTATAGTGGATTAGCAGTTATTATGGTAAATATCATTTTATCATGCAAAAATCGATAGTTAAATCTTTAAACGCGTTCCGAAACATTTGATTGAGTTCTTCTCTTCCAAAAAATTCCCGAAAATCACTCGCATTTTCAGCGTTCATACTGATATACCTCCTTAACATTCAATACCTACGTTATGGCAGACTTGAATTCGTTCTCCATCAGGGGACGCGGCAAATCGTCGCTCCTGCAGGCAAAAGTGGACAAATTGCACAAGAATTGAACGCACAGCCTCAGAATCTCCAGCAGGTCTTTGGAGTCCTCCGAGGTGTCTGTATTTTCCAGTATGAAATCAACGGCCCAGCGGACGGCTCCGTCGTAAGGAAAACACGCAGAAGCGTTGGGAGCGTCTATGGACTCCTGGGTGTAACCTTCAACGCAAGAATTGACCAAACATTTGAGGAGGATTATTCGGACGTTGTCGGGAACGACTTGCGGCTGCGAAGCTGTCAGAGTCTCCGTCACTTTGGTGAGAATCTTTTTGTCGATGAGGGTCCTGCGAAAAATGTTTTTCCTGTAGCGGAGGCTCACCAGGCTCGATGTACCATCCTAGTGAGTTTGTAAAAACTCGGTCAGCGGACCTACCCCTGTTCATCGCGAGGAAAACACTTCGGTTTCAAAGTTTCGATCAAAAGTGCCCAATTGTTGTCGCTGAGAGCCGTGCATAACCTCTCGTACGAAATCATTTCGCGTATTGTTGAGGTTAGAGTTACGATTGGTTATGGAATTAGATGAGGGAGATTTGGGAATTTTGTGGGATTTTACTTGGCAGCTGGGTCGTTGGGAAATTGCAAATTGTGGGACGATGAACGAGGTACGTGGCTTTTGAACGACTGCTCGGTGGCCGAGAGCGCCGCTGTCCAGAGATGTCAGGCGGCCACCCGGAAATCCTTGTGCCAAACTCGCTAAAAGCTGGTACTAGAGACGAAAAGCTAGTACGCCCGTGCTCCGCTGCGGCGCTGCCAACGCTAATATGAGGTATGTCGACAATCGCACCCCAGAGGCACAAATTATATTTTAGTGTCTTATGCCGTTACAAGAGGGCAGTGATCAGCGGACGAAAAAAAGTACCTTTTTATGCGAGATTTGAAAGAAAATGTGACGTTCATATTATTTCTTTCTGATGTTATATCGCATTTTTGATGCACAATGTAAAGTATATTGAAAAAAAGTAATAAATGATTCTTATTAAAGATTTTTATCTAAAACGAGGGTTTGGTAACTTGAGCAAAGATCAGATAAATTGTCAAAATTAGACACATTTAGAACCCGGAAAAATATTTTCTTACTGATGACAGTATTTTACAAATCTTACGTAGAAGTTTTAAAAAAACTCAAAACAAACAGATTCTAGGCATAAATGTTTTTTTATGTCTTTATTCCGAGCTTTATTTTTTTTCTGTTTCTATTTATCATAACCATATGACAGCGTAATAAAATTTTCGTTTTCCATTCAATATTATTCTTTGAAGATTTTCAAATGCAAATTATTTCTTTTAATATGTCAGTAAAATGATCGAGCAATACTTCTTTTGCTGCTGTATTTATTCTCGTAAGCCATATGAAATAATGAATGAGTAATGTAATCGTTGTTTTTTATCGACGGGTATAACAAATTATTAAAATATTAATTTAAGAAACCGAACTTAATAAATCTAGACCTTTTTATGGAGTAATATTCTCCACTAATATTGGTATTAGGGGGCATCCATTAATTACGTGAGGTGATTTTGGCGATTTTTCGACCCCCCCCCTCTCTCCCTGGTGAGATGTCGTGAGATTTTGCTCGACCCCCTCCCCCCGCCCCTGATCTCACGTGAGATTTTCCAAAATGCATACGTTCACGGAAAATAAATTGTAGTAGAAGTAACTGCGGTTGTAGTACCATTTACTCCACCATGTAAAGTAGTAGGGAGACTCTTCCTACGTGATAAAAATTACGTGATTAGCAAAATTACTAAAATTACGTGATATTTGCTGAAGCCCCCCTCTCCCCCACGTGAGATTAGGTGAGGTTTCGCTCGACCCCCTCCCCCCCCCCCCTAAACGCCTCACGTAATTAATGGACGCCCCCTTACTGTCGGTTAACGGCTAATCTTGGTATTTTTGCGTACAAGGACAGAATCATCTTGGTACATGGTACGTGATCCTAAAAACTAGTATGTTTACCAAGAAGTTGGTACGTCTGACATCCCTGCCGCTGTCGTCTTTCGCGCTCAGCTGACAGCGCCACTATTGCCGTCTCTCTCGCGCTTCGCCGTCCAATGGATGTCGAGTCCCAGAAGAAAACGTCCCAGAAGAAAACGGCCGAGGAACATGCCAGTGCATGTTCCTCGGCCACGGTATACAGGCCTGAAAACTCGTGGGGTGGGGAGTGACTCGGATAATGAAGCAAAGTTAGTAGTTCTCGTTTCTGCCACCTAAAGCGCTGCTATCCAGGGGTGAACGTATCAAACGCAGGTCCAAGCAGCTATGCAACGGAGCGGATTTTTCGGAATAAACAATATTTTAAGAGCTATACGAATGGAAAAGGATTCAGTTTTTTCTCACAATTGATCCTATGGTGACAATGACAATTATTATTTCAGTAGACTGCATTTCACGTATGTTCGAACTTCTGTTATTCTTCAATTTGGGCTTTGGCCATTAGACAGAGGAAATATAGAGACGAGTTTGAAAAAAAGTTCGTTTTTTCGCCCATAATTTTTATACATAAAGTGATATATTTTGTGCAATTTTCAATTGATCGAAAAAGCGCTCGTACGTGACTGTTAAGCCATCTAAAAAACTACAGATAACATTTCAAGTTGATTGGACGAAAGTTGTCCAATCTGCTACGTGCCGATTTCAAAAACATGGTTTTGAGAAAGCCGTGTTTGAAGTCAACGGTTTTATCGACGCTACAGCTAATGATATTTTTTTCCGTAATCTAATGCCACCTATTGGTAGGAAATAAAACTATTTTCAGTCGGTAACTTTATCCCCAAAGATAATAGGCTTACAAGAGTCAAGAACTGCGTCTACCGGCGTGGCATCGCCGAAGGCGCTTTTCAGCGCCCGGGGACTCCGCTCAAAAAAGTTCGAAAACCACTTTAAAACTGTTTTTTTTTCAGCTATTAACGAATATGCATAATATTTTAGAAGGTTCAAAGAATTTTTTGAAAGTGTTTCCAAAAAAACGACTTTTCGAAAATATTACACTGGTGGACGCCTTCAAACACGAAACACGTTCTAGTTTAATTCTTCAAACTTTTCCAACAGTTCTGTCCAATGCAGACTGCATACAAGACCGAGACCGCGGCGAACAACCCAACTGGACGACCCATGACATTTAAAAAAGCGTAACTTCCGGGACATTTGGTCTACTCAACCCGTCCAATACGAATATTCGTTCTCTTGAAATTTTCTACCCACTTTCTCATCGCCAGCATAGATCCGTATCGTATCCAGAGAACTTCCCGCTTTTTCGGCCGAAAATGCGACACGTTCTATGACCGAACCACGGTCTTACATACAGGTCTAGCAACGAAGCTAAATTTTCGTGGTGGAGGTAGGCAAGATTATCGGCTTCACTTTTCGATTCACTAGGCACCGCTACGCGTCGCTACTAGCAAGGGGAAGTAGTTTCCCCCTTAACTCTTACCAACGAATGGGCCCAAGGTGTTTGCGTATGTTTTTATGGCGCGATTGTCGAAATAACCTTTATTTGCAACCATATACCAGCAGGTTCTACGCGATTTGCCGTGATACATTTTTTATCGTGTTTTTACGTATAAGTGTGAATTTTTTTTGGTAGTGTTTGCGAAAAAAATGCGAAATCGCTAAGGGTTGCGCGGTTCGCAATTGTAAAACGGGGTACAAAAATTGTAAGAAGAAATGCTCCGTGTTTCGCGTGCCCAGAAACGTCGAACGATACAAAAAATGGCTCGATGCTATTCCGGGACTGAAAGAGTCTCAGTACGTGTGCGAAAAACATTTCGAAGAACGATGTATCGTGAGACATTGGAGAAAACAGGATGTAAATGATCGTAATATGTGCTGGTATGAATTAATGTATTCAAAAAATTTTCAGCTTTTTTTTCGACGAAAGCAGTCATCTTTTTTTTAATCAACACATTTTTTTTATTGGTTTCGTATATTATGCAGTTTACACGACAGTACGGTAAATTAAGTTAGGGCAAACGGCGCGTGCGTTGCGTTCAGGAGGGAAAAGGACAGAAAAGCTTTTTCTCTCTTCGTCGCACCACTACTTCCCCTTGTCGTCACGCACCAAGCGGCAGAAATCGGAATAAAAAACAAAACCGCTAAGGATGCCTACCCCCACTACCGCCGTTGTCAGACCTGTATGTAAGACGATGGACCGAAGTCCCGTGTCGCGCGTTTCTATGGGAACGATCGCGACCACCAATGGGAGTCGTCTATCGCGATCCGCGGCGACGGAAAAGTGTCTCCGAAAAGCCGCATCTCTATGTCCGGTTCGTAATTATTTGGAATTTCAGTCCGTGACTGGCGATTGTGACTTTCGACGAGTCGGCTTCGATCATCATCGAATATCAATTATTCTTCGCTAAGAAAATACTTCACCAAGGTGAGAACAACTTCTCTAAAAATGCTCACACCCGCTCTCTTTTTTTGCGGCTCAAATACTTCGTAAGTCGCGTGAAAATGTTACTCGATCTTTTGCACTGTCATTCTTGGTTATGAGGCCTCGGCGGGTCTTCGCAACGACTTTGCGGCCCGATTACGTCTCCGAGAACGAGTATTTCCCCTAAAAAGTATCGCGAATCCGCTTCGATCGATTTTGCCCAGCCCGTCGATCATTCGCGTTCGAAAAGCATCGTCGCGCGATTCTAACCTCAAAATCCGCGGCGTATTTGTTGACTGAAAGCGATCGAAGCATACGAAGAACTTTGTTCGCGTCGTTCGTTTCAGATGTTCCTGACGCGTTCCGAGTACGACAGAGGGGTCAACACCTTCTCTCCTGAGGGGCGTCTCTTCCAGGTGGAATACGCGATCGAGGCGATAAAACTCGGCTCCACGGTCATCGGCATATCGACGTCCGAGGGCGTTCTCCTGGCGTCCGAAAAGCGAATAACCTCTTCGCTGATGGAGCCGACGACGGTCGAGAAAATATTCGAGGTGGACACGCATATCGGTTGCGCCTCGTCGGGTCTTATGGCCGACTCGAGGACCATGGTGGACAGGGCCAGGGTTGAGTGTCAGAATCATTGGTTCGTCTACAACGAGAAAATGACGGTCGAGTCGGCGACTCAGGCTGTATCCAACTTGGCCATACAGTTCGGCGACAGCGACAACGACGGCAGCGCCATGTCGCGACCCTTCGGCGTGGCCATTCTGTTCGCCGGCATCGACGAGAAAGGTCCTCAACTCTTTCATATGGACCCTTCCGGCACTTTTGTGCAATTCGACGCTAAAGCCATTGGCTCCGGAAGCGAGGGAGCTCAACACTCGTTGCAGGAAGTTTATCACAAAGTAAGCCAATGTCGCATTTTACAATCAATTATTAATTGTTATTATTATCGAGTAATTTCATTTATTTATCATTATCATTTATCTACAATATCATAAATTTTTTGTATTATTATTTATTCATCAACATAATTTATTTGTTAATACTATTATTTATATACTAATTTTATTTATGCATTAATGTTGCCATTATTTCATATTATTTCGTAATATGATTTATCTATTAGTATTTATATCATTTATTTAATATCATCTATTTAAGGCCTATTTAAGGCCACAGTAACGGGTATAAAATCATGTGCGAATTTAACAATTTTTTTTCGTACGAAAAAGTCATTCACTCATAAAATTAATTTCACATTTATTTAGTATGAATATCAAGCTGTTAGAAATTTTTTTTTTTCGATGTACAAAATAGCCGAAAACTAATATTTTCTTTTATCTTTTTTTAGGCGCTCTACGGCGCGACATTTAGCAAATTTTTTACCCTAGAACTAAAACAAAAATTCTCGTCAATCTACATTAAAATACCTAGAGAAGTACGTACGGAATTTAAAAAATATTGTTTTATTCAAAAGTTGTAGGGATTTGAACTTAAGAAATGAATTTTCAGTGAAAAATTTCATTATAACTGCTCATAAACTACTCATAGAATGAAAAGTTTTCGATTAATCAGAAATTCCGTACGTATTTCTCTGCGAAATGCAGTTAGGAACATAACTTTTAAATTTGAAGGAAATCGAGTGAAAATTGTTGGTTATTTGTCACGCTAATTGGAAAAAAGCTGTTTCGAGACGTTTCGAGTAATCGGCCATTTTGTGCATCGGAAAAAAAAAAAATTTCTCACAGCTTGATATTCATACTAGATTGATGTGCAATTAATTTTACGAGTGAATCACTTTTTCATTCGAAAAAAATGGTTGAATTCGCACATGATTTTATACCCGTTACTGTGGCCTAACGTCTTAACAATATCAGTAGTGTTATTGCAGATATACCTTTTTAGGGTGCGAACACTGATGATCCTCCGCTACATATATGTTTTCCCTTACGATATTTTATTATTTCTGAAATTATACTCTATTGTCGTTTTGTCTTTTATTTCCTCGCATTTGTTTCCTCATTTACATTTTTTCACAAGAAAAAGAACTAGTAAAAAAAGAAATAGTAGAAGATCTGGAAAAATAGATAAAAGACAAAGAGGGAGAACAAATCAACAGAAATATACAGAGGGCGCTGTTAAATATTCACAGTTTAGTCACGGGCTTTTTTTTCAGCGCCCTCTGTATCTTTCTGCTGATTTGTTCTCCCTCTTTGTCTTCTATCTATTTTTCCAGGTCTTCTACTATTTCTTTTTTAACACTTCGTCTGTAAACGTGGGTAGTTCGTGGCCGAGTCAACACTACTTTCCTACCGAGTTGCTTAATTTATTTAACGAAAAATATATGAAAAAATGTATTTTCCCATAATTTCATTACTGATACATGCAATTGAATATTTCGAATACTAGCATGAAATTTTTCAAAAATTTGCGACGTATTAACTGGGTGAAAAAACGACAGGACTTGAAATACTCGGGTTTACGGACGGAAGGTACCGGAAAAACGTTTACAGACGAAGTGTTAATTTTCTCTTTGGCTTTTTTGGCTTTTTTTGGCTATTAAATAATTTTCAGCTCCATCTATTTATTAATATTATAATTATATATTTGTTAATATTTCTATTATTTCTCAATTTATCCCATTAATTTATCAATCGATAAATCGATTTTTTGTTTCTTGTTTGTGGATATTATTATTCTCGACTTAGTAATATTTTCATTTATTCATGAATATTATTGGTTTTTTTATAAATACTATTATCAATGAAAGTCATTATTATCATTCAATATTTTTATTATCTACTTACTAATATTATGATCAATTAATATAAGTAATAATAATAATTGTTGTAATTGTTTGTATTATAATTTATCATCATTATTATTATTTTTTAATCTTTGTCTTTCAATATTCTTATTACCTATTTACTGATATTATCATCATTTATTAATATGAATGATAATAATAATCATTATCATTGTTATTATTACTTGTATATTGATTTATCGTCCGAAGCACGCAATTTTTTTCCGAATAAAGTTACGAATTAATTACCAATCGGACCAAATTCATATCTCACTCGTTCGCGTTCGCAGTCGATGACACTGAAGGAAGCAACAAAGGCTGCGCTCACCATTCTGAAGCAAGTTATGGAGGAAAAATTGAACGAGACGAACATCGAGGTGATGACAATGACACCTGGTGCTTTTTTCCACATGTTCACGAAGGAAGAACTGCAGGAGGTGATTAAAGACATTGCTTAAAGCAACAAGTTGCGCGATTATCGATTCATAAGAATTTCAACAGCGACAAAACATATAAGAACACGAGCGTTATTATTAAAGGAGAAAAAAAAACGTCGAAAAAGGAGACAAGGGTTTCGTCAAGTGGAAAATCATGTACAATGTATTTACCTTCGAGCTATTCAGAGCGGTTTTTTTAATTCGACACGATTTTCGTTTTATTTTCGTCCGCCCGCTTCCCGTATCCGAAACTTGCAGTCCAAAGGATACAAATCCTACTCAAAGTCCTTGATTGAATTTTTCCCTCTTTTTCGGCGCCAGGAGTAATTTAATATTCAGACGCAATCATCGTGGATTCGATGGTAACTAATTTTTTTTTTTCGTGTTTTTCGTCGAGGATGTATGGGAAAAAGTGGTGCGGAATGTTTGGGATTTTTCGTTTGGTTTTGTTTATGTGGAAAAGAAAGTTTGGACAGTTTCGCAATAATATGCTGCATTGTTGTAGTGCAATTAATCGCAACGCACTGAAATAGGGTATTACACCCTTTTTTGAAGAGTGTCTCAATTTGATCCTTTGGTGGTGATAAACTACTGACCATTTTACAGCCCGACCTCCGAATAAGAAACCCGGCAATAAGAAACTTACCCCAGTTTCTCACTCGAGCGCTTCCCCCACTCCGACTCGAACTCCGAGCTCGAGAATTTTGTGCGCGGAACCTCTGATTAAGAAACCAGCCTGGGAGAGATTATTCAGGCAAAATAGAGTGAACGTTGTAGTGTAAATTGATGTGTGCATACGTGCGTGAGTGTGTGTGTGCGTGTGCGAATGTAACAAAAAATCTACAAGTTTATTAGAAATTTGTTGTATTCATCAAAATATATATATATGTGTTGACAAGATTTCATATAAAATAAAAACAAAGATAAGGGCGTTTAAAGATTTTCGTATAAAACAGCAAAAGTTTCCGAGACGTAAAGAAAAGCGTTTTCGTCTTGTTGCGTATTATTTTGATCCGCAACGCACTCAACTGACGGTGGAATATTTTTGAGAGAGTCGAACTCTGCCATTGAAGATGAATCGTCAGAGATATTGACTTCTTCTTTTATATAAATGGGATAAAACAATATGGGCATAAAGCTCTATGTTTGAATTATCACCTTGCGGCGCAGATTCTGTAATATTTTCTTCGACTTGTATACTACAGTCTGATCTCTTACGCTTCTTTACAGTTTCGGTTATTTTATAACAGTTAATAGTAATTCACATACAGTAGTACACAATAATATTCAATAGTATGTACATTAACGTGAAACAAAAATTCGCTAAATAAATGTCCACGCGCAGTCGAAAACGTTTCTGTATGGGCGATGTGAATACTGAGTTGCAACTCGTTCGAGCGAGTTTCTTGTTGAGAGGATCGCATGCGAGTGAGAGAGACAGACAGAGGTAGTGAGCGCGGAGCGCGCGCCTGGTGGGGGTATGCGATATGCAAGAAAAACTCTTCCCCTTGGGGGCTTTTGGTTTCTTATTCGGAGGTCGGACTGTATTTCTATTTTATGACATCGATAAGTGCTATAAAAATGCATATAGATTTTACATCTCAAATTTCCGCGCGAAAACGCTCGCCGCCATGCAGCTTCGGTTCGTGACGTCAATTGCATACTGAACATCGATGCTGCGCCAATTGTGGACACGTAGATTTTGTCAAGGTAGTCCTATCGCCAGGCTTCAATCCATAGAATTTTCATAATTTCTTTTTGAGCTTCACTAAATATATTGGGTCATTCCATGTCAACTCGACAAATTTTTTACCTGACCCCCTTTGATTTCGCTGAAAATTTTCTATCTTTTTCTACCCCCCGAAAGTTATTTTTCAGAATTTTTTCAAATTTTTTTTCCCGACTCAAAAAAAGTTATGAATTTTTGAAAAAAACCGCTCTTTTATTTTTAAATTGCCAGAACTTTTTCAAAAATTGACCGTTTGGGAACTTTTTTTTTTCAAAATTTTTGTTTTTAAATGTAGTTTTCGAAAAAAAATATGAAAAAATTTTCAGAATCCCAGATATATGAAATATTTTAGTTTTTTTGAAAAAACCGTAATTTTCTCAAAGTCCGACCGTTTTTTTTTTTATTTTGCTCTAAAAATACTTCAACTAATTCTGCAATGATCCCCGTTAATCAAAAGATGTGACGACAATCGCTTCTAATTTTTTTTCTTGATTATAAAAAAAATTTTGTTGAATTTTTGCTGATTTTATATAACTTTGTTATGAAATTTTTTTTATTTCCTCGTGAAACCTCAAAAGTTAAAAAATAAAATTTTATTGGAGAATTTCAAGTGATTATCGTCCAAGAAATTGTTATTTAAAAAAAAAAATAATTTTTTTCTCTCATTGACGTTATTTTTTTACTCTTATGGACGTTTTTTTTTGGTACTGAAATATGACAACTTAACGTCATTTTGGTACTGAAACATGACAAAATAACGTCAATGAGAGAAAAAAATTTTTTTTTTTTTTTAAATAACAATTTCTTGGACGATAATCACTTGAAATTCTCCAATAAAATTTTATTTTTCAACTTTTGAGGTTTCACGAGGAAATAAAAAAAATTTCATAACAAAGTTATATAAAATCAGCAAAAATTCAACAAAAATTTTTTTATAATCAAGAAAAAAAATTAGAAGCGATTGTCGTCACATCTTTTGATTAACGGGGATCATTGCAGAATTAGTTGAAGTATTTTTAGAGCAAAATAAAAAAAAAAAAAAAACGGTCGGACTTTGAGAAAATTACGGTTTTTTCAAAAAAACTAAAATATTTCATATATCTGGGATTCTGAAAATTTTTTCATATTTTTTTTCGAAAACTACATTTAAAAACAAAAATTTTGAAAAAAAAAAGTTCCCAAACGGTCAATTTTTGAAAAAGTTCTGGCAATTTAAAAATAAAAGAGCGGTTTTTTTCAAAAATTCATAACTTTTTTTGAGTCGGGAAAAAAAATTTGAAAAAATTCTGAAAAATAACTTTCGGGGGGTAGAAAAAGATAGAAAATTTTCAGCGAAATCAAAGGGGGTCAGGTAAAAAATTTGTCGATTTGACATGGAATGACCCATTACTGATCGTCTTTGTAAAATTTCAGGGTCGGTTATCGACCTAATTACAGAGAAAAATATATAAAAATTGCGGATTTTGTAAAGGAATTGCGAGACATACAAAAACCCAATTTCCGGTCGCTACGAAGGTGGATATAATAGTGGGAATCCGTCAGATTCTTAAAAATAATCAGATTTACATACTTAACACTTGGAGTGATCCAATGCTCTGAGAAAAAATTACGCTTATTGACCTAATTTTTATGTAATATCAAGTTTAATTTGAACTTCCGATATTGGATTTATTACCACTTGCTACGATAAAGAGACGTGACAGCAAGGCAACAGCTGACTGTAGTCCTAACCTCATCTCACTCATTCGAATTTCCACACATATTTCATTTTTAACCGACATATTTCGCCGACACAAATTTTCCACGCTTTTTACCAGTCGTGGCCCGAATACAATGCTTTATATTTGCCCGCACCTGGCATTGTTTTGACGGATCGACGTTGAAAAGCATGAAGGTTAAACTCGCCTGGTTGAGTAAAAAGAGACGGAGATAGAACCAATGTTGCCAAATATCTAACCTAGAAATACTGCGCGAATCGTTGGAATAACTATTTTTTCATTTTTCTAATTAAACGTGAACATTCAACAGTTTACACATGGGAAATTTTAGTTATTACAAATTAGTTTTTTGCATATGTTAAAAATATAAATTGTGCAAGTCTCAAGTATGATCAGTGGTATGACTGGTGTGAAGCGATAGGATTACCTTAAAAGTGAGTTACAATCCCTATCATTGGTGTGTTGTTCCTAAATGTAAGAATACTAGTGTAAAAACACCGGGAATGTTGTGGATTAAAATGATTTGAATATGAGGAAGACTTGGAGGGAATGTTGTGGATTAAATTGATTTAAATATGAGGAAGACTTGGTTGAAACTTGCGAGAAGAGATCCAAAGTCATAGTCCGACAAAAAACTCATTTGTTCTTTTTCGAAGTATGGATAACTGTTTGAAAATTTGCAATTAACTATGACAAACGAGAATATATAGTTGACGCTTTGTTTCACAGGTTAGAGAGTAATACGTCTACCGCTTTCTTTGTTTACCATGTCAATGACGTCACGTCGGAATCCATTATGGCAGCTACCGTTTCACATGTTTGTTGAACAGATAGAAAACGTATTGTTTAAAAATCAATTATAACATTTATTTAGTGTTTTTGTTAATTAAAAGCATCATTATTCGATTGCTTATTGCGAAAACTAGCTTATTTATGCATTTTGAGTATTTTTCTTACAGAGAGTGAAATACCCTATTGTCGTTTGGCTCTCCCATACGTCCTTTGTCAAACTGTACGGCAATATTGCGAACAGCGGCTTGAAAATTGCAGTCGCGAGCCTCGGCATAGTCACAGAGAGTTTTGCCCCAATAAAGTTTAATATTAACACACACAGGTGAGAATATTGAAGAAGAAAACAAAATGGAACATATAATTTGATGTTTTACGTTTAGGACATACATTCGAGAATTTTCAATTTCGGCTGCCTCTGCCTGGGCTCGTATCTCCCATGCATTCTCAACGCCAATTAAACGCTGTGCCACGTTACATTTTTTGCAGGAGAGCTGAACATTTCGATCACAGATATCTCAAAGATTAATGTATGACGTTGGCATTTGCATCTTTGGAACGTTCACGAATTCTCGTGAAATTTTGCCAGGAAAACGTGTGCAGGTTTTCTAATCTTTTTTTTTTTCTTTATATTAAGGGAGGACACTACTGCCACGGGCCAAAAAGGTCGTTTTTTCCGATTTTTTAAATGTCTACTAGATTATTTATTTGGGATTTGGAAAAAAGGTATATCATTAAGCATACATTGAACTTCTTTCGTGTCAATTTTTATTTTGAAAAGATAAACATTAATTTGATACCTTGACAATGGTTGGTCTGAAAATAAAATAAAAAAGTTTTATAATCTATATAAATACAGTTCTCGTTGTACGTTTGTTTCAAAAAAAAATCGACAGAATGTCGGGTGTTCAAAAAGAAAGTGTAGTTTTGGCGAAATTTTTACTTTTATCCGGGGGCTTAACAAATACTAAATTAAGGGGTCTTTTCACTTCAGACGCTAAAAAAAGGTTATTTTCATGAATTTTTTGATAGATTTATATTATAGATATTAATATAAACGTTGTTTATTAATAAACACACTTTCGAAATGCGTTTAATTTTTTTTTTTATGTATTTATGTAACCCAAACAAACTTTGAACGCGTTTTTCTCGAAACAACGCTTTTCGACGGCTTGTTGATAAAATCTTCAAAACTGCTGAACCTAACCTTATGAAATTTTAACCACATATGCTTTACAACTATAGCCATAGCGCATATCAAGGATTTTTTTAAATTTTGATATTTGCTATTTTTTTGCCAAAACGGTGAAACAACACTTTATTTTTGGTTTTTTTTTTTTTCGAAAAATGTCCGCCATTTTGTTATTTTTGCATATTTAAAAAATCGTATGATATGCGCTATAGCCATTAACATACTGAATCTCAAACCGTTTGATTTTTTCGTTTCGGATGATCCATCTCCGAGATTTCATCAACAGCGCAGACCTACAATTTTTTTAGGACATTTTTTAACTACCATTTTCGTCTATAAATAGTGACTTGTGTAAATAATTTAAAAAAATGTATTTCGAAAGTGTATTTATTAAGTGTAACAACTTTTATATCAATATCTATAATATAAACCTATTAAAAAATTCATGAAAGTAGCCTTTTTTTAGCGTCTAAAGTGAGAAGACCCCTAAAAAACGGCTACGTACAACGATATCTACGGCAATTACGGAAATTTTTTTCAATTGAAAATTGGACAATTATAGCTAGAGTTATGATTCCGGCCAGGTTGAGAAAAGTCGTTTCGAAAGTTTTATTATACGTAAATCGTTATGCTTGCTTCACCCCTTAAAACCGTTTCTCCGCCGATAACAAAAAAAGTACGTATCGCTTAATTTTCAACGCTTCATAACATATGTAAGTTTCAACAAAATCGAAGGACGACATCTGACGGATGTTCCTTGTAAGTAGTCTGTAACTTGGTCACTTTTCAATATTTTATCTTGAACATTTTTTCGCATATCCTCCAATATGTATACTTTGAGAAAATGCAAAAAAAAATTGATGTTTTACCCGTCACAATGGTGGCCTTAAGGCCTCAGGCCACGTAACGGGTATAAAATCATGTGCGAATTTAACTGTTTTTTTTTCGTATGAAAAAGTGATCCACTCATAAAATTAATTACACATCTATTTAGTATGAATATCAAGCTGTTAGAAAATATATATATCTTTTTCGATGTACAAAATGGCCGACTACTAATATTTTCTATTGTTATTTTTTTAGGCGCCCCGCGGCGTGACATTTAGCATCCACAATTTTTTACCTAGAACAAAAAAAAACAAAAATTCTCGTCAATCTACATTAGAATACCTAGAGAAGTACGTACGGATTTTAAAAAATATTGTTTTATTCAAAAGTCGTAGGTATTTGAACTTAAGAAATAAATTTTCAGTGAAAAATTTCGTTATAACTGCTCATAAACTGCTCATAAAATGAAAAGTTTTCGATTAATCAGAAATTCCGCACGTACTTCTCTGCGAAATGCAATTAGGAACATAACTTTTAAATTTGAAGTAAATCGAGTGAAAATTGTTGACGTTATTTGTCACGCCAATTGGAAAAAAGCTGTTTCGAGAAGTTTCGAGTAGTCGGCCATTTTGTACATCGAAAAAAAAAATATTTCCAACAGCTTGATATTCATACTAAATAGATGTGTAATTAATTTTATGAGTGAATCACTTTTTCATACGAAAAAAATAGTTAAATTCGCACATGTTTTTATACCCGTTACCTAAGACCTTAATTCTTTTCGCCAGTTCATTTTTTTGCCGTGATTCAGGCTTCTAAAATCACCCATACTTTCCCACGAATTCTTATTCAAGATTTACGAGCACAATTCGCAAAAAAACGCTTTGGATAATGATAAAAAGTAACGAAAAATAAAATCGTTGCCCTTCGCTGATGCAAACTTCAACGTCATAACAATATTCAGGGCAAATCGTCAAGCTCTGGGTCAGTGAATTCTCCAGAGACTGATGCTTTGTTTCTCCTAAACAAAAATGAACTATGAGAAAACTCCGATCGAAAATTAGTCAGGACACGGTGATCTTGTGCATACCCTTAACGCGTTTGCTTTGTTTCTTTTTTCCTCTCCGAAAATGAACATGACACAGATGATAGAGGATCTGCCAACGTGGAGAGAGGAAGCTTCGCGCCAGAGTTCCCACAGTTCAGCGCAGCCGATCCCGAAGGTGGCGACGTCCGTGGAGAGCACTTAACGAAACTCGCGTGTCACCGGTATCCTTTTCCGTATCCATTGGATCCCATGTAACTCTCACTCATCCATGTTCGGCTCCCTAATAAATCCCCACATAGAACCAAGTGTGCTCGTCAGATTTGCCTGTTTTTTCCACGCACTGAAAAAATGTACAAATTCGGATTGTTAGCATTCATTCTTAAGGGGGTTCTCCAGGCAACTCCTAAAGTGCGCACCGTAGAAAAAAAAACTCTCCATGTTGGCCAAACTAAATTCCGAATTTCGCGAAACGTGATCGTCCGAAAAAAACGCAAACAAATCGCAAGCACTCCCAGAGCAGCGAAACGGCAAGGGTTTTCATTCCCTTGAAAACAATAGCCTCCGCGTCCACGGGGACGTAAACCAAAAAAGCACGCGGCATTGTTTCAACGGGAGAAAAAACGATTTAAAAAAAACCGAACAAAAAAAAATCGGAAGAGACAGAACGGGAAGATAATAAAACGTGCGAACGAACGTCAACGGGTACGAGGGAGCGTTTACGTGGATTTGAAATGGGCGGGAGGTGACGGGCCGGTTCGCTTTCGATTACGAGACAGAGAGTGAGAGAGAGTGAGAGAGACAGAGAGAGAGAGAGAGAGAGAGAGAGAGAGAGAGAGAGAGAGAGAGAGGACGAGGGAGAAGCTTTTCAATGCCCGTATCCGAAATCAATAATTAATTTCGTTGGGCGGGACCGAGTTGGAATGAACGATCCGAGAGAGAGAGAGAGAGGTTCACGTTGACGTGAAAGCGAGTCAGAAATGGCTCGTGCGACGGTCGCTGCGATGTCTCGATAACGCGTCCCTTTTTATCCCGGAGACCTCAACCGGGCCATCCATTCCGCCAAGCCCGAACCACCTACCCCTTCTCCTCTTCCTTCCTCCCCCCTTGGCCCCGTCCTCTCCAATGGTGCCAGATTATTGGATATTATTCCATTTCCAAGCGTTCAATCCCGGTACGATTCGCTAACCCTGGGATTCCCAGAGGATTCACTCTGACACCCACTGATTGTGGGAGACGTTTAATACACTTTGCTCTGTGTGCGTGTATATATATGTATGCATGTGTATATGTATATATTTCCTACAGTAATTTACTAATGATTCATAATGAATTATTAACAAATTACTTCATTAATTTGTATATACTAACGCACACCCACACACGCACACAAATTAAAGAAATAATTATTTTATATATATAGGGTGAGGCACATAAAGTGTTACCGATAGCACTCAAAAATATTATCCAAAAATATTTCAGCCAAGAGTTTCAGTGTTCGAGAAGGCCGTCATACTGGACCACCCTATTTTTTCATCGTCAGAGGCGCTGAAGCTACGTCAAGATCAACTCCACTTTTTCAAATGGAACCATGTATTTTTTTTCCGATGACGTTATTACCGATTTTAAGACGAATTCAGCGACCTACAACGCAAGGTCATCCTAGTCACGCAAAGTATGAAAATAGTCGAAAAATATCGGAATAATCACTTTCAAAGGATCCACTAACCTTGGTTTGGGTCTACCTACAGACGATGCTCGAAGTGATGACCCTCGCCTTGTAAACACTTGTTTGATCGCTGTTTTCATTTCTTACGATACCAATGTTTCTTATCGGCAGCAAGTACGCATTTTCTGTTGACATATCAGTTAGTCACGCATTACCTTCCAATGTGAGTACATCGGATCGCGAAAACGAACGATTCCCAAGAATTTTTTGATATGTTGATGGTGCTGGAGGAATGCCGTAAACATTACAGAAACGCCTGAGATTCGTATGCGGCTCGTCATCCGGATAGGCAACAAAAATCGCACATGGCTTTTAAGCGATTAGCTGACCGGTTCTGTCGCTTCGGTACAGTGCAACAAACACGAGTCAAACGTCGACCGATTGTTAAGGCGGTCCTCTAGTTTCTCGGGTCGAAAAAATCGATTTTGTTCATAAATCACATGTACAACATGTGTAGAAAATGTGTGCCTAAGGATTTTTCGATATTCGAAGTGGTTCACAAGTTACGGCCCTGGAACGGAGCAGGTAAACGGAGCAGGTATACTTTCAAACGCGTTTTTCTCGAAACACCATTTTTCGAAACGGTGACCACGATATTTCAGAAACTACTGCACCGATCTTGTTCAAATTTATACAGCATCTTTAATATGTTATAAGCCAGCGATTGAACTAGGATTATCATGATTGCTTCGATAGTTTTTTTTTGTACGAGCGAAAAACTTAAGAAAAAATGAGTAAAAAATCGAATGTAATTTTCAAAAGTGTATAAAAACGTCAATTTTTGTAATTACAATTCACTCTAGTTCAATCGCTAGTCTTAAATATGAAGATTAAAATGCCGTTTGGCTTTTCGATTTCAGATAAGCAGAACAGCCGCAATCTTGGTCACCGTCAAGCACCTCTTTTACTTGATGTCTTCCTGTCGGCCACTATAACGTTTATTCTATTATATATTTCGACTTCAAAAAATTTGTAAAAATTATTTAAATGTTAATAAAGATTATGCAAAAACAATGAGATTGATTATTTCGATGCTATGCCCGTAAAAAATTATTGAAAAAGCCGTAAAAAAACAGCCGAGAAACTAGAGGACCGCGTTAATGAAAATAATGCGGCTGCTATCTTAGCTTTTGCTGCACTAAATCCACATGCGAGCAGCAGGCAAATGGAAAGAGAGAGTGGAATTAGTCAGCGATCTGTATTAAGAATCTTACATCAACACAAGTTCCATCCGTATCGTATGTCATTACATCAGAATTTGTACGGCAATGATTTCCACAAATCACGGCAGTTACTGTAACTGGATTCGTAGAAAAATGCGCACAGACGTCTCATTTTTGAGTCATGTGCTTTTTTCTGACGAATCTAACTTCACAAATACGGGAAATGTGAATAGGCATAACATGCATTATTGGGCAAATGAGAATCCTGAATGGATGAGAGCTGTACCATTTCAACATCTGTGGTCCGTTAATTGTTGCTGCGGCATTGTCGGCGATCACGTCATTCGTCCATATTTTTTTGAAGGTCGCTTGACTGGGCAAATTTACGCAAACTTTCTGCAAAACGTACTGCTTCAATTACTAGAAGACGTGCACGGTGCACCACCCCATTATGCTCTGTGTTCGAGACAAGTGATGAATGAGATTTTTGGTGAAAAGTGGACAGTACGAGGCGGCCCTGTAGCTTGGCCACCTCGTTCGCCAGATCTAACATCACCAGATTACTTTTTATGGGGTTTTGTCAAAGAACGCGTAATGGCGGTAGCCTTTTGTCTGAAACATTTTTGGATATGATCAATAGTTTGAGTGCTATTGTTCTGTAACTCTTTATGTGCCTCACCCTGTATATATACTAGGGTGGTTAAAAAAATCGATGTTTTTTCTCAACCGAAAATTGAAGTCTGTCAAGGAAAAGAAAGTTTTGAAAAATTTGAGGGTTCTAAACAATTTTTTTATCGTGCTCAAACGCCTTTTTCATGTTTTTTAGTAGTTGCTGTATTGAGGCACGTCACAGTACACGTAAAAATAAAAATGTAAAAAAGTTTATTCGAACGATTTGAGCTCCCGTGCAGTTTTTTGGACTTGAATCCTTCACTTTGGGACTTGAATCAGGATTATAATACGTGCTTGATTACTTTTAAAAACATGCAAGTCGTGAACGACATAGCTGAGCGAGCCGTTTCTTTGATGAAAGATTTCAACGGTTTGGTTACGAAAAACGGAGACCAAAAACAATATCTGTTGCAAGTTGTGAGCGAGCACAGAAAATCCGTTTTGCGAGAAGGGAAATTATTATTCGGCTCGATCTTCGGAGTAATTACGTGAGTTTTTCAACAATCGTATACTGTGATCCAGAATACATCTTTTTTTAAACATCGTTTGGAATTATTATTTTTATTAAAACTACTTGAAATGAAAACAACCTGTTTATGTTGACTTAGAAAATGCTACAGAGCATAAAAAGTTTTGAGAAAATGATATTATTATGATGTTTATTGGCAGGGAAAAAAATTGACGAAAAATCGAGAAAAAAAATTAAAAGTTGTTTGAGCAGTATCTAAAAAAATGTTTAGACCTCTCAAATTTTGTATGAATTACTTTTTCATAACGTAGTAACATTTTACGTTGATTACCGCGAAAAAAAATTATTTTTTTTAACCACCCTAACATATATATATATATACAGCGTTTCCTGTAAGTAATGTATAATCCTGCAACTGTCGATAGATCAGATCATGACCTACAATATGCTGGAATTTCACTTTAGTAAAAGTACCACATTTTTCGAGATTTTGGGCTTTATGTTATTTCTTTTCTTCAACTGATCTGCTTTTGGTTTTTCGCATGTCATTTCTACAAATGATATGAATCGACAATAACTAAGCAACGTTTTTAAATATTTGGCACGATATGTGTAGTACATTTTATTTCACACATCAAATTCAGATGTTCGAATTGGTTTGTATGAAAATTCTGCATAAGATTTTTTTTTTCATAAAGTTTCCTTAACATTTAAAGTTAAAAAAACGACTTTGCTAGATAAAACAAACAACCAAGAGTATTAAAAAAAACGTGTAAAAATATTTTATCATTTGTAGGAATGGCATGGGAAAAACCAAAAGCAGATGATTTTTTTTCAAAAAATAACATATAGCTCAAAATCTCGAAAACCGTGGGACTTTTATTAAACTGAAATTCCAGAATATAGTAGTACAGGATCTGACCTATCGACAGTTACAGGATTATCCATTAATTACAGGGCACCTTGTATATCATGAGACGCGGCGAAGTTTCGACGCCAAGTAACGCGTGTTCGCCACTGACGAACCCGCCGAGTACTTTTTACACATTGAAATGGCCTGGCACCGCTCGTTTTTTAAACTTTGAATCCTATCGATGATGTTTCCTATCGATTTTGTTTAGGTTATTTTTCGATCTGAAGGCTTTTTCGGTCCTGAAGGATATCCCTTTAAGGGGGGAGAGATACCGTCAGGTGAGGAAAAAATTGCTGATTATCATGATTTTTTTACAGGAATGATTTCTTCACCATTTTTGAGACTTGGGGTATGTTTTATTACTACTTTTGGCTATTATACAGTATTTAAAAATTATGCAATGGTACGCTTTGAAATAAAAAAGATCGAATTTTTCTAACAAAATGGGTTCGTTCTGCAAAAAACAAAAAAAATTTAAAAACTAAATTTAAAAAAAAAATAAAAATTAAAAAACTAAAAAATTATTTTTTATTTCTTATTTTCAAGGACAATGGTTCATGTTTCAAGTTTCATCTTTTAGACAATAATGTTAGTAAGATTCATACCAAATTTCATCAGAATCAGTTGATCATTTATTTAGTTATCCATCACGACAGTTTTTAAAATACAGTTTAGCAGACCGTGCCATACCTCCGCCATTTTTAAAGATTAATAATAAAAAAAATACCATGTAACAGCGAAAAGTATTAATAAAACATACTCCAAGTCTCAAAAAAGGTAAAGAAATCATTCCTTTTATAAAAAAATAATGAAAATCCGAAAAATTTCCTCGTCTAAAGTTATGAAATATTATTTTTCTTTGCTTCAATATAATATATTTTATATTTATGTTGTTTAACATACTATAGCAAATATATCAATATCTATACATAAAAGTATAGTTTTAAATCATTATTGATCAACAATATCATTTGAAAATTAAATCATAATATTTAAATAATATAAAACCCGAACAAACCCAAACACACATATTTGTACGTACACACACATAATGTTTTATTTACTCATGAAATATTCCATTATTCCATCACATTGTTTCCAACACATGTACGTGCGAGCCACGAGAAACGTTATCTCTGCATACACTCTTCCCAACAAAGCCGCAAAACTGGAACGACCCCAGAATTATCCCGACCGTAATTGCCAAAATATTCCAATGATTCTTCCACTTCGCAAATGTCGATGGGGTAGACTTTAGTAAAATTGAAAAAAGCGTGCAAGGTCCACTATAATGTTATGTCGCTTTTTTCGAATTATCAGCACTAAACAGCAAGAGAAAAAAAAGAAAAACTAAAGTCAGGAAATTCTCAGGGCCGTTGCACTGGCTGAAAAGACTTGGCGAACGGAGCCAGAAACTGGGAGGAAGGTGTGTATTGGGCGCACCGGTACAGCGAAGAGGAGACGGTAGATTGAAGCTTGCTGGTGTGCAATCGCGATTGCGAAGAGAGTTGCCTCACGCTCTGACGCCACGGAGAGCTTTAAGAAAGCCTTCATTCCATATATATATATATATATATATATATATATATATATATATATAGACGAGCCATTGAGAATAGTGGAGAAGAGGGCTTCGTAATTAACAGCGATGAGTGAGAAGCGGGAGGGCGGGCGTCGACTGCGGGGGATATAGTAAACGGGCTCCTGGAGTCACTGAGAATTCCCAAGGGATCCGACCCCCGTTCGTATCAGACGCAGACACTCACTCCAGGCGAACGTATACCGCGGCAACGTTCGAGTTTCGCTACGATAATTGCCTTGAGCTTCACAGTCGCGCATCGATATATATACCGGGTGAGGCAACAACTATTAACAGTGGAAATAATTTCTAGCCCATCGAACTTGGGAGACATTTTCTACGAAAGTTGCATAGTTCGAAGTCATCGAGTGGTGCCTACGAGGCTCATCCAGGGGGGGCCCTTCGGACATTTTAGGGTTACCTCAATTTTTTTTTATGGGACCATTACCCTTTTCCGAATTTTATCATGGAACGAGAAATAAGTCGACACAAAATTTCAAGATGATCGATGAAGATTTAGTATAGAAAATCGATATAAAAGAAGTTGCGATGGCTGTAGGCTAGAATCGATGAAAGAAAACGGTGCAAACACTTACTCCTGTAGAAGGTGCTCAAAGTGGTGGTTACCACTTTTAATGGAGCTTGCAATCTGATTCGCTTTGATCGTAGTCTTATTGAAGGGGTTAAGCTACTGCCCGAAAATAAGGGTTATTTAAGAAGATTAATTTTGATGGAATAAGTGAGCTGATTGAAAAATCGTTTGGACGTTTATTTGTATGTACATAAAGGGGTGAGATGCAGTCAGAAGCGTTAAAAAACGAGCATATTCAATATTTTTTTGTTAATAGTAATTAAGTTTGTTTTACAAAAGTGGTTGCACAGACTTTTGATGTTATATTTCAACTTGACTTGTACACATTTTCAAAGAAAAATATTGATTATTTATAAAAATATCGCCATCTTTGTCGGACCCCCTTCGGCATGTAGTGCTTTGCGGTGACCATCATAAAATTTTACTGGATCATCTAAAAAAAAACCAACAAAAAAACATTAGCTTAATAATAAATCTAGTCCTTAATCGAAGCTTTTTTTTAACTAACAAAATGTCGGCTTCCGACAGATAACTTTCGATTTTCGACCAAAAAATCGCTCGTTTATTGTTAAAAAAATAGAAATTTTCAACAAAAATGAAAATCCTTCGATTAAGGACTAGTTTTTAGTGCTATCAATAAGCACACCAAATTTCATCAAAATCCATCGAGTGGTTTTTTAATTATAGTGGTCACTGACTTGAAAAACATAGTTTCGAGAAAAACGCGTTTAAAGTTTTCCGATGTGGATACAGTATAATATGTTCGTAAAATTTTGAGCTCTATGGATGAAGCTAAACTTTTTGTTATGTATTTTCATCCGCTGAATCCGAATATCACAATTTTTGCCGAAAAGTCGAGCATTCAATTGTTTATAGCCAATTGTGAAAACAATTTTTCAAAAAATTAAAGTATTTCGGGGTGAATTATTTTTTTTAATCATTTTGGGCAATTTTAACAAGAAAGTATTTATAAAATTTTGCTAAAGTTCGTAGTTGTTGAGTAATACATTTTTGAAAAATTCTGAAAGAGTTTTCCAATTTTACACTTGGTTTATGTATAGAAATACTAATTAAAAAATTACTTACATCGAATCATCAATTCCGGGCCCATACAATAGGGCTTCTGCCGATGTGGAAGCTTCCATAATATCAATTTGTTGTTGTCTTCGAAGCATTCTGCCTTCCCGGGTATTATCGTTTGCGCGTTTGTCAGCCGCTACCTGCCATGGGGACCCGACGCCCCTTCACTAATTGTGAGATATCCCGGAAACTATTCGTCGGATTGACTTGAAATGTTCAGGGAATATTTTCGAAACATCATACTCCAAGAAAATGTTTAAAAAAAAGATTTTTTGAAAATTCTGACTGCATCTCACCCCTTAACAGAGTTGTGTACCACATTTAATAAAAAACTGTTAATCATTGAAGAAGTTATAAAAAATCTCGTGACGGACCTTTGATCATGAGGAGCTCAAGGGTGTACTTGATTTTGGCCACAATGTTGATCTAAAACAAAAAAGAACGAGTATTTTCCTATAATATTTTGTATTTGTCACCTTTTCCTATAATATTGTCTGTCACCTTTTCCTATAATATTGGTTAAGCCTTGACCGAGCTTCTTACGTCATTGTATTTTAATATGCAAAAAAAAATAATTTTTCCCCCGTTTTGTAGAGGAAAAATGACATCATTATTGTTAACAACTAATTGAAAAAAACATGTTAAGAAGAAAAACGTTGATCAATACTGAACTACTGTGACTCTGAATAAGTGTACCAAATTTCAAGTCAGTTCGTTAATTAGATGTAGCGAAATCGTGTACACCGTTTTGAAAAACATAGTTTCGAGAATAAAACGTTTAAGGGGGGATTGTCTTTTTTTTCGCAAAATTTACCGCTTTTTGGGAATTTTTTTGTGAAGAAAGTATACAACGGAAAACTTGTGAAACTTGGCATATAGTTTTATTGATCTGTTTACTACATACAAAAATTTTTTTAAACAATTTCATCAAAAAATCCGCCTCCCACCCCCCTCGACGCGCGATGGTCCTTTTTTGATGGTGTGCACGATTACAGCCTTCACGTTCATCCTGCAACAAAAACCCAAAAAGCATTTTACTTTAGACACATGTAGCTATCGTTCGATGAAGGGAAAAAAATGACGATTTGGTGACGTTTTGAACTTGAAGTATCGATTTTTCGAAAAAAATTGATCGATTTTTTGTTATAAATAAAAAACTATTAAACGTATTGCTTTTTTGCTTCATCAAACGATAAAAGGATGTCAGCTGAGCATTCTGTCCAAATTTGAAGGCAATCGGTTGAATAGTTTTTGAGAAATCGTGCACACCATCAAAAAAGGACCATCGCGCGTCGAGGGGGGTGGGAGGCGGATTTTTTGATGAAATTGTTAAAAAATTTTTTTGTATGTAGTAAACAGATCAATAAAACTATATGCCAAGTTTCACAAGTTTTCCGTTGTATACTTTCTTCACAAAAAAATTCCCAAAAAGCGGTAAATTTTGCGAAAAAAAAGACAATCCCCCCTTAAAGTCTTACATGCAGTTCTGTCGTTGTAATCGTAAGGTCACCTTCAATCTGAATTTCATTCTGCAAGCATACATTTTTCTTTACGTGCACGTTTTTTTGCACTTTCATTATTGATGACACACGCCACGTGAAAAATAAAAATTTAATAGGTATGTTTTGGTAGTTATTAAAGTCCTAGGAACCTTGAAACGCATTTACAACCGCTATATTTAATTTAAAAGCACTTTTGAATCGTCAACATCTGAATTGAATTAGGTGTAACACGTGTGTTAAACTATGCCGCAAAGGGTTAATAAAATCGGTGCAAACACTTCTATAAAAGGTGCTTAAAGTGATGGCGACCACTTTCAATGCACGCTTTCAAGCTGATTCGCATTGATTGTATTGTCCTATTAATCACGTCAGTCTGTATTAACGAACACAACGACAGTGCTCGCCCAACATGTGATGTGGTATGGTTGGCGACAAACTTATTGGTCCCCATTTAATCGACGGATATTTAAATGGGAACTCTTACGCCAATTTCCTAGAATATCAATTGGGACCTTCATTGGAAGATCTGCCATTGAACACACGTCGCACCATGTGGTTCCAGCACAATGGATGCTCGGCTCATTTTTTTTGCTTGCAAGAAATAAGCTCAGTGAACAATTTGCCAATCGTTGGATTGGGTGTGGGGGTTCGTGTCGTTTGGCAGGCTCGTGCACCAGACTTGACACCAATGGACGTTTTTAAAACTCTTTATATCACCGTGTGACAGTTCTGCATCAAACCATCCAAATCGTCACGAAATCCCATATTGACATTGAATCCTTATTTAAATCAATGTCACACAACGACTACAACCGTTCTATGGGTTTGTAGTGCAATCCACGCAAACCAAATTACGTTACTAGCTGGATCCAAATTTGTTAGAAGTTCACTTATTGCGAGATTGCAAGATTCGGGTGTCCGAAAAGTTTGCGAAAATCGAAAGAAAATATAAAAATGACAAACGGCGTGTGAAAAATGTGGCGTGGCTTTGTACTACAACAAGCAAAAAAACTGCTTCAAAGCATCATCATAAACGAATGTTAAGACACAATGTAACATGTCTGTCACACTCCCTTTATTGCTTTATAACTAGCCGTCTGGATAAATTTTGCAACAACTAAACAGTGCGTGCTTTTTAAGTTATCAAAACCTGCTATAAAGTCAACTATTTTTTTCATTGTCACGTTGTTGAGTTACGAAGCGTTAATGGGGAACTTTAGAAGATATGTTGAACAAAGAAGTGCCGACTACTGCGTAAGATATGCAAAGAAGAATGGTTGGAGCTTGTTTGTTAATACAGACTGACCCGAATAATAAGACAATACAATTAATGCGAATCAGATTGCAGGCGTGCTCGAAAGTGGTGGCCGTCACTTAGAGCGCCTTTTTCGGAGTAGGGGAGTTGTGCTTAAGGTAATCCTATCGCTTCACACTAGTCATACCACTGATCATACTTGAGACTTGTACAAATCATGTTTTTAACATATGCAAAAAAAAAATTTTGTAATAACTAAAATTTTCCATGTGTAAACTGTTGAATGAATGTTCACATTTAATTAGAAAAATGAAAAAATATTTATTCCAACGATTCGCGCAGTATTTCTAGGTTTGATATTTGGCAACATTAGTTCTATCTCCGTCTCTTTTTACTCAACCAGGTGAGTTTAACCTCCATACTTTTCAACGTTGATCTGTCAAAACAATGTCAGGTACGGGAAATATAAAGCATTGTATTCGGGCCACGGCTGGGAAAAAGCGTGAAATATTTGTGTCGGCGAAATATGTCGGTTAAAAATGGAATATGTGTGGAAATTTGAATGAGTGAAATGAGGTTAGGACTACAGTCAGCTGTTGCCTTGCTGTCACGTCTCTTTATGGTAGCAAGTGGGGATAAATCCAATACCGGAAGTTCAAATTAAACTTGACAATACATAGAAATTAGGTCAATAAGCATAATTTTTTCCAAGAGCATTGGATTACTACAAGTGTTAAGCATGTAAATCTAATTATTTTTAAGAATTTGACGGATTCTCAATATTATATACACTTTTGTAGCGACCGGAAATTGGGTTTTTGCATGTCGTCTCGAAATTCCTTCACAAAAATACGCAATTTTAATATTTTTTTCTCTGTAATTAGGTCGATAACCGACCCTGAAATTTTACAGAGACAATTATTCATATGTACAGTGAAGTTCGAAAAAAAAATTAAAATCCTATTGATTAAAGCCTGGCGGTTGGGGGGGGGGGGGGTAGGATTGCTTAAGATGACATAGTCAGAGAAGACGATACACCCTCAATTTGCGATATTTCAATACGGCCGGTCAAAGGAGCGCCTGGAATGAAAGAAATCACTTCGTTCTTGATTTCCTGCGAGTTGGCTATCGGATTTACCTCCATGATAGATGGTAAAGATGCTACTGCAGTGAATAATCTGTTTTCCGCTTTTTATTGTAGCTCTGTCAGCTCTGGATTTAAATTTTTTAAGGTTATGAGAGTCACTCGCGGGTTTCGAGAAGGAGTGATTCTATTTTTCAGAGCACACTTTTTACAAGGGACGTATGAAATTATATATATACATTGTATACAACAGAAATAACTTTTAATATTGCTCGATTTGTTCTTTAAAAAGATACAAATTTGGAAGGGAAAAATCTTGTGGAGTGACTACAAACTTGCCTCGATGGCCAACAGCCACTTAAAAAAATACTTTATCTTCTGAAACCGACAGAGATGGGCGCGCGGTCGGTGTGCGGGCTCGGCGGTCACTGAAGTTAAGTTAAGCAGCATTGGAGGCTGCCAGTACTTGGAGCGGTGACCGCTTGCCCGTGCACTGGTTTGCGCGTCAACCTCTGAGTGGGAGGCAGTTCGTCTGAGTTTCTGATGGTAATACAACTGAAACTCAGCCCAATATAGCTGCCTGTATCGGCTCAGGTTTTCCGCAGCTTCCCTGGGCCCTCGTGCAAATGCGATACAGTAGTGCATTAGGAAAGAGTGGCTGCGGTCAACACTCTGGGGAGGAACTCTGGAAGGATTGTGAATGTCGGAAGGAATGGAAGGAATAAAGGAGGGGATGGTATATATATATATACTTTATCTTCTGGTGGCTTATGAAATGACAATTCACGTTGATTATCCGCCTTGCACCCTGGAACACAGCAGAATCTTAAATAATTTTTCGTTTTTTAAAGCCGTCCATTGCTATCAATGTATTTTGACAAAGTTTACTATACTAGTAGAGCTTCTGCCCTAGGCCGCGACTGGCGCCAAGACTTTTTGGGATCGCGTATATATTTTCAAATATTCGCGCTATACGAGTAACGATGACGTTTTATCGTGGCCAATGAGTGTCGCTAGTAGCCAAATCTAGTATAGCCGACAGTGAAAGCGGGCTTTTGCGTAGTAAAAAAATTTGTGATTTTGAAATGCAGGAAAAAACTGGCCTGGTGCTAAAAATACTCGTTAGGTAAGATTTTTTCTAGTTGAACAAATTCATTCATAATCTAGGGTCATTGTAGTTCACAAATACTGCACAACGGATATTCTAACTTCAAAGCTTTTGTCACAACAAAAGAATAAAATCTGCATTCGCTTATGGGTAAGTTGACATACCAGACGTCGGTGTAAGATGGCATACTGCGTCATCCTACCCCGCTGCGTATAAAACCGGATATAAAATCAAATTTGTTGGCTTATCGTCCTAGAATACCTGGCAATTATCAACGAATTTCGACACGTAAGGGCTGGTCACAAGAACACATGACCAAGCACATTGAAGCAGCAAAGGAAAATAGAATGGGTTGGCTTTTAGCATCCAAACATTTTAACGTACCGCAGGCAACATCTGGCCGCCACTATAATAATATTCCAGTAAATCTTGGTCGCTATAAACCAACCTTCAACCCAGAAATTAATGTATCTGAGTGTAATTCAGTCGACGTGTGTAAGATGACTAGATGTCATCTTAGACTAAAGCATGTGGTCTTACAACATGTGGTTTGTCATTTTTCTATTTTTTTATTTAAGTAACTAATGTCCTGAAACTAATTCTATTTCACTATAATAACGAACCTTTATGAATATACCTACGCTTGACTTTATATTTAGACAACGTAATCTGTTTAAATATTCATCGTAAAAGAAAAAGTATTTCATCTTAAGAACAACTTGGCTGTGCACTGTTTTTTAAAAAGATTCTCGGCTAAAAACATTAAGGCGTTAGGTCACAGTAACGGGTATAAAATTATGTGCGAATTTAACAATTCTTTTTCGTATGAAAAAGTGATTCACTCATAAAATTAATTACACATCTATTTAGTATGAATATCAAGCTGTTAGGCAAAATATTTTTTTTTCGATGTACACAATGGCCTACTACTCGAAACTTCTCGAAACAGCTTTTTTCCAATGGGCGTGACAAATGACTTCCACAACTTTCACTCGTTTTAATTCAAATTTAAAAGTTATGTTCCTAATTGCATTTCCCAGAGAAGTACGTACGGAATTTCTGATCAATCGAAAACTTTTCATTCTATGAGCAGTTTATGAGCAGTTGTAACGAAATTTTTCACTAAAAATTCATTTCTTAAGTTCAAATACCTACGACTTTTGAATAAAACAATATTTGTTAAATTCCGTACGTACTTCTCTAGGTATTCTAATGTAGATTGACGAGAATTTTTGTTTTTTGTTCTAGGTCTAGAAAATATTAGTAGTCGGCCATTTTGTACATCGAAAAAAAAATATATACTGTTTCTAACAGCTTGATATTCATACTAAATAGATGTGTAATTAATTTTATGAGTGGATTACTTTTTCATACGAAAAAAATTGTTCAATTCGAACATGATTTTATACCCGTTACTGTCGCCTAACGCCTTAATTCTTTCTTTTTAATCGATTTTTTATATAAAATATTGATGGATCATCTTGAAATTTGGCGTGTGAACTTATTTTTAGCTCCTTGATAAAATTCTGAAAAAATAGTGGTGCCATTTTAAAAAATGGAGGAGATCTTGCATATGACTATGCAATTGTCATAGGAAAAGTTTTTTTCCTAAGACTTAGATTAGAAAATATTTCCGCTGCCAATAGTTTTTGCCTCACCCGGTATATATTTTTTTTCCTGCGGAAAAATAATTTCAGTAATGAACGACAGTGTTACGAGTCTCAAAAATTCTCAACGCCTTCGTACATCAATGGAAGAAATAAAACTGTACACCTATTCCATCCAATCCGTAGTTCAACGAATACTTCTTTGTTGGGAGTGATGTGATGAGTTGTTCATCGTTCAAGTATCAAAATCCAATGGATCGTTGACTCAACGATCGGCATGTGTCACACGAAATGGGTCGGAGTCCGGGGAGGCGGGGAATGTTTCGGATTTTACGGGCTTTTTATTTTTGACAGCTGCGTTCTTACCTAAACGCGAATATTACCCGAGCGACGGCGGAGCCGGCCTCACCTGTAGAAGGATATCGCGAGTTATTAATCTGAAAGATATCCGTGGTCTAATCGACATTAAATTGCGAAATGTAGGATCATTGGGGAAGGGGTTTTCGTCCGCCGTTTAGAGGCATTTGCATTTTTTTTAACGATATACTTACACAGGAGCTTGCATGTATTAAAATGTGGTAGAGCTTGAAACAAATTTATTAGTTTTTCAAGGGTCTCGTTAAAATACGAGCTGCTTATTGTAATAAGAAAATCTTGGTGATCTTGGTAGAATTGATTTTGAATTTTATTTACAATGTGATTTCAATTCCATTTATTCAACGTTCTTATTTCATTTTTATTGGAATTGATTGTTCTACATTTTGATCTTAATTGAATCTGGTTTTTTACTTTCTTATTTCAATTAAAATTGGATTTGAATCTTTTTCCACTCTTTCAGTGAACTGGAAGAGTGAATTGAAATAAGAGTATCGAAAAATCAAATTCAATTAAAACTTTAATTGAATTTCATTTTCGATACTATTAATTTAATGTATAAAAATACTCTTAATACTCTTAATTATTTACTTTTCGATACTCTTAATTAAAGTTTAAATTGAATTTGATTTTTCGATACTTTTATTTCAATTTAAATGGAATTTTAAATTTTCGGACTCATTTCAATTTGAATTGAACTGAAATTTTATCCCACTCTCTTATTTTAATTTGAATGGAATTTGAATTTTTGTCTACGCCCTTATTTCCATTTGAATTGAATTCGATTTTTTCTCCACTCCCATATTTCAATTTGAATGAAATGCGATTTTTACCCCATCTTTTTGCTTCAATTTGAATTGTGTTAGAATTTTTCTCCACTCTTATTTCAATTGCAATGGAATTTGAATTTTTTTTACTCCCTTTTTTCAATTTGAATTGAACGTTTCCTCCACTCTCTAATTTCTAATTTGATTTTGTCTCCGCTCGCTTATTTCACCTCGACTTGAATTTAAATTTTCATTCACTCTCGTTTCGATAAAAATAAAATTAGAATTTTTTCTCCACCCTCTTACGAAATAAGATTTCCATTGTGCAAATAATAAAACTCCAATTTCAATTAAAATCACACTAGAGTGTGAATTTTCCCCTCGACGAAAATGTTCATAGAATATGGAAAGCATTTCGAGACGCTGCAAAAAAATGTGGCCGTTCGTTATACGGTCTATAACTCTATAGACGATATAACGGCGCTCTTTATTGTTCCGCGCAACGTTTTTTAACGACTCAACACGCGGATGAATATTTATCGAAAGGAGAGAAAAGAAGATAATAAAATCGAGCGCTCGAGACTTGGCACGGACCGTCACTTCCTAGTTATTACGGAGGGCCCACCGTCGTTGTTCGCCCGGGTGATAGGCGGCAACGTTACAGACTGCCCGACGTTAGAAAACCGGAAGTTTGCCCGGACGCGTTATGTGTCTTGCACACGCGCGTATGGAGAAAAGACGGCTCTTTAATTCACGCATGGCAGATTCGTCGCAATTTTTTATCCCTCCTCCGCCACCTCTTTTTTAAATCCTTTTTTCTTTACCCTTTTTTCACTTTCACAAAAATAAATTACTTCTCGGTACGTGCTTTGTCGACGTTTCGTACCAAGTGCGCTGAACGTGCGCGCGTCACGCGCACGCATTGCACGATGAAAACTATTTACCTTCGAGCTGGGATTTTGCTCGCAATTGCGGGAGACCACCCAGGTGAAATCTAATTATTGAAGATTAACCGAATATTCTGGACGAGCAAGGTCGGTTTTTTTTCTCAATTTGCACAAAAAAATTCGTACTAATTCGTTATGGGAAAAAGAATATATCTGGATCTTTTGTCAAGAAGTATTATGGAAGGAGTGACATTTTTTTTACTAGAAAATAAATAAATAATATATATGTAATAAAGTATAATATAGATAACATTATTATTTACATATATATTATCGTCAGGGTTTCTCAGTGAAAGGCGATATTCATTAATATCTCAAACGCTATGAATTTTTATAAACATTCATGAATATTCACAATATTTTCGAGTGTATTGCTGACCCAGAGGGGTTACGTTTCCACATTTCTAAAATTTATTATGATTATTATACAATAACAATAATAATAATACATCTTATTAGAGTATAATAATATAGTAGAGAATAATATATCTCTAGAGTGGCCTTAGGCCACTCTAGAGGTCGAAAAAGGCTGTTTGGGTATTTTTTTTTCAGAAAAACTACAAAATAAATCGATATTACAAAAGAAGGTGTTCATCATACATATCAGTGACTGTATACAATAATTTTTTTGAAGCGATTAATTTCAAAATGGCGGCTGTGCTGCGTTTATCTCAAAAATGCATTTTTTAAGTTGGCCGGAAACATAACTCAGACAATTTTCAACCGACTCACTTGAGATGTTACATATATCTCGAAAAATACATTGTCTATGGATGTACGTAGGATTTTTTTTATATTGCATAGTTCATTTGTTATTAACAATTATCTGACGATTTTTTAGGAAATTTTTTGGAAACTGAACAATTTCGTCATATAATTGTTAATAACAAATGAACTATGCAATATAAAAAAAAATCCTACGTACTTCTATAGACAATGTATTTTTCAAGATATATTCAACATTTCAAGTGAATCGGTTGAAAATTGTCTGAGTTATGGTTCCGGCCAACTTAAAAAATGCAGTTTTGAGATAAACGCTGCACAGCCGCCATTTTGAAATTAATCGCTTCACAAAAATAATTGTATACAGTCACTGATATGTATGATAAACACCCTTTTTTGTAATCTCGATATATTCTGTAGTTTTTCTGAAAAAAAAAATCGCCAAAAAGCCTATTTTTTCAGCCTCTAGAGTGGCCTAATCCGTTAAGAGAGGACACCACTGTGACGGGCCGAAAATAGATTGGTTTCCGATTTTTTTTGTCCACTAGATTATTTATTTGCGATTTGAAGAAAAAAAAGGATTTTCATAAAGCATACATTGAACCTATTTTGTGTAAACTTTTATTTTAAAAAGCTGAAAATTACCATCGTTATTGAGGTATGACAAAGCCTGTAGAAAAAGATGTGGTCCAATGGCCGGATCGATAACTTGAAAATGGTTGGTCTGAAAAATAAAAATCAAAAAGTTTCATAATCTATATAATTCTCGTTGTACGTAGTTGTTTTTCGAAAAAAAAACCACAAAACGGCGGGTGTTTAAAAAAGGTGTATTTTTGGCGAAATTTTTACTGATTTTCGGGGGCTTAAAAAATACTAAATAAAAAAAAACCGGCCACGTACAACGATAGGTACTGCAATTACGGAAATTTGGCTGTTTCAAATAAAAAAATCGGACCGTTATAGCTAGAGTTATGATTCTGGCCCGGTCAAGAAAAGTCGTTTCGCGAAAAATGCGATTGAACATTTTAGTATACGTAAAATTGTTACGCTCCCTGCTCTCACTGAATCGTTTATTACTTGGTCAACTTTCGATATTTTAACTTGAACATTTTATCTCATATTCTTGAATATGTTTGATTTGAAAAGATGCAAACGAAAATCAATTTTTTTACCCGTCACAGTGTTCCCTCTTAATGATAATAGTTTTTCCAATAAATTTGAATTATTATAAAAATTAATAAATTGAATTCAATACATTTATAATAATAATATTAATATTTATAATTTATAATCAATTTCAGAAACGTCTCAACGTAAGTTGTGAGATTGTCTTTTCGTGAACGACAACGGAATACTTATTTATTTTTCATTAAAAATAAATACGTTCATAAATATTTGTTATTTATATGATATAACTAAGAGAGCAGCTTCGCCGTCTGGACCTCGGAAGATTGCATTGCGCCTGTCGTGCGTCAGGCGCGGGCCTCCACGCTTCGTCCAGTCACGCCGCGAGCCCGCAAAGTTTCTCCGCAATTATCCACTGCACACATCGGCGGACGATTTTTTCTGTTATTTTTTTTTCCTCTCGATGCTTAGTCGACGATTACAGGTATACGCGGTTGAAAGAGTACTGCGTACACACGTTTATAATTTTCATTCCGAAGTCCCTTTCTTTTTCAACAAAAGAGATTCGAACCAATCGTAATACAGGGTACATCACACAGCGCGCTATTTTAATGTCACGGTACTCTGACAGAGGAAAAAGTGGAGCACGTTCCGTGATTATGGGCTTTTCTGGCATTGGGACGGCTAATGACAAAACTTGGCATATATTTATGCCACGGGGAAAATTGACGGTTCGAAAAAACGAGTGAAGAAATAATCGTAATGGAGTAAATGGCACAAATGGCACCTTGCTAATTTCTCCGCGATGGGCGAGTCAATGGGAGGTGGATTTGTTTGATTAAAGTTGTTGCAATTGAACAGCGGAGTTCCTCATTGTTCCTGGCCATATTTCATTTCAAACGTAATCATTGTACTAATTTATTTCACGCCTTTTAAAATTAAATAAATAAAAATGATGATATTAATTTTAAGTCGAAATACTATGAAAAATGGTACTTTTTATTTTATTCACAATATTGCGTGGATAAAAAGAATTCGCACAATGGAGAAAAAAAACGCCATACAAGTGAAACAAAAGAAAAATTGTGCGCATGCAATTAAAAAAAAGAGGCCTTCATTAGATTGGATGGTAAAAGCCGTTTTAATTTGATCGGAATGTGATATCTATCACGGTACGTCGAGATCTCGGTTTCAATCCCACCTTGCCCCGCCTTCTCTTAATCAACGCGCCCAAACACACACACACAAATAAATCGCGGATTTGTATCGACGTGAACGTCATCGGGCTCTTCACCCGAGATTCCGTGATGGTGTGCACACAGCGCACAGTTTTACTATACCACCGTGGGATTCCCTTTCACTCGCGCTCACTACTACCACTAATGCTAATTATACAAATATACAAGAGTATATCCATACGATTTTATTGTCTCATTGTCAGTTCACACTCCGTACGTATATGTACCAACAATCCGCGTCTTGCGCTCGCAATTTGCAATTATATCAGCTATGCAATACCGATGACCCAATTAAGAAACAAAATGTGTCGTAAATAACGAGAATACTCGTATTATTTATGATATCCTGTACTATTTAACGACTAAGGGTGGCGTTGATATATGTATTATTAAAATATTTATAATACTTATAAAAAAGTAATAATCATACTAAGAATAAGAATAACAATATCAACTGTTATAATAATTATTATGGAGTTATTTATATATTATGTATTATTATATTATGGATATAACAATTGGTAATAATGATAATGATTTATATTGTTTTTTTCACTATCGTATATAGTATAATATCTATATAACAATAGCAATAATAACGACGATCGTAATGATAATGATAATGATGATACTAATTATCATCATCATAAGATAATAATAATAAACAGAACAAACAAAAAATGGAACCGAATAGACAGACGAATGAGGACAAGAAACAGGCAAGGCAGGACAGACCGCGCCCCACGCCCGGGGGACGGCTATCCTTGTCAAGCCCCAGCACGGAAAGATGTACGCAGACCTAATGCGACGGACAAAGTGACGGTTAGGGGATACGGCAAGACAAAGGACGGAGGACTGCTCTTCCAACTGCAGACGGGACGAGAGAGGAGCCAAAGCTTCCAGGGCTCCCTCCAGAGTGCGGTCGGGCACGAGGGACGCGTCCAGGCCATTATCCCAGTACATCGCTGGAGGTTATGGACCTGGACTGCGTCACGACTCCCGAGGAGATTGCGGCAATCCTCACACGAAAGAGAGGACAGGAAGGGGTCTGAGGGTACACATCTTCGGCCTGAACAGGTCCGGTGAGTGCATGGCAGTGTGCGGGCTGGAATCGCAAAGAGCCATGGACCTACTCGATAGACAGAGAGTCAAGGTGTATCAGGCGTCAAGGGTAAGGAATAGGGTGGGTCAATTGCTGCATCAGACTGAGAACGACGGTAACAATCGTCCACCAGACTGGACCGCATAGCTACGGGGCTCGCTCGATTGTGCTACTGGTAACCCTGGACGTACAGAACGCCTTCAACTTGATGAGGTGGGTGCACATCCCGGAAACGCTGAGAGGCATTTTCAGGGTCCCGTTATACCTCCTCCGAGTGGTGAGCGACTACCTACGAAACAGACGTATCACGACGGACGGACCAGAAACCCGGTCAATCACGGTGGGGGTCGCCTAGGGATCAATACTCGGATCAGACTTTTAGAATGAAGTATACGACAGTTTGATGCGGCTGGAGATGCCGTCGGAGACTTTATTAGTTGCCTACGCCGATGATGTGGTAGCTGTGATCGTCGAACGCGACCCATCTCTGGCCCAGCCACGACTAAACCAAGTGATGAGACGGGTGGACGGATGGATGCTGGAACACGGACTCCGACTGGCCACAGATAAGACAGAACTGATGCTACTGACAAGAAAGAGAATACGGACGATCATACCAATGATTGTTGGAACAGCAATTACCGAGACCAGAAATGAAATCAAGTATCTGGGGGGTTACTCTGGATACAAAGATGACTTTCTGGCCTCACGTCAGACGGACGACTGAGAGGGCGGCGGAGAGAGTAAAATTTCTGAGCCGCCTGTTGGCAAACACAATAGGACCGAGACCGAGTAAACGAATACTGCTCATGTCGACGACGCACTCGGTCCTCCTATACGGCGCCAAATAGGGATGGAGGCACTCTGAGTGAAAAAATACCGACAGGCTATGATGACGCCACAGAAACGAGGTGCCCCAGGATCGCATGTGCCTACAGGAATGTCTTGGCAGGGGCAGTTCTGGTCGTGGTTGGCGTGATCCCGGTCGATCTTCTAGCGTTTAAGCGCAGAAGAATTTACCTTCAGAGCGCAAAGATGCGACGGACAGATGCGGCAAGAAGGGAAAGGGAGACGGCAGACAAGATGGACGAACGAGACGGCAGGAACGTGGAGGAAATGACTCATACCGGAACTGAAACCGTGGATAGGAAGGAGTGGCGGGGAGGTGAACTTCTACCTCACACAGTTTCCGATGGGACTCGGATACTTTAGACGATACTTACACAACATAGGGAGGGTACGGACTGCAGACTGCAAATACTGTGGACATGACCGAGACGACGCGGAACATACGTTCTTTACATGTGACTGATGGACTGAGACGAGACGAAGACTAGAGGCGACAGTTGGAGAAATCACGCTCGTGCCACCTCCGTCGAGACTATCCTTAGGAGATAAAATGGAGATGGATGCTTGGGTGGCTGAGTGAATAAGAACGGACGGCACTCAGTAGCCAAGACCCGACGGGATGATACGAAACAGACAAGAGGGCATGGACAGGATGCCCGGCTGGAAGTAATGGTAACGCAGTTCACGTCGTTTTCCCCCGACCTGATGGAAAAGTTTCCCTTTTTTTGACGGGGGGAGGGGGGGGGTGGCTTTAGCCGGTATGCATTTCGTGGAAACCCCTGGCCGAGAGTGATAACCCCCTATGAAGCAACCCCTATGAAGCGGGATGAGAGTCCGGCACACGGGTCGACGGTGCTTGGGTTTTATGGGACAACCCCTAACTCCCGGCGCAACGAAGATGTCCATGGTCTTTAAACGATTTTTCCCCATTTTTACCACGATAAAAAATGATAAGAATAATGATTTATTACTCTAATATTTCTAATTTTTATAAAAAAGATATAAAAAATAAAATAATCAAATAAATTTGGAAAATAACAAATATTTATATTATTGACAAAGAAAGTAATAACGAGAGTAACAACATGAACTGTTTTTTTACGAGGAGGAAAATGTGTTAGGTACCATAGGGGAGACATACGTTCTCTCCCGTGGGTCGAACTCTCTTAATGGCCTACCGATTAAAAACCTCCTCCGTCCTGTCTCCGCAGGGTGGCAACACGTAAGTACATCTTCATCCCCCCGGGACCTGTCCATCGTCCGTTTCGTGCCGTCTGTCAGTCCCTAGGATCCCGTTCATACATAATCACCTTTCATTTCTTTGCCATTCATTCTCATTCACTCCATGTTCCACGTCGTCTCGTATGTGTCCGCAGTACTTACAGTCTGGCGGCTGTGTCCGTTTCATGTCGTGTAAGTACTTGCGGAAGTATTCGTATCCGGTAAGGAGTTGAATTAGGTAGAAATTTACCTTCCCAAAACCCCGCACCATCCACCATCTTTTGTCCCGTATAAGTCGTCTGGTCCACCTTCCACCCGTCTCGGTCGTCCAGCGTATGTGCCAGTTCGTCACGGTCCTTTCCCTTTCACGCGTTGCCGCGTCAACCCTTTCGGTCCGTAACAATATGAACTGTTATTGACATTATCATTATTCATATATAATTGTAATAGAATATTACATATTATTTTATAAGTTATATATATTACAAGATATATACCAGTTAGTAATGATGATAATAATTAACATTATTTTTCACTGCTATACATAGTATAATATCTATACTATCCATATAATAATTATTATTATTTCTATTTACAGTTATATATGTATATTAAAATCTCCATTGCAATATAATAATAACAATCATTATTATAATCATGAATCGTAATTGCAATAATATATCTATCATTCCATTACTGACATTGATAATCGATACACGATATATCGAGAATAATGTATTTACAGCTACGGCTTGCACGTCGGGAATGATTGTCCGACCGATCGCGAGCAAAAAAGATGAAAAAAGAGAAACAATAGCTATCAAAGGCAAACGCGCCAGTTGGATGCGAAAAGTGCAAGAGCAATGCAAACGGGCGGGCGAGCGGGATAGCGAATGATCGGCAACAAGCCTAGAAACTTGGGTGAAAGCGAAATTAGTCTCGTGATACTGTCCGATGGCCACACACAGACGCACTCCTGCACATGTGTACTTGTAAAGATCCGCGGAACGATATTTATTACACGAGAGCTCCAAGAGAAAGAAAAGGAGAAAAGGTCGAAACCGCCGCCATCGAAAGCGAAACCGGAAGTGCATGGTACAGTTTCACCGGAACGCGACGATCACGCATGCGCCGCCGAGTTTCACTTCGAAATTTTCTTCGTGTCGAGATTTTCGCTTCGCGAGCCGATAGTCGGATGAGAGGCCGCGCTCGATCCCGACACCAATTGCACCGAGCTTCCATTTGTCGTGACGGCGGCGTAAAAAATCGCCGACGATATACAGACGCCGACATTCGCAGTTTCCCCGTGCCCTCGTGGCGCCAAATCGCGAAAGGGATCGGATCTTCAGGGTCGACAACGGGAGTGAAAAAATATCCAGACATTTACGTTCGCACGCGTGTGTATGTATTTATAGATACATATTACAAACAGCTGGACAATCGACGTTTGTATCGATGACACGCGTTAGAAGAATACAAAAAATAAAATAAAGTAAAAAAACAAGTAAACGAAGAAGAAGGTACGGTTGATTGACGTTTTATAGAGAGGTATGCACAACGGAGAGATTCGCGTCGCGAGTTGTACTCCTTCGGCATTTTATTGGTACGCTCAAGGCCGGAAATTACCTATAGGTTGCGCGATTTTGTCGACGTATGCGCACACATACTCGAGAATTTACATATATATATATATATATATATATATATATATATTTAGATGTACATATTTATATACAGTGGATGAAAAAGTGTTTGCGCATTTCGCGTATTGTTATGCATTTTCCCGGGGTTTCCATTAACATACCGTATTTATGTTTATAATGTGGCATGGAATTAAATAATCTGCAAAATGTTATTTTTTTTCGAAGAATCATTTTCGAAGAGCGATGCAAATAATTTTTTTACCACTGCATATATATATATATATACACACATGCGTGTACAGTATTTTGGTACCGGCTAAACGATTTTATCACATTTTCGTTTCAAAGGTTGCCGCGACGCGAATAAACGATCACAAGACTACACGATCGACGACCTACAGACAGTACGTAACAAAAATATAAGAAAAAAAAACGAAAAAAAAAGAAAAATTGGAACGGTTTTCCAAAGGAAGAACAAAAAAAACACGAGGATTGCACGGGCCCGACAAGGCGATCAGGCGACTCGACGCCTTGTCTTTTTTGTCTTTTTTTTGTTGTTTTTCTTGTGATTTTCAAGACAGTACGAGAAACAAAAAAAAACGCGTCACTAGTGTCGAATTATTTGGAAGGAATAGTTATTTTAGTGTGTCGGGTGACCGATCAGGCTTAATGATGAGACTCGTAGCCACCGTAATCGCCCCCGTGGCCGTAAGAGGGCTCGAAGCCACCCCCGCCCCCGCCGCCGCCGGATTCATGATCGCCGTGGTGTTCCTCGTGATGATGGTAAATGGGGACCGGGACGGGTACCTTGACCGGATAGGGAACTTCCTTCTCGACTGGATAGGGGACTTCCTTCTCGACGTAGTAGGGCTTGTCGACGGGTACCTTGACGGGTACGGGGTAGGGCTTTTCCACGGTCACGGGGATGTGTTTGTGGACGGTATAGGGAGCGGGTACAGGCACCTTGACGTGAACGGGGTAAGGCTTTTCTACGTGAACGGTGTAGGGTTTGTCGACGGGTACTTTGACCTCGTAGGGCACGGGCTTGTCAACGGGCACGGGATAAGGCTTCTCGACGGTGACGGGATAAGGTTTGGGCACGTGGACGGTGTAGGGCCGATCGACGGGCACCTTGACCTCGTAGGGCACGCGCTTCTCAACCGTGTAGGGCTGGGGCACCGGCACTTTGACCTTGACCGGATAGGGCACGTGTTTCTCGACCGTGTAGGGCTGGGGCACCGGAACTTTCACCTGTACCGGCACGTGCTTCTCAACGGTGTAGGGCTGGGGCACATAGACCTTGACCTCGTAGGGTTTGTCGACCGGTACCTTAACCTCGTAAGGGACCTTCTTCTCGACTGTGTAGGGCTGCGGCACGTGAACGGGCACCTTCACGAACACCTTCACCGGATAGGGCACGTGCTTCTCGACCGTGTAGGGCTGCGGCACTCCGACCTTAACCTCGTAGGGCACGTGCTTCTCGACGAGATACGGCACGTGCTTCGTCACCTCGTACGGCACCGGGACCTTCTTTTCTACCGTTATCGTCTTCACGTGCTCCTCGTGACCGTACGACGAACCATGGTCCCCACCGCCCCCGTCCCCGCCACCGCCACCGCCACCGAAATCGCCGTAACTGTGATGGAGACCGCGCTTCTCGGTCTTCTTGACCCCATCGCCCTCGATACTCTTCTCATCCGCAGTGTCCTTCGACGAATCGCCGAAAACGCAAACCGACAACGCGAGAAGCGCCACCAGACCTGGGTGTATCTGAAATTATTCAACGAGTCAACGAGTTCTGAATTGTCCTTTGAGAGCAACTTTTTTGCAGTTTTTTTTGGGTTTGGTTTTGGAGAAAATGGAATTTCTGGTTTTTTGTGGAGCACCGGAAGATCGGTCAGGAACGAGTGGAAGGTTGTTGGCCTCCTAATGGAGATCTGTTAGGCTATCAATGAGACCTCGGTATGGCCTAATCGATGATCAGGTGTATCGGTCTTGAGAAATTTTAATTCGCGTTAAGAGATTTGTCAAATTCAAAACAGTGTTTTGAATTTTGAATTCAGTTTTTGTGAAAAAATGAGAAGCTCAGATTTCGAGGTTATAGGCAATAGGATCACTGCACGTCAGGATGTTCCCGCTCGGAAAGTGACGTACGTCGCGCTGTTCTTCCGCCTGCTAAACGTTCGTTCGAATCCAACAAATCGTTCGGTAGATTAACGTAATCTACCTAGGTGGGTTCAAAAATTGCATTTTGCAAAAATATTTGTATTCGATAGTATCACCTTTTAGCTATATTCCCTGAAAATTTCATTAGAATATTCCCAAAATTGAATGAACTACAGCTTGTAACAGTCGGAGGGGCGAACGGTAGCAGTACCATACTTCAAACTTTGAACGCGTTCGTCTCGAAACACTGTTTTCAAAGTCGTTAGACATGATATCTTGAGAACCACTTGATGGATTGTTGCCAAATGTCCAGGAGACACGATAAGAAACATTGAAAGGTTATAGGCGATCTCACTTTTAGAACATCGATCTTCGTTTCTTAATAGTTGCGTAAAAATGACGTTTTTCATAGAGTTTGTATGCTCGAGTTTAATTCGTCGTCACGTTATAAAAAAAAAATTTTTTAAATCGACGATCGTCAACGACTCGTATTTAGTCTTAACTTGAAAAACCCGTTTCGTGTTTAGTTTTCAGAAGAACTGTTTAAGGTGGTGAGTATCCACCCTCAAACGTCGCGAAAAAATGTCATCATCTGCCGGCGACCATTTTTTCGTTGTTTTTCTGTATTTTTTGCTGATTTTTTTAGGCTCTCAATATGTACCTTTCTGTCAAAAATGTGCTTCTTTTTCACCAACCATTTGCCACAAAAAAATCGGAATTGGCCATTTTCATCGGGCCTCTAGGTAGATTTAATAAATACTCCACCGAACCGTTTGTTCGACTCGAATGAAATGGTTTCTTCGAAGTTAACACCCAACGAAAACGTTCATTTCAAATGACAGCAACGCTTCGAACACAACCGTTTCCTCGAGTCTAATAAACATTTGGTTAGAAGTGAATAAAAATACAGTTTCTCCAAACGAAAATACGTCAAGTGCACCGAGTTTATTCGAACGATTTTCTCGGTGACCGAACGGGAGCTCCTTCGCGAAATCCTTCAAAAAGACGAGTCGACTGCATTAACGCGTACGCAGACACGTTGAATAGCGTAAATGTCGAACGAGCACACCAACGCGTCTCCACGTGCCTTGTCGTGGGATTCACTCTCGAATCGCGATTGCGTGCAGAAAATCCTCGTTACAATCGAAAACGGAGGATGCCCGTGAGAAATCGACGTCACGACGATGGAGTTTCACTTTCTACTTCCGGTCGTCGTAACGTCAATCGATCTCGATTTCCTTCGCGACGTATGCACCACGCTCGAACTTCAATCACGTATTTTCTCTCACCTCTTTTTCTTTTTTTCTCTACACGGATTTGCGAATCTCGTTTTTCGTTCCGGCCTTTTCGGCTCTTCCGTTTCGCGCTTAAACGTTTGTCCCGACGACTTCCGGTATCACGAGAGAGAAGAAGAAGAAGAAAAAGAAGAGACAGAGAGAGAGGGAGGGAGAGAGAGAAAGAGACAGGGACAGGACTTACCTTCGTTTTCATCCTGCGGCTACGTGTGTATTAGCGTGGCGCTTAAACCACTGACTGAACCACTTCGTTTTCTACGGCCGAGCTTATATACTCGTCGGCATAATAGCGCTTGGCACTTTCCCTGCACCTCATCGGCTTATATTATATATGCGTTTCGGTGGATATATATTTTTGCTAAACACACACACACACACACACACACACACACACATATATATACATATATATATTCGAAAGATTTATCCACGTCGTCTTTAAAGAATAAATAATATCAACACTATATAGGGATGACATTATAACGAATAAATAACCGAACAGGTAAAGAAATTATTATAAAAAACATATACAAGCTAAAAAACTTACAAACCGTGATTTATACTTGTATATTCGAAGGATTTGTATATGTCTTGTTTGAATGAATAAACATTAAATAAATTACTATATAAATATAATAACGTCATTTTGAGGGAAAAAACCTCTTTAAACTTCGATGGTTCGTGGGACCTACCTATAAACGCTCAAAACTCCCTCAATTTTGAACGGATAGACTTCACATTTTTTCAGGATGTTTTTGAGAATTCGTCTTAAAACAAAAATCGATATTTTCAAAAATTTCATCTCGGTGTAAGCCAATAATTACCTTCATTCTCCTGTACTGAAAATGGTAGTTTGATTTTTTTCTAGACTGCTCAATTTTGTCTCTCTCATACCGCTCATCATAAAAATACATAAAAAGAGAGAAATTGAAGATTGCGCTAAATCTTCGCGCAATACCTTTAAAAAACACATGACCACCTTATAATGGTCACCACATACAGGGTGCCCTGTTAGTAATGGATAATCCTGCAACTGGCGATAGGTCAGATCATGTCCTACTATATGCTGGAATTTCAGTTTAGTAAAAGTCCCACGGTTTTCGAGATAAAACTCATCTGCTTTAGTTTTTTCGCATACCATTTCTACTAATGACAACTTTTTTTGACCTGGTTTTAAAAAAATACTTTTGGCTATTTGTTTTATATAGAAAAGTCTTCTTTTTTACCTTAAATGTTAAAAAAACTTTATGAAAAAAGATCTCATGCAGAATTTTCATATAAACCAATTCGTACGTCTAACTTTGATAGCCTGTGGTGTAAAAAAATGTACTACGCATATCGTGCCAATTGCTTTAAGGGGTCTTCTCACTTTATACGCTAAAAAAGGCTATTTTCATGATTTTTTAAATAGGTTTATATTATAGATATTGATACAAAAGTTGTTACACTCAATAAATACACTTTCGAAAAGCATAACATTTTAAAAAATGTATTTATGTAACCCAAAGAAATTTTAAAATGCTTTTTTCTCGAAACAACGTTTTTCGACGGCTGTTGACAAAATCTTCGAAACTACTGAACCAAACCTTATCAAATTTTAACCATATATTCTTTTCAACTATAGCTATAGCGCATATCAAGGACTTTTTAAAATTTTGTTATTTACTATTTTTTTTGTAAAAAACGCTGAAAAACACGTTTTTTTATTTTTTGGAAAAATACCCGCCATTTTGTTATTTTTGCACATATAAAAAATCGTATGATATGCGCTATAGCCGTTAACATACTGAATCTAAAACTGTTTGATTTTTTTTTGTTTCGGATGATCCATCTCCGAGATTTCATCAACAGCGCAGACCTAACATTTTTTTAGGACATTTTTTTAATTACTATTTTCGTCTATAAATAGTGATTTAAATGAATAAATACATTTTTTAAAGTATTTCAAAAGTGTATTTATTTAACAACTTTTATATCAATATCTATAATATAAACCTATCAAAAAAATTCATGTAAATAGCCTTTTTTAGCGTTTAAAGTCAGAAGACCCTTTAAAAAGTTGCTCAGTTATTGTCGATTCATATCATTTGTAGAAATGGCACGCGAAAAACTAAAGGCAGATGATTAAAAAAACAAATAACAAAGCCCAAAATCTCGAAAATTGTGGGACTTTTACTAAACTGAAATTCCAGCATGTAGTAGGGCATGATCCATTCACAACAGGACACCCTGTATATATATGTGTGTGTATGTATATATATATATATATATATATATATATCAAATCATTAGAAAAAAGTAGAGTTGGGGCGGGAAAACGAGATAGCTCGATGGGGAATCCATTCTCTCCGTGTCCCACAATCGGTTCAAGCAATGTGTATATATATATATATATATATATATACATACACAGATATATGTATATATATCTCGTACCAAAGAGACGGCACTCCCGACGCAAAGCAATTAAAGCGCTATACGTACGCTCAATGTACAGAGAATGGAAATCTGGACTGCGCTTGTGTCACCGATGATGGGTACGAGGAGAGCAACGTCTAAAAGTATACGCGGTAAATAGGGGAACAAAACGCAAGTAACTGGCTCACATAAGTTAACTTGCGCGCGAGTGAGAGATGATGTAAAAGAAACGCTACTTTCCAATTTTTCGAGCTGTGCGTTATACGAGATCGACGTGACGCAACGCAACGAACTCGATTAACGCATGTAAAAGTGTGTTCGATCAATCCGAAAAGTCATGGGAGAGCGTCGTGATTGCTTTTCCTTTTTATATCTTCTTTTTTTTTAAATACTAGAACAGTTGACCAACGGTCGACTTATGAGAGCGATAAATCGTTGCCTAGGTCGTCGATAAATCGTCGACCTGTTGCAAATTACCGTTCTCCGATCCGGGGAATATTTTTGTCACGGTGACAGGACGCGAGGGATGGCGGGACAGGAGGATGGAAAAAAATTGAAGGCGTCCATCATCTTGATATCAGGATGCTTGTGTTTCGTGGAGGTGAGGGGGGGGGGGGGGGATAAACTCGAACTTTCGTTTCGTTTCGAGACTCTCGCGCGTAATTGGCATTTCCGACGGCGAAAGTAGAGGACACCCTGTGGGACAAAAAAATACAGATCAGCTGAAATTTGGTGGGACGCGGATAGAGAGAGAGAGAAAGAGAGAGAGAGAGAGAGAAAGAGAGAGAGAGAGAAAGAGAGAGAGAGAGAGAGAGAGGGAGGGATAGAAGCTTTAGTGGCGTAAGTAGAAATAGTTTGAGTGGAGGCACACGAGAGGCATTGTAAATTGTCGGAAAAAAATTATACACCGAGAGTGCTAATTATTATTGCCGTAGCGAGATTTTATTCCGGGCTGGAGCGTCGAGTGCACGCGGCATAAAAATCGTTACCGTCGTAATCACTGGGACGTCGGACGTCCGACTTTTCATTTTATACATAAACGTACATACATGTGCGTATATACATATATATACATTGAGAGAAAGAGAGAATGGAGGTTTTTCATTCGGCAAAGATGGTGATTCATTTATCGTTTTTAACTGGTACTTTAATTAGCCGACCACTTTATCTAAGGCTGAAAAATATAAAAAAAGAATGTACAGCATCCATATATACAATATATGTATATATGTACATATTTTCTTTTTCTCCACATAATTCGAAGTATATCATCGTAAATTTTGCCATACATGTTTTTCATACTTTAATTTATTCTTTTATTAAAAACAAAATATATCTATTCAGGAGAGAAAGAGCCGGAAGGTTTCTTATTCTATAAAGATAACGGTTATATTATTGTTTTTAACTGGTACTTTAGTTAGTGGACCACTGTATCCAAGGCTGGGAAATATTTAAGAAAAAAGAATGTAATATACAGGGTGAGGCACATAAAGTGTTGAGCAATAACACTCAAACTATTGATTATATCCAAAAATGTTTCAGACAAAAGTTTCAGTGTTCGAGAAGGCCGTCATACTGGACCACCCTATTTTTGTTTTATCGGTGGAGGCGCTGAAGCTACGTCAAGGTCAACTCCACTTTTTTAAACGGAATGGTACATTTTTTTTCAACCAACTTGTGGAGCACCTCAAGCCGCATAAAAAACATTAGGGGGTCAACGTCGTTCAAGGTCATTCAAGGTCAGTATCGATGATACAAATCTAAATATCTCGGATCATTACCAAATATTTGGTAGTGATTCGAGATATTTAGGTTTTTAATTCATTTTAATTGGTGACCTTGAATGACCTTGAACGATTTTGACACCCTGATGTTTTTTATGCGGCTTGAGGTCCTCGACAAGATGGTTGAAAAAAATGAACCATTCCATTTAAAAAAGTGGAGTTGACGATGACGAAGCGCGTCCACCGATAAAAAAATAGGGTGGTCCAGTATGACGACCTTCTCGAACACTGAAACTTTTGTCTGAAATATTTGTGGATATGATCAATAGTTTGAGTGCTATTGCTCTGTAACACTTTATATGCCTCACCCTGTATATATACATTTAAAGAAAAAATATTTTCCACGTAATTCGAAGAATTTAATCGTAAATTTTTCCAACAGGTACTTTATACTTATATTTATTTACTTATTGAAATATATGTATATATATATATATATATATATATTAGGGTGTGCGGAAAAAAATCGATACTTTTTTTTTCGGTTGCATCCACCAAAAAAAGGTGAATTAAGGTAAAAAATGAAGAATCCTCGAAGGAGAGCTCGAAAAAAAATTATTTCGAATGGCGCATTGCATTTGAATATTTTCCATAAGAATAACCCAGGAAAATATTGAGATTTCTGAATGTGGTAGTGCAACTCGTCAGAAAAAAATCGCACAAAGATGTCATTAACATATTCTCATGGAGAATCGAATTGGCAACAAAAAAGTTTTTACGAAAAATTAGCTCAGAACAACCGTTCAAGTGGGATCGCTGTCTGAAATTGAATTGATAGAAAAAAAATAATTCAAAAGGCTGTAAAAATCGAATTTTTCGCTTTACGAAAAAACTTTTTGGGTTTTTTTTTGTAGAGAATGTTCTGCTCTAACATACAATTTGCATGGAATCGTTCTCAAAATACTTCTCTGATACAAAAAAGAATCAAGTACAACAACAAATATAAAAGAAACGACGTCCATCATTGACCGTGTTTCGAAAAGTTTTATTCAATCAATTTGGTTTAATAAGATAAAATAATTTGTTTTTACATTATAATCCTTGATAATTATCGTTCCTTTTTTTAAGAGTCTGTTTGTTGCAATTAGGGTATTTCTGTCGATGATTTTGCACTACACCCAATAAATATTGTAGCTACTCTTCGTTTTTTGTTAATGAACCGTTATATGCTTCTATCAAACTGACACCTCGTTCGGCTACGTTATTAACGACTTTTGGATTGAAAAAAAATCTGAGCAACTCAAATAAGTGGCATTTTCCGGCCATAATTCAATATTTACTCTCAAAAAATCATGAGGTAAATTGAATTGCAGGAAAAGAAATAAGGATTCTTGAGTAACAAAATCGCTTATGTCTTTTTTCAGCAACACTTCCTAATCATTTTTTTTTTAATTACTCACTCGGAAGGATTTTTGGATTTTTCTCGAGATTGCAGAGCTTGTACCATTTTTGCCTTCACACTTATCGGCACAGCATTGTCGAAAAACGATAAAGCAACAATTTTCTCGTTAAAGTACCACAAGTGACTAGCTAATTTTTTCGAGGCAGCCTCTCCTACTACAGGATTCACTTCCCAATAACGAATGAAATTTTGTAGCAGTGACAGATCTTGATTTGGGGCCAAAATGGGCGAAAAATGTCGCGGTTTCCCGTTCGTGGCGCTAGTGTGAAGCTTGTAATTTTGCACTACGAGCTACCGCATGCTGCCGCCAGGTGGCAGCGTGTGCTATGGCGCGCACGCCGCTTAAATAATAAAATTTAATTTCAGACAGCGATACCACTTGAACGGTTGTTCTAAGCTAATTGTTCGTAAGAACATTTTTTGTAGGGCATTCAATTCTCTATCAGAAAATCTTATTGACATTTTTGTGAGATTTTTTCCTGAAGAGTTTTACTACGACGTTTAGAAGTGCCAATATTTTCCTGTGTTATACTTATGGAAAGTATTCAAATGCAATGCGCCGTTCGAAATAATTTTTTTTCGAGCTCTCCTTCGAGGATTCTTCTCTTTTTATCTTAATTCATCTTTTTTTGGTGGATGCAAGCGAAAAAAAAAATATCGATTTTTTTCCGCACACCCTAATATATATATATATATATATATATATATATATATATATATATATATATATATAAATGTGTGTGTGTGTGTCTACATAGTAACTTTTTTTAATTAAAAATTAAATATACCCACATATAAATTTAAAAAATATGTATACTTATTTTTTCATATTATTTTCTTTTCGACAATTTTAATTGGAAGATTTGTACTCTAAATTCTGCCATCCATGTTTCCCATGCATACATTTAGCTGGTAATTAAAAAAAGGACTTGTGACAAGATGGTTGAAAAAAATGTACCATTCCATTTAAAAAAGTGGAGTTGACGATGACGTCGCGCCTCCACCGATAAAAAAAATAGGGTGGTCCAGTATGACGACCTTCTCGAACACTGAAACTTTTGTCTGAAATATTTGTGGATATGATCAATAGTTTGAGTGCTATTGCTCTGTAACACTTTATATGCCTCACCCTGTATATATACATTTAAAGAAAAAATATTTTCCACGTAATTCGAAGAATTTAATCGTAAATTTTTCAGACAGGTACTTTATACTTATATTTATTTACTTATTGAAATATATGTATGTGTATATATATATATATATATATAAATGTGTGTGTGTGTGTGTGTATACATAGTCACTTTTTTTAATTAAAAATTAAATATACCCACATATAAATTTAAAAAATATGTATACTTATTTTTTCATATTATTTTCTTTTCGACAATTTAAATTGGAAGATTTGTACTCTAAATTCTGCCATCCATGTTCCCCATGCATACATTTAGCTGGTAATTAAAAAAAGGACTTGTGAATTTTTTCGAATAACGTCGAAAATACTTCGAAGGAACGTGATAAATAAAGAGTAATAGGAACACCAACAAGGGTAGTAATCGCAGCGAGGGTAATTTACCCCTTTCACTCGCAGTGCTACCGTTTCAAGTGACGAATTCCTTCACTGATCCCGACCGACCCTTTATCCGCGAGTAATACCAAGAGTGACATCGAAAGATGGTGACCGCGATACATAATTTCGTGTTTTTTGTATAAGCGCAAAGGGCGGTGTATGTCGTGCTCCTTACACGGGAAACAGCGACGATCGCGTTTCGACTCCAGCCGCGATCGAAGGCGCCTCCGAAGGATCTTTTCACTTTCGTACTCGGACTCGTTCATGTTTCTTTTTTTTTCTTTTCTTGACATTTATTTATAGTTAATTTATGAATTGAGTTTTTTTTGGCTCTTTATCGTGTAGAAGAAGGATTTGTGTACACGGTGAAATGATTTCTGAGCCCCGTTCGTTTTGCACGTATTACGTGGGTGTCCGTGACGATGTGACGGGGTACTCGACACGGGGTGAGCCGGGCGCGCGCGGCTCGGCGATTAATCACTCAAAAGTACGCGCCCGTATATGGTTTATCGCACGCGCGGGAAGAACTCGGCAAAATGGTGATCGTACATGCGAGGTGTATTATAAACACGCGGGAATTAGTTATTCCCCGCGATCCGCGGACGGAAAAGTGATTTTGGAGACATTCGAGAATCGTCCTCGTAGTAGCCAATTGGCGCAATTTTTATGTTGCGTTTTTCATATAGCCCCGGGTCACAACTTTGAGGAGGAGATACCTTTAGGGACGGAAAAAATTGCCGATTTTTATGATTTTTTTTAAGGTTGTTATGCGAATTTAACCATTTTTTTCGCATGAAAAAGTGGATCACTCATAAAATTAATTACACCTCTATTTAGTATGAATATCAAGCTGTTAGAAATTTTTTTTTTCGATGTACAAATGGCCGACTACTAATATTTTCTATCGTTATTTTTTTTAGGCGCTCCGCGGCGTGACATCTAGCGTCCACAATTTTTTACCTAGAACAAAAAACGAAAATTCTCGTCAATCTACATTAGAATACCTAGAGAAGTACGTACGGAATTTAAAAAATATTGTTTTATTCAAAAGTTGCAGGCATTTGAACTTGAGAAATGAATTTTCAGTGAAAAATTTCGTCATAACTGCTCATAAACTGCTCATAAAATGAAAAGTTTTCGACTAATCAGAAATTCCGTACGTACTTTTCTGCGAAATGCAATTAGGAACGTAACTTTTAAATTTGAAGTAAGTCGAGTGAAAATTGTTGAAGTTATTTGTCATGCCAATTGGAAAAAAGCTGTTTCGAGAAGTTTCGAGTAGTTGGCGATTTTGTACATCGAAAAAAAAATATATATATTTTCTAACAGATTGATATTCATACTAAATAGACGTGTAATTAATTTTAGAAGTGAATCACTTTTTTATACGAAAAAAATTGTATAATTCGCACATGATTTTATACCCGTTACTGTGGCCTAAGGCCTTAAGTCAACATGTTACCACCGGGCTGAATTTTTTTCTGGACGTTTATAAACTCTGCTGATCATCCTGTGCAGTTTAAATACGATCCAGAGTACCGTTTAATAAAAAATCGGCAACTCGACGTATCTCGTGGACTAATTACATTACGTTTATGGAAAACTCGCGATCATTTTTCAGTATATTATTAATATGTGCTAAGTGAATGTTACCACGGAGCTCAAAAAATAGATACGGTTTGACTAATTATCGGACTAACCTTTGGTACCGTGAAAATGAGAATTCACATTACCGTTATAAAATTGTTAATTTTTTTGATAGCAAATTTGTGCGGAAATCAAGCACACAAAACACTAGACTGTGCAATCATGGCAATGTCGTAGTCGGCACAAATGCTTATTGCTATATTGAATATCTTATCGGTATTCGGTAATTATGCCCGGGAACCTCAAACTACTCGGTCAGGATAATTAACAACGAATATTATCGGTACCTATTCTCTTAATTAGTAATAATTACTTAATATTCATTCGATAACTATGTTCAGAAATCATACATTTCTAGACATTTTTAGGCAAATATATAATAACACAGATTTATTTCCATAAATAATTTTTTTTTTAGAATATCGGAAAATTATTAAATTTTTTTATGTCTTCGAGATTATTGACAGCTTCAGTACACACTATTTCTTTCCAGCGGCATTTTTTTTAACTCGGGCCGATTTTCATTTTTGACAGCTCCTTGGGCTGATATTGAGGTTACGAACGGGGCGCATATGTCTCTAGTTTCGCGACACTTCTGCCAACCTGGGTATCATATACCACGATTTAAGACGTTGCCAATTCGTTTTGCGTTAATGGAGCGAGGAAAAGTTATAGAAAATACTTGTACAAAGTAATAAAAACACTTAATGTAATCACCGAATGTTCAAAAATGCATATTTTTACATATAGATGTAGAAAAATAGATCGAAAACGCACGTTTAATATGACGATTATTTGAAAGCTAACAGTTGGTAACAGTCAATCGGCTCCGTGCATAAGCATACGGCGCTCCACTCGTACTTCACCCCCGATGGCTAAACGCCATAACAACCTTAGATTTCTTCAGTTTTTTGATACTTAGGGTAAGTTTTATTACTACTTTTGGCTGTTATAGTAGTAGTTACAGTTTGGAGTAGAGCTGAAAAACGAATCTGATGAAATTTCATATAAATCTTTCTAACCTTATTGTCTAAAACATGACCTTAAATGTTTTTGAAAATAAAAAAAAAGTTTTTTAAAATTGTAAAATACAGCCATTTTTTCACGTGTGTGAAGTTAGCATCTCAATTGTGAGCATCTGACAAATAAACTCCATATAAAGTGGCATCCCGCATAGTTCTACAGTTCTTTATAAGTTTCAATAATAGTTCTATCGATTTTACTATCGAAAACGCATTTTTTTAAAATGGGATGCTAACTTCGAAAATGAATCATAGTATCTCATCCAATATCACAAATTTGACCATGCCAGAGTTGAAATTGAAAGAGTTCTACATCTCAAACCTATTCCGTAAATAGTTCTATCAGTTGAATGTAATTCGAATGGCTAACATTGGATATAGCCAAAATATCCGTAAATGAGTAAGAGGCTGAAACATTACTGCAAGGGTCGTAGGACGATTTTAAACCATAACTTGAGGTCCTCCAAACACGTAGTGGAAGCGTACTAGTCTTTTAAACATCCTCCATAATTATGAATCAATATTATTAAAAAAAATATATCCCTACAGGGGTGGGATGCGGTGGTGTAACTGCGAATTCTGGATCGTATGAAGGTTTTAAACGATAACTAGAGGTCCTTCACATAAGATCCAAAGGAGTTCTGGTCTTCGAAACATCCTCAATAATTATAAATGATTATTATAAATACAATATCCATACAGGAGTGAGATGCTGTAATATAACTGCCAGTTCTGGTCCTATGAAGATTTCAAACGAAAACTAGAGCTCCCTCACACAAGATCCAAAAAAGTTCGGCCTGTCAAACATCCTCAATAATTATAAAAATTTGTTTGCACTTAAAGCATTCCATCGCGCCATCAATATGCTGCTCAGTCGAAGGAAAAAAATACAATCAGTTCTGGCTGCCTCAGACAAAGTTTTGAAGTTCTGTGTACTTTTTATTGACAGTTTTTTCGTTGGGGGGGGGGGGGGGGCAACTTCACAAAACTTACTCGAGTGCACCGTTGTAAATTTTTGTCTCATGAGGAAAAGTTGTAAGCACTTTAAACAGAACTCTTGTGGGGGCAACCAAGACTCAAACAAAAGAATTCATTTGAAAGAAAAATTTTAGTCCACTCAAAGCATTCCATCGCGCAATCAATCTACTGCTCAGTCGGAGGAAAAAAAAGATCAGTTTTGGTTGCCTCTTACATAGTTCTGGAGTTCTATGTAATTTTTATTGATAATTTGGTTGTTATAACGATTTTTTTTCGTGAGTGGGGTGGGGCAGCTTTACAAAATTTACTCGAGTGCACTGTTGTAAATATTTGTCTGATGAGGAAAAGTTTTGGAGATATTTAACAGAACTCTTGCGGCGGCAACCAGAACTCCGAAAAACATTCATTTTTCCGGGGAAAAAAAATTGTTTTCACTCAAAGCAGTCCATGGCGCCATCAATCTACTGCTCAGTTGAAAGAAAAAAAATCAATTCTGGTTGCCTCTCACAAAATTCTGGGGTTCTATTTACTTTTTATTGATAGATATGTCGTAAGTACCGATTTTTTGGCGTTAGAGGGGGCCAACTCCACAAAATTTACTCGGTTGTAACGTTGTAAATATTTGTTTGATGAGGAAAAGTTGAGTAGATATTAAACAGAACTCTTGCGGGGGCAACCAGAAATCCAAAAAAATGCAGCATTCCAAAAAAATCGTTTGGGTTCACTCAAACCATTACATTGCGACATCAAACTACTGCTCAGTCGGAGGAAAAAAAATCAGTTCTGGTTGCCTCTCAAAAAGTTCTGGGGTTCTATGTACTTTTTATTGATAGTTCTGTCGTAAGTACCGATTTTTTGGCGTTAGAGGGGGCCAACTCCACAAAATTTACTCGGTTGTAACGTTGTAAATATTTGTTTGATGAGGAAAAGTTGAGTAGATATTAAACAGAACTCTTGCGGAGGCAACCAGAAATCCAAAAAAATGCATTATTCCAAAAAAATCGTTTGGGTTCACTCAAAGCATTACATTGCGACATCAAACTACTGCTCAGTCGGAGGAAAAATAAGAAAATCAGTTCGGGTTGCCTCTTACATAGATCTGGAGATCTATATACTTTTCATTGATAGTTCTGTTGTTAGTCACGATTTTTTTTTTCGTTAGGTGGGCTAAGTCCACAAAATTTACTTGAGTGCACCGTTGTAAATATTTGTCTGATGAGGAAAAGTTCTGAAGATAATTACCAGAACTTCTGCGGGGGTAACCAGAATTCCAAAAAAAATCTTTTTCCAAAAAAAAAAATTTGGGTCCACTCAAAGCATTCCATCAGGCCATCAGTCTACTGCTCAGACGAAGGAAAATAAAATCATTTCTAGCTGCCTCTCACATAGTTCTGGAGTTCTATGTACTTTTTATTGATAGTTCTGCTGTTCGTAACGTTTTTTTGTAAGGGGGGGGGGGGGGCAACTTCACAAAACTAACTCGAGTGTACCGTTGTACATATTTGTCTGATGAGGACAAGATGTCAAGAAATTTAACAGAACTCTTGCGGGGGCAACCAGAACTCCAAAAAAAAACTCATTTTTCCGAAAAAAATGTAGGTACGCTCAAAGCAATCCATCGCGTCATCAATCTGCTGCTCAGTCGAGGGAGAAAAAAAATCAGTTCTGGCTGCCGCTGACATAATTCTGGAGTTCTGTGTACTTTTCATTCACAGTTCTGTTGTGAGTAATGATTTTTTTGTCGTTAGGGGGGCCTACTTCCCAAAGTTTACTCGAGTGTACCGTTGTAAATATTTATCTGATGGGGAAAAGATTTTATTGATAGTTCTGGAGTTCTATGTACTTTTTATTGATAGTTCTGGAGTTCTATGTACTTTTTATTGATTGTTCTGGGGTTCTATATACTTTTTATTGATAGTTCTGTTGTTGGTAACGTTTTTTTTGTAAGGCGGCGAGGGGGTGGGGGGGGGGGGGGGGAACTTCGCAAAACTAACTCGAGTGTACCGAAGTAAATATTTGTCTGATGAGGAAAAGTTGTCAAGAAATTTAACAGAACTCTTGCGGGGGCAACCAGAACTCCAACAAAAAATTAATTTTTCCGAAAAAAATGTAGGTTTGCTTACGCATTCCATCGCGCCATCAATCTACTTCCCAGTCGAAGGAAAAAAAATAAAATCAGTTCTGGCTGCCTCTGAAATAGTTCTGGAGTTCTGTGTACTTTTTATTCACAGTTCTGATGTTAGTCATTATTTTTTTTGTCGTTAGGGCGGGGGGGGGGGGGCGCAACTTCCCAAAGTTTACTCGAGTGTACCGTTGTAAAGATTTGTCTGATGAAGAAAAGATGTAAAGACATTTAGCAGAACTCTTGCGGGGGCAACCAGAACTCCCCCAAAAAATTCATTCCTGCAAAAAAAATCTTACGTCTACTCAAAGCATTCCATCGCGCCATCAATCTACTGCTCAGTCGGAGGAAAAAAAAGAAAATCAGTTCTAGTTGCCTCGTACATAGTTATGGAGTTCTTTGTACATTTTATTGATAGATCTCGAGTTCTATGTAGTTTTTATTGATAGTTCTGGAGTTCTATGTACTTTTCATTGATTGTTTTGTTGTCGGTAACGTTTTTTTGTAGGGGGGGGGGGGGGGGGCGCAACTTCACAAAAGTAACTTCGGTGTACTGTTGTAAATATTTGTGTGATGAGAAAAAGATGGAAAGACATTGAATGAACAGAACTCTTGCGGCGGCAACCAGACCTCACCCCAAAAAAATTCATTTCTCCAAAAAAAAAATTTACGTCTACTCAAAGCATTCCATCGCGCCATCAATCTACTGCTCAGTCGGAGGAAAAAAAAATCAGTTCTGGTTGCCTCTTTCAAAGTTCTGGAGTTCTATGTACTTTTTATTGATAGTTCGGTTGGCAGTAACGATTCTCTATTCCGTTAGGTCGGGAGGCGGGGGGAACTCCACAAAATTGACTGAAGCGCATTGTTGTAAATGTTTGTCTGATGAGGAAAAGTTGTGAAGATATTTAACAGAACTCTTGCGGGGGCAACCAGAGCTCTGAAGGAAAACTCATTTTTCCGAGAAAAAAATGTGGGTCCACTCGAAGCATTCCATCGCGCCATCAATCTACTGCTCAGTCGGAGGAAAATAAAGAAAATCATTTCTGGCTGCCTCTCACATAGTTCTGGAGGTCTATGTACTTTTTAGTGATAGTTCTGTTGTTCGTAACGTTTTTTTTTTGCAAGGGTGGGGGGGGGGGCAACTTCACAAAACTAACTCGAGTGTACCGTTGTACATATTTGTCTGATGAGGAAAAGATGTCACGAAATTTAACAGAACTCTTGCGGGGGCAACCAGAACTCAAAAAAAATCTCATTTTTCCGAAAAAATGTAGGTTCGCTCAAAGCATTTCATCGCGCCATCAATCTGCTGCTCAGTCGAGGGAGAAAAAAAATCAGTTCTGGCTGCCGCTGACATAATTCTGGAGTTCTGTGTACTTTTTATTTACAGTTCTGTTATTAGTAATGATTTTTTTTGTCGTTAGAGGAGGCCAACTTCCCAAAGTTTACTCGAGTGTACCGTTGTAAATATTTATGTGATGAGGAAAAGATGTCAAAAAATTTAACAGACCTCTTGCGGGGGCAACCAGAACTCAAAAAAAATTCATTTTTCCGACAAAAAAAATTGGATTTCGCTCAAAGCATTCCATTTCGCCATCATTCTGCTTCTCATGACATTAATTTAAGATGAAGATTAATCGATTAAGAGAAGCTTAAGATAAAAAGATTCAGAGAAGATTAATAAAAATAAAAAAATAACATATAGCAGCCAAAAGTAGTAATAAAACATACCATTAGTCTAAAAAATAGCGTAGAAATCTTTGCTTTAAAAAAAATCGTCACCATCAGCTATTTTTTCCTCGCTTAAAAGTATCTCCCCCCTTAATTTTCAACAAGATTTTTGTGAAAATTCCAAAAATTGACGATGTTTACAAGATTTTTCAGAAGGGTCAGATCGCGTTCAACGGCGAACCGCCCTGCTGCGATTTACCTTTTTTTGTCGCATTTTTTCCCAACTAGGGTAATCCAACCAGTGAATCGACGAAAGCTGTTTTATCTTTAAAATAACTAACGATTATGAATTGCCGATAAAAACTCGAATCACTAAAATTACGCAAAAAAATCACGGGTGTCATTAAAACCGATTTCTCAGTTTAATATCAAATTTTGACGCCACACGGAGTTTTTCTACTTTATGGTACTTGCACACCGCGCAACTTAGTTACGACACGGCTGTGCATCGTTAGTGTTCTGAAGACGAGAACAAGTTTTTAAATCATTTTCTGATCTCAAGTAATGAACTACCTTCATCACTCAAGATAGAATCAATCTTTGATATTTTGCAAATCTTTAAAATGAATTCGTAATTAAAGATCAGAATCAAACTCGTTTATTTACTGGTGCTGTATCTTAACCTCTTTCCAGTGAACGGACATATGGGCCCTGTTCCGATAATTCATACAGCAGAGTAACCAATTTTGCTGATCTGCGGAAAATTGCAAAAAAATTTATTGTTAATTGATGATAATGTACATTTCATCAAATGTTGTGATAAAATCATTTTATTCTTTTTTATTTGATAAAATTTTACTTTTTATTTCTCTGTCGAACAAAATTTGGTACTGTTTTGAGAGTGTCGAGTTAAGGCAGGATTCTACTTTGAAACCATGAAAAAAACGCTATTTTCGTGAATTTTTTCTGAGAATACTATTAAAGATATCGATATGGGGTTTAAACTGTTCAATAAATACACTCTTTAAGTACATAAAAAAAAATTAAATGTATTTCATTCATTTTTTGTACACGTAAAATATGTTTAAAGCCAACGCCTCGAAAAGCAGGTACCGTTGCCGTGGTCGTGAAATCTTCCCGACGGATGGTCTGAAACAAAAAAATCAAATAGTTTCATGTTCAGTATGTCTTCAGGAACCGACCTAACTAGAATATTTTATATACGTGCAAAATTAACAAAATGGCGGCTAAAATACGAAAAAAATGCGTTTTTTGGGGTCTTTTTTTGCAATAAAAAAATAGTTCTAATCAAAATTTTAAGTTGATTGTAGTTAGGTCGGTTGGTACACACATATAGAATATGTGTTCCAAATTTCATAAGGATCGGTTCAGTACTTTTTGAGTTATCACGACCACGGTACTTGAAAATGTCGTTTCGAGAAAAACGCGTTTAAAGTTTTGGTGAGTGATAGGTAGGTGCTCAGGTAGGTGCGTTCGAAAGGCGAAAAAGGATAGTTAGACTGCTTGGAACTTTATAAAATTTTGACCGAACATTCTTGAACATATTTACTTTCGAAAAATGTAAAAAAAAAATGTTTTGTCAAAGTTTCAAAGTAGAATCCTGCCTTAAGATACAAATAAACTTTGCGTACTTCCTACGAAATCGTAATAACAAATATAATACTCATTTGTATGAAAATATTATTATTTTTATGCAACACAGTGATCTCCAAATTTAGCATTCGATAAAAATATATAATAAATCATTATATATTATATAACAGCGTTGATAAACATTAATGGCGGCCGAGTGTCCATTTACTGGTAATTTCCTTTACTCACTGGTGATGAAGTCTTTTCCCTACATATTTATCAATTCCTTCAATATTATTTGTTGCAATTACTTCGAATATTTTTTTCTACATTCAGAATAATAACTGTTGTTAGCTATAGCGATAGAAAAATTTATTTTGATAATATTTTTATTTTACAGTCCGTCTGAAACCTACTGTGTCGTTATTTGTCCATTCACAGGTTGGTTTACCTTGTCTTTTGTGAAACGGTGCAAGTCGTATCCCAAAATCCACCCATCCGTTTCGCTTCGAATTTGGACGGAGCATAGTTTATATCATTTTCGTTCGTACGACTCGTTGATTTTTTTATACGTCGATCCATTTGTTAATAATAAATGGTTCAAGACGTTTTTTTTGTACAAAAATGCCCCTTTTCTTGCAGCTTGCGTAATCCTTAAAATGTCAATAAGTATCCGGCCACACGAAAGTTTTATTTTTACACAAAAAGTACATTTTTGATCTTTTCTTTCCCATGAGCTTAGTTGCCAGAAGCACCGACACCGATTGGCCCTGCAGCAACGGCGGCCTATTATTTGAATAATAATAACGCCATTGTTTATCAATATTTTTCAGTATAAAAAAAACTCAAACTCGGCAAGACAACGTATCAATTGTTTATGAAATCCCGAGCGCCCCATCCCGATACTATCGCCGGAATGTTTTTTTTTGAATATCGCCCTGTTTTTTGGGCGTCAAGCTCATGCAGACCCGTTGAGGAACGTTCTCAGAA
>OX101789.1:45211490-45278990 GCA_944452715.1 Ophion slaviceki | reverse complement strand
ACCATCCAATTAAAGAAAATAGTAAATTTTAAAACCCCTTTTCTAAAGGAAAAAAAGATTAATTGTTTTGAACATCTTACAAAGTCTTCAATTTAGCAGTGAGAAGAGAAAAAAAAATTGTCCCAATTAGAAATTTTGAAACTCTTGAGCGACCACCAAATATTCATCGGCCGGCTATAGCTTTCGCGAGCTTAATTTAAAAATTACAAAGCGTTAAATTCATGGGTGGGAAATGAACGAAAGAAAAAATCGATTGTTTAATGAAAATTTGAATTTTTCGGAGGCTTGAGCGACCATTTTTTTTTCAAAGGAGATAATTGGATGGTGAGGAAAAGGAAAAAAATAGAGCTCATATTTGTGCCACCCTAACATCTCCCCCTGAATATGTCGCCCGAAAAAACTCCAGAAGAACTATCCGGGAAAAAATGCGGTGTGCTTCTTGGCCGGGATTCGAACCCGGGACCTTTCGATTGCCGGTCGACTGCTCCGACCACTGAGCTCCGCCAGCCCGCTCGCCTCACCTTTCTCGGATAGTCTCGACATTCGTAACGCAACGTTACAACTCCCCCCTGCCAGAGTCAATCCGACTCTGAAGGGTCGACTCGAAATTTGCCCAAACTGAACTCCATACCATCAGCAAAAATCGATGACGTAATATATGGACGGCCCTTTTCAATTGCCGGTCGACTGCTCTGACCACTGAGCCACGTCAGCCTGCTTACCTCATCTCTCTTGGATAGTCTCGATATTCGTAACGCAACGTTACAATATATACACATACACACAAATATATATATATAAATGTATGTGTGTGTATGTGTGTCTATTTGGATATATATACAGTGGGTAAAAAAGTATTTGTACATCTCACATGAAACTGTTGTTAATTTAGCTTTATTTGTTTGTTCGCGTTTTCCCAAGATTTTCGTAAACCGACGTCATGTATATTTAGGATAAGCTATCGAAGACAGCAACGTAATAATGCATTTTATTTTTTTCGTGGTATAATTCGAAAAAGACGACGTGTACAAATACTTTTTTTACCAACTGTATATACATGTCTGTTCGAATTGCATCACGTTATTAGATAATACGTTTGTCATTATTCTTATTATTACTATTAATATATATATATATATATATATATATATATATATATATGTATGTGTGTATTTATTATCTTAAATGTTATATATAATAATAACAATAATAATAAACATGAATATTTTTTTTTAATTCCAACGTGAACCCTTGCGGGTTTTCACGGATTACCCTTCTCAATTGAACCCTTTCCTATTATTCCCCACCCGGACTTCGCTAATCTAAATTAACTTCCGTTGTCCACAGCCGTCTCAAGTACGGCATTTGCTGAGGGCACGGGGAAATATGACTATTAATTATCAATAATGATTACAACTAATAACAATAATCATTATTTTCAAAATGATAATAAGATATACGAACAAAGCGGCGGGAGATATACGAACAAAGGGGATCCAAGAGAGGACTGGGAGGTTGTAAGGAGAACCTGCTGGCGGACCGCTGCATTACGCAAGACGCGGTCCAGCACAAGCGTAACCTCTCAGTCGCTTGGATAGACTACCGTAAGGCGTTCGACACTGTCAGTCACAAACTGATTATACACCTACTCGAACGCCTTTCGGTGAGTCCTTACATAGTGAGATGCATTAAGCAGCTCATGCCGCTCTGGAAGACACGCTTCACAGTTAAGACTAGTGAAGGCAACGTGTCGACCGGAGTGGCGGGGTATAGGAGGGGGATTATCCAGGGAGATTCTCTCAGCCCCCTCCTGTTTTGCATCTCGCTATTACCCTTATCAATCGCCTTGCGGGCTGCACGCGGGTACGAAGCGGGGCCCCCCGGGGAGCGTGGGCGAGGGATCACCCATTTATTTTATATGGATGACCTCAAGCTATACGCTCCCGGGGAGGCGGGGCTTAAGCTCCTCTTGAACATCGTAGCGACGTACACGCGGGCGGCGGGAATGGATTTCGGATTGGACAAATGCGCTGTTCTTCATCTCAGGAGAGGGAGAGCAGAGGGTGTCGCGGCTGATGTCCGGCTGGTGGACGGGAGCGTCTTCAAACACCTGGACGCCGGGGGGTCTTATCGGTACCTTGGCATCGATCAGCGCTCTCTTCAAGACGCTGAGGGTGTCAAGGGGGCCCTCCGCAGCGAGTACAGGCGGCGTCTCAGACGGATCTGGAAATCAGATCTGTCTGGGAAAAATAAGATCACTGCCACCAATATGCTCGCTGTCCCGGTCCTGCTCTACTCCTTTGGCGTCGTCAAATGGCGCAGAGACGAGCTTAAACAGCTGGACATCGGCACACGCAAAATAATGAACATCCAACGGAGTCTGCACCCTCGATCTTCCACCCCGCGCCTTTATATGCTGCGTCAGAGCGGCGGGCGTGGGCTCTTGGGATTGGAGTGTCTTCATGATCGCATGGTCCTCGGAATAGCAAGCGATGTGATAACAAGCTCGGACCCGCTCCTGGAGATTGTGCACCAGCATGAGCTTCATGGGGCGGGTGCTTTTCTTTATAAGGCGGCAGATCGTGCGGCAGAGACCCTCGGCTTGGAGTTCCGCCGGCGCCGGCGTGGCGCCTTGCCAATAGACTCCGTCGCTCGGTTGCCCAAGTCTCGACGTCGGCGGGCAATCAGGGCTGCCGAGCAGACTGTCCTGACTCGGCAGCACGTGGACAGACCCATGCACGGTGTGTTTTTTCACCACATCGAGGAACAGGGGCTGTCCACCCAGCTGACCTTTTCCTTCTTGAGGTCAGCTGGACTGATGTCCGAGACCGAAGGGTTTATCTGCGCCTGCCAAGACGGAGTCATCAACACCCTGGTCTATCGCAGCCGCGTTTTGGGTCAGCCTCTGCCGACCACTTTGTGTCGTGCATGCAAACAATCGCCGGAGACACTAATGCATCTACTGTCGGCTTGCCCAGTATATGCAGTCTCCGGCTATATCCATCGCCATAACGCGGCCCTAAGAGTGTTGTACTACCATCTACGGCACTCTTATGGGATAGACCGGGAGCCCGTGCCGCCTTATTTACCAGGAGATATTGAGTCCGTTGTCGTGGGCGAGAGGTGCAAGATTTATTGGAACTTCTCATTCGCGACCATCGGGCCGCTACAAGCGACTAAGCCTGATGTTGTCCTCTTCGATTTCGACGACAAGACGATATACGTCATTGAGTTCTCGGCTCCGGCCGAAGTGAACGTGTCGCGAAAGGAAGAGGAGAAACGGCTCAAGTATCAGCCTCTCCTGGCCGAGCTACGTCGTTTGCACCGAGGATTCAGGGTAACTCTCGTTGTCCTCATCATCGGCGCGCTAGGGGGGATGAAGGAGTCATTTGTATCGGCCCTCGCTGGCATACCGGTTTGCAAACCCGGTGTCCGGTTGCTAGCAGGTCGGATGCAGAAGGCGGTCATACTTGGGTCCCTCCGTTTACTCAGGCAACACGATTGTGGACTGCGGTAGCCGCTAACCCTCTGGCTTGAGGGAGCGGCTATCGCAGAGCGATTCATTGGACTTTTCGCGCGTTTTTTTTTGACTGGGCGGCAGTCGAGGTGGTGTCGGAACCCTCGAGTGTCGCCCAGCGTTATTGTTCCGGTCTAGATTAAGACCGAGCCTAACCCCCGGGGGTAGGTGAATGTTTCCCAGTGCAAACTGAGGAAGTGTGTTGCCCGGAGCAATAAAGTCTAATATTTAAAAAAAAATAAAATCATGAATATTATTATTATTTCATATATGTGTGTACACCATCGTAATTGTTAAATATGATAATAATAATAATAATAATAATAATAATAGTCAATATATACAAATTTTTTTCACCAATATATTTTGATAATTGCCAATTCTTCTTTTCGAAATAAAAGTGGAGGGCTCGCTTAAGTCGATCGTCCAACTTTCCCCAAAAGTGTAACGAACATGTGCAATCGCCGATCAGTCTCGTTACTCTATACACGGAATACTATATAGCGAAACATACTCGAGTGCACATATATACGGGTGGGCGACACTTCACCGCCCTCGTTTCATTTCACTCGGTTTGATTTCACTCGGCGTTAATTCGTTTCTGATGAGTTATAAGTTACGATGGCTTATAAATGAGATGAGGAATAAATTCCAATATCGGGCTGATCATTCATTTTTTATTAGTGCGGTATGCAACTAACGAGTGCAGGGGAAATAGAGCGAAGCCTTTGGTGAAACGTGTCGAATGAACGATTTTCAAGATAGTTTTAGGTGAACAGACAGGTCGAGGATGAGAAGGGCGGTAGTGCGGAAAGTGAAGGGCGCGGATGAAATAGGCTGGAAAAGCGTTGTGGGTGGATGTGGAGCATTCGCGATTCGAGGAGAGAGAGAGAGGGAGGGAGAGAGAGAGAGAGAGAGAGAGAGAGAGAGATTTTTTTTTTTTCGATTAGATTGTTTACTTGTGCTCTAGGACAAAAGTCCTTTGGCACACCACCCTTATGCTTGGTACAATAAAAACAAAAACTACAGAAAATAAAAAAAGGTTTGATAAGAGAACAAAAAAAGTCTATAAGAAGCAAGAAGCAAGAAAAATAGAACTAGAACAAAAAATGCAAGTAAAAGAAAAACGCAGATTAAGGGGTTATCTACAGTCAGGAGGCCCAAAAAGATCGATTTTCGAGAATTTTTCTTGAGAAGACCTTTAAATCTAGCAACGTAAAAATTCGTACACATATTATGGTAACTTTTAACTGTATTTTAACATTTTTTATTTGTAAAAATAATTACTTCTAAAGCTGCTATAGCTGATCTCCGGAAGCACCTCAAAAAAGGGGTCTTGCGGTGAGCACGATATCTCTGGACTGGATCATCTAAAATGAAAAAAACCAAAAATATTTCGTTAATACAATGAATTATCTTGTAATTGATCGAAGGAATAAGCAAATAATAATTTTTGACAAAAATGTAGGCCTTAAATTGTTCATAAAATGGAAAATATTTATCGGTGAGAAAAAACCTTCGATTGATTACTAAAAAATATACTTGAAAAGATTGTATTAACATTTTTACGTTAATAGATTTAAAGGTGTTCCCAATAAAAATTCTTGAAAAATCGATCTTTTTGGGCCTCCTGACCGTATATAACCCGTTAATGAAATTAGTCCGCAATTATGCCAAAATGTTATTGAAAATTTCCCCAAAAGAGTGAACGTTCGCAAACGGGAGACGAAACGTCCATTTATCGGATATTGTGTTTCACACATAACCTCCATGTTGGCACCTTATATAAAAATGAAAATATTCGTGCTTTTCAAATAAACAATACGTTTTATTAATGAATTAAAATGTCAGGTTATTTTGAGACACCCTATACAAGCAACAGAAATATAAAATAAAAAACGCAAAGCAAAAATAAAACACAGATTAAATCCGAAAATAACAATAAAATCGAAATAGGAAAAAAAGAAAGTGGTACAAGAAATTAAATCGCAAAAAATTACAGATATTGTATCCAAAAAACAAAATAAATGAAAAAGAAAAAGTCAATCTATAAGATATAAAGAAAAACGAATAAATATAATGCATATTGAAGCAAAAATAAAAATACAGACAAGAATAAAAAATACAGGGGCTAATCACCAGAAACGCTAGACCCACTAGGGAATGCCCGGGGCAAGCATTTTCCTGATCGTTTTGTTGAGGTCTATATTCCTCAGGTCCATGCTATTTGGTGGCAGCTCATTATGAAGATATGCAGCAGAGACGAGGAAGGCATGTCTCATGTATTCCGTACGGAAATGCGGAATGGATATAAACTCCGGGCTTTTTCGTTTCGGGAGAGAGCGGGAGAGACAGAGGGAGAGAGAGAGAGAGAGAGAGAGAGAGAGAGAGAGAGAGAGAGAGAGAGAGAGAGAGAGAGAGAGAGAGAGATCTTAACGAGCACTTCTTTACTGCAGGCAGAACATTAATGCTTCATCGTCACGAACTTTATGAATTTGGGAGTAATTTGGCAATACACACCATGAATAACGGCGCATTTAAAGCCCTTTCTCTCACCTACCAAATATACATGTGCGTGTGTATGTATGGGGTAACTCACAAGGCACATCACATGAAGTGTCCGCCTTCGATTTTGTTGAAACTCATATATATGATAAAGCATTGAAAACTATTGGACAGGTATTTTTTATTATCAGCGGCAAAACGGTTGCAAGGGGGAAACCACCCCCCAAAGAAAAGCGTGTCGAGGGATGATTTTGCAGTTTTACCCACAAGCAGTCTACCGATTTGAAAGAAACAAAAACCAAATTTTGTCTAATGTAAAGCGATGAAGCATCAGCTTCAATAGAAGTATTGAAAAAAAAAAATTAAGCGGTGACATGCTTTTTTTGAGTTTCCCCCTTAAAAACGTTTTTCGGCCGATAAATAAAATACGTGTCTAATAGTTTTCAATGCTTTATCACATAGGGTCGAGGGGGGCAAAACGGGTAACCGACCAAATTCGCGATTTAAATGAACTAATCACGTTCGTTCTCGCATTAAGGGGTCTCATCACTTTAGACGCTAACAACGTTTTTTTTATAGGTTTATATTATAGATATTGATATAAAAGTTGTTACACTTAACTACTTTAACTAACTTTAACACTTAACTACTTTAAAACACTAAAACACTTTCGAAATACACTAAACAATTTTTTTAAATATATTTATGTAACCCAAACAAACTTTAAAAACGTTTACTCGAAACAACGTTCTTCGACGGCCTGTTGAAAAAATCTTCGAAACTACTAAACCGATCTTCATGAAATTTTAACCACACATTCTTTACAACTATAGCTATCAAGGATTTTTTAAATTTTGATATTTACTTTTTTTGCCAAAAACGGTGAAAAAACACGTTTTTTTGTTTTTTTTTTTCGAAAAATGTCCGCCATTTTGTTATTTTTGCATATATAAAAAATCGTATGATATGCGCTAAAGCCATTAACATACTGAATCTAAAGTCGTTTGATTTTTTTGTTTCGGATGATCCATCTCCGAGATTTGATCAACAGCGTAGACCTACAATTTTTTTAGGATAATTTTTAACTACCATTTTTGTCGGTAAATAGTGACTTAAATAAATAAATAAAAATTTTTAATGTATTTCGAAAGTGTATTTATTAAGGGTAACAACTTTTATATCAATATCTATAATATAAACCTATCAAAAAAATTCATGAAAATAGCCTTTTTTAGCGTCTAAAGAGAGAAGACCCCTTAACACTAAGTGGTGACGTGCTGTTGCTATGTGTACTACATTTAATGTAGAATCTGGTAAGGGATTGCTATTTGATTGGAAAAGTATGCGGTGGGGCAAAATGGGGGCTACCACCCCATCTTGCCCCACAGTACCTGGGACACAGGATTATTCAGTTTTTTCCTGATTTTTGTGTTATTTTTCAGGCATCATGTGTATTATTACGTCTCCACCCCATAAACAGGAATTGGAAGAGTCTGTCCGGAAAAAAGGATGCAGTAAATAAGAAAAAAAGAAGAATTGAATTGAAAAATAAAAAAGGCTAAAGTAAGAAAAAAAACACTAAAACTAAAAAATCGCAAACGAAAAATCAAGGCGAAAAAGAGGCGAAACGTTGAAAAGAATCATCATCCGAAATTGGTGAAGAATTAGAAACTCCATGTTTTTATTGCAGAGAGCTTTATTCTGAATCCATTGAAGGATGGATATCCTGCACGTCCTGTGGAAAATGGGCACATTGTAGCTGTGCAGGTATTGACGACGACGATGGTTGTCTGAGTTGAGCTGGAACACCCCACACATATATAGATAGGGTGTCCTGTTATAAATGGATAATCCTGCAACTGTCGATAGGTTGGATCATGTCCTACTATATGCCAGAATTTCAGTTTAGTAAAAGTCCCATCGTTTTCAAGATAAACATCATCTGCTTTTGGTTTTTCGCATGCCATTTCTACAACTGATAACTTCTTTGGACCCGGTTTAAAGAAAAAAAATAGTCTTGGTTATTTGTTTTATCCAGAAAAGTCTCCTTTTTAACCTTAAATGATAAGGAAACTTTATGAAAAACTATCTTATGCAGAATTTTCATACAAACCAAGTCGAACATCTATCTTACTTTGATAGCCTGTGGTGTAAAAAAATGTACTATGCAAATCGTGCCAATTATTGTCGATTCATATCATTTGTAGAAATGACATGCAAAATCCCAAAAGCAGATAATTCTTTTTCAAAGAACATAAAGCCCAAACTCTTGAAAACTGTGATACTTTTTCCAAATTAAAATTCCAGCATATTGTAGGACATGACCTGACCTATCGACAGTTGCAGCATTATCCATTCATAACAGGCCACCCTGTGTGTATATATATATATATATATACAGGGTGTCCCTCCTATATCTGCCACCCGAATAGCTCGGTAATTATTGACGTCACTAAAAAATGTTCCAAACAAAAGTTGTACGGTGTGAAGGGGGCCATCAAATGCGACCATTTTTTTTGTGGAGTCGCTGACGCACAGTGAAGGTCACCTCCACTTTTTTCAATGGAATGATACATTTTTTTCAATCATCTCGTGGAGCACCTCAAGCCACATAAAAACATTAGGGGGTCAAAGTTGTTCAAGGTCATTCAAGGTCACCTATCAAAATGAAATACAAATCTAAATATCTAGGATCGATTATCATCGATACTGACCTTGAATGGCCTTGAATGACTTTGACCCCCGAATGTTTTTTACACGGCTTGAGGTGCTCCACAAGATGGTTGAAAAACATGTACCATTCCATTTAAAAGAGTGGAAGTGACCTTCACTATGTATCAGCGCCTCCACCGAAATGAAAAAAAAACTAGTGGCCATTGATGGCCCCCTTCACACTGTACAACTTTTGTCTGGAACATGTTTTTGTGACGTCGATAATTACCGAGTTATTTCGGGTGGCAGAGATAAGAGGGACACCCTGCATACACACATGCTGATAATTGAGACGTTTTCGCATACGCATATGCGTACGCACACACGCAATGCATGGTCCAGGATATATGCACGCGTAATGACAAGATCGCGCGGCTCTCGCAAATTGAAAAATGATAGCTGTAGCGTGCTGCAGCTGGATGGACCGAAAAATATTGCGCTTTCGCCCGGAAATTAGGCAAAAAAGTCGTGCGTGTGGGCAACACTCCCGAACCCAAACATATTTCCGAGAGGATGCTGGGACTGGAGCTGGAAATCGGGAAGTGACACGTGTGGGGTAAAGAGGTGAAAGGGATGAGCTCGTAGGAAGAGCTGGCAAGGTGGCAAATACTTCGGACCATTGGAAAACTTCCAAGGAAGATCCCTCAGGTGACACCCTCCAATTTTGTTGAAATTTGGATATGTTATAAAGCACCGAAAAGTAAGCGATACGTATTTTTTTTATCGGTGGAAAAACGCTTTTAAGGTAGTACCTCCACAGAAGAGTTGAATTAAGAAATGGTTGAAATTTGACATTTATGTTATTTAATACATTATCCAAACATCTGAACAATTTGAATAAGTTTGACCACCCCAAACCTGAGATATTTACACTTAAAGTTGGTTTGGTTTACACGTAACAAATGCGTTATGATGGGCAAACAGAACATCATTAATTTTATCGTCAAAACTAAAATTAAGAAATTGATAAAAAACGAGGATAAGCTAGAGTAAGATATAACGAATAATGTGAAAAAAAAATGAGAACGATTCACCATCTAGTTTCCAAGATATAACCATGAAAAGCCCTCATAATTTTGGTGCAAAGCCTGGCAAAGCCTGGAAAAAAAAACAATTGGGGCAAAGCCTCGACAGTCCTGGCAAAAAGTTTACTGGCAATGGTAGATCAAAAACACAATATAAAATATATTTTACGGCAATAAATGATATCCATCGTATTATCTACTAGTACCGAGTCAATATTGCGTAGTTTTTAATTTTATTTATTACTAATTAAACCAATTATCAATCTTTTAAACACGAACATGGTATGTAAACTTTTGGTTGAGATTTTCGCAGAGGAACTACCTTAAGTGGTGAAACCACCCCTCGAAAAAAGACCAGGGGCAATATAGCAGTTTCCCACACTAGGACACCACCGATTTTAATGAAACAAAAACGAAAATTCTTCTAATCCGAAGCAATGAAAAATCCCCTATAGTGGCATTGCAAAAAAAATTAAGGGATGAACCACCCTTATATTAAGGGGTGGTTTCACCCCTTAAAACCGTTTTTTCGCCGATAAAAAAATACGTATCGCTTACTTTTCGGTGCTTTATAACATATCCAAATTTCAACGAAACCGAAGGGTGTCACGTGAGGGATGTTCCTTGTCAGGAAAGTTGAAGATTTGAGGTTGTCGCTGGGTATTTTCCGTGTACGCGAAAGATGAAAAGAAGAAAAGGAGACGAAACGAGACGATGGAGAAAAAAAATATAGTATCACCTGCCTCTTGGCGTATTTTCTAATGACAGACTTGAGAGGAGTAGTGGCTCTATGATTAGAGCACGCGGGAGACGTCAATTTTCTTTCGGGATTATCCGGCTAGTTATACCCACAGTGACACACGATTGTCCCTCCTTCGCGCAGTTCCTTGTCTCTTTGCCGCAAAAAAAAAAGGAGGAGATCAATTTTCCCGCCTCTCGGTCTTCCTTTTTTTTACCTTTTCCGTCGTCGGCTCTCTCGGGCACCCGCAACCAAACGGCAGGGAAATTTCGGCGCACGCACCTGCGAACGGAAAGGGCTTGTTCCGGTGCATCTTGGGCACTCTAGGATGTGTGTGTGTGTCGCGCGCGTGCGCGTTTCACCCGGGCGAGGAATCTCCATTCGCGTGTGTGCACCTGCAAGGGCGCATCTCGGAAAGACTCTCGCGAATAGTTTCGCTCTGTCGCGTCGTTCGAGAGATTATTAGGGAGAATTTAGGGAGTGCGAGGGGAGGGGGCGCCTGAGGGGCAGGCGAATGCGAGACTAAGAGAGAGAGAGAGGTAGATAGGTTGTGTTATGCCTGAGTACTAGTACTTTAAGGGGCTATCCCAGTGTGAACGCTGAAAATTCGGATGAATTTCGGGAATTTTTTGGTAGAAAAGTACTCAATTAAATGTTCCGGAAAATTGAGAATATATTTGGCTATATTTGACCTATATCACATAATTTTTTCATAGAAAAATATTGAGATCCAAGCGACTTATGCGCTGCCTTGGGAGGCGCCAAAAAAGTTCCTCCACTGCTGACATGATTCCGGCCGATTGAGTAGCTGAAACCGAAAAAGGAAAAAAATGTTAAGGCGTTACCCCCACTTGTAGCGCAAAAAAGGCCTTTTTCATGATTTTTTTAAAAGAAAACTACAAAACTTTTTTAATCGATCAATATACCATCTTAAAGAACACATCTTGAAGAACTTTCAGTAATTTTTTTATTGAAAAATATTACATTGTTTAGTGGCAAATGGCCGTCAATGAAATAATGTTTTTATATACACGGTTTGCGGTGACCAACATTGCGGCGAAGCGGATCATCTGAAAAAAAAATGCGGATGGATTTAGTCAAATATAAGTATAAACTAGTCTTTAATCGAAGGATTTTAAAAAATATTCATTTTTCACAAAATGGCGGACAGTCAAAGTTAATGGTTCGATTTTAACGAAAAAAACGGCCGTTTTTCGGCTATAAAATGGGCATTTTTTTTTCGAAAAAAAAAATCGAACGATTAAAGACTACATTTTTATGTATTAAATAAGCCTGCACAATTTCAAGAAGATCGGTTCATTAGTGTTCGAGTAATCTTGGTCACCGACTTCAGAAATGCCATTTTGAGAAAAACGCGTTTAAAGTTTCAATTTCAGTTTACACGAAGGAAATATTTTTTTTTGTAAACTTACATAGAGTCATCTATTCCGTGCCCATACAGAAGTATGGGCCCGGATACTTATACTTAAAAAAAATGCAATAAAAAAAATCGATTTTTTCAAAATCGCAAGTGGGGGTAACCCCTTAAACTGGAAGGTATTTCCTGTACAATGAGGTAGGATTGTCGAAAATTATCAAAATCTAACAAAATGGCGTGGTTATGAAAAAAGGCTGTTTTCTTGCCTATAAAATGGTCGTTTTTTTCAATGCCAAATGGTCAATTTTTATCCAATCAAAAATATCCTACATCACTGTAGAGTAAATATATTCAAGAGTACTCCGTTCAAATTTCAAGTCAATCGGATAATTGCTCTTTGAGTTACAATGTCAGCAAATTTGAAAAATCTCATTTCGAGAAAAACGCATTTAAAGATTTAATCATGGATTTTTGCAAGATTAAATGATATTGGTATAAATTATGTAAATGAGAATGATATTCTTGAAAGTATAAATTGTCGAAAAAGGCACAGAAAAATAGAATTTTTGAAAGTGCCACACTAGTATAGCCCCTTAAGGCGGCAAATACATTTACAACAATCAAAAAAATCGATTTCTTTGTTTTTTCTTAAATGATAGAACTATATATGTAGAATATTTTCCCAAAGTTTCAAAGCGAAATTCGAAAAACTTGAAACGTTACAGCCCGTCAACGCTGTGCTTCACCGCTCGGATTCGGAGCGGGCGTGAACTTCAAACGCGTTTTTCTCGAAACTGCATTATCGAAATTGGCGTGCAGGATTACTCAAAAACTATTAAGCCGATTGAGTTGAAACTTGGTAGAAATATTGATAAAATTGGTACCTTCTACTTGACGGGAATTATTTTTGAAAAATTGAAAAAAAAAACTACTTTTTTAATCCACATTTTACAGAAATGTTGCGTGCAATGTTGATTTTTTTGTAAATGCGTACTATTTTCTTAAATTTGCATTTTCCTCATTTTAATTACCGTCACATAGAAACTATACATGTTCTAGCTGAAAAAATGTTTGAACTTCTTTGCAAATCAAAGTCTACGGGAAGCTAGACTGCACGCTGATTCGCAACTCCCGCGGCGACCTTACTGCTACACTCTGCCACAGCTCCGTCATTTTGATGATAAATTAATTTTAAAAAATTGTTTCGTATACTTAAATATACTATTAAAGTATACCTAAAGTTTGATAATAGTAGAATAATTATTACTTAGTTTAGAAAACCCTTCAATATTGCTTATTTTTTCCTGTCTAAATGTATATCCTGCCTTAACGCAGAGCCACCCAAACCGGTGCCGGCAAGGCGTGAAATGTACGTCGCGTCGCAAACTAAAAACAAACCGAATGCATACGTCCATCAACCTTTGTAATTTGGTATTTAGCTCATCCGTTAGATCATGGTACACTAAACAACAATAATCGAAATGCGGGAATATCAAGGTGGTAACTAATTTAATCTTAAGCTCGATTGATAACGCGTTACGGTGAAATTTCAATTTGTGTACAGTAGAGAAAACTTGCCGCGAGATGTTCGACACTTGAGCTTTCCATGAAATATCCGCCGATAACAGAACGCCAAGGTTTCGTTTAAAATTAACACATGGAAGAGGAGTGTCATTAACCCTTCCTTGACATACAGGGTCATTTTGACCCGGACGAATTTGTAATCAAATTCTCACTTTCCTAAAACTGAAAGTTTTCTATAATATTTTCCAACAATTCAATTTAATCGACAATCAATTTTTTCGAATTTTAATTATGCAGACATGTTAAGAAATGTTTAAAGTGTATCCCGGATTGAAAAAAAAACTGACGGAAGGGTTGTTAAGAGCAATTCAATTTAGTTTAAGTTAATGGTCTTTGATAACCCTTCTAAACAATTTCGCTTCCGATGATGGATTCGCAATGGAGGCGTATTGGATGGTGATTCAGGTTTTTGCACGTTAAGCAAGGATGGATATAAGCTCTCTTCCATATCATCGGAAAATCGGGAAAAAGGAGAAGGGAGAGGGGGGGGGAGCGAGAGGGAGAGAGGAAGATTGATTTATTGATTGATTTATCGATTGATTGATAAATTTATTGTTCCCTAGAAAACCGTGCGGCAATGCTAATAATAATTCGTTACATTCCATGACTCATCTTGAGTGCTTACACCAAGGATCACACAACCAAGATGATCTTTTGAGCGCTTACAGATATGTCTAATTAACAAAAGTAAAGAGATCTAAAATATAAATTACTAACAGTACATTGTAACTTAAACCTAGGTATTCCATGACTCAAATTGAGTACTTACGACTATCGCACAATCAAGATGATCTTTTTAATGCTTCCAGATACATTTCATTAACAAAAGTAGAGAAATAAAAAATAACATGTCATTGCCTACAGAACATTATTATTGATAGCTACGTACACGCCATTTGCTGGCCAATATCGAGGTACATGGGAACAGAGTAGCAGGTAATTGAGCAATCGGATGTACAGTGTGTTAGGACTGCAGTCCGATTCGAAAATGCGAATAAATCCGTGACTTATGGGGTTAGGCCACTCTATAGGCCGAAAAAATAGGATTTTTGAGAATTTTTTTCCAGAAAAACTACAAAATATATCGAGATTACAAAAAGGGTGTTTATCATACATATCAGTGACTGTATACAATAATTTTTTTGAAGCAATTAATTCCAAAATGCGGCTGTGCAGCGTTTATCTCAAAACTGCATTTTTCAAGTTGGCCGAAAACACAACAGACATTTTTCAACCGATTGACTTGAAATGCTGAATATATCTTGAAAAATACATTGTCTATGAAAGTACGTAGGATTTTTTTTAAATTGCATAGATAATTTATTATTAACAATTATCTGACGATTTTTTAGGCAAATCTTTTGAAAGTGAAAAATTTCGTCAGATAATTGTTAATAACAAATGAACTATGCAATATAAAAAAAATCCCACGTACTTCCATAGACAATGTATTTTTCAAGACATATTCATCATTTCAAGTGAATCGGTTTAAAATTGTCTGAGTCATGTTTCCGGCCAACTTAAAAAATGCAGCTTTGAGATAAACGCTGCACAGTCGCCATTTTCAAATTAATTGCTTCAAAAAATTATCATATACAGTCACTGATAAGTGTGATAAACACCCTTTTTGTACTCTCGATTTATTTTGTAGTTTTTATGAGAAAAAAATCCCCAAAAGCCAATTTTTTCGGCCTCTACACTGGCCTAACCCCTTAAAAATTAATAGGGGAGGAGATCCTGATATAATGCGTCAGCAATTTGCCAGTACAGCCAAGTCTCAGAGACTAAAATAACGTGACGTTGGTTCTTGTTAAAACATGGTGTGATTTGATCGAAATGTGCCACGAGACAGTTAGCATCGAAGATGTGCATCTTTTCGCGTGAGGACGATGACATCAGAGCGAGGCTGAGGGAGTCAGACAAGATTGTTAAGATCTTCCGACTCGGTGATGGTGATTATCGGTTCTCCATCAGCTTTGCGGACGCGAATGGTGCCTTCCACGATCCAAACGTACTTATAATTTCCGTTTCGAGCACGGGACCTCGTTTGCCGAAAAAGATCGTAGGCACTAGTTGGCAGGAACTCATTGACATAAATTTTTCCGTTGACATTTCCGTCTAGGACTTCGCGCAACGGGAGAACTCCCTTGGCACGTTTGGCCCGGATTATAGTATCTCGGACTGCAACTGATGTGAGTGTGACTAGTAGAGTAATCGATTTTCGTAGCGATGCAGAGGTCCCAGAAACCAAGACCTCATCCTGAGGCTTTATTTTCCGTTTCAGTATTCGCACTGACAGAATATGAATTTCTAATGCAGCGAGTCCGAGTGCAGATAGAACCTTGCTAACAAGATCTCTAGGGGTCTCAGACGAACCCTCGGGAAAGCCTGTGAAGACTATCTTATTCAATGGTGGTTCACGCGTGGCAAGCTGTTTTTTAAGATCTTCTATTTCCTGCCTGAGCTGTGAATTTGCGATTTCTAAATTTCTGATCCTTACAGCGTGTTCAGCGACCGTGTCCATTATCTTTGGAAGAGTGTTCAATGAGTCGATTTTCGACTTGTTGAAATTCAATGAATCAATGAGACGGTGTTTAGCTACGGTACCTACTATCTTTTGAAGAGTGCCCAATGACTCGTGTATTTTATTCATTGCCTCACGGTGCTCAAGAATGAAGGCTGACAATTTGCTGTCAATGTTGCGAATCATGTTGACAATGGTTTCTAGTGATATAGGCGACGAAGTGGCAATCGCTGCATCCGCAGGATTGGATAGTCCGGCGTCAGGATTGGCCATTTTTTTAAGTTCTGCTTTACAGGATGAATTAGTAAAATAGTTTAGGTAGCTTCTCGCACCCGGGTGAAATGATAGTCGACGGTCTTGTCACACTTGATGGAAATCGATGGTATAGAGCGTTCCTGAGTTATCAACAGTTAAGGATGATATAATCAGAGCGTCGGTAATCGTTTGTATCCATAAGTAGCGTATGATGTCGATCTGGAGGTAAACACGATCACGTTTTTCGAAGGTTGGCTGCGAGAGAGATGGTGGCTTACGTCCGAGCTGTGAGCTCTGATAGTAGGCGTAGTGCGATGATGTATCCTACGTGTAGAGGTACGCGGGTGAGTTGGTGTGATGTGTACAACGGTGTGATTTGTTATGGTGCGTATGTACGTACGTATCGGAGCGGTTGTGGGCTGGTGTGTGATAACAGCCGGGCAGTGCGGTGGTGTGATGGTATCACACACGGACGAGGAATACGCACGAAGGCTGAACGCTATACCAGGTACCTCGAGAAAATCGTCCAGCCGCCAAAAGAGGTTATGAAAATGTTGAAAGTGTAAAAATCGTCGGTGTGGGCCTCTCAGATTGATCCACTCGGTGTGATTATAACATGAATGTTGAGTAATATGTAGCTTTATCTGTGACAAAAAGTGTGGCCCATAGGCTCTTTGAGACAGGGTAGAGTTCAGTAGAAGCCGAGCACAAAATTTTCGAGACAGGTGAGTACTTACAGCAGAGCAGGAGGAGAGAGGTGAAGGGAGAGAGGAAATAAAAATGGCTGTAGCGTGAGAACAAGAGAGAGAAGGGAGGGGGGAGTCTATGAAGAGAGAGAAAGAGAAAAGCGTGTGTTTCGTGCTCCAGAACCGAAGTTCCTTAAGGGGTGAGGCCACAGTAACGGGTATAAAATCATTTGCGAATGATACTTTTTTCATATGAAAAACTGATTCACTCATAAAATTAATTCCACATCTATTTTGTATGAATATCAAGCTGTTAGCATTTTTTTTTCGATGTCACACAATGGCCGACTACTAATATTTTCTTTTATCTTTTTTATTCGCTCCGCGGCGTGACATTTAGCATCCACAATTTTTGACCTAGAACAAAAAACAAAAATTCCCGTCAATCTACATTAGAATACCTAGAGAATAACGTACGGAATTTAAAAAATATTGTTTTCTTCAAAAGATGTAAGTATTTGAATGAATTTTCAGTGAAAATTTTTCTATAAAAATGCTCATAAAATGAAAAATTTTCAATTAATCAGAAATTTCGTACGTAGTTCTCTGCGAAATGCAATTAGAAACGTGATTTTTAAATTTGAAGTAAATCGAGAGAAAATTGTTGAAGTTATTTGTCACGCTAATTGGAAAAAAAGCTGTTTCGAGAAAAACGCGTTTAAAGTTTTAGGTACTCTATGGCCGTACCAGAGGTGGGCTAACGTTATACGCTAAAAGTAGGTGAAAAAAAAATTTCTTCCTATAAGTGGAATAGTAACGTATTCTTATGGTGATAAAGCACTGTTTTAGCGAGAAAAAAAAATAGATTTTTTGAAATTTCCACTATGGCCTTACCCCTTAAGGTTGTTGCTGACCGAAGTTCCTAAAGGTGGGTAAATAGATATTAATGAAAATTTTACTAATCGATATGGTATATTTTCTGAATATGCTAGCAAAAGGAGAACGGAGGTTTCCACACTCGTTTATTATTTAACTAAATAAAAATTAAATTAAAAACTTTCCATTAAATTAAATTGAATTAAAAACTAAATTAAATTAAATAAAAATTAAATTAAAAACTTTCCATCAATCTCCTCTTGATCGCATTGGTTGTACAGAACATCGTCGTTACACTTTCAGTTTTTCGCCTATACCTTCCGCATTTAGGATGAAACTGACCCAAAAAACTAATATTGTGTGCAGGACAATGTACAGAACAATATTACCGAAAATAGCCAGGTTACCGATCTAATTAATGAAAATGTATGAAAAATATGCGAACAGTTTACGAAAAAGCGAGGCTTCTTGAAGAGTATCCATTAAAATGTGGCAACGTTGGAACTATAGGAATAACAGAACCAATCGAAACCCTAGCGCGCCAATTTCAAATATGTTAAAGTCAAACGCGACTAAGGGGAACTTATTCATTTATTTATTATGATGTATTCCCTTTTTTCTAGCTTCGGTGAGCATGATACGATGCTCGTGGGCACGAGCACTGACAAATCGTCTTTTCCATCGGAAACTTTTCGGCGCACTAATATTTTTCTCTCAATCATTTGTTGCCTTCTTTTGCTCTCACATAACCTCTGAAAACGCCGACCCGCACGAAACGCGCGTAACACACCTGCGAACTGTGACAGTCACGTCAGTCAACCTAACAGTCTCGAATAACGACAGAACCGTGCGACGTTGCCAAAGTTCGTGTCTATTTTAATAGGATTTTTAAACATCAACATTTAATTTTCTGATAACCCTAACTCCTTTAAATTACCGTACATGTAAATAATAATTGCAATTTTCTACCGTACATTCCTACATTTTTGCGATATTCAGTCGTCATTAATATTTTGCTACAATAAGTTGGCACTGGTGACGTCACATGTTTTGGCATAGTAACTTCATTTCTCCCCCTGTCCTTCAAAAATAACTTATCAACAACCTTGAGAGTACCGTCCAGTATACCTATTATAGAACGCAGAAGTAAATAAAAGTAATAAATAACATAAAATAATTAAATGACAGGTGTAATAATAACAATAATAATAACAATAACAACAATAATAATACAGTCTATAAAAAAACAATAACAATAATAATGATAATAACTGAAAATAGAAGACGAGGTTATAGTGCAAAGACAAGACATGAGAGAGTGAGAGAGAGTGCGAGGAAGGGCGTGTGAGTGAGGAAGATGAAAAGGGCTACAGAGAAGGAGAGAGAGAGAGAGAGAGAGAGAGAGAGAGAGAGAGAGAGAGAGAGAGAGAGAGAGAAAGAGAGAGAGAGAGAGAGAGAGAGAGAGAGAGAGAGAGAGAGACATAAAAAGGGCTATAGAGAGAAAGAGAGGGTGGGGAGTCAAAGAAGGCAATAGAGAAGAAGGAAAGAGAGAGCAGGGTAGCTCGAGTGATACGGAGACCAAGGACCCCGCAATGATGAGTCGGGCCCGATTGTCCCACCTCCACCACCAGAGTAGAGCTCCAGGGCACGCGCCTTATTCGTGCCGACGAAACGCGAGCTCCTCTATATTATACATACATATATACATACATACATACATACATACATACATACATACATACATACATACATACATACATACATATATATATACATACATATATACATATATATATATATATATATATATATATATATATATATATATATATATATATATATATATATATATATATACATGTGTGTGTGTATGTGTGTGTGTGTGTGCATACTCGCACTCCTCTCGTCTCCCTCTCCTCACTTCAATTACGGGCCGAATTTTCGGCTAATCGGAATTTCAAATCTTTCGTCTAAGCACCGACGTCCACTACTGCGTTAAACGCGAGGATTCTCGTCTCTCTTTTTTCCCAACTGCGGACTTCTTCCTTTTATCCTCTTCTTCCACTTCTTCATCGAACCGTCGTTTCATCAATTTTTTTCTTCCTAAAAGTTCTTGTCGCGCGATCCAACCATGCATCTGCGCAACTGCGCGAACATGGGTGAAGGGATACAAACAATTGAAAATCAAGAGAAAAAGAGCAGAGTACGAAAGTTTTTTTTTCCGTTTGTAATGATATTTTTATTGTTGCTTTTAATCGTCAACGTCCGTTGGTTTACCCTTTACCTGTGGCTGGTAAATGAATTGAAATGGAAAATGAATTGGAAAATGGAAAGTTCAAGTTATTTACATTGCGAATTGGGAAATTCATTTCAATTGGAAAATGGAAAAGTCAGTTTACGAAAGATGAAAGATGGATAATTCGATTTGGTTCAATTAAAAAATGGAGAATTTAATTGATTTAAATTGAAAAATGGAGAATTGAAGTTATTTACATTGCACATTGGAAAATTCAATTTATTGCAATTGAAAGATGGAAAATCAAATGTACCTGCATTTTAAAATGGAGAGAACGAGCTACACACACGCACACACACACACACACACACAATTTCTTTCCGTTTTTCAATTCATTCTTCACCCAGGGATAAAGTGTTCCACTAACTGAAGTTTTACCGATTCGACGCCCCAATTGCACTGTCATTTTTATAAATAAAAAAATGTATAAATGGCAAATTCTTTCCCCCCTATTCATGCCTGGAAAACAATTTACGGGGAGATACACACCTAGATGGTCGAAAACATCGATTTAGAAGCTATGAACATTCCGTCGAGCGTAGAAGACCTACACTATGGGCCTGGTATCGATTCCATGTAAGTTGACAAATTTCATGATTTAATCATTCCCAAATTTTCAAACGCGTTTTTCTCAAAATCACGTTTTTCAAATCGGTACCCGAAATTTCTCGCAAACCAATGAACCAATTGCCTTGAGGTTTTTTGTGGTTATTCAATACACCATTATCTAGTACTTGTCGTAGGATTTTTTTTTTCGGTACTTCGTTTTTGTTTTATAGGCAAAATAATAACTAATTTTTGGTCCAAAAATCACTATTTATGTTAGAACGTCCGCCATTTTGTCATAAATCGATATTTTGAAAATCGGCTATGAAAAGTACTATATTATAGTATCTAATTTAATAATCTTTTTGGTTTTTTCTTCAGATGATTTTTGAAGAAACGCCAGTGGGTACCGTATACGCAAACTTTTTACGACGCTCCAAGGATCGTACAATATCCTTGTATATTTTTGATATTTTTAAATAAAGAAAATTAAACATATTTTTGAATGCATATACTTTTAGATAATTAAAACACCAATCCGAAATTTCAAATAGTTTTCCTTGAAAAAATTCACAAAAATGACCTTTTTTCGGGCTCCTAGGTGTATATCTCCCCTTAAAAAATGGCCCATGACGAATTAAATTCGCGTTGAATTTTCGTAGCGCATGGTACTGACCAAGCTTAGGAAGGTTATAAAAAAACTGAACACTGAAAATAAACGGTTCGTACTTTACGACAACTAAGGTGTATTTTCATCATTTTATCGCAAAAAGTATACATTCTAAATTGAATTTCGCGGTCACCTATATTAGGCCATACACACACACACACTGTGCGATTTCGCGGGGACACGATCGGTAGTTACTACATCCAAACCTCCGGAGAGCAAGTTTCACATTTGTGAAACTTGCTCTTGCTAAAGATAATAATTATCAGAGATGGCTTACTCGTGTCACAGGATCGGGAGAGTACGGCTTGCGTATTGCGCTCCACGTCGTGTGGCCGGTGTGCATTATTATTGTCGCACGAGGATAAGGCAGTCATCGCTATATATATATATATATATGGGGCATTCCACTCCAAATCGACCACTTTTAGACCCGACCCCTTTTGATTTGGCTGAAATTTACATATGTTATTGTTTACTTCTACAAACGCTGTTGTGATTTTTTTCAATTTTCTTTTACATAACCGGAAATTTGGAGTGAGTTTTTGAAAGAAACGACGTTTTCTTTACCAATTGTTCATAACTTTTGGAAAACATGATTAAATTTAAAAAAATTCAAGTTTTTCGTTTTTAAATTTACGAGGGTGGGGTGAAAAGTTTCCGGCCTGACCAAGAGATGGTGCCACTAGGTCTAGTTTTGGAGCGGCGTCCTACAGTACCATTCCTACCGAGCTTGTATGTACAGTTTCAGCCCAATCGCTACGTTAGTACTCCCATTTGAAAGGTTTTACCCCAAAACAAATAAAAGAAGAGATGGATTCAGCACTAGGAGACTCCTCCCCATCATATTCAACTATTAATCAGTGGGTTTCTGAATTAAAAATTGGTCGCGTGAGCACCTCTGACGAGCTTCGCTCAGGACGGCCCGTTGAAGTCACAACTTCAGAGATGATTGAAAAAATCCATAAAATAGTGTTGGAAGACCGCAGGGTGAAAGTGCATGAGATAGCTGAGACCTGTAGGATGTCAGCTGAACGTGTGCGAAATATTTTGCACAAATATTTGAACATGGAAAAGCTGTGTGCAAGGTGGGTGCCGCGTTTGCTAACGCTCGACCAATCGAGCGTTTGCTAACGCTCGACGCTACCGACAATTTGGCGCTGTATAGACGTAATCCAAACGAATTTTTGCGTCGATTCATAACTGTTGATGAGACATGAGTCCACCACTACACTTCTGAAAGTAAAGAACAGTCAAAACAGTAGGTTGGAAAAGGGGAACCAACCCCAAAGAAGGCAAAAAATTTTATCGGCAAACAAGGTTATGGCTACTGTTTTTTGGGATGCGAGAGTTATGAGAAATGTATCAGTGTTGATGGAGATTATGTTGAAAAATAAAGCAAAAAAAAATTTTTAAATATCGTTTTACTTGGTCAGACCGGAAACTTTTCACCCCACCCTCGTACTTTATGAATAAAAATATTAAAACATTATTCAAAGGCATTTTCGACATCATTTTTTAGTTTTTTTTGAAAAAAAACACGAATTTTTCCAAAATCGACACTTGATTTTCGATGTTCTTTTTCGTAAAAAATAATATGATAAATTTAGCGTTTTTGTCGCAAGACCCATCGTGGTGAAAATTTTCTTTCTATTTGTTTTTTAAATTAGATATTTTTATTCTCGATTTTTTCAAAATTTAGTCGTTTCCTATGATGCAATAATGTCAATTAATAAATTCTATGGTTTAAAAAAATGCAGTGTACTATTTCATTTGGATTAATGGTTTGCTCATAAATTTTACAAGTAGTATTTGAACTTGCCGCTATAATTATAAAAAAATATTGGAAAACTTTTTAAATATGTTATCATAATTCACTAAGTATTGAATATCATAGAATTAAGCATTCGAAATTGTGCCATCATAGGGAAAAGCAAAATTTTGAGAAAATGAAACGTAAACATTTTTCAACTTAGAAAAAAATAGCAAGGACAATCTTAAGCCAAAAACGCCAAATTGATCATATTTTGTTTACGAAAAGAAGAATCGAAAATAAAAAAGGTCGAACTTCGAAAAATGAGTGTTTTATCAACAAAAAAAAAACTAAAAAATTATATCCAAGATGACTTTGCATATGTTTTTCCATAAAGTACATTTGAAAGCAAAAAAAGATTCCATTTGGTCATGTTTTTAGAAAGTTATGAGCGTTCGGAAAAAAACGTCGATTTTTTTCAAAAACTCACTACGTATTTCCGATTATGTGAAAAAATTTGAAAAAAATCATACAAGCGTTTTTAGAAGGAAACAATAACATATTCAAATTTCAGCAAAATTAAAAGGGGTCTCAGGTCTAAAAGTGGCCGATTTGGCGTCGAATGCTACATATGTACATGTATATATACATGTGCACACACACACACTCACATGTATGTGCGTGTGCGTGTGTGTGTGTGTGTGTGTGTGTGTGTGTGTGTGTGTGTGTGTGTGTGTGTGTGTGTGTGTGTGTGTGTGTGTGTGTGTGTGTGTGTGTGTGTGTGTGTGTGTGTGTGTGTGTGTGTGTGTGTGTGTGTGTGTGTGTGTGTGTGTGTGTGTGTGTGTGTGTGTGTGTGTGTGTGTGTGTGTGTGTGTGTGTGTATATGTTGTAGTTAGTACAACGTGTCGCGATTATGTCGAACCGGCGTGCGAGGCTGAATGCTCGCGCGTAAGGATCGAGAGGACCCGCGCGCTCAAGTGTGTATCGTCCGATACCCAATTACCTGATACACGAAGTCCGGCTTGTCGTGTGCTCGAGCGCTGACGTACGCGTCGCCTACGACAAGACGTCCATTACCTGATACATATTCTCCGTATGTAAACCACCACCTGCATCTCCATATATATATATATATATATATATATATATAATTCTATATATATGAGCAGATTTAAGAGTACGACCGTTCTATACAGCGGCCTACATAGCGGAGATGAACGTCGCACCGGATGTGAAGAGAAGACGAGACAGTGAATGACAAGGCTTGTTACAGCACATCGATCCACATTTCTACTATTGTCATACACGAATTGCAAGGAAGTCGCACTAAAAATGCACTAATCTAATGTGGAAAAATTGAAAAATTAATTTTTTTTCTGAGAAAAATAATATTTGACAACATTTTAATAAATTTTTTGTATTTCCATCGTGACGCAAAAAATGTGATTTAAAGCGGTGATGAGGAAAATATCTGGAGGGTCTAGAGTAGCACGTTTTATTGTCTGAATGGGGTTTTTAGTGGTGTTTCAGTTTTTTTGGTCTGAACGGTGTCCGCGAAAATCTGGGGTCAGTTTTCGACGAAGTGTGAACTGCCCTTGATGGCGGGTCGATCTCAATGTCTATGAGATCACGTGGGGATGATTTTCGAAATGGATTGTCGCCGATGGCAGTCGATCTCTCTCTCTCTCCCTCTACAAATATAAAAATATAAATACCGATTGAATCTCAGATACGTAGAGAGAGAAAGAGATATAAGCGTTTATTCTGTACTCTGGGGCCGAGTTTTCCTAAGAGTACGCTCCCAAAAAGTAAAATACATCACAGCCAAACATTGTGTGGATCGTAGACGAAGTAAAAATTGAGATTAACATAATAAAAATCAAAAAATAAATAAATAGATATAACATTAATTTACAAAAAACAGAGAGATTGATCGGGTGATGTACATTATTTATTATGCACTAGTCAACTCTCGAGCAAATATAAAGGTTCAGATGGAATAAGAAAAAAATATTAACGATAATTAAAAACATTTAACATTTGAAATAAAACAAAAGTCACAATGTACAATGTGATGAGGTGGAAAAAATATAAAAACAAACAAAGTATAAAAAAAGAGTGAGAGGATATAAAATAATAAATAGATAGATATATAGACAGCTAGATAAATAGATCGATAGATGGCTGGATAGTTTATGAGTGCACTAGAACAGAACAAATCCTCTGGCGCACAATCTGCACTAAATATAAAAATATTGTATAAAAAAACAAAAGATCGAGAGAGCATGTATTTTATATATATATATATATATATATATATATATATATATATATATATATATATATATATATATAGTATTATGATGCCCGGTGTGTTAAGTCCGAAAAATTAATAATACCTTATTCGAAAGCACGCGATTTATTCGAGAACACTGGACAACGTATAGAGATGAGCAGCAGGGAGACCCGTACACACTGCTGGCATTACAAGATACCGATCGATGATCGCCATAACTCGTTCGAGAATGGTCTTCACTTTCAGTGTCTAGCTAACGTAGACATATATATATATATATATATATATATATATATATATATATATATATATACATATATATATATATATACATATATATACATATATATATATAAACACAGACACATGTATGCGTATATATATATACTCACATACACATATACATATATATAATTATATACAGTAATAGCTTCATATTGGGCTCTACAGTTCCCGTGTGTACTCTCTAGCCTATAATTATCGATTTAATAGTATCACCCGATCGCTCGCATAAAATCTGATGAGTATTATAACAATAAAAAAAAGCGCAGACCAGCACGAGCGTCCGAGGTTACTTTTCTTTTCCGTTTTTTTTTTTTGGTCTCTATTATTCCATCCCCTTGTCTCGAAGTGCCGTCCCTCGATACCGATCTTCCACCATTGTGCTCCCGATCATCGAGATCTCGGTCGAGATCTCAATTTTTTTTTCCGGTAGCGTTTGCCGCGGCGAAAAATCCCACGACGGAAAGCACAAAATGACTGGACTGAAACGATCGTGGAAAATCGCGCTGGAACAATTTGCACCTGTGCGTTGTTGAGAAGCCCACGCGAGATTCGTCGAGATAATTGTTCCTCCTTTTGCGTCTAATAATTAAGATGAGGAAGAGGGTGTTTGCGATAATAATGAGAAAGGGATATCTCGCATGCAACCGTGCCATTTTTTTCTTTTGGCTTAGGCAACAAAAAAAAGCAAATACGGAACGATGTTATTTTTTTTCGAGGCTTTTCTTTTTTTGGGCGTTCTTTTTTTGCAAAGGCGCGCGCGCGCCTGCTGCATCGAGCGCAGAGACCGTAGAAAGCTCGGTGGATCGTTAAAAGGGTAGCAATTAGCCACGCGTCGTCCGATTTTTAATGGCGCTCTCGATGTATACGAGAAAATTGAATTTCGTATGAGACACAGGAATATCGAGCGCGGCCACTGGGCTAACGATCGAAACTAGAAAACTATAAAAAGACGAAGAGGGGAAGATGAAAAAAAATAAAGTGAAGGCAGGTGTGTAATATCGATGGGCGGGGGTGAGGGGGGGGGGGGGGGGTTGCATCGAAAATCGCGAATTATCGCGTTCGGTCTCGCTCGCAGATCATCGCTCGTTAGAATCCGAGCTCAGGCGGACGCCACTTATTGAGAAAATTTACTTTCACGCTCACGGGGCATACAACGATGGCGAAGAAACTCCATTTATCGTGAGCGGTTTTGAATTTCACTGCGAGACTGCAACGTTCGAATGATCGCCGTGGCTGAGAGTTTTTTTTTACATTCAAGGGGGGAATCCCTTTAGAGTCCCGAAAATGAGTCATTTTTAATGAATTTTTTTTAAGCCTCAGGCTACTCTAGACGCCAAAAAGGGCATATTTTGTGATTTTTTTTTTCAGCGAAACCATCAAATAAATCGAAATTACAAAACAGGGGGGAATTTTTACGATGACGCCTTTATTTAAGGCCTTAGACCACAGAAACGGGTATAAAATCATGTGCTAATTTAACAATTTTTTTCGTATGAAAAAGTGATTCACTGATTAAATTAATTACACATTTATTTAGTATGAATATCAAGAAGTTAGAAAATACACACACACACACATATATATATATATATATATATATATATACATATATATGTTTCGATGCGATATTCGGCCATATTGTACATCGAAAAAAAAATTCTGACAGCTCGATATTCATACTAAATAGATGTGTCATTAATTTTATGAGTGAATCACTTTTTCATACGAAAAAAATGGTTTAATTCGCACATGATTTTATACCCGTTACTGTGTCCTAAGGCAAGGGCAACGTCCGGACCAACAGCTCCTATAATTTTTGAGTTATGATGAGACACTACAGTTTTTTCGATTATATGTAAGAATGGCTGTGGAAGTACGTAGGATTTTTTTGATATATTGTTCATTGTCAAAATGGCGCATGTCTAAAATAAAAAGTATAAAATGCCATGAGAAAATCGTCAGAAAATTGATAATAAAAAAGGAACTATGCAATATAGTTTAAAAAAAATTCTACGTAGTGCCTTAGAAAATGTAATTCGAAATATACAGTTAAAATTTCAAGTGAATCGGTTGAAATTTGTTTGAGTTATGAGTCCGGCTGACTTGAAAAATGTAGTTTTGAGATAAACGCGTTTAAGGGGTTATGTGCAGGTAAAATTTTCGAAAAAACGATTTTCCTTTTTGTTTCGTAATGTACATATATTTACGTACACACACAGAAAATTTCTTGGCAATCCGGCGAAGATTCTCGAAGTTACACGCACATTTGTCATTGTTTTTTTTTTATGTGTAAAGTGCTTTTGAAACTTTAAACGGGTTTTTCTAAAAACTGTGTTTTCAAAGTCGGTGAGCAAGATCTCTCGGAAACGGCTGGACCGATCAGTCTCAAATTTTAACACAATCTTTTTAAGTATATTTTTTAGTAATTATTGAAAGGTTTTTTCTCACCGATAAATATTTTTCATTTTATAAACAATTTAAGGCTTACATTTTTGTCAAAAATCGATTTTTTTTAGAAGCCGCAATTTTGTCGAAAATAATTATTTTGCGTATTCCTTCGATCAGTTACAAGATGATCCATTATATTGACGAAATATTTTTGGTTTTTTTTCATTTTAGATGATCCAGTCCAGAGATATCGTGCTCACCGCAAGACGCCTTTTTTAGAGGTGCTCCCGGAGATCAGCTATAGCAGCTCTGAAAATAATCAGTTTTACAAATAAAAAATGTTAAAATACATTTAAAAGTTACCATAATATGTGTACGAATGTTTACGTTAATAGATTTAAAGGTCTTCTCAAGAAAAATTCTTGATAAATCGATCTTTTTGGGCCACCTGACTGTATATAACCCCGTAAAGTTAGTAGAAAGTCCGAATAATGTTTCAATACCTAAAATCTTCATCAATTTTCGAAAATCGAGTACTTAGAGATTTTTCACACCCATCATCTTTTGGACTATAATTTAATAGGTACTAAGGTACCTTTTTAACAAACACAAAAAATCGATTTTTGGAATATCCTAGAGTGGCCAAAGGCCTTAAAGGTGGCAAAGAAATCGCATTATTTGAAAACGTTGACATTATTTTATGACAACTTTCAAGTGTCAATTTTTTTCTTTTGCTGGCATGATCTTGACATGGGGGTCGGGTTGAAATTGCGAACTTTGAATGCGCCGACGGTTTGAAATTCCTAATTTTGATGTTTCGAAATTACAAGGTTCGTCAAGATCATGCCAGCGAAAGTCTGCACAGTTGACTGTAAATGATGCAGAACGTATAACCTTGTTTAGACAAATTTCAAAATTGACGTAAAGTCACTACTTAATAAAAAAAATTCTTGAAATAATTCGTCGATTTATTGAAAATTTTGAAACGTTTAAAACTTTCATAGCCGAATTATTTTGACGGTGTTCAGATTTTCGGAGTTTTGGTCTTTCGTGCAAAATTCTATTTTTTTATCTTTCGGGGTAGTATTCTTTCGGAGTTTTGAGCGTTCCGAACATTCGTAGTTCGGAATTTAAACCCGGCCGCAAAAAATCGTAACTCTCACGGTATGGAGATATTGCACCTCATTAACGTTGTTAATCGTTAATTTTTTTTCTAATAAAAATTTACACGAAATAAGTTCAATGTGTGCTTAATAATACACGTTTTTTCAAATGCCAAATAAATAATCTAGTAGACAAAGAACATTGAAAACAACGACCTTTTTCAGCCCGTTACAGTGGTATCCTCCATTAAGGTCGTATTGAAAATTTAGGTCGTCAGCGATCCTTATGGGCCTCAGAGGTCTCTCTCACTCTCTCCGAACTCAAACAAACTTAAACTCTCTCTTTAACCAAACAAATCCAATAAAGTTTTTCTCTGACACTCTCTCCCAACCCAAACAAACTCAAACACTCTATATCCTAACCCACATGAACTCTCTCTCTCTCTCTCTCTCTCTCTCTCTCTCTCTCTCTCTCTCTCGATTTCTCTATTGGTTTTTCTCTTTATCTTACTGGTAGAACCCAGGCAGTTATACATAATTCCGGAGAGTGTTCCCAGTGGCTTGCTACGTCGACGGGTGTACCACGAGGTTCGGTCCTAGGTCCTTTATTGTTTTCTCTATTTATCAACGACATCAGCGAGGGCCTACGATTTACAGAGCATATGATTTTTGCTGATGACCTACAGGTATATCTAAGTTTTTATCCATGGGAAATTGATGACGCCATTGCCAAGATCACTCATGATGTTGACGCGATTGCAACTTATGCGCCCAACAATGGTCTTAAACTGAACATCGGAAAGTCTAAAGTAATTTTATTGGGTAGTGGTGCCTACATCAATCAAATAAATGTAAACAATCTAGCACCCATCAAAGTCCACGGGGAAACTCTGCCGTATGTCGACGAAGCACGCAATCTGGAAGTAACAATGACCTCAAACTTGTCTTGGAATAATCACATAGTTGCTATCGCAAAAAAAGTAAACTTTTCACTATACAAATTAAGACATCATAGGAGTGCGCTGTCGCAAGAATTGAAAACGATGCTCGTGGTTTCACTCATCTTTCCGATACTAGACTGTTGCTGCCTGGTATATAATGATCTCACCAACGAGCAAAACACAAAACTAGAGAAACTGATGAAATTGCTGCATTCCCTTTATTTTCAATTTGCGCTGCGATGTTCATATCACGCCTTATCGAAGGAGACTTGGATGGCTTACTGTCAAATCCAGACGACTTTATTTCGTTGGCGCAACAGTGTATAATATTCATCATAATAAGGCACCACCCTACATTCTAGAATTATTTCAACGACCACGTCCTCTGGAACGTCCAACGAGACGACCAACTCCCATAACGTTCCATATTCCGATTCACCGAACAGCTACCTTCCAAAACTCATTTGTACTATCTGCTATGTATTTTTGGCACTCTTTACCGGCCGAGATCACCACTGCGCAGTCACTCACAATTTTCAAACAGCGACCCTTTGCTCACCTGTTCTCCCTACAAGGACAATCACTTCTGAGCGGACACATACTTAAGATTAATTTTACATTATATTTCCGTTTTACCTTGAACTTCTGTTTTTACCGCCGTCAGTACTATTATTACCATATCTTATTACTTTATTGTCATTATTATGACTAACATTATAGTTGTTAATGTTTGACATCACAACTAGATATTATAATTATATTGGATTATAATTCATTGTGATCATTATTATATATGTTTTCTATGTTTATGTATATATCATCCGTTGCCTTAAGGTGTTACCAGGGCATAATAAAATTAATCAATCAATCGATCAATCTCTACAGACCAGTAGAAACATCGTCCTCGAAATATCTGCCAGTTTAGGAAGTTCGGAATATATTTTTCTGCATACTGGGGTAGTCAAGCTGTTTCCTGCGAGTATTGTGAGCTGCTCGCGAAGAAAGTGTCCGAGAGTCCTCGTTGCTGTATAGTCACCGCACTCTGGAAAGTCTCTCTCCTCTCTCTCTCTCTCTCTCTCTCTCTCTCTCTCTCTCTCTCTCTCTCTCTCTCTCTCTTTCCCGCGTTGCGTGGCGTATACCGTAACACACACCGCGGGTATATATTCGCGTATTAATTTTATGTGCATAACGTGCAGGCCATAAATTCAACTTTTCCTAGTCGAAAGACTCGGCGAGTGCGATGCACTCGTTGATTCGGACATGCTAAATTAATCATCTGCTTCTTCTCTTCCTACAACAAAGGCAATCATCCTAACTATAATAATCATTATTATTATCGCAGTGTACACGTATATAATAATATACACTAGAAGTATATGGCAACAATAATAATAATAGATAATAAATAATAATAACAGTAATAAAAATAATGATAATAGTATAGTAAATAAGTATAAATAATAGTATATTAATATTATACAAATAGTATATTATATATTAATATTAATAAAAATTAATATAATTAATAGTATATAAATAAGTATAAATATCAGGTTGATAAAAAAGTTTTGTCGCAATAATTTCAATATAATTTATTTATTTATATATCTTATACAAAACATTTCTAATCAACAATATATTCGCCATCGGTTTCTATGACACTCGACCATCTAGTTGGCAACTCATTTATTCCCTTTGCCCAAAACTGCGGCGGCTGGAACTCAAAGAAATTTGAAATATCCCTTCTGAGATCGTCGACGTTTTCGAAAGTTTTGTTTCTGAAATATGCCTTCAAATGTCTGAACAAATGGTAGTCAGATGGCGCGATGTCGGGAGAGTATGGTGGATGAGGAACGGTATTCCAGTGAAGCTCAGTGATTGTTTTGTGGGTTTCGTTTGCGACATGGGGTCTCGCGTTGTCGTAGAGAAGGTGCACAGTCGCGCGTCTTGGCCGCTTTTTTCTTATAGCTTTTGCCAATTCCTGGAGATTCTCGATGTATCGTGTAGAGGAGATCGTCTTACCTACAGGGAGAAAATTGTGAAACAGCATTCCCTTTGCGTCCCAGAAACAGCACAACAAAACCTTTTGTGAGTGACGATCAGATTTCGGTTGGTGTGGCGGTTTTTCTCCGATAGGAAGCCAGTAGGCTAAACGCGTTCTGTTATCATACAAGACCCAGCTTTCATCTCCCGTCACAAGATCTTCTAAAAACTCCTTGCGATGGTGGCGAAGCAGGAGAGACTGGCAGATGGTCACGCGACAGTTCTTATTGTCGTCAGTGAGACGGTGTGGTATCCGTTGAGCTAGAACCTTCCTGTATCCCAAGTTGTGTAAGTGATTGACTATTGACGGTTGGGTGCAGCCAAGTTCTCTTGCTAGCTCGTGCGTACTTGCTTCCGATTTTTCTTTGATGCAGCGGAGTAATGCTTCATCATCGATGGTCGACGGTCGTCCGGAACGTTCCTTATCTTCAAGGCTTGTGTCTCCAGATTTAAAACGATTGAACCAACGCTGGACTGTTCGATGAGAAACTACGTTCTCGCTGAATGCATCCTGTATATTTTTAGCAGTTGTGCTTGCGTTCGTGCTGTGCCGCCACTCGTAAAAAATGATCGCTCGAAGTTGCTCCTGCGAGATCGAAGCCATTTCTGTCCACTAGAACGCGCGCTCGCCCTTTTATACCCTGTCACGCGGAAGAGTAGAAAACATTCTAGAATATTCTCGACATAGCTCGATGTCATATTGCGTCAATACGTAAAAAGACATTTTAAAAATTTTTGCGACAAAACTTTTTTATCAACCTGATAGTAAATAGAATTAGTGTACTAATAATTCCGGTATAGTGATAGTAATAATTGCCAGGAGTAATAAAATCTGTCATAATTTAAAAAAAATAACAAACGTATATAATATGTAATAGCTCATATAAAAATAGAAATAATAGTATAGTGTTTTTATTCCACCTGTACACCCTTGCGGGTTTTTACACCTCCCGTCTCTTATTCCATTTTTACATCGCAATACTTTTTACAATAGAAATAATATTTTACAACAATATATACGACAATAATAAATAAAAATAGTTAAAACGTATGAGCTTAACACGATATTAATAAAAAGATCGGACAACAAATTAGTTTTCAACAATAACACAGCCACACCAAAAAAAAGTTGGTTGTGCGACGAATCGGACTATACTTTTCCGACATATTTTGAGCTGCTGAATCGATATTCGAATTCAAAATTAAGATCCTGTGTACCTTTTTTTTGACAACTTCAAAAGTGATGTAAATACGCCATTATTCTCGTTTAGCGTCAACTTGATCGCTTTGGGAGGGTCCGCTGGCTTCATTATACTTAGATAATCACATATTCACATAAGGTTAGAAGTATTAAGGCGTTAGCACCACTTGTAGCGCAAAAAAGGCCTTTTTCATGAATTTTTTTAAAGAAAACTACAATTTTTTTTAATCGATCAATATACCATCTTAAAGAACACATCTTAAAGAACTTTCAGTAATTTTTTTATTGACATACATTACATTGTTTAGTGACAAATGGCCGTCAATGAAATAATGTTTTTATATACACGGTTTGCGGTGACCAACATTGCGGCGAAGTGGATCATCTGAAAAAAAAAATGCGGATGGATTTAGTCAAATATAAGTATAAACTAGTATTTAATCGAAGGATTTTAAAAAATATTCATTTTTCACAAAATGGCGGACAGTCAAAGTTAATGGTTCGATTTTAACGAAAAAAACGGCCGTTTTTTGGCTATAAAACGGCCATTTTTTTTCGAAAAAAAAAATCGAACGATTAAAGACTACATTTTTATGTATTAAATAAGCCTGCAAAATTTCAAGAAGATCGGTTCATTAGTGTTCGAGTAATCTTGGTCACCGACTTCAGAAATGCCATTTTGAGAAAAACGCGTTTAAAGTTTCAATTTCACAACGGACTCTTCTCTTTCAACGCTCATATCTCAGTCAATTTTGTTCGGATCGACTTGAAATTTTCAGGACATATTCTCAGATACTTATACTTCAAAAAAATGCAATAAAAAATCGATTTTTTCAAAATCGCAAGTGGGGGTAAACCCTTAATATTACTAACCTCATGTGAATATGTGAATATCTAAGTATAAAAAAGCCAGCGGACCCTCCCAAAGCGATCTAGTTGACGCTAAACGAGAATAATGGCGTAATTACATCATTTTTTGAAGTTATCAAAAAAATGATACACATGATCTTAATTTTGACTTCGAATATCGATTCAGCAGCTCAAAATACGTCGGAAAAGTATAGTCCTCGGGATCGTTATCAGCTATGCCTATTTGATGCCCGATCGGAAAATATCACGTGAAACGAAAAAATGCGTCGTCGAGTAAAGTCGAGCCCCAATACTGGCAGACATGGAAAGCCCGGAAGGCAAACGTGGCACGAGCGCAAGTATCATTCGTGGGCATACCTACATGTAGACATATTTACATGAAGACCGCGTGCTTCTGCCTTGTAATTGAAAATCCCTTAATAAAATTCCTCCAAAGGATAATGGCTCGACAGCCGGGCGCGACAAAAAAAAACGCAATAAAAGGTAATAATAATCCGAACGAAAAAAAAAACAATATATTTAAGAAAATGAGCAAAAAATTCGTGTGTGTCGCGTGCGGCCTGCGGTGTCGCTAATTTATCGACGCGTGTAAGATCGATTACTGCGATCGCGCATGCGTACGAGACCCGAGAGGACGATCCTCGAGTCCGTGTTGACGTCGCGAGCGAGAAGGACGTGCGTTTTTTTTCGGTTTTCTTTTTCTTCGACGTCGCATCTGCCTAAATGGCACGAGCCTATGATCTTCCGCCCGAGGGCGTCTGCTCGCCCGGATAAATTCCACGCCGATGCGATGATAAATTGTACTTAGATGTGACATACAGCAGCACTCAAAAGTTTTTGCCGCGACGTGGATTTTCGATCACTCAGGGATGCGGACTGAAAAAGCCTTTGCGAAAGTCGAAAGGCAAAGGTTTCGGCTTTTTGTGACCAATCTTTAATTGCGAATCAATTGTTTATTTATATGTATATATATGTATATGTGTGTATATATATACAGGGTGTCCATCTTATCTATGCCACCCGAAATAACTCGGTAATTATCGACGTCACAAAAAAATGTTCCAGACAAAAGTTGTACGGTGCGAAGGGTGTATTTGGGTTCGGTGTATTTGTGAATATAATAAATACAATAATAAACGCATATTTTTCTTCTGCCACTGTATGTGGAGAATGGCTTCATATATGAACCGTTTTCTGTTTTATGATGTTAAATAAATAAATAAATAAATAAATATATATATATATATATTTATTTATTTATTTATTTATTTAACATTTATACATTCATATATATATATATGAATGTAGACCAAATTAATGTTGGTTTAATCACGATTGTATCTACGTATATTTGTTCGAAGAATTTATTTCAAAATCATCAATTTTTTGTGAAATTAAAACTACGCGTTTTCATTTTTAAAATCCAGAAAATTTCGTTTTTTTCGTGAATGCATCAATAAAAAAGAAAATTTGTAATACCATTGGAATGTCCCAGTTCGAACCGTAAAACTTTGGTAGGAAATATTTTGCGTACGGCTATATTTTTCGAATTATTGTAAGATTTTTTTTCTGATAGGACATGACGCGCGCGCGCGCGCGTGTGTGTGTGTGTGTGTGTGTGTGTGTGTGCGCGCGCGCGTGTGTGTGTAACCATACAGGGTGTCCTGTTATGCTTTTGGTTTTACGCATACCATACACGATAACTTTTTTGACCCGGTTAAAAAAAAATACTCTTGGTTATTTGTTTTATCTATAAAAGTCGTCTTTTTAACCTTAAATGTTGAGGAAACTTTATGAAAAAAGATCTTATGCAGAATTTTCATATAGTCGAATTCGAACATCAGATTTTGATAGCCTGCGATTGAAAAAAAAAAATGTGCCACGCATATCGCGCCAATTACTATAAAAAGTTGCTTACTTATTGTCGACTCGTATCATTGGTAGAAATAGCATGCGAACACCAAAAGCAGATGATTAAAAAAAAACAAAACATAAAGCCCAAAATCGCGAAAACCGTGGAATTTTTACTAAACTGAAATTCCAGCCTACAGTAGGACATGATCTGACCTATCGACAGTTGCAGGATTATCCATTCATAACAGGACACCCTGTATATATATGTATACATAGGGTGTCCCTTAAAAAAACGTATTCGCATCATTTGGATATAATGAATATATATATATATTCATAAATATATATATATATTTATGAATTTTTGACCACTGCAACATTTTTCTACGAAACATTTTTTTGTACGACTTCGATTTTTCGAATGATCTTAATTCTCTTTTTCAAACGGGTCACCGTCTATATCCATTAGTGGAATTCATTCTGGGCACTTTTCTAATTTTAAAAAATTTCGCATTTATTGATCATTTTTACGGTACAATCGCTTACATTTTACATTCTCATGAAACTAGGCTTGTTAAGGCAAATATTAAGCAGAAACGTTAAACATAAAAATAAATACATTACAGCATCATTTCGACGTAGCGGAATATACATTTTTTTGCGTACATATAAAAAAGCGAATTTCTATTAAAAGTGTCCAGAATTAATTCCACTAGTGCATACATACATACATGAATACATTTTGTTGCACGACCTCATGTTTTCCAATTATTCTAATGCTTGAAGCGATGACGTCGTAAAAAATGATAGTATAACATTTTTCTAATGATCGAAATTTATTACATTTATTTTTTACTTAATTTTATTGAGTTTATTAAAAAAATGTACTTATATTTATAAAATTTGTGGAATTAATTTATATTTATTTACAATTTTCTCCGTCGGTAATGGAATAAAACCACACGTCCTCAATTTCGATCGATTGTCAAACATACTTTTGAGGAACAGTGTACAACTGCGCGTACGGGCGTGTAGAATAGACGTGAGGAGATTTAAAAGCACGAGGGTATTTATGTCATCCCTCGGGTACGCGGGCTTTTCGGCCTACTATCGTCCTATACTTAGGACATCCTATATACTTACGGGAGTCCCGGTGGAACGTCTACTGAATGCGCATCGTAATGTGCATCGGTCGCGTATTCCTCGCGACTGCACTACATAGCCCGGAGGCTGTGCTCGGTCGTGGCTCAGCGCGAGAGCGCGGGGTGCGTCTCTATCGACGCTCGCAGCTTTCTCATACACGCGCAGCGTTTATACACGCCTTGAGAAAATTTTGAATGTGCATCGCGAGCTCGACATTGACCAATCTCGGGGCGCATCACAGTAATCGCACGCTCGCCCGTCAGACATAGTCCTGGAGTAAATTAGTTTCTCAAAGCCATGTGTATGTATATTTATATTTATACGTACAGGATGATTCATAACTATAAGGTTTCCCTTGGTGAGCATATAGGGTGGGTTATTTCGAGCAAAATGCTTTTTTTTAAACTGCCGTGCGACAAAAATTGGCCGAGATATCGCGTGCTGAGCCCGCCGCTGCGTAAACACTGGCCCAGTAGTTGCTTACGCGTGATTTTCATTTTCTTTATGTACTGTACAATAAACGTAAATTATTGAATCGTATTATCGATTTGCAAAGCGAGTATACGTCTTCATTGATTTTCTGGCAGAAAAATGTACTTGTCCGAAAATGGATACGAAGCTGCGCTCGATCCGGCTTGCGCGTTTGGCGCTGTGCCATCGTTTGCTGCTTGGACTTTGAATGTGATTATCTCGGGCAATTTTTGACGTAGAACAGTTTTAAAAAAAGCGTTTTACTCACAATGACACACCCTATGTGCTGGCTTAGGGAACTCTGCCAGTTGTGGATCACTCTGTATGTGAGCAAGGTATCATTAGAAAACCGAAGGCAAGCGGAGAATGATAAAAAAAATCGTCAAAAAAATGGGAGCTGATTAAATTTTCGAGCGGTATTACATGCGGCGAAGAGCCGTTCGAGTTTTGGAAACGGGGACGAGGCGAACATTATGTACGCGACGCGTGTGCATCATCGAAAAATCGCTCGCGCGACGCGAGAAAGAGATGCACCGGAAAGGGCTAGAGGGCTTGATCTCCCTCCCTCCCTCTCTTTCTCTCTCTCTCTCTCTCTCTCTCTCTCTCTCTCTCTCTCTCTCTCTCTCTCTCTCTCTCTCTCTCTCTCTCTCTCGCTCGTATGGGGCAATGTTAATGGGCATTCGTGATTTCGCGTGCTTAGATTCCCAAGGGCAGGTGAAATTCCGGTCGTCCACGTCGTACCCAAATGTCCCCTTCGAGGCAAAAATTCTAATTTTTATTCTTCTTTCCCCTTTTACGAGAAAAGAAGAAAAATATAGGAGACGAGCGCATGAGGAAAAGATTGCACGGGGAGGGAGCTTCTTCACGGATTGGATGAGATGATGTTGCATGCGAAGGTTCGTTTATATATATATATATATATATATATATATATATATATATATATATATATATATATATATATAGGGTGACAATTATACGGTGACATTGTGTTTTTCAAAGATCTTGCGCAAAGATTTTGCGACAGAGCAAAATATGATTGGTTCTTCGATTCCCTTTCGAAAAAAGCCTTTCTGTGACTGAGTATTTGTTCAGAAAAAATTGAGCATTCTAAAAAAAACAGTTTTGGGTTCAGCAGGATAAAGATAATTGAAATACGAATACGAAGCATTCCGGAAAAACTTTTTTGTGCATCCCGTCATCGAGAAATAAAATATCAAAGATGCGTTATAAGCGGAATTCAATTCCATTTGAAAAAGTTTTTTAGGAGTTCGGAACAAAAGTTTTTACGGATTTAGAATTGAATTATCTTCATTCTGCTGAACTCAAAATCGAATTTTGATTTTTTTCCAGAATGCTCAATATCTTCAGGCAAATACTACTCATTACAAAAATACGTTATAGGGTTTTTTTCGACGAGGACTAAAAAAGTCATTGAATTTCATATTTTTCTTGGTCGCAAGATCTCTGCGCCAGGCCTTAAAAAACATATAGTCACCATATAATTGTCACCCTATATATACATGTATATATATGTGTATATAAATATTTAAATACAAAATAGAGTCTTGGATGACAAATTACGTCCTATATGTATATAATATAAATTATATCGCACAATGTATTGGTCGATAATTGCAATATTGCATTATTGCAATGTACGGATATTATATTGTGCTTTATTCTTATTTTTTTTTAATATTGCAATACTTGGTCTGATATATTTTTATAGAATATCAAATTCATCTACACATGGATATATATATATATATATATATATATATATATATATATATATATATATATATATATATATATATATATATATATGGAGAAAATATCGCAGGGTGCTCCAATTGCCTGCGTGCGCGATCAAACGCGATCGTCGAAGATAATTGCATCTTCGAGGATCTTACCAGATTCCTCAAATTATCGAATAACCCATCGAGAATTCGATCCAGATGGGATTCGCTAGAGAATTTTTTGCGGGAACATGTCGTGGTGTATGGAGGGGATAAGGGAGTGCCCTTAATTTATTCCAGGGGTGCCCGAAGGAATGTCAATATTGAAGTTTCGCAATTATTCTAATACATTTTTCAGAGCTCATTTGTTTTCCAATTCTAAAGTTCAATCGTGGTTTTTGAGAACAGCCATTCTTCTGGTTACACAAAAATGTAACTAAAAAAATTAAAATATAACAAAAAAACAACGAATAAAAAAAATCTATGAGAAACGAAAGGATTTAAAAAAAATGAAAACATTGAACGAAAAATTCAAAAAGTTAAGAAATCAACGATAAACGAAAAAGCGAATGAAAATGAAAAAAAAAAGAAAATGAAAGGTTCACCGGGCACACATTTTTTTAGCAGATGAGAACTTTCGTTCTCATTACAATTTTTTTCATTTTAATTTCATTCATGTAATTGTAAAAAAAATCTTTGATATTCGTTTTTTCATATGATTTCTTCATTTTTCATTAATCCACTTTCGTTATTTTCGTTTAATTTTTTCGTCTCTCATTGATTTTTTTCTCGACGACAGTCAAGGACGAGCCGAAATTAAACGGACGATAGAATAATTGAACGAGAGGCCAATTTTTTTCCAGCTTCTAATAACAATAATGACCAAAGTCCCGACACGTTTTTCATTATTGTCCCACCGTGCGCGCGTGTTCTGCTCATGTTCGCGATCGTTTTCATACCGATCCTCCGCGCAAACACCGCTACTCGCACGTTTCCCCGAATAGCGTAATTTAACAGATCGATTTTTAACGCAGTCTCGCCAATCGGTAAAGACCATATTTATCGCTCTTATTTCCAAAATCCTTGAGACACAGTTTCGTGCCGAATGTTACAAGGTCTTCTCCGCCCCCGCCCCCCACCCCCCTCGCCGTCAGTCTTCCACGATCACGGGTTTTTTTTCACCTTTCTCCGTATGTTACTCTCTGTCTTTGGAGTGTCTTGAGAAACGATGATCGCGAGAGTCACGATCAGTTCCGGTATATGTGTCTCGACGACGAGGACTCTGGAAGGACTCGTCTTCCACTCACGTGCAATTCACGTGCCTTCGCGAGAACGAAGAAATATATATTTTAGGTCCGAAACACACACACACACACACACACACACACACACACACACACACACACACACACACACACACACACACACACACACACACACACACACACACACACACACACACACACACACACACACACACACACACACACACACACACACACACACCAACACACACACCAACACACACACACACACACACACACACACACACACACACACACACACACACACCACACACACACACACACACACACACACACACACACACACACACACACACACACACACACACACACACACACACCAACACACACACACACAGTTCTTCGTTAATTGTCTCTCGGTAGAAGCGTGTTTGGTACGTGCCCGGGATAGATTTTCCGTAATAAACGTTCGTGAGTCCTGTGCGAGCCACCCCCGTATGTTAAGTATATATCTCGTGGATCGGGATCCCTCGAAACTCGTGCCAAATCCCTCAGTTATTTGGCAAGAGAAACGCTAAAGAAATTTTTTTTTCTCTCTCCCCCGCTCTCGCTCTCGCGGCATTTTGCTACTGAGGAAAAAAAGTCAAAAAGATGGTCCGTTACGCGCGACCATGAGAAAGAATTTTTGGTTGATCGTGAACACGTCTTGCACTCGATTTGTGGGCCCTTTTGAAACTCAGCTGTCGAAATGATACGTCTATGTACAGAAAAAAGAATATATGTGTATAGGGTGTCCTGTTATGAATGGATAATTCTGCAACTGTCGATAGGTCAGATCATGTACTGTATGCTGGAATTTCAGTTTAGTGGAAGTCCTACGGTTTTTGAGATTATGGGATTTATGTTATGAAAAAAAAATCATCTGTTTTTGGTTTTTCGCGTGATATTTCTAGAAATGATATGAATTGGCAATAACTAAGCAACTTTTTTAACGGGAGATATACACCTAGATGGTCGAGGTCGAGGATTTAGAAGGTATGAACATTCCGTCGACCGTAGAAGACCTACACTATGGGCCTGGTATCGATGATTTCATGTGAGTTGACAAATTTCATGATTTATTCATTCGCGAATTTTCAAACGCGTTTTTCTCAAAACCACGTTTTTCAAATCGGTATCCAACATTTCTCGAAAACCAATAAACCGATTTCCTTGAGGTTTTTTGTGGTTATTCTATACATCATTATCTAGTACTTGTCATACGATTTTTTTTGCGTTACTTAGTTTTTGTTTTATAGGCAAAACAATGACTAATTTTTGGCCCAAAAATCACTATTTATGTTCAAACGTCCGCCATTTTGTCATAAATCGATATTTTCAAAATCGGCTATGACAAGTACTAGATTATAGTATCTAATTTAATAATCTTTTTGGTTTTTTTTTTCAGATGATTTTTGAAGAAACGCCAGTGGGTACCGTATACGCAGATTTTTTTACGACGCTCCAAGGATCATACAATGTCCTTGTATATTTATGATATTTTTAAATAAAGAAAATTAAACATATTTTTGAATGCATATACTTTTGGATAATTAAAACCCGAATCCAAAATATGAAATAGTTTTCCTTGAAAACACTCACAAAAATGACCTTTTTCCGGCTCTTAGGTGTATATCTCCCCTTAAGTAATTGGCACGATATGCGTAGTACAGTTTTTTACACAGCAGGATATGGAAGTCAGCTGTTCAAATTTGTTTTTTTGAAAATTCTGGATAAGATCCTTTTTTATAAAGTTTCTTTGAGATTTAAGGTTAAAAAGACGTATTTTATAGGTAAAAAAAGTAACCAAAAGTTTTTTTTTTAATCGGGTCAAAAAAAGTTATCATTTGTAGAATTGGCATGCAAAACATTAAAAGCGGATGATTTTTGTCTCGAAAACCGGGGGACGTTTACTAAACTGAAATTCCAGCATATAGTGGGGCATGATCTGACCTATCGACGTTCATAACAGGAAACTCTGTATATACCGCGTGTCTCATTTTAATCTTACACCGCATTTATAGCGAAAAATACTGCTCTAAAGTACTGTTAAAATAAAATTAATCGAAAATTCAAAATGGCGTCGTTAAGATGGCCGTAAAAAAGATGTATTTTTTAAAAATGGGATCATGGATTATTATTCCACTAAAACATATTCGATTACCCAAACGAACCTAAACAAGGGTTAGGACTCTGCGGCTCGTCACTTCCGTAATCAAACAAACCCAAACAAACTGACACGCACAGTTAGACTTTGGATTTGTTTGATAACGGAAGTGACGAGCTGCAGATACCTAATCCTCGCGCAAACAAACCCACACAAACTCACACACGGACACTTACACTAGGGATGTTGAAGACTTCACGTCCACGTGGTACATTCAGGATAGCGCAAGAATAAGAAAAAAATTATATTCTAACCTAAAAATTATGAACGTTATGAAAAAATTTTTCCTACAAAAAAGGTTAGTTTCAGCCTGATAAATGTTTTGGCGAAAAGAAGTTCATTATCCCATAAAAAATAAACATGTCAGCTATCTCAACGTGGCCACTTCGAATTTTGGACCAACACTTTTTTTTTTCGACGTCCCTCTTCGAACCCTCAATTCAAAAAAAAAATTCTCCGAAAAAATGCCCGCATTTAAAAATCTGAATAAAATCCCAAAAATGCGTGATTATATGTAAAAATTTTCAAGCTATCACCCGCAGTGGAAGTATGATTTTTTATGTGCTTTCTGAGCGATTAACGTTAAACAAATCCGAAAAATTCAAGAACCGCCTCCTTCGGACGGATACTTAAATATGTTGATACCCACAATGAATTTTTTTGACCATTTTTTAATAACCAAATCACAATCATGAACCTTGAACTGTTAGCAGTCGATTTTTCGGATTGTTTTAACGTTAATCACTCAGTAAGCACAGAAAAAATCATACTCCCACTGCGGGTGATAGCTTGAAATTTTTTACATATAATCACGCATTTTTGGGATTTTTTTTCAGATTTTTAAAATGGGGCGTTTTTTCAGAGATTTTTTTTTGACTAAGGATTGTTTCGAAAAATGTAAAAAAAAAATCAGGGTGTCTTTTAGAGTCAATGGAATCAGATTTTAAAAAATAAATCGAATTGGCGTGGGTCAGGGAAAAAGTCCACCGGAATCACGTGAAATATCTCATATGCATATATATAAAAATCAGGCATTATTCAATTTCATATCTTTCAACATTATATTGTACTCGAACACATAGTATTTTATATTTTATCCTTTGAATATGTCATAGTGAATTATACTGATGATGTATAATTTGATGATAAAATAAATAATGATGTAATAATATATTATATTTATAATGATGTAATAATATATTATATTTAATACATTATATCATATGTCAACTAAGACTCCATTATATTTATATATCACATATGCCAATTTTGCTGCTCGGTGCTGTTGTATTTATCGTTCTCCCATGTTTTCGGAAAAATATTTAACGTTTCTTTCTAAAAAATCATCCGCACGCGCTTTCGTCCCAAACACTCTATTATTTCTAATTGCTGAGCGGGGCAAACGATGCTCATTGGGATAAGTCGCAGGTCTCGAATAATGCGGTCCAGGACACCACGAATTTCAGGATATGCGGCCTTCCTAGATCTACAAAAGGGCAAGAGAGAGAGAGAGAGAGAGAGAGAGAGAGAGAGAGAGAGAGAGAGAGAGAGAGAGGCGGTCACGAGCCAAAATCTTTGGTCTAGTATTTTATTTTATTGCTCGGCAAAAGAGCTCCCGATCACGAGAGACACGCGAGTAACGTAACCGAAAAAAAGGTTTGCCAGGACTTTTTATAATTGCACGAAATGCCGGGAGACACGAAGCGGGGGAGTGAGAGAGCGAGAGAGAGAGAGAGAGAGAGAGAGAGAGAGAGAGAGAGAGAGAGAGAGAGGAAGAGAGATCGTTAAAATTCATTATCCGATTGCGGGGGAGACTCGCGAATATAATTTGCGGGTCAACCGGCGAGAAGACAAAGTGGTATAATCGATACAGGGAAACGGAACGTTCGGGATATGCAAGGTGTCCAAGTGCCGACCATTGGCCGAAAGTAGGAAATCTTTTTTATTTAACTTTTTTTGCGGACAACGGAGAAATTTAGGTGAAAAAAAACATTCCACGATTTGCAATTGCCAAACCAAGTATGAAGATCATCACATTAAGGGGTTACACCTAGCTCGTGGGTGGAAAAAAGTGAAATTTCGGTGATTTTGATTTTTGGGAAAACGTGTACAGGTTTTTGAATTTATTGATTTTTACGGTAAATATTCAGAAGCCGGGCTCCTGCTAGAATCCGGCTAATTTTGGTTTGGGTTTGTTTGGGTTACACAAACTCAAACAAACATCCAGAAATTAACCTGATTCCAGCAGGAGCCCCACTTCCGAATATTTACCATTTTTACAGTGAAGCGTGTGATTTTAAGTATCTTTTACAGTTTGTGGATTGAAAAATATTTATGAATGTGGTAGGTACAATGGTTTTCGCGGTAACTACTGCTGCTCGGAAACAAATAATCAGAAATCGTAAAATCAAACGCAATTAGTTTATGCATCCGATTATTTAGTGCTTTAACGAAGGATTTATTAAAATATTGATTTCTGAAAAATTGACCGAGGTCGAAAGCAAAAGTATCGATTATGGATGCAAAAAAACCTGCTATTTTCGTTGATATAAAAAAAACTATTCATTGTAAAAAAAAAACTGAGTTCAAGCACCGCTTTTTGATATATAAAGAAAGCTTGCACATTTTAAAGATGATCGAAGCAGTTGTCTTCGAGATATTGACTTCGAGATATTGAGATATTGAATATGAACGATTTTGAAAAAGTTGTTTTGAGAAGAAGGCGTTCAAAGTTCGCCGGTTCGCAAAACCTCCATATCCATAAACGCCCATGACTGTCTTAATTTTTAACGAATCGACTTGGAGTTTCCTGAGAATACTTTGGAAACATTATATTTTGAGAATCCGTCGGGAGCAAAAATCGCTGTTTTCAAAATTTTCAACTAAGAAATTAAGACAAGTTGCAAAAAATCCGGTATTTCCCATTTTCAAGGTCAGAGCAAATGTGAAATTCTTATTTGCTTGTTTTATATCGTTTTGGTAGCCTTCTTCAACAAGTTTTTCCTAAATAGGTAGAAAAAAAATGAAAATGAATGAAGGAGTAGATTAAAAAATAAATTATTCTATTCTTTTTGGAGTAAAATAAAAATTGGAGTAAATACTTAATTAAGTACTAATTGATTAGTACAGTAATTAAGTAGTTTCTCTGTAGTTCCGGGCATTACGTCATTTCTCTCGGGTATCCATAAATTGTGTTTAAACCGTGTAAATACAATTTAAATACTATAAAAAATCTAAATTTAAACAATAATATCAATATCCCTAATACGTAGTTAATTTAAATAGTTGAAAATAATGTAATAACAACCCAAAGAAACCCAAACCCAAAGAATAATATTAATACTACCAATATCAATTTAATATTACCAATATAAATTTAACATATTAAATTTAACAATTTAAAAAATATACTGACATTGGCATAAATAATAACCTCGAATATGATGTACATTAATCTATGTATTCCTTATTTGATCCCCGAAGGGTTACAAAGGACTTCCGTTCTCCTCTTTCCTTCTTTCATCTGCCTTGTCTGTACGTACATTTTCCTTATTCTATTTATTCTACTTAATCCTATTTGCCGCTCTCTGTCTCTCTCCTTCCATCCATTCGCCCTTATTTATGAACAGCCGTTTTTTTTCTTAATCTTGTTCGCCACGCTCCGTCCGCTTCCCTCCAAAAGTTTGTCTTTATTTATTTATCATGTACATTAATCGTAATTCAAATAAAAATCAAATTAAAAATAAAAATAAATAAAATGATATAAAATATAGACTTTAAGGGGTTAGGCCACTCTAGAGGTCAAAAAAATAGGCTTTTTGGGGATTTTTTTCAGAAAAACTACAAAATAAATCGAGATTACAAAAAAGGGTGCTTATCATGCATATCCGTGACTATTTACAATAATTTTTTTGAAGCGTTTAATTTCAAAATGGCCGCTGTGCAGCGTTTATCTCAAAACTGCATTTTTTAAGTTGGCCGGAAACATAACTCAGACAATTTTCAACCGATTCACTTGAAATCTTGAATATATCTTGAAAAATACATTGTCTATGGAAGTACGTAGGATTTTTTTTTATATTGCATAGTTCATTTGTTATTAACAATTATCGGACGATTTTTTAGGCAAATTTTTGGAAAGTGAAAAATTCGCCTAAAAAATCGTCAGATAATTGTAATCCTAGGGCCTTAAGATTATTTGAACGACCACGTGTTTAATAATTTTTAAAGTAATTCAGATAATGACGAATTTGATTAAATTGTTAAGACTGGATACAATGATTTTGTTTTCGGAACCAGCCAATAACTGTCAGTGTCCAAAGGGTACGAAACATTTTCGAACGGGGAGGTCGAACAGTTTGGTGGATCAGTCAGAGCGTGTAATTTTACGTTGTCCCATCTTTCACCTCTCTCTCTCTCTCTTACTCATGATGTCATTTACCTGAGCGTATTAGCACGCGCGCTCCAGAAAAAAGTAGAATTTCTTCGTTTTCTCAAACAAATGTACGTATCTCCGCAGGGCTCGGAATAATTTTGGCCCTAAATGTTTCGAGCACGAAGAGAAATTTTCGAAATGGCTCTCTCTCTCTCTCTCTCTCTCTCTCTCTCTCCCCCTCTCTCTTAAGGGGTTACCCCCACTTGCGATTTTGAAAAAATCGATTTTCTTTTATTGCATTTTTTTGAAGTATAAGTATCGGAATAGATGACTCTATGTAAGTTTACAAAAAAAAATATTTTCTTCGTGTAAACATTTCTGTGTAGGCATTTCTGAAGTCGGTGACCAAGATTACTCGAACACTAATGAACCGATCTTCTTGAAATTTTGCAGGCTTATTTAATACATAAAAGTGTAGTCTTTAATCGTTCGATTCTTTTTTCGAAAAAAAATGGCCGTTTTATAGCCAAAAAACGGCCGTTTTTTTTTCGTTAAAATCGAACCATTAACTTTGACTGTCCGCCATTTTGTGAAAAATGAATGTTTTTTAAAATCCTTCGATTAAAGACTAGTTTATACTTATATTTGACTAAATCCATCCGCATTTTTTTTTCAGATGATCCACTTCGCCGCAATGTTGGTCACCGCAAACCGTGCATATAAAAACATTATTTCATTGTCGGCCATTTGCCACTAAACAATGTAATATTTTTCAATAAAAAAATTACTGAAAGTTCTTCAAGATGTGTTCTTTAAGATGGTATATTGATCGATAAAAAAGTTTTGTAGTTTTCTTTAAAAAAATTCATGAAAAAGGCCTTTTTTGCGCTACAAGTGGGAGTAACGCCTTAAGAGAGAAGAGATTGCACAGTGCATCTAACATATGGGGAAATGGGTAAAAAATCATAACTCTTTTTAAATGCGGTAAACATTTTCATTTCTTATTAAAAATATATCAGATATTTCTAATCTTATAAAAAACTGTCCCATTCTAAGGTGTAGGAAGTGGAGGCGGATATACTCTTGAACCTCTTTATCAGCGTTAACCTCTTTCTTAGTTATTATTTTTCTTCTGCTGGATATTAGAGGTTCAGAAGTTATCAGAAGTATTCTCATGAGGTCTTTGTTTGAGTCCATTCTCGACACCTGTGTGTCTTGCTTTTGTTATTACTTCGTGAAATTTGTCAGAATATTGTTGAAGTTGCAATACAGAACAAATTTTTCTCAAAACTGCGCGTTTTGTGTATTCATTTTTTTAACATTTTCTATCCACACATTTATTAGTTAGTTTTTTTTATAAAACTGCCTCTCTCTGGAAAAGACATTGTAAAACAATTATTCGCAAGCAGACGCAAAAAAATGAATGTAAATATGAACCTACATTAATGTAGAAATAATTATAAGCAAAAATCTAAAAACACTTTTTGACACCTTTTTTCAAAGCCATCATCAAAGTTTAACAATGCGACAAAGTGCACTAAATTGTGTACAGTAAGTGTCAGGATCTGTAAACAACGATAGAAACAATTCAAAGCCTTATTTATAACAATATTTTCAAGAACATACCTTGACCTGCGATCGCTATAATTGATTTTCAAAACTTTCGGTATGATACGATTTGCGCGAACAACAAATGTTGAATGATAATGAATCAATTTTTATTCACATTACGAAGACCTTAAGGGGTTAGGCCACTCTAGAATTTTCGAAAAATCGATTTTTTTGATGGTCCCCTAGGACCCCAAAAATGATGTCCCAAAAGATGATGGCAGGGAAAAATCTCTAACAAGGAACATCCCTCAGGTGACTACCTTCGATTTTGTTGAAATTTGGATATGTTATAAAGCACCGAAAAGTAAGCGATACGTATTTTCTTTTATCGGCGGAAAAACGGTTTTAAGGGCTGAAACGCACCCTCAAAAATGGGGATGGTTTTCGTCGATAACGTTTTAACGGTACGAGATATTAACAAATTTTAAATTGCAACAATGTTATTTTGTGCACTATATTTTTGAGGATGAGAACGATAACGTTATCGACGAAAAACGAAAAACATCCCTATTTTCGAGGGTTCGTTTCCCCCCTTAAAACCGTTTTTCCGCCGATAAAAAAACACGTATTGCTTACTTTTCGGTGCTTTATAACATATCCAAATTTCAACAAAATCGACGGGTGTCACCTGAGGGATATTCCTTGTAAGTACTCGGTTTTCGAATTTTAGTACAAGGCCGCCTGGTCCGCAGCGAGCTACTCAAACTCCAAACGCGTTTATCTCAAAACTGTATTTTCGAAGTTGGCCGGAAACAAAACTCAGACAATTTTCAACCGATTCACTTGAAATGTTGAATATATCTTGAAAAATACATTGTCTATGGAAGTACGTAGGATTTTTTTTTTACATTGCATAGTTCATTTGTTATTAACAATTATCTGACGATTTTTTAGGCAAATTTTTCACTTTCCACTTTAGAAGTGCGCCATTTGGTAAAAAATCAATATATCGAAAAAAATCCTACGTACTTCTGTAGCAGTTATTATATATAATCGAAAAAAATTCATTGGCTCATTATAATTAAAAAATTAGAGGAGCTGTTTATCCGGCCGTGGACCCTGGAAAAACGGAGACGTCATCGCAAAAACGCTGAACAGCCGCCATTTTCAAATTAATCGCTTCAAAAAAATTATTGTATACAGTCACTAATAAGTATGATAAACACTCTTTTTTGCAATCTCGATTTATTTTGTAGTTTTTCTGAAAAAAAATCCCCAAAAATCCTATTTTTTCGGCCTCTAGAGTGGCCTAAGGCCTTAACGGAGACTTTGTCCTTGGAGTGCCATATTTCAGGTGTTTACATTTTATTTTTTTTAAAGGAAGCGAGTAAAGGTTTTTGAGTGCGGTTTTTTTCTTGCTTTTATTCATGATATACAGAACGTTAAAATTTTTTTTTTGAAAAAGAAACCAAAATGGCGGCCGTTGCAGCTCCGCGAAAGCAGGTCCTCAAATCGCGGGAGGTAAACGGCTGACATCACTCTTTGTTGATCTGAAACACAAATTCAAAGCATATTATCAATCTGTGACCCTTTGGTCATGGAATGACGGATGGGTTTTTCGTTTAGTACAATATTCGGAAAATGGCGGCAATTTAAAAAAGAAATCGAATTTACGCGTTTTTTTCGCATAAAAAGATAAATAATAAATGCAAAAATGTATCTATCGAAAAAACGATCCGTCATTCCGTGAAGACATATTTTCTGAGTATGCTCTCCAAATTTCAGGTCGATATGTTAATTACAGCGGTCAGGAGAATGTCAGCCATTTTTAAAAACGTGTTTTCGAGAAAAACGCGTTTAACGTTTTGTAATGTGTTTACACAAATGTGTTTATAATTACCGCTAATCGGCAATGCCTGGTCCATAGAGGCATCCCTCCTCTTCTTCTAGCTGCTCGTGTTGAGCTCAAATTGATTTTTTGAAAATTTCAAGGACAAAGTCTCCCTTATTTAGGGTAGCTGTAACTTGCTAAGGACGATAAACCACAGATTAGTAACTGCTTGGTATCGTGTATCGACTAATATGGTTTACAAAATAACCACAACTTGACGGAAATATAAAATTGTTTTTTTTTTCGTTTTTGTCTTACATTAGCCTCGATGTACTGTGAATCGTCGCAATTTCACGAGTGCGTAGTTGACACCCACACACCACTTTCAAAAATTCCACTCGACCAAAAAGTTCGAAACTTACCGGAAAAAAAATCGTTACTGGAGGCAGTATCGAGCAGCACCGATCCAGGCCACTACTCTGATGGGTGACCGCCCATGCGGCCCGCAGCCTAAAAAATAAAAAAACCGCATCAACAAAAAAAAACTACGAAAAAGAATTTAAAAATTGGACCATCATTCCGGAGAGCTCAATTGCAGTTTCGTTTTTCCCGTTTTTATTAGTCGAAGAAATTCTACAGCGTGAAAGGACCAACGTTAGCCGCGGGGGTGATTCTCATATGCGAAATTTTTTCTCTCCCCTCAAAAAAAAATCGAAAAGCGCCCCCCAATATGCAAATTCATGCATGCGGGAAAAAACGAACTGAAGTAAAAAGGGGCACGTGAGCACGTGTGGGTCGCGCGAGACTACTTTCCGTCAAGCACCTGTGAATTTTTTACGCAAAAGTTTCTTCGCTTTTTCGCTATTCTTTGCTCCTTTTTTTCCACTCCGTTGCGCACTTTTAACGCATATAGAGAGCTGCGAAAACAAAAGGGCCGTTTTTTCCGCCGCGAGAAAAAAAACCGGAGAGGTCCGATCGCGCTCGTAAAGCCGGCTTAGGCACACGCGTATGTATAGTCCCGGGAATGTACGAGGGCTCATCACTTTTCGATTAACGACTCCAAAACCGAAACGCCTACCGCGCGAGCGGTTTATTTAAAATTCACTAGCACGTTCGAATATATCGCGAACGTATAGCGACGATGCATGTGTGCCTCGAATATAAATATATAAATAAATAATATATATAATATCTATATATATATTATATACATATATATGTACATATATGTATGCATGTATATATATTGTATCTTTAGAGGCATTCATGTAAAGGCTTCGTTGGTGGGTTGGCTGAAAATGACTCTATCCAGGAATTCAGCTTGCGGCTAAAGTGCAAACGAGAAAAAAATTACAAAAAAGTAAGAAAAAGGGGAATGAAGTTTCGAGAAAGGTGCGAAGATGTGTTTTACACATTGCTCTCCTCGAAAGCCTTTCTCTCTTTCTCTCTCTCTCTCTCTCTCTCTCTCTCTCTCTCTCTCTCTCTCTCTCTCTTTCTCTCTCCCTCTCCTCTCTTTTGCTATGTGCTGGTGCATCGTTAAACGTATAATCTTGCATGTTGTATTTAGGCTTTTCTTTAATTTTGGTTTAGAAAGACGTTTATATTCTTGTTGGGAACTTTTGCGCATATATAAAGGGTGTCTCAAAATGACCTGACATTTAAATTTATTAATAAAACGTATTATTTATTTGAAAAGTACGAAAATGTTCATTTTAACATAAGGTACAAACATGGAGGTTATGTGTGGAACACAATATCGAGTAAAATAAGCGAGGATACATAGACATATTTATACAGGGTGTCCCAGAACTGAATGCGTTCCCTGAAATAGGGGGTTGGGGGTGAAATTCTGAGTCGATTGATATAAGCATGTGTGGGTCTCAGATCAAACCCTGAATTATTATTAATTTTTAAAGGCGGACCAATCAGGTGTGGCCGATGAGCCGGCGTACGTCGGTAAGCGATACGCCCGCTTATCGGCCACACCTGATTGGTCCGCCTTTGAAAATTAATAATAATTCAGGGTTTGATCTGAGACCCACACATGCTTATATCAATCGACTCAGAATTTCACCCCCAACCCCCCATTTCAGGGAACGCATTCAGTTATGGGACACTCTGTATATGGAAATAGATAATAAAATATTCGTTCGTTTATTTGTTACAACTCAAATTTTTCTTCATTTAAGTGAATTGTCCCTCTCCGGCTATTGATTATCGGATGATTTTTCAATGTCAATCTAAAACGGAAAAAATCAATATTCCGAAACAAATAGAACAAAACATTCACCCACGATGGGACCGGCGGCAAAAATCTTTAGGTCCAACAAATGTGTTTTGACAATTTTTTCGAAAAAAGTCAAAATAGGTAATCAGCTCGAAAGAAAATATTTTCAGCTTTAAACTGAACAAAAAAAAATTGGAGACCATAACTTGATTTTGATTGTATATATTCCCGAAAGGTACGTTCAAAAAAGAAAATTTTGAAAAAAAAAACATCGTACATGGTCCTTTTTTGAGGAAGTTGTGGGCATTAAAAACAATCAAGTTTTGAGAGAAATTCATTTTTTTTAAGAATTGACAATTTTTTTACATCAAGGAAGCTTCTGTCATAGAGTACAATAACACTTAAAAAATTCAGCCGAATCGACGGGTGTCGAGTCTAAAAGTGGCCTATTTGGTATGGAATGCCCCATATACATATATAAATTTCGACACGTATACATTGTATGAACATTGCAGAGAATTATTAAGTATGGAATCGCGTGAAGCATCCGGAGAGCCGTGTCCGGTCGCAAAAAGTCACAAAAAGTACAATGCATAGATATATACATAACACGATATCCTTGTTCTTTTAACTGCCAAAAAGGCAACCACACACGCCGGCTCTCGAGCAATCGTGCACGTGATACATCTTGCTTTTTTCTCTTTTTTTTCCATCACTTACTATTATATATTTCCTTCAATATTCGCGAAAGGTGTGCGCCCCGTAAGACAGATTTGACGATAATCGCGCGTCGCCGACTAAAATAAAAACAAAGAAAAAAAAAACAAAATAAAAAATCCAAAATTACGATAATGATAGGCAATTATTATACTCGAAGGCAATCGGCGTGTTCTATCTATCGGATAAACTCTCGCCTGCGACATTGAAGCTCCCGTGGTTGCTGAGCTGCAACAAAAGAAGAAAAAAAAGATAAAAAAAAAAATCGGAAATTGTCATCTCCGATTATTTTTAAGATTTCTCGATCTCGTAATGAGGGGCCTCCGTGTTCTTTGAGCGCTTCGGCGAGTACGGAAGATGTGAGCCTGGGAGGAGTGGAAGGGAGACGGTTTCAGAGACTCATGTATGAGAGGGGCGAAGGGGAGGGGGTGTTCAAGAGGCACGTGCGCGCGCCCCGCCGCGACGCCTCACCTGTGAGAATTACGGGCCCATTATGTAAATTCAACGGCTAATCGAATACGAGCAATTAGTACACGACGACATTTCATTAAAATATTATTCTGATATGAAGAAAGTGAAAAATAAAAATTCTATGTTTTGAATCTTTGTTATTATTATTATTTGTTGAAAAATATTATTATTTGTTGAAAAATGTTATTATTTGTTGAAAAATGTTATTATTTGTTGAAAAATATTATCATATGTTGAAAAAGATTGTTATTATTTGTTGAAAATATCATTATTGTATATTATTATTATTATCATATATTATTATGATTATACATCATTACTATTATTACTGTATATTATTATTATTATTATCATATATTATTATTGTGATTATACCTTACTGCTATTATTATACATTATTATAATAATTATACTATCATTAATATTATTATACAAATTGATTACTTCATCATTTCGCGAATCTAGAATTACAGTAATTTGGACAAACATCCGTTTTACTTTCGGCTCTCTCAATTCGTATTAGGAATCGATTTAATTTAAAAAATTGCAGGTTGGGGTCTCAATCCCGAAGCCGAAGGTTACGACCGACGATACAAAAAGGTTCACCTCAGAAAACGAGTGTATCGAGCGCGAAAGAGATAGAAATATATTTTTTTTTCACAGACAAAAATATAATGCCCGATTAACTTGTCTTCGTTTTTTAATTGCCCTTGGAATTGAATGTCATCTATGGAAGATTGAGTATTGACAATGAGGATTGAGATTTTAAAAATCAGCTGAATAGTCGAAAGAAAAAAATTGGGGCGTTTTTAATTTCCAGACTTATGTTGATGGATAGAATTAGTCAATGGATAAAGTGTTAAAATCGTGAATAATTTGATAATTATTTGGGTTGTTTAGTTGAGTGATATTTAATTGATTGTAATTATTATTTCCTGGCATTGAGATGAATTTTCTGTGGGATGCGCATACATGCCCTAAATGTTTTTATAAGCAGTGGGGAATGACACCCTTAGGGGTGCGATCACTTCACCCTCGTGGATCTTTGGTGTCCTGGAAAAGGACCTCGATGCCAGGACGTTTCCCCTTCTATTTGAATACAGGATAAATATATATATACATACATACATATATATATACATACATATACATATACATACATATATATATATATATATATATATATATATATATATATATATATATATATATATATATATATATATATATATATATATATCGTACTTTTTCGGATAACGAATCTCCCCCCGGTTATAACTAGGGGTAGCTACCCACTCGACCTCACGCATTGTCCTCCCTATACCAGCAGGAGTCATCCATTAAATCGACAATCGACATCCTGACATCCAACGTGACGCTTTATCGGACCTGCTGATCTCACGTTTCCACGATTCTTATACTTCGGAATAATAATTTCATGTCCGATCGTTTACTTTACCCTCGAGCGATCACGAACCTTTGCAATTATTGATAACTAAACGCGAATGTTTATGCCTCCATCGGAACATATAGGTTTCTTTTTTTGACGAAATGAAATATGTGCTCGAGTCTAGGATGTAAGTGAAATGAAATCAGCGAGAAGAGTTAAGTTGCAAAGAGGATATATATATATATATATATATATATATATATATATATATATATATATATATATATATATATATATAACCTAAACATACCCAAGCTAAGTGTTATCGGCATCAAATTCGCAATTTTCGTTGGAGTCCGTTGTAATCGACCGAACCATGGGGTTCGAGACGAATTTCATTGAATATCAAACAAAAATCTGGAAGTCTGAAATTCAATTGAAAGATTCGTGCGAAATTGAAGCTTGCATCAAATTGAAATGCAAGTAGTTTTAAAATGGAATCAATTTTTTTATTTATCTTTACAGATTTTGGTTAAGAAAATCGCTAGGACCTTTTTTTAGGTTACGTATCCAAAGAAATTTGCTGAAAAGTTTATGTATAATAATAATCATATACTATAGAATGAAAATAAATATATAAATAATGAACAAATAGGGTAATTACGGGAGAGTTGGCTATAAGGGAAAGATGACCAATAGAAATGTTTCATAGAACCGCGCACTAGATTTCTCCTGTTACTGCTTCATTCGCTTCGCGTCGGGCGCAGGTGTAAGCATACGGGCAAAAGTTTGGCCAAAAAAAATGTTTAATAAGTCAAATGATTTTTAATTGTTCCGTAAACTGCTACATTTTTTCGAAGGTTTTATGTTTTACATTGTGATGATGTTATTTTGCAAAAGTAATGGTTGCTTTTGTATTTCTTGAATAGTTCACGAACAGTGGTTTGTTACAACCTCAAGATTTCGCATGTATTGTTTCTACTTGTTTACATTTTAGATGTGGCCATCTCTCCCGGGAGATTAGGAGAGATGGCCGCGTACAGTCGGTGTATGACAGGGTTGCAAATAATGCATTGCTTTTTGTAATGCATTAGCGTTTCGATTACTCATTACTTTACATTTTGTAATGAAACAAAATTTCATTGCCCATTACATTACATTCGGTAATATAAAAAATTTGCATTACACATTACATCACATTTTGTAATGCAAACAATTGCCATTACTCGTTACATTGAATTTTGTAATGTCAAAAAATTTCATCACTCATTGATTTAAATCTTGTAATGTAAAAAAATTTCATTACTCATTACATTGGAATTTGTAATGTAAAAAATTTCCATTCCTCATTACGTTACATTTTGTTATGTGAAATATTTTCATTACCCATTACAGTGTAATGCGTAATGGAAATTTTTTACATTACAAAGTCCAGCAAAGGATTTCAGAGGCAGCGATCTGAAATTTGGTGGAGTATTTCTACATACCCTTAACTCAAAAAAAAGCAAAAACCTGTGGCGCCCCTGCATTTGTTATAATGTTATTACATGATAAACAAAAAAGTGTAAAAACAGGCATTTTACACACTTTTAAACAATAAGTTTTATGATGTAAAAAAATTCAAAAAAATAGCAAAAGTAAACAGTTTTGTAGGGGGCAATCCAAGCTTTCCAACGATCTCAGTCTGGATACTGTGCGATGATTCGGACCAGTGTTATGACAGGGTAAAGTGGAAAAATGCATTGTTTTATTAAGCTGCGATAACTTGGCTAAAAAAAATCGCACAGAGATTTGTAAAAAAGAAAATTGTAGGGGAAGCTACAAGCTTTTGAATGGTCGGAACAGATTTTTGAAAAAAAAATTCTGTTCCCCGTGCACCTTGTCAAACTTGAGCAAATTTTTTGATTTTATGTTTCGTTTTGTTTAGCAACAAATATCTTTATTAAAAAAAGACGATACATGTTTTTAATAATCAGATTATTAAAGTTAAAGGTTGACGCTACAAAATGTATTTTTTATTTTTTATCCGATCAATTTTCACTGAGTTACAGCCGTTTGAAAAAGGGCTATTTTTCGTAGAAAAAAAGTGATCCTGTAATTTGTGTGTAATTGTAAAAAATATTTTCTTCTTAGTGTAGAAGAAAATATTTTGGTATCTATTTTTCTTATCGAAGAAAAGAAAGAATGAGTATCCCAAAAAACAAAAATATAATATCCAATATCCAATATCCAAGAAAAAATAATATCCAATTTTCAAGAAAACAAGAACATAATATTCATACCCAAGAAAAAAGAATAGCCACGAGACTAAAACGCAAAAAAATAATAAAATTCCAACTATCCACGACCCAAAGCAAAATGACAATAACGAACAATCCCATCAATGTTGTCCATTCCAACAGCAAACTCAGCTCTTTCCTCAGAGTGTACATCGAAACGTTTTTCACACCAAGCGTTGATCACGTAGTCGCCGATTTCACATTCTGATTCGTCCAACCCACCAGCAGTCATTTGCGCAAGGGTTTGTTAACTCACCCTGTGGAGATCGCCTGGCCACACGTCGTCAGTGCTCGGCGAGCAAAAGCTGCTAAACGGCATCAGTTCACGCGTCAAGTGGCTCGGATTAGGAGCTATTGTTCGCAAGCAGTCGATCCGCACATACATAGAATGTCCCCCTAAATATGTGTTAAGAGTTTAGGTTGGACGTATGTCGCCTGTCAGGCGACACTTCGTTTAGGTGTGTCGTCTCTAATCCTGAGGTGTATCGTATGTCACGTGGCGGGTAATCCCCGCTTTGTGGCGGATTACCGGAAGGATTGGCCCACTCTGCTGCAAATAGATAACGGATGTGTGTCTAAGTCCTCGGCTATTGTCAGCCCTCATAGGTCGGCCCCGTTTGGGGAAAAAAACCACCCCCAACTTGGCAAAGTACTGGTAGCGTTTCCGAAAGGTCCTGACCGAAGGTCCTCACTGCGAGTCGCACGATCGAAAGATTTCGCATGGACACGAGCTGTAATTGGATCATTTTTATGGGACAATGATTTTGCCGGATGGGCGACGATGTGATCCTGGCGAAAGTTCTGAGAAGGTCCTGCGAAAGGATAGGGGCTGTTTGGGTTTGGAACTTGATGATTCGTGAATTGGTTTCTACATCTATGTGGGTGCATTTCCGTTTTTTTTAAAGGGGCTACAAAGCTTTTTAAAGGGTGGCACAAATTCGAGCTCTATTTTTTTCCTTCGTCTCACCATCCAATCATCTTCTTTAAGGCGTTACCCCCACTTGTAGCGCAAAAAAGGCCTTTTTCATGAATTTTTTTAAAGAAAACTACAAAACTTTTTTAATCGATCAATATACCATCTTAAAGAACACATCTTGAAGAACTTTCAGTAATTTTTTTATTGAAAAATATTACATTGTTTAGTGGCAAATGGCCGTCAATGAAATAATGTTTTTATATACACGGTTTGCGGTGACCAACATTGCGGCGAAGTGGATCATCTGAAAAAAAAATGCGGATGGATTTAGTCAAATATAAGTATAAACTAGTCTTTAATCGAAGGATTTTGAAAAATATTCATTTTTCATAAAATGGCGGACAGTCAAAGTTAATGGTTCGATTTTAACGAAAAAAAAACGGCCGTTTTGTGGCTATAAAACGGCCATTTTTTTGCGAAAAAAAAATCGAACGATTAAAGACTACATTTTTATGTATTAAATAAGCCTGCAAAATTTCAAGAAGATCGGTTCATCAGTGTTCGAGTAATCTTGGTCACCGACTTCAGAAATGCCATTTTGAGAAAAACGCGTTTAAAGTTTCAATTTCAGTTTACACGAAGAAAATATTTTTTTTTGTAAACTTACATAGAGTCATCTATTCCGGGCCCATACAGAAGTATGGGCCCGGATACTTATACTTCAAAAAAATGCAATAAAAAAAAATCGGTTTTTTCAAAATCGCAGGTGGGGGTAACCCCTTAAAGAAAAAAAAATGTCACGGTAGCTGCGAGCGGTAAAAAAATATTTAGAGGTCTCTCAAGCGTCCAAGAAATTCAAATTTTTATTTGAAAATTGATTTGGTAAATATCTACAAGTGGGACTCCAGCAAGAAAAGAGGTTTAGAAATTTTGTGCCGAGTCGATGTATTTCTGGGCACTTTATTTATAATATTCAAGTCGGGGGAAGACACTTTCAACCCTTATTTCAACCCCCAAACGCTTTTTTTACTTTTTTAAAGGTATGGAGGAAACGGGTTTGGTGACATCAATGGGTCAAATGACATGGGTTTGGGTTTGTTTGGATTTGTTTGGGTGCAAGTCAAATTAGAGTAAGCATACAAAAAACGTACTTCCAAAATCGAATATTTTCCGGAAATTTTTTTTTTCTTAATAAAATACCCCTCCCCTATCATAAAAAACATATTTTCATACTGCAGAATAGCCCCGAACACGTGAAAAAAATTTTTGGAGCCGATTAGGGCTGGAGCCCCCTGTAAATATTTACCATCGATTTTTTTCTCGTCCTCTTCTCACCCATGAATTTTATGTTTTATCATTTTGAAATTAACCTCGCGAAAGCTTTAGTCGGCCAATAAATATTTAATGGTCGCTGAAGGTTTTCAACATTTAGAATTACCGGCAAAAAATAATTTTTTGTAACATAAAAACAAAATAAACAGTCAAATGCTACATTTTCTGAATAATTTATTATAATAATTTGTAACAAACACCAATTAGACGATATGTGTTATTATGTATTATTATATCGTGGCGTCGCTCGTCACAAAATACAGCTACGATTGGTCCGCAGTTTGTCTATCGAGACCAACTGTGGGACGCATTACGATGCGAGGAAAACAGCTGCCATTTCAGTTTTACGAATAAAACGACCTATAATTTTGTTTACGGACAAGAGCTTTAAATAATTATTTCATGAGAACAAAGATTATAATTCTTGGATTAGAAGTATGAGGTAAATTTGAAAAATCAGTTTCTAAAGAAACAAAGATTAATTGTTTTGAAAATATTGCAAAGCGTCCAATTTATGAGTGAGAAAAGTAGAAAAAAATGGCGAAAATTGGAAATTTCAAAGCTCTTGAGCGACCACTAAATATTCATTCGCCGGCTAGAGCTTTCTTGAGGTCAATTTAAAAATTACAAAGAAAGTCCATAGGTGAGATTCGGACGAAAAAAAATCCTTTTTTTAATGAAAATTTAAATTTTTCGAAGGCTTGAGCGACCTCTAAATATTTTTTTACTGCTCCCAGCTTTTGCGACAATTTTTTTTCTTCAAAGCAGATAATAGGATGGTGAGAAAAAGGAAAAAAATAGAGCTCAAATTTGTGCCATCCTAGACTACATCTACCTAGAGGCCCGAAAAAATGGCCCAATTCTGAATGTTTTTCTTCGAAACTATTGGTGAAGACGAAACGCATTGTTTTTTAACACAAAGGTAATTTAGAACCTGAAAAGAATCACCAAAAAAAAACAGAAAAACAACAAAAACATGGCCGCCGGCAGATGATGACATTTTTGCCGCGACTTTTGGCGGTGGACAATCTCCAGCTCAAACGGTCCATCCGAAATCTAAAAACCAAACGGGTTATTCAAGTTAACAATAAGTACAAGTCGTTGACGATCGTCGATTTTTGAAATAATTTTCTTCTACAACGTAGCGACGAATGGAACCTCGAGCGTTCAAAATCTCCGAAAAAACTCGTCATGTCTACGTAACTATTAAAAAATTAAGATCGATTTTGAAAAAGCGAAATCGTCAACGACCTTCAAATGTTTCTCATCGTATTTTCTATAAATTTGAAAATAATCCATCAAGTGGTTCTCGAGATATCATGTCCACCGACTTTGAAAACAGTGTTTCGAGAAAGACGCGTTCAAAGTTTGAAGTATGGTACTGCTATCGCTCGCCCGGCTGATTATTAAAATCTGTAGTTCATTCGATTTTGGGAATATTTCAATGGAATTTTCAGGGAATAAAGCTAAATGGTGATACTTTCGAAAATAATTTTTTTTGAAAAATGTAAATTTTTGACCCACCTAAATGTATCTTACGAACCGAATTCATTATCAGTCGCTTTGACTTTCCAGTACAGCGAGCAAAAAACTTGAATTCATCCGCGGAATTGATGAGCCTCAAGTATGCGTCCTTTTCACATGTTTTTTTCTTTCTTTTTTTTTCGGGTTGCCTCATCTCGGCTGAGAACATCAGGAGCGATGCGTTCCTTTCGCGAGCGAGTTCGAACAATTTTAATTCCTCAATCGTCTGATCTCAGCGTTCACTTTTACCCCCCCCCCCCCCCCGCCCTTTCTCCCCTGTGCATAACCCTTTTACGGATCGGCGTTTCACATTCGGCCCAAATAATTGGGCAAAACTGGCTTCTGGCGAATAATTACTCGGAGATGATTGAAGGCACGACGTGGAGGACCACCTTTATGGTTAAGGGACGTCCCGAAGTCCGAGAGGGAGGAGAGAACCTCTCGACGAAATCCGAGAAACGAAACCGCGAGCGTTGACAAGAGATATCGGACATGCGACTTCTCGATGGGTAATTCATAATGGTAAATTGAGGCGAGACATATATTTAGACAGGAAAAAATAAGCAATATTGAGGGATTTTTTAAACTAAGAAATAATTATTCTACAATTATCAAACTTTAGGTATACTTTGATAGTATATTTAAGTATACAAATTTAATTGTATTGCATAGTTCATTTGTTATTAACAATTATTTGACGATTTTTTAGGCAAATGTTTGGAAAGTGAAAAATTTGCCTAAAAATCGTCCGACAATTGTTAATAACAATTGAAATATGCAATGTAAAAAAAATCCTATATACTTCCATAGACAATGTATATTTCAAGACATATTCAACATTTCAAGTGAATCGGTTGAAAACTGTCTGAGTTATGTTTTCGGCCAACTTAAAAAATGCAGTTTTAAGATAAACCCTGCACAACCGCCATTTTGAAATAAATCGCCTCAAAAAAATTATTGTATACAGTCACTGATATGTATGATAAACACCCTTTTTTGTAATCTCGATTTGTTTCGTAGTTTTTCTGAAAAAACATCCCCAAAAAGCCTATTTTTTCGGCCTCTAGAGTGGCCTATCCCCTTAATAGTTTTTGAGCAATCCTGCACGCCAATTTCCATAATGCCGTTTTGAGAAAAACACGTTTGAAGTTCACGCCCGCTCCGAATCCGAGCGGTGAGGCACAGCGTTGACGAGCTGTAAGAAGTTTTTCGAATTTCGCTTTGAAACTTTGGAAAAATATTCTACATATATAGTTCTATCATTGAAAGAAGAAAAAAGAGAAATCGATTTTTTGTTCGTTGTAAATGTATATCCCGCCTTAAGGCGAAACGATTAAGCCGATGGTGAAATCGACCGAAAAGTTTTTCGAACTTTTCTCGAAAATGCCTGGAGCCAATGACTCGAAATTTTCACAGTCGGAGTCTCGTTGGAGATGAAAGGACCTGGCACTCCCGGATATTCGTTCTTTGGAAACGAAAAATGACACTACGGTGTTTCAGCCTTGGAAATGAAAAACTAAAGATTACAACTAGGGAGTGTATCGGAAAGAGGTCAGTAAATGAACTTCCGGTTGGGTTAAGCGCAAATCGAAGACTCTATCGACCTAGCCACCAAAGTAACGCACGTTTTGGTACCCGAATCGTTGCATTGCGAGCAAAAATGGCGGAGAAAAATGGTGAAAACTGCCATGCAGGCGATTTTTGATAGTCATGAATAAATACTATGTACGTATCAGTCTCAAGTGTAGCATCGAATAGGAATTGACGTTCCGTCAATCAACACCAACCTACTCCAGCAACATGCACTTCCGGTATGGCCCTTGCCCGAAGGGACTACCATCCTCCCTGGCCCGTTGGCCGAATTCAATAAAGCGCAATTTTTCCGCTTTCGATGTCAAAGGGATCCTATAAATTTGAGCACTGGACGAACACGCTTGACATCTCGAAGACAGTCGTATAGTCCAGTAAAAAAGACGAAAACCCAGCACTTTTTAGCGTAGAAGATGAATTTTTTTACTAAACGTAGATAGTCGCATACTGAAAGCCACCCCAATAAAATGTTATCCCTCAACTCGCCCCAACCCTAAGAAATAGGGGTTGAAAACTTAAAAACCGCCGTATCTCGATAATGAATAGCCCGATCAAAAAATGTTTCAAATAAAAGTTGTTTGGAATAATAAAATACGTATAAAGTTATCCGACGTCCAATCCCCTATCCTTAAAACTAGCGGCACAAAATCACGAGAGCACCACACGCATCAACCCCGAATTTTCGAATCGCTTTTGTGTCGCTATTTTCAAAGACAGAGTGTTGGACACCAGACAACTTTATACGAATTTTATTACTCCGAATAACTTTTGTTTGAAACCTTTTTGCATCGAACTATTAATTATCGAGATACGTCGACTTTTAAGTTTTCAACCCCTATTTCTTAGAGTTGGAGCGAATTGAGGGACAACATTTTATCGCACTTACTTTTAGTATGCAACCAGATCTACCTCCAGTCAAAAATTCACATTCAACGTTAAAAAGTGCTGGCTTTTTGTCTCTTTTACTGGATCAGTAGGTTCTTGTGCCCTCGGGTACCTGCGCCTTCGTACTGTCTCCATCGTAAAATTAATCACTGCGTTCAACTGTTCCATTATTTTTTTCCCACGTGGGCTAGTAAAATGGACATTTTTTCCTCGCTATACGATTCGTCGTTATTTTCGCGAGGATTTATCGTTCCCGCGCTCCGAGTCCGAGGGCTAGCCCTGTGAGGACCAAGCCGAGGAAGATAAAGAGAGAGAGAGAGAGAGAGGGAAAGATGATGCTCGGAGGCCTCGTTGAATGCCCGAAACTTCTTGCCAGTCGCTCTTTGACAAGTGGGTAAGTTTTTGCTCGACTGTCGGGATGCGTCCGCGGAGAATACTTGGTTGACTCTCTCCCTCTCTCTCTCTCTCTCTCTCTCTCTCTCTCTCTCTCTCTCTCTCTTTACTCTTTCTCTCGCTCAATCGTTTTCCAGCTATACAGCTCCGCGGCTATACAGGAACGTTGAACCGCAACTTACTTAATTGATATTGCCGGTCCCTGGGATTTTTAATCCGTAATAAATTTCGATCATGCGCCCAAGATTTATGAAGTTAGCGTGTGGCTACCGCGTCTTGGAGTAAATATATCGAGGCCAGCCAGAAAGAGAAGAGAGAATGGCAGCATATATATATATATATATATATATATATATATATATATATATATATATATATGGGAGTAAAAATATTTCGAGGCCGTTATATCCATGCAATGTCGTCTATCAGCCCACCTGGCTGTTTCGAGGACGGTCCTCAAAGTTCTCCTCAACCGACTCGTTGATTTCGAGCCCTTTCCACAAATATGCTTCCACCCATCTAAAGGTGAGTTCCAAGCCATCGGGTTTTCCGCAGTGTTGACTATGGGGACTATTGGCTACTTCGGGGACGGTCCTCGAAGTTCAATGTCCTCGAAATCACCATTCGCCATATACATATGGCCCTCAGAAAACAATGAGCCGCGATTCGACCCGGCCTGTTTCGGGGAGAGGGAGATCGAGCATGTATCCATCTTTTTAGCTCCGTCAGTGAATTTCGCAATTGGAGTTAAGAGCTTTATGGCGGAGCTCTCTGTCAGAGTTCGCGAATTTACGAGATCGAAAGACTGCGAGAGTGAATTCGATTTTTCTCTCTCTCTCTCTCTCTCTCTCTCTCTCTCTCTCTTTCTCGCGAGATTATTCGGCGTGCGCCAAAATCGGAAATTCACCGGAGAGTAAAACGCGTCCTTTAGCGCGTCACTCTTCTCCTCGTCGTTTCAGGCTCGGCTGTAAGCCATCGCGATTGGCGTTTATTTTAATCCACCTGTCGAAATGAATGTACGGTGTCGGAAGATGTATCGTTAGCTGGCAAGCAAAAGGGCCCAAGTGACAGGACACGGGGGTCGAATCGCGGCTTGCCTTTTCTCTCCTGACGCCCCCTCTGCTCCCTCCCGCAGCCGCTGTCGATCTTCCGTCCGCCCAATCGACGTATGTATATGTATATGTATATATGGAGAAACGAATGTGCGCGATACTTATTCACCTCGACGCGACCGTCGATCGGCATACCCGTCACGTATAAGGGCGTCTGTCACGCGATATACCATATATATTTATGTTAGAGAGCCACCCTCTCTTTGGCTTCTTTTCGCGTTCTCTCGTCTCCCTTGACGTGGATCTTGACGACGAGGAGAAACAAACTCCTGGGGCTGTGGCTACCTCGAGGCGACACGCGAGAGCAAATCGTTGCGAATTCCTCGTGGAAACTGCGCGCTCTCTCGATCTCTCTCGCTTTTTGGTCCTCGATTTCTCTCTGTCTCTCTCGCTCTTTGATACACAAGCTGTCTCTCTTTTTCTCTCTCGCTGTTTGGTTCTCTGTCTCTCTCTCTCTCTCTCTCTCTCTCTCTCTTGCTTTTTGGATCCTGTCTCTCTTTTTCCCTCTTTTCCTCTCTTGCTTTTGAGTTCAATCGACTTTTTGGTCTTCAATTTGACGTTCGATTGACTTTTAGGTCTTTAATTTTATGCTCGCTTGACTTTTTGGTCAATTTAACGTTCGATTGACGTTTTGGTAAATTTGACGTTTCATGGACTTTTTGGTCTTAAATTTGACGTTTGATTGACTTTGTGGCCTTCAATTTAACGTTCGATTGACTTTTTGGTCAATTTGACGTTCCATTGACTTTTTGGTCTTCAACTTGACGTTCCGTTGACTTTTTGATCTTCAATTTGACGTTTAATTGACCTTTTGGTCTCCAATTTGACGTTTCATTGACTTTTTGATGTTCAATTTGACGTTAAATTGAATTCTCGGTCGTCAATTTGACGCTCAATTTATTTTTGGCCTTCAACTTGACGTTCCATTGACTTTTTTGTCTTCAATTTGACGTTTAATTGACCTTTTGGTCTTCAATTTGACGGTTTGTTGACTTTATGATGTTCAACTTGACGTTTAATTGGATCTTTGTCCTTCTATTTGACGTTCAATTGACTTTTTGGTCTTCAAATTGACGTTCCATTGACGTTTTGGTTTTCAATGTGACGTTCGATTGACTTTTTGGTCGTCAATTTGAAGTTCCATTGACCTTTTGGACTTCAATTTGACGTTCGATCGATTTTTTGGTCGTCAATTTGACGTTTAATTGATTTTTAGTCGTCAAATTGACGTGTCTTAGTGTGGAGCAACTATAGTTTTATTCATCTCTTTTCGTTGGGTGTTAACTTCGAAGAAATTCATTGATTCGAGTCGAACAGACGTTTCAGTGGAGTATTTATTGATCTACCGAATGATTTGTTGGATTCGAACGAAGAAGAGCGCGATGTGCGTCACTTTCCGAGCTGGAACATCCTGTCGTGCAGTGATCAAATTGCCAATAACCTCGGAAACTGAGCTTCACCACTTTCCTCAAATATTCAGTCACGGCTTTGAATTTTAAATCGTCATTTCAGATTGGTCTGTTCGCGCTGACAAGCTTCAAGATTTCGCGGGCATCATTTTTTTCGACGGGATGAATCGATTGATCAGACGCGAATGCAGTTAATACAGCGACAAACAGACATTTTCCTACCGGAAGCAGAGCTCTTGTGGTAAAATACAATCCTGATTAATGGAAGGAGGTCGGAGTGGTCCAGTTGATTCAAATGACGGTTGATGAATTTTTCTTCAATGAACCTCAACAAATGCCTATGAGGTATAGATTTATTCTGTAGATGCAAATTTTTGATAAAATATATAATTAAAGGGCAAACTTATGCATTTTTATATTTTAATATTGTAAATAAGAAAAACTTTAGTGTTACTACCAGCTTGAAAAAGTATGACATTATCGATGATTATTATGAAAACGCTGCGTCAGCGAATGTTTTATCCAACTCAGAATGAAATTTTGAGTAATTTATCATTTTGTCTATTTATATTTCTGACACGAGATTATTTATTATAACCATTACTTAACCCTTAGTGGTCACACTTA
>OX101789.1:45138979-45211290 GCA_944452715.1 Ophion slaviceki | reverse complement strand
ATGCTTCAATTTTCGTTTAAACCTATCATTGATATTTGGACACAGGGTGCTTCTTGAAATGACCTTTATGCAAATATGCTTACGTTTATCCAAAAATGATTTTCAAGACATTAGGCTTTACATAATATTGAATATGGAGACGATTGGCTAATCTGAAGACGGTCCTCGAAGTCGAATGCCTTCAAAATCAACTTCCCCCATTTATAAATATATATGTAAATATGTACATTGGTTACCGTTTGGGGTAATTGTCGTCTATGGCCAGGTCGACGACGACGACCGAGAGGACGACGATGACGGAAGTGTCAGATTAGAATCTGAGATGCTCCCTGCTCGAAACACGCGATCCTTCACCCCTCTGGTCAACTAATACATACATACATACATACATACACACACACACACACACACACACACACACACACACACACACACACACACACACACACACACACACACACACACACACACACACACACACACACACACACACACACACACACACACACACATATATATATATATATATATATATATATATATATATATATATATATATATATGCGTATGTGTATACGTCGAGGGTTAACCTTACGTATCGTACCGTACCAGAATCGTGGGTAACACGTAAGGTCGTAAATGGACACGGGGGGACGCGCAAAGTCACCGGGGCTAAGGCCCTTCACTCGCGACGGATACAAGTACTCGTATCTGTACATCTACCATACGGGAACATGGCGAACAACAAGCACGGGCCGAAGCATCGTCGCTATTGTGTGTGTCTGTGTGTGTGTGTGTGTGTGTGTGTGTGTGTGTGTGTGTGTGTGTGTGTGTGTGTGTGTGTGTGTGTGTGTGTGTGTGTGTGTGTGTGTGTACGCGATGCGCGAAGGGTCGCCGAGGTCTCGCGCAACCCTTCCGATGGGGGTTAAACGGAACTCAAGTGGCCGAGACAGTGGTACTCCGTCGACGTTTTTTTGGTCACTTCCCTTGTCCATTTTTTTCACTACTCCTTTTTCATTTTTATATTCGCGAATGTTCGATACAAAAAAATGAATTTTTTAAATATTATTGATTTTTGGGGTGTGGGTCCAATGAGGAATGTTCACTGACCCAATTTCGGCTGGTGTGACTGCTCGCATTGGCCTGTGGCATGTCATAGGTGCAGCAAGGAGGAAATATTCAGCGAAATCGCTCGTCGCAATCTTATACGGAAATTAAAAAAAATTAATTTATACAAATTTATTTTAAAAAATTGATTTCATATAAATATATTTTAAAAATTCTATAATCGTATTGTAAATTTAATAATTAATTCTTACCAGTTTATAAAGAATTTTTTTTCATTTTCATACAGAAATGAGCAAATTACGTTTATACAAATTTACACAAACTTTCTGTTTATTTCATTCAGAAACAAAAAAATTCAATTCACACAAAATTATTTTAAAAATATTTTTACTTTATACAAAAACAAAAAAAATTCATATAAATTTATTCAAACTTTCTCTTCACTTCATACAGAATTCAAATAAATATTTTCACAAACTTGCAAAAACGTTCTCCTCATTTCACACAGAAAAAAACACATCAAACTTACCCAAATTGATAAAAAAAACTTCATTTTTATTCAATACAGAAACAAAACAAAAAATATCCGCACAATTACATTCCTCCCCCATAAAATTGCTCCGAGCCCGAGAGATCGCGTTTCGGGCACTCGTTTGTCGCGAGAAGAAATTGAAAGAAAAAAAAACAATTATTGACGACCTCTCATCAAGTCCCGTTCCGCTCAAGACGCTCATGACTCCCTCTCTCTCTCTGACGAACGTGAGAAAAACCGCCCCCCTGGCGGGTGGCTGGCCACGATCGAGACTTCATACATATATGCACTGATGCACCCGTATCTCGGGCGCGTACCTTACAGACACGCACGCCGCGTATTTACTTCGATTTACCGCAAAAGTGATGACCGATCTTAAAAATCTGTCGGTAGGCGCGCGTATAACATTTCCATCGCGTTACCATAAAATTATCCCGCCGCGTATCGCGACCGTATCGCTCGTCTTGCCCCCCCCCCCCCCCGCCCCTTTCGACTAACCACTCATTACCATTTTATATTTGCAATTCAAATTTCTCTCATTCTCCGCACTGCTTTGCGCTGCTCCGGGTTGCTCCGCGTGGATCATCATGCGGTGGCACTGATTGGGAACCTCTGCTGGGGACGGACCCGGGACTCTTGTACTTTTTTGGCCATCGATTGATGAAGTTTCATATATATATATATATATATACACACACACACACACACACACACACACACACACACACACACACACACATACATATACATATACATATACATATACATATACATATATATATATATATATATATATATATATATATATATATAATGAAAAAACGGGGGACTGAACAGATGACGGGGCCCGAAAAATGTGCGCGCGAGAAAATCCCCTCCGGGATCCCACGACGATATGTGAACGGCCCACCGTACTTAAGAGTACACGAGCTTTAATGTGTGGGGGCGCGAGAGCACGCGTGCACACCCTTAACTATCCGGGGCAAGGTACCTTTTGCTCGTTTCACTCGCTATCTGATTGTTCGGATCGCTTCACCTGTGAACAGCATGTGTATTTTGTCGTCCTTGTCCCATCGTCGTCGTACCCCACACATAAACGCGTATATACTTGTATGTATGTGTATATATATATACATATATATATATATATATATATATATATATATATATATATATTTATATATTTATATATACACACACATATATATATATATATGTGTGTGGATTTTTTCGGTATTGTCCCTTCTGGCGTTAATTTCGTCTGGTTTGTTCATATATATATATATATGACCGGACGAAGAAGACACGCGGAAGCAGATAAAGAAGGAAAGAACGAAAAAAAACGGCGGTTAAGAAAATTAGGGCGCGCGCAGGATGGGCTCTGCCCTTTCGTGACCAGTACATCCTCTCGCGAAAAAAAGGCGGGAATTTGTCGGGGAAATCGATGGCTCGTTGAACGAATGGGAAGTTCCTGCTTTTTATCGTTGTCTCCGGGTGTGCGGTGTCTTTTTTTTCCTCGACGCTTCACCAATCTTCGTTTTTAATGTATATTTTTTTTTGAGTAACGGCGTAGAAATCTCGAATGAGCATTTTCGAGTCGCGGAGTTTCGGATCTTTCGTGCCGTCTGCCGCTCCCCGCGATTGGGATCGCAATTGGAGTATCGTTTGGAGAAAAAAGAGGGGGGGGGGGGGGAGTTTTGTTAGTCGGTCGTTCGATGTTTGGAGATTGGAAATCAAAGTGTAGTATGAGCGTTTTAAGGGCCAAGAACGGGCCCTTATTTGCGTATTGTATTGGGTGATTGGCAATGTGCATATACATATATATATATATATATATATATATATATATATATATATATATATATATACATGAGCATGAGTACAATTTTTTCTTTCGTACAATCTCTCAGCCCGATCACGAACGTGGGTCAGGTTGAGTTCACGTTACAAAGATGATCGAACGTGATCGCGATATCGATCGTAACTTATTTAGCCGGTTCGCGAAAGACACTTCTCGTTCTTCTTTTGTTTACACGACCCAAATTCGAATCGCGTAATAATAGTAATTATTTTTGTTTTATAATTATAATAATAGCACTATTTTTTTTATAATAATGATAATAACAAAAATTTTGATTGTGATTACTGTCAGTATCATCATCATCGTTATTATTATTGCCGGATTTGCATGAACTTGGGAAAAAATAAAACGTTTTTCTGTATTCTTTTGGGTAACTCTTTTGATAAGTGACTTTTCCGAAAAATAAGCCGAAAATTATTTTTTTTGCTATATTCTCATTTATTTGGTAATAAATTATGAGATTCAGTCGGGGGAACCTAAAATTCCCCCTGCAACATGCACACGTTTCACATCTTACCGTTAGATCGGGGTCGGGTCGAAATTCCGAACTTTGAATGCTCCGACGGTTTAAAATTCCGAAATTCAAGATGAAGCTGGGTTGAAATTTCGAACTTTGAATGATCAGAACGCTCAAAACTCCGAAATAATACTACCCCGAAACAATTTTACACGAAAGACCAAAACTCCGAAAATGTGAACACCGTCAAAATAATTCGGCTGTGGAAGTTTTTAAAGTTTAAAAATTTTCAATAGGTCGACGGATTATTTCAGGATTTTTTTTCCTATTAAGAAATGATTTTGCGTCAATTTTGAAATTTGTCTAGACAATGTTATACGTTCTACATAATTTACAGTTAACTGTGTAGACTTTCGCTGGCATGATCTTGACATGGGCGCCGGGTTGAAATTCCGAACTTTGAATGCGCCGACGGTTTAAAATCCCTAATTTTAAGGCGTTACCCCCACTTGTAGCGCAAAAAAAGGCCTTTTTCATGAATTTTTTAAAAGAAAACTACAAAACTTTTTTAATCGATCAATATACCATCTTAAAGAACACATCTTGAAGAACTTTCAGTAATTTTTTTATTGAAAAATATTACATTGTTTAGTGGCAAATGGCCGTCAATGAAATAATGTTTTTATATACACGGTTTGCGGTGACCAACATTGCGGCGAAGTGGATCATCTGAAAAAAAATGCGGATGGCTTTAGTCAAATATAAGTATAAACTAGTCTTTAATCGAAGGATTTTAAAAAATATTCATTTTTCACAAAATGGCGGACAGTCAAAGTTAATGGTTCGATTTTAACGAAAAAAAACGGCCGTTTTTTGGCTATAAAACGGCCATTTTTTTCGAAAAAAAAAATCGAACGATTAAAGACTACATTTTTATGTATTAAATAAGCCTGAAAAATTTCAAGAAGATCGGTTCATTAGTGTTCGAGTAATCTTGGTCACCGACTTCAGAAATGCCATTTTGAGAAAAACGCGTTTAAAGTTTCAATTTCAGTTTACACGAAGAAAATATTTTTTTTGTAAACTTACATAGAGTCATCCATTCCGGGCCCATACAGAAGTATGGGCCCGGATACTTATACTTCAAAAAAATGCAATAAAAAAAATCGATTTTTTCAAAATCGCAAGTGGGGGTAACCCCTTAATGTTCCGAAATTGCAAGGTTCGTCAAGATCATGCCAGCGAAAGTCTCCACAGTTAACTGTTAATGATGTAGAACGTATAACATTGTCTAGACAAATTTCAAAATTGACGTAGAATCACTTCTTAATAAAAAATAAAAATTCGATAATTAATTCGTCGATTAATTGAAAATTTTGAAACTTTTCAAACTTCCATAACTGAATTATTTTGACGGTGTTCAGATTTTCGGAGTTTTGGTCTTTCGTGTAAAATTCTTTCGGATTTTTTATCTTTCGGAGTTTTGAGCGTTCTGATCATTCAAAGTTCGGAATTTCAACCCGGCCATGTTAATGGGAAGTACCTGAGTGAACAGCGAGAAAAACAGGTAAACTTCGGGAATTTTTATCTCAAAAACTAATGTTTCGATTGGATCCGGGTTTTTTTTAATTGGAAAATATGTCCATTGAGGTATGTTTAGGAATTTTTTAAAATAAATTCGTTGACTGGAAGCGTTTCAAACGCGATTATCTCGAAACATAATTTTCAAAGTCGGTGCCAGATGTATCTCGAAAACGGCTTGTCCGATTTTGTCCAAATTTGGATACAATCTTCTTCGATAGTTTTTCTCGTTCGCCACGTAGGGCTTTTTCATTTGATTGAACCATTGCTTTTTTATGCAATGTGTATGCAATCCAAAATCGTCGGAAATTGCGAACGAAAAACGAATGTTAAATTGAAACGGTCGCAATTCCGTCAAAAATGAAAATTTCAAAAAAATCCTACGTGGCGAACGGGAAAAACTAGCGAAGAATATTGTATCCAAATTTGGACAAAATCGGACAAGCCGTTTTCGAGATACTTCTGGCACGGACTTTGAAAACTATGTTTCGAGATAATCGCGTTTGAATCGCTTCCAGTCAACGAATTTATTTTTAAAAATTCCTAAACATACCTCAATGTACATATTTTCCAATAAAAGAAACCCGAATCCAATCGAAATATTAGTTTTTGAGATAAAAATTCCCGAAGTTAACCTGTTTTTCTCGCCGTTTACTCGGGTACCTCCCCTTAAGATTTTCGGAGTTTTGGTCTTTCGGGTAAAATTTTTTGGGAGTTTTGGGCGTTTTGATCACTCAAAGTTCGGAATTTCAACCCGGCCCCGTTAGATCGATACGTACCCACGAAACTTACGATTCTATAAGATTGTGCATTATTACTTGACAGAGAATTTCACCATTGCAGCAAGTAGCGACACCGACGGTGGTGAAGAAGATATTGCGCATGAAGCAGGAACAACCGACCATGTTCGCCTGGGAGATAAGGGAACAATTGGCGAGACAAGGAGCCTGCGATCCCCAAAGCTTACCCTCGGTCTCCTCGGTCAATCGTATTTTACGCGGCAACGGACTACACACCGATCATCCACCGATGGAGGGTGGCTCCTCGAGCTCCTCCTATCAATCACACGTACCCACCAACTCCGAAACTCGAGGTAACGAATTTTACCGCTTCTTTAACCTCCAAATCATTCCAATACGTGCTTGCGAAAAGGAGAGGGAAATGAAAAAGTGAAGACTATTCATCGGTCCCCAAATTTCATGCCGCAAGGAAGTGACATGTCGATTAAGGATAATAGGAAATTCGCTGGTTGTCATCGCTGTGACATTTATATGAAATTCAATTCGATTAGGAATTTGTGAGAAATTCAATTTTAATGGAAATCGCTGTAAAATGGAATTCGAACTTTGTACAGACGTAAATTAAATTCGAAGTTTGTGTGGAATTTAATTCAATTCGAAGTTTATGGAAAATTCAAGTCGACTCGAGGTTTATATGAAACTCAATTCGGTTCAAAGTTTAAATGAATTTTAATTGCCTAATTCGATTCGAAGTTCATATAAAACTCATTTCGATTCGGTGGTTGTGTGAAATTCAAATCAATTAGAAATCTGTGTTAATTTTAATTCAATTCGAAATGATGGAAAATTGATTTCAAAATTAATGTAAAATCCAATTACATTCGAAGTTTATGAAAACCTCAAGTCGATTCGAAGTCTATATGAAATTCAATTTAATTCGAAGTTTGTATCAGATTCAAGTCGATTCGAAGTTTATGCGGAATTCAATTCAAAGTCCATGTAAAATAGAGTTCGATGCGAAGTTCATGCAAAATTTAACTTATTTCGAAGTCTCTGTAAAATTCAATTCAATTAGAAGTTCATGTAAGATTTTAATCGAATTGAAGTCTCTCTGAAATTCAAATCATTTGAATATCTCCGCGAACTTCGATTCCATTCAAATCCCCTGTAAAATTCAATTCCATTCAAATTCTCTGTAAAATTCAATTCAATTCGAAGTATCTGTGAAATTCAATTCAATTCAAAGTCTCTGTGGAATTCAATTCCATTCGAAGCTCTGTGAAATTTAATTCAATTCAAAGTCTCTGTGAAATTCAATTCGATTCGAAGTCTTTGTGTAATTCAATTCCATGCGAAGTTTTTATGAAATTCAATTCAATTCAAATTCTCTGTAAAATTCAATTCAATTCGAAGTATCTGTGAAATTCAATTCAATTCAAAGTCGCTGTGGAATTCAATTCCATTCGAAGTCTCTGTGAAATTTAATTCAATTCAAAGTCTCTGTGGAATTCAATTCGATTCGAAGTCTTTGTGTAATTCAATTCCATTCGAAGTTTTTATGAAATTCAATTCAATTCAAATTCTCTGTAAAATTCAATTCAATTCGAAGTATCTGTGAAATTCAATTCAATTCAAAGTCTCTGTGGAATTCAATTCCATTCGAAGTCTCTGTGAAATTTAATTCAATTCGAAGTTTGGCCGAAATTCAATTCAATAAAAAATTGACATGAAACCCAATTCAATTCAAAATTCGTACAAAATTCATCTTACATGAACTTCATCCCGGAGTTCAAACATAACTGCAACTCCGAGATCCAAGAATAAATTAGAAAAAAACCGTATATAATTTACATCAAAAACAAAATAAAGATCGTAACCGATGAGTGGCAAGTATCGTGGTAAACATTTGGCGGAGTTTCGGGGCAAAAGGTGGTCGAGTTCATGGAGAATGCCTCACGTGCACAAGAGTTAATCTCGCAGGCCGAACAAAAAATGAATGAAAAGAGTGTTTGACAAGTTCGCTGGTCGTTAAAAGCATATATGTATATATATATATATATATATATATATATATATATATATATATATATATATATATATATACGTGCGCAATCGAGATACAACGAAACCACACGGTCCCGGCTAATAGTCCCTAAACACCTGTCCCTTCTGCAGAATCGTTCAACGCCAGCCAACCGTTTGCTCATTCTTCTCCATTCATTCTTTCTCTCGTCTTCCCAACACATATACATTCATATACATGCACATACGCATACGTATATATTTTTTATCATTATATTTTTAATTATATTTCGTTTTTTCGAAATATATGTATATGCTAACAAATAAATAAATAAATATATATATATATATATATATATATATATATATATTTTTTTTTTTTAATTTACTCTCACATAGATATATTTTTGAAAAATTAAATATGATTAAAAATATAATAACAAAAAATATATCCACCTGTGTACGTATAAAAGACACTTGCTTTTCCTTTTTTCCGAATTCCCCAATAGAGTGTACGAAAAAAGACATCTTAGGTATAGAAAAAAAATGTCGCCGAGTCCGCGCATACTTCAATTATTCTTTAATTATAATTGATTTTTTAATACCTGCCTTTTCTTTTTTTCCAAATTCCCTAACAGAGTATACGAAAATAGATATCTAATATCTTATCTAAAATCTGAATTAGATGGTCCGAAAAACCGTTTTTTTTTAAATTTGTTAAATCGATAGATAAACTATCCAAGAATATATTTACAAAGTTACAAAAGCCAATTGTAAATATTTTCGAAGATACCAGGCCAAAATCAGAGAAGCGATTGATTTTTATATTGATTTTTCCTTCTGTTGAAAACTTTGTAGCGCGTTTTCTCCAATTTTCATCTTCACGATTTTTCCAAATTGGCGGGCGTGATAGCAGAAAAACTAAACGACCTATTGAATCAAACCAAAGTTTATTTTCGTCAGTATGAAAATCTCTTCTAAATGAATTTAAAAAGTCGCTGAAAAAGTCTTTTTAAATAATTTTTATAGCACGGTTAACGTTTTTTTTTAACCCATTTTTTTTCAAACCTGATAAAAGTTCTAATTTCACGATTTTTTCAGCTTTTTCTTAATTTGCCTAGAAGAAAAATATATGTCAATTGAGAATTGTATTGGTTTATTTGATTCAGTCAAGAATTACGAGCCGCATCATTCCCGCCGATTGGGGACTGCAGTGGCGAGAAGCACATGGAATAGGCTGATAAAGCTGCAGTCATTTATTGTTTCATGTTGAAATATTTTTTTTTAATACATTTCAAATATACATGAAAAGATACCTCAATGTTTACTTGGCGCTCTCGTTTTTTCCCTTCTAAAAAAATTCCCGAAAAAAACGCTTTTTTGACCTTCTAATTCAGGCTCCCTTAAGGGGTTTTCTCACTTTAGACGCTTAAACAAGGCCATTTTCGTGATTTTTTTGGATAGGTTCACATTAAAGATATTAATATGAAAGTTGTTACACTTAATAAATACACTCTCGAAATACGAAAAACCTTTTTCTTTATTTATTTAAGTCACTATTTATAGACGAAATAGTAGTTAAAAAAATGTCCTAAAAAATGTTTTAGATTCATTATGTTAATGGCTATAGCGTATGTCATACGATTTTTGATATATGCAAAAATACCAAAATGGCCGACATTTTTCGGAAAAACCAAAAAAACGTGTTTTTTCCACCGTTTTTGGAAAAAAAAAGTAAATATCAAAATTGACAAAAAAATCCTTCATATGCGTTATAGCTATAGTTGTATATTATAGCTTTAGAATATGTGGATAAAATTTCATAAGCATCGGTTCAGTAGTTTCGAAGATTTTATCAACAAGCCGTTGAAAAACGTCGTTTCGAGAAAAACGCGTTCAAAGTTAGTTTGTATTACACAAATACATTAAACATTTTTTATGCATTTCGAAAGGATATTTCTTAAGTGTAACAACTTTTATAACAATATCTATAATATAAACCTATCAAACAAATTCATGAAAATAGCCTTTCTTTTTTATCGTCTGAAGTGAGAAGACCCCTTAAGTAATGGAGCATTTTTTTCACACGTCTGCAAATGCATTAATTATTCTTTGATTATAATTGGTTAAGGTCTTAGGCCTCTCCAGAGGCCGAAAAAATATGCTTTTTGGGGATTTTTTCTTCAGAAAAACTACAAAATAAACCGAGATTACAAAAAAGGGTGTTTATCATACATACCAGTGACTGTATACAATAATTTTTTCTAAAAACTCGTCAGATAATTGTTAACAACAAATGGACTATGCAATAAAAAAAATCCTACGTCCTTCCATAGACAATGTATTTTTCAAGACATATTCAACATTTCAAGTGAATCGGTTGAAAATTGTTTGAGTTATGTTTCCGGCCAACTTAAGGCGTTACCCCCACTTGTAGCGCAAAAAAAGTCCTTTTTCATGAATTTTTTTAAACAAAACTACAAAACTTTTTTAATCGATCAATATACCATCTTAAAGAACACATCTTGAAGAACTTTCAGTAATTTTTTTATTGAAAAATATTACATTGTTTAGTGGCAAATGGCCGTCAATGAAATAATGTTTTTATATACACGGTTTGCGGTGACCAACATTGCGGCGAAGTGGATCATCTGAAAAAAAAAAATGCGGATGGATTTAGTCAAATATAAGTATAAACTAGTCTCTAATCGAAGGATTTTAAAAAATATTCATTTTTCACAAAATGGCGGACAGTCAAAGTTAATGGTTCGATTTTAACGAAAAAAAAAACGGCCGTTTTTTGGCTATAAAACGGCCATTTTTTTCGAAAAAAAAAATCGGACGATTAAAGACTACAATTTATGTATCAAATAAGCCTGCAAAATTTCAAGAAGATCGGTTCATTAGTGTTCGCGTAATCTTGGTCCCCGACTTCAGAAATGCCATTTTGAGAAAAACGCGTTCAAAGTTTCAATTTCAGTTTACACGAAGAAAATATTTTTTTTGTAAACTTACATAGAGTCATCTATTCCGGGCCCATACTTCTGTATGGGCCCGGATACTTATACTTCAAAAAAATGCAATAAAAAAAATCGATTTTTTCAAAATCGCAAGTGGGGGTACCCCTTAAAAAATGCAGTTTTGAGATAAACGCTGCACAGCCGTCATTTTGAAATGAATCACTTCAAAAAAATTACTGCGTACAGTCGCTGATAAGTATGATAAACACGCTTTTTTGTAATCTCGATTTATTTTGTAGTTTTTCTGAAAAAAAAATCCCCAAAACGCCTATTTTTCGGCTTCCAGAGTGGCCTAACCCCTTAATGCGTCGATACCGATATCGCTCGACATGATTTCTTTCTCGTGTCTCAAATTGTCGGAATATTCACAATTGCAGCGGAAGCTCTGATGAGAACGGATTATCAGCTGTTCTATCCGGGTTCGTTGGGTTCCCTTCACATGTCGACGGGGTCGGGCGGCTCGGGCCCGACGACCTGGAATCCCAGCGGCTTTTACTCGTCCCTCTATCAGGCGACCACCTTGCACTTGCACCACGGAATGCAGGCTTTCACGTAAGTGTTATATCCACAATAATAAACGTGTACATTTTACGAGAGTCTTCATGCGCGCTTGTTTTCGATGGCGAATCTTAATTATCGCGGAAGGGACGATAATGAAGGTTTATATTGCTCAATTGCCCGTCCGGTCCCCCGCCGCTATCGTGTCCGCGGACGAGCTCCGAGGTGGAATAAGGATATATCTTTTTACAAGCGATCTGTGAGAGAAACAAAACGCGCGGCCGTAAAAATCGTTGTATGAAATCATCGTGCAGAGTCGGGCCTGTCCCGGCTTCAAAAGTTGACCGAGACGGCTTGTCGAGGAAAAGAAGAGGAGTTTTTTTTTACGGTGTAGGAAAATACGAAGAATGTGGCGTGAAATTGACGACACGATAAAAGACGAATAGTTGGTCGAGAAATGAGTGGGGGGCTAGGGGCATGGAAGTCGAAGTATGGAAAAGGGCCGAGAGGTATCTACTTGTAGTAATGAAGATGGGGGATGGTAGGTGGCGAAAAAAATGCCTCACAAGGAAAGGTTGCGAGGTTGGTCTTTCCGATTTCGATGAAATTTGGCGTGCTTGTAGAATGGGTAAAAATAGGCGACACGTGTTTTTTTATATCTGCGGAACCCGATTTTTTAGGGGTGAAACGTACCCTCGAAAATTGGGGTGTTTTTCGTTTTTCGTCGATGACGTTATCGTTCTCAGCTTCGATGTATAGTACACGAAAAAATAAACATTGTTGCAATTTGAATTTTTTCATATCTCGAACCGTTAAGGCGTTACCCCCCTTGTAGCGCAAAAAAGGCCTTTTTCATGAATTTTTTTACAGAAAACTACAAAACTTTTTTAATCCATCAATATACCATCTTAAAGAACACATCTTGAAGAACTTTCAGTAATTTTTTTATTGAAAAATATTACAGCGTTTAGTGGCAAATGGCCGTCAATGAAATAATGTTTTTATATACACGGTTTGCGGTGACCAACATTGCGGCGAAGTGGATCATCTGAAAAAAAAAATGCGGATGGATTTAGTCAAATATAAGTATAAACTAGTCTTTAATCGAAGGATTTTAAAAAATATTCATTTTTCACAAAATGGCGGACAGTCAAAGTTAATGGTTCGATTTTAACGAAAAAAAACGGTCGTTTTTCGGCTATAAAACGGCCATTTTTTTCGAAAAAAAATCGAACGATTAAAGACTACATTTTTATGTATTAAATAAGCCTGCAAAATTTCAAGAAGATCGGTTCATTAGTGTTCGAGTAATCTTGGTCACCGACTTCAGAAATGCCATTTTGAGAAAAACGCGTTTAAAGTTTCAATTTCAGTTTACACGAAGAAAATATTTTTTTCTGTAAACTTACATAGAGTCATCTATTCCGGGCCCATACAGAAGTATGGGCCCGGATACTTATACTTCAAAAAAATGCAATAAAAAAAATCGATTTTTTCAAAATCGTAAGTGGGGGTAACCCCTTAAAACGTCATCGACGATGAACGAAAAACACCCCAATTTTCGTACGAGTATACGGAAATTAAGGGAAAACTAAACCAAGAGATAGTATATAAATTGGAGCAATTGTTGGAAAATAGCAGGGGGTTAGAAATTGACCGATAATAAAAGCGCAACTGAAAATGCAACCGGCAAAGCAAATATGCGATTACATCGGAAAATTTAAGAAACTAGCAACTAGGATAGATATGAGAAAGGCAAAGTAAAATAATTGATGGAAATGAGAAGAGAGGGGCATTTGTGTAAACACCCTTTAAAAAGGGTAGACGAGGAATAAAATACCACTACTACTGTTCGAGAAATGATCGATAAAAATCGTTTCTTCGTATAAAATTAAATCGTTTGTATGAAATGCAATAGTTTCTTCGAATAATGCACAGTTAAAAATTCATACGAAACCAAATAAAACCAAACAAGTTTTGTAAAAAATCGAAAATAGAAATAAAAGAATCCTTACAAATGAAATGACAAGCCCAAACAACTATTACAAAAATAAAAAAAGGGAAGAATAGAATCCCGACAGATGAAATAAAATGATAAATCTAAACAAACCCAAACCTTAAAACAAACAAAAAATACGAATTTACAAAGAAAGTAAAGCCTAAAGATCCGCAAACTGTTAAGCATAACGAATAATTACTTTTTATTCCAAATTATGTTCCTTTTTGTGAAATGAAATGGTTTGTTCAAACAGCGTGCAATTAAAAGTTTTAACAAACCCAAGCAACCGTCAGTTTTCTCTAAACGAAGAAAAAAAATCCCCACAAATTCAATAAAACGCCAAATCTAAAAAAACCCAAACGATCTTTAAAAATGAATTTTTTCAAGACGAATTAAAGCCGAATTGAAAAAAAGTAAAGCCTCTAATTCCTCGAACAATTAAGAAAACTGCAATGATTACTTTTGATCTCAAATTACGTTCCCTTTTTTGAAATTCTTTTTTCTAAAATTTCATGAAATGTTGTATTCGTAGGAACATTCGTTCAGCAAAGTGGAAACTTTTCAACGCCAATGTGTGATTATTCCACCAAAATAAAGTCCACCATGTTTGAAATTTATTTTTGTTATTAAAAACCAATTAAAATTTAAAAAACGATGCGAAAGTTTCCAAAAAATCCTCACGTATAAAAAAAAATCATCAGGGATAAAAAAGAACCGCGAAAAAAATTGCACACTCAGAAACCGAGTTTTTCACCGATCCTTCGTTGACCAATAATTTTTCTAACCGGTTGGCAAAAATTTTTCCGAAATTCGTGTTATTCGAGATGAAAAACTCCAGAACCTTCACTCGCAAGTTTTCGCATTTTCGTCGAATCGCGAATGCATCGACAATACCGAAAAAAAAATCTTCAACGGAAGATCGTTTTTTGTTCTCCAGTTCCCTGGACCCGGAGCGTTCCTCGGAGCAGCAGAGCGTCCAGGCACAGGTGGAGCTCAAGTCGAGCTCGAGTTCGATGGCCGGAAGTGACGATTCCCTGGACAAGAGTGACCTCGACGAGAACAACGAGTCTCAGGACAATTACAAATCGTTGCCGCCCCCGTCGTCGCCCACGATACTCGAGCTTGGCCAAAAGATCGGCAGCGATCGGAGCGCCTTCGTCAGGCACGGGGGCGCCGCTTCCCGTCAGAGTCCGAGCTCCGCCACGGACGACCTCACCACCGCGAGCACCAATCTCGGCGGTCATTGCAGAATATCCGAAAATTCACACGAGCATCAGCGGCGCGACGGCAACGGCGATCGCGGAACGCCCGAAAATCGGCAACCCCAGCAACAGGCACAGAGAAAGAGAAATCCCTACTCGATCGAGGAATTGCTGAAGAAGGACGAGACCAAGACCGCGATAAAGAGGCCGAGGCTCGTCAATACCGGGATCGTTCAACCCTGCGGTATCGTCGTTGGCAAAGAATTGTTATAAACAAAGAGAGAAAAAAAAAACATAATCATTATCCAGTGAGTGAGAAGAAAATGAGAGGAAAAAAAAAGTTTTTTCGTCTAGATCGGTTGTAAATTGAGGATTAAAATCGAGTAGATATTGAGGACGGAGATACCTTCAGGCGAGGAAAAAATTTCTGATTTTCAGGATTTTTTTTAAACGAAAAATTGCTTCACCATTTTTGACACTGAGGGTATGTTTTATTAATACTTCTCGCTGTTGCATGGTATTTTTTTTATTAATCTTTGAAAATGGCGGCGGTATGGCACGGTCTTCTAAAGGCAGGCCACTCTCGAGGCCGAAAAATAGGCTTTTTGGGGATCTTTTTTTCAGAAAAACTACAAAATAAATCGAGATTGCAAAAAAGGTGTTTATCATACAGTGACTGTGTACAATAATTTTTTTGAAGCGATTAATTTTAAAATGGCGGCTGTGCAGCGTTTATCTCAAAACTGCATCTTTTAAGGGGGCAGTCCACTTTGGAGCCACGAAAAAAAGGCTATTTTCGCGATCTTTTTTGAGGATTTTATAAAAGATATGAATGTAAAAGTTGTTGGGCTTGATAAATAAAATCTTGAAATACATTTTTAAAAAATTTCAATTCATTTTTATTCATTTTTAAGTACATAAACTATAGTTCAACGTAACGCCTCAAAAATAGGTGGGCTAGGTAGCTCCATCACAGCTCGGCAACGGCTTGTCTGAAACAAAATAATCAAAGTCCATTAGATTCAGTATGACACCAGCTACAAAATGACCCTCGGATCTAAAGTTTTATCAAAAAATAAAAAAATTGCAGATGAAAAACGAAAAAAGCAAAAAAACGCGTTTTTTCGCATTTTTTCGCAAAAAAAAGAGTAAAAATCAAAATTTTGAAACCATCATTTTTTTTTATATTCCATAGTTCATTTGTTATTGACAATTATTTGACGATTTTTCAGGTAAATTTTTAGAGAGTGAAAAATTTCATTTTCTAAATAGTTTCTAAATAGTTAAGGGGGAAAATCACAGTAGCACACAAAAAATAGGCATATTTTCGGGAATTAATTTTGGCTGAATAAAAGTATCAATCGAAAATCTGTAAAGTCGGTTTTATAGCAATACTAAAAAAGTACAAAATGTAATTTTTTCAACAAAAAATATTTTTAAATGGCGGCTGCGCAGCATATGCCCCAAGGCGCCTTTTTTTGAGCTCGCCGAAGACATAACTCGAGCAAATTTTTACCGATCGACTTGAAATTTTGACAGTAGCTTCGAAACATCTTTCTCCACGGAGCTACGTAGGATTTTTTTTATTTTATATGGCTTATTTTTTTATCGACGATTTTATGGCGTTTTCTTTTTGTCAAAAATTTAACTTTATTTTCAAACATGCGCCATTTTGCGAAAAATTAATATATCGAAAAAATCCTACGTAGCCCCGTGGAGAAAGATGTTTCGAAGCTACTGTCAAAATTTCAAGTCGATCGGTAAAAATTTGCTCGAGTTATGTCTTCGGCGAGCTCAAAAAAAGGCGCCTTAGGGCATATGCTGCGCAGCCGCCATTTTTAAATATTTTTTATCGAAGAAATTACATTTTGTACTTTTTTAGTATTGCTACAAAACCTACTTTGCAGATTTTCGATTGATACTTTTATTCAGCCAAAATTAATTCCCGAAAATATGCCTATTTTTTGCGTGCTACTGTGATTTCCCCCTTAAGAAGTTATATACAGTCAGGAGGCCCAAAAGGATCGATTTTTCAAGAATTTTTTTTGGTAGACCTTTAAATCTACTAACGCAAAAATATACGCATATTATTTAACTGTATTTTAAGGTTTTTTATTTGTGAAAATAATTATTTTGAAAGCTGCCATAGCTGATCTCCGGGAGCACCTCTAAAAAAGGCGTCTTTCGGTGAGCACGATATCTCTGGACTGGATCATCTAAAATGAAAAAACCAAAAATATTTCGTCAATATAATGGATTATCTTGTAATTGATCGAAGAAATAAGCAAAATAATAATTTTTGACAAAATGGCGGCTTCGCCAAAAAAATCGTTTTTTGACAAAAATTTATGCCTTAAATTGTTTATAAAATGGAAAATATTTATCGGTGAGAAAAAACGTTCGATCAATTACTAAAAAAATATACTTTAAAATATTGTGTTCAAATTTGAGACTGATCGGTTCAGCCGTTTCCGAGAAATCTTGCTCACCGACTTTAAAAACACAGTTTTGCGAAAAACGCGTTTAAAGTTTCAAAAGCACTTTCTAACGCTCTGACTCGTCATTACAAATGTGCGTGTAACTTCGAGAATATTCGCCGGATTGACAAGAAAATTTCTGTATGTACTTAAATATATGTGCATTACGAATTTTTTTTATCGATTTTTCGAAAATTTTAACTATATGTAACCCCTTAAGGGCATATGAGAAGCAAAATCAATAGTGCTATCACATAGCCAGATAATCCAGCTATAATTAAAGCCCATTAAATTAAAGGTAATTGAAGCCCATTAAATTAAATTAAATTAAAGCCCATTAAATTAAAGGCCCACCAAATAGTTAAGGTATAAAATGGAGTCACACTACTCGATTTTCTCAAAAACGTTCCTATTGACCCCAGCCTACCCTATACGCTTTGAAACAAAAAGATTTAATTTTCGAAGAAAAATGGCTACATTTTGCAATAAAAAATACTTTCTTATATTTTCAAAAACATTTAGGTTCATATTTGAGACAATAAGGTTGGAAAGATTTATACCAATTTTCATCGGAATCGGTCGATTAGTTTTTCAGCTATACGTCACGCCAGTTTTGAAAATGCAGTTTAAAAGACCGCACCATACCCCCGCCACCTTCAAAGACTAATGAAAAAAATACGATGTAACGGCCAAAAGCAGTAATGAAACGTACCCTAAGTCTCAAAAATGGCGAAGAAATCTTTCTTGTAGAAAGAAAATCGCGAAAATCAGCCAATTTTTTCCTCGCCTAAATGTATCTCCCTCCTTAAAAATAATGTTAATATAGATCGTCGTTAAATTATTATTATTATTATTATTATTATTATTATTATTTTGAGCGATTCGACCGATATTTTAATCCTGCGGCCACCGCTGAGAAATTTCTCAAATCTTCCACGACGAGCCTCCCAGCTCTCACATACGAAATTTCCGAAAAAAAAGAGAAAATCTTGCAAAAAGGAGTATCGACCTATCCGTACAATACGGCGCGATCGTTAAGGGGATCGTTAAGGGGACATCCCTTTCGACAGCCGAAATTAAGCGAATTGCATTTTTTTTTGTCACGAAACTATTCATTTCGAGTATACCACAAAAGTTTACAACCTTGGGAATGACTTTTTTCTTTTCTTAAGGCCTTAGGCCACAGTAACGGGTATAAAATCATGTGCGAATTTAACAATTTTTTTTTCGTATGGAAAAGTGATTCAATCCTAAAATTAATTACACATCTATTTAGTACTAATATCAACCTGTTAGAAATTTTTTTTTTCTTCGATGTACAAAATGACCGACTACTGATATTTTCTTTCATCTTTTTTTTAGGCACTCCGCGTCGTGACATTTAGCATCCACAATTTTTTACCTAGAACAAAAAACAAAAATTCTCGTCAATCTCCATTAGAATACCTAGAGAAGTACGTACGTAATTTAAAAAATATTGTTTTATTCAAAAGTTGTAGGTAATTGAACTTAAGAAATGAATTTTCAGTGAAAAATTTCGTTATGACTGGTCATAAACTGCTCATAAAATGAAAAGTTTTCGATTAATCAGAAATTCCGTGCGTACTTCTCTGCGAAATGCAATTAGGAACGTAACTTTTGAATTTGAAGTGAATCGAGTGAAAGTTGTTGAAGTTATTTGTCACGCCAATTGGAAAAAAGCTGTTTCGAAAAGTTTCGAGTAGTCGGCCATTTTGTACATCGAAAAAAAAAAAAATTATTTTCTAACATCTTGATATTCATACTAAATATACGTGTAATTAATTTTATGAGTGAATCACTTTTTCATACGAAAAAAAATTGTTTCAATTCGCGCATGATTTTATACCCATTACTCCGGCCTAAGGCCTTAAGTCTTGACGGCTAAAAAAGTGCGATTTTCGACCTGCAAACGTACTCACGCGTGATTTTCGTTTTTTTTTTCTTTTCCTCGGGGAATTCTCGTCTGGCAAAAAAAAATCTGCAGGAAAAAGGCATTTTTATATGTAAACGATAGGGAGTCGTTAGGGAGTCGTGGGTGTGCGTAGATATCGATGTACGTGTATTTCAAAAAAGAATGTAAAAAGATAGAAATGAAGAGACGATCTTCCTCGCCTCCTCAGCTTTCCCAAGGAAAGGACACACGAGAAAAAAATTCCGGACTGCACGCGAAAGAGAGAAAAAAGAATTGTACAGAGCGACGGCGAAGAAAATCATTCGAATCTTCGTCAGTCCGTGCGAGGGGAAAAATTATCACGCGTGCCAGAGCGTGTAAATTTCGTCAAGAGTGTAATGAAAAAAAAAGAAGAAGAAAAAATTGGATCGTTGCTTAGCTAATAATTCGTTCGTTAAACGATATTTATTGTAGAATGTTAAGTCGTCGCGTGTAACAACGGTAAAAAAATCAAATATAGAGCAAGAAAGAAAGAAAGAGAGAGAGAGAGAGAGAGAGAGAGAGAGAGAGAGAGAGCCAAAAAATCGTCGAATTGTTGACGACTGTGCTCAAAAGAGAAATAAAAAGAAAAAAAAGACAAAGAAAATTGTTCGACGTTCGATTAATCGACTAGCTTGATATACAATTGTACGAAATAGATTAACTGTATAACAATCAGAAATTTGTCCTGTATCATATCGCTAAATACACTAGTCAAAATGACGAAAGTCCAGTGTTTGAAAAAAAAAATCTTAATCTCCTACATTCTTCCCACTTGAGTCTTCAGATATTTCGTATTGCGATATATCGCGAAAGATATTCGACGAAACTGATTTTTCAGCGCGAATTCACGATTCGGAAGATACATTGAAGGAGGCGAACCGGCACTGGTGAACTTCAAAATTTCCTATTACGAATATTCGGAGTGATTGAGGGATTCGGGCTACTGTGAAAATGTGAAAAAATCGTTCGTCGCTTGAGGCAACTCAAATTGAAGAGGAAGGGCCAACATATGGCGCAGGGATCGGAGATTGAAGGTAAATTTATGACATCAACGATAAAACTGCTAGTAAAACTCTGACATTACATTGGCACACTGGGCCATTTTAACCGGGATAAATATTTAGTAGACTGCTCACTTTTCCAAAATTGAAAATTTTCGATAATTTTTTCTTCGACGATTTAATTTGATATTTTCCGAATTTCAATTATGCAGACATATTGAGAAAGGTTTAGAAAATATCCCGGATTTTTTTCAATCAGAACCAACCGAAGGCTCGTTGAGGCCTTAGGCCACATTAACGGGTATAAAATAGTGTGCGAATTTAACGATTTTTTTTTCGTATGAAAAAGTGATTCACTCATAAAATTAAGGGAGACTTTGTCCTTGGAGTGCCATATTTCAGGTGTTCACATTTTATTTTTTTTAAAGGAACCGAGTAAAGCTTTTTGAGTGCGGTTTTTTTCTGGCTTTTATTCGTGATATACAGAACGTTAAAAAGATTTTTTTTTGAAAAAACAAAACCAAAATGGCGTCCGTTGCAGCTCCGCGAAAACAGGTCCTCGAATCGCGGGAGGTAAACGGCTGACATCACTGCCCCCTCTTTGTTGATCTGAAACACAAATTCAAAGCATATTATCAATCTGTGACCCTTTGGTCATGGAATGACGAATGGGTTTTTCGTTTAGTACAAATTTCGGAAAATTGCGGCAATTTAAAAACAAAATCGAATTTTCGCTTTTCTTTCGCATAAAAAGATAAATAATAAATGCAAAAATGTATCTATCGAAAAAACGATCCGTCATTCCGTGAAGACATATTTTCTGAGTATGCTCTCCAAATTTCAGCTCGATATGTTCATTACAGCGGTCAGGAGAATATCAGCCATTTTTAAAAACGTGTTTTCGAGAGAAAAACGCGTTTAAAGTTTTGTAATGTGTTTACACAAATGTGTTTATAATTACCGCTAATCGGCAATGCCTGGTCCATAGAGGCATCCCTCCTCTTCTTCTAGCTGCTCATGTTGAGCCGCTAACATCTCACGCATCTCCGCAAGGACAAAGTCTCCCTTAATTACACATCTATTTAGGATAAATATCAAGCTGTTGGAAAATATGTATTTTTTTTCAATGTACAAAATCCGCGGCGTGACATTTAGCATCCACAATTTTTTAGTTGGAACAAAAAACAAAAATTCTCGTCAACCTACATTAGAATGCCTAGAGAAGTACGTACGGAATTTAAAAAATAGTGTTTCATTCAAAAGTTGTAGGTATTTGAACTTAAGAAATGAATTTTCAGTGATAAATTTCGTTATAACTGCTCATAAACTGCTCATAAAATGAAAAGTTTTCGATTAAACAGAAATTCCGTACGTACTTCTCTGCGAAATGCAATTAGGAACATAACTTTCAAATTTGAATTAAATCGAGTGAAAATTGTTGAAGTTATTTTTCACGCCAATTGGAAAAAAGCTTTTTCGAGAAGTTTCGAGTAGTCGGCCATTTTGTACATAGAAAAAAAATATATATTTTTTCTAACAGCTTCATATTCATACCAAATAGATGTGTAATTCATTTTATGAGTTAAATTCGCAAATGATTTTACACCCGTTACTGTGGCCTAAGACCTTATGGGACCGATTGGAACTCATTAAGGGGTGAGATGCAGTCAGAGGCGTGAAAAAAACGAGCATATCAATTAGAAAGTTCCTATAGTAATTGAGTTTGTTTTACGAAAGTGGTTACACAGACATTTTATGTTATATTTCAACTTGACTCGTACAAATTTTCAAGGAAAAATATTGAGTTGCAAAAGTCCGCCAATTTTAGGGTCATTTGCAAATAGCTGTAACACCTTGAAAAATGGTCGTACAGCAAAATAAAAAAAAACTTTTTAATTAATTTCTTGTTTTTTTTTCTCATTAAACAAAAAATTGTTCCCGTTGTTCAACAATCAACATTTTTTAGCACCGGAAATTCGGATCAGTGCCAAAAAAAATTGTGACTCTCAAAAGACGAATAAAAGGTGGTAGATTTAGCCTTTAATCGATTTTTGGCAAAAACCACAATTTCGATAATTCGGAACACAATGAAAAAAAATCGCAGGGGTTTAAACTTTTGAGGGCTTTTTTAGGATACTTTGAGGTCATAAAAAAACCGAACATTTTTTTTATCTTTTCGATATTGGCAAAATAATCCTTAGTTAAAAGAATATTCGGATATATGCCATTTTTCACGTTTTTTTAAATCCACTTTCCCGCATAAAAAAAATCTTGATAAAAAAATGATAAAAGCATTTTATAGAGAATACTTCAAAGTTTCCAAAACCTGGTTTTTTTCTGTGCGACCATTAGTCTCGGAGTAATCAGTCATCAAAGTCAAAAGTGTCATTTTTGCTTTGACCATCGATAACTCAGCGAGAAAAAATCGTACGGAGCTCTCCCACCGCTCAAATTAAAGGGGAAGAATCCAGCTAGACGATCATTTTAATCCGATCATTAAAAAAAATTTGTTAAAGTCCGTGCAGACTGTGGAAGATGAGCAAAAATTTTGAAATTTTTTTTCACGTTGGTTTTTTGATGGCTACTAAAAATTGGCTGATGCGAAAAATTTTTGAGCTCAAGATCTCAAAACTAGAGTTTCGCACCTTCAATTTTCTTTTTTTTTATTTTGCTGTACAACCATTTTTCGAGGAGTTACAGCTATTTGAAAATGACCCTAAAATTGGCGGACTTTTTCAATATCCTTTAATTCATTTGCCTAGTGTAATTGCACTCATCGTTCCAGATCACTGCACCAGCCAATCGGGTGTTTTAATTGATCAGCTGGTCAATTAAGAAACCGGCGGGACGGTGTGTCAAATAGGATTGACGTGATATCCTCCGTCTCTGTTTAGATTGTCCGGATGTTTTCGGATGTCCAGGCCTTCTCGGTGTTTCCTGAAAAATAGCCGTTTGATGGGGCCAGACTTTGGGCTTTGTTGAACTGAATGGCATGACCAGTCTCCATCCAATGTTCGGCCAGAGCTGATTGTGCAATGTGGCCAGATTTGATACGCCGTTCGTGTTCTTTGATCCATGTACTGATCTTCCTCCCGGTTTCTCCTATGTACACTTTACCGCATAAGTAGAATATCTTATACATTCCTGGTGCACTTATTACTTAAGGGAGACTTTGTCCTTGAAAGAGCAGCGGGAGATGTTAGCGGCTCAACATGAGCAGCTAGAAGAAGAGGAGGGATGCCTCTATGGACCAGGCATTGCCGATTAGCGGTAACTATAAACACATTTGTGTAAACACATTATGAAACTTTAAACGCGTTTTTCTCGAAAACACGTTTTAAAAAATGGCTGACATTCTCCTGACTGCTGTAAGTAACATATCGACCCGAAAGTTGGAGAGCATACTCAGAAAATATGTCTTCACGGAATGACGGATCGTTTTTTCGATAGATACATTTTTGCATTTATTATTTATCTTTTTATGCGAAAAAAACGCGAAAATTCGATTTTTTTTTTTAATTGCCGCCATTTTCCGAAATTTGTACTAAACGAAAAACCCATCCGTCATTCCATGACCAAAGGGTCACAGATTGATAATATGCTTTGAATTTGTGTTGCAGATCAACAAAGAGGGGGCAGTGATGTCAACCGTTTCCCTCCCGCGATTTAAGGACCTGTTTTCGCGGAGCTGCAACGGCCGCCATTTTGGTTTTTTTAAATAATTTTTTATCGTTCTGTATATCATGAATAAAAGCAAGAAAAAAACCGCACTCAAAAAGCTTTACTCGTTTCCTTTAAAAAAAATATAATGTAAACACCTGAAATATGGGACTCCAAGGACAAAGTCTCCGTTAATGGTGGTCTTTGGTCTTTTGCACTTGGAACCACTTGTGCTAGCTTCTTCTGAGGTTTGAAGATGACTCGCACGTTAATGTTTTCCAAGGACCCTGCCTATGCGATCGGTTATGCCCTGTGAAGGTATGGAAGGGAAGGTGTCGCTGAGACACGGGAGCTTCAGTATCGGAGCTCTCAGCCCTGATGATGCAGACTGTAACGTTTGCGAAACGTCGGCACAACGCTGATCTCCAACACGACCTCTATCCAGAAGCCACATACTCTTCTAATTACATAAAGAGTCGTGAATGTTATAAAACTACCATAATTTTGTTTCGTTATACTTTTTCTGTTGAAAAAAAAAACAAAAAATAAAATATTGACAATTGAATGAAAATATATTTTATTGAATTTCCACTTTCGAAAATATTATTTGAAGGCCAGAATTCAATGAAGTACCACTTACGAAAAAACATACGGAATTTTACAGCCACGTAACAACCAATTGACTAACGACAAACTGTTGACAAATAATACAACCAACAATAAATGATGATTTACAAACGAAGACGTTTACACTCTCTGCGATGTTTAGTCATTTATTCGTGCCATTATTCCGCTAGTATACATTCTTGGATGTTGTGCAATTTGATATTATATATTGTTTTCGCTGTGGGGAACCCCAAGCAATGATATTCGTCTAGCATATTATAGACGAGATGTCACTTTAGTGCAGTTCGGCTGGCGCTGAAAAACCCCGTAACCGGAGAAAATTAGAAGAAGGCGAGTTTGACAGGTGATTTTGTAGGTGCCGCGGGTGCTAAATCCAAGTTGCCTTAAAATCGGGGTGTAGAGTTTTTTAAGGGGATAAAAGGGGATGGGGGTGGATTAATGCCAAACTACAACCCCTACGAGGACAACCTCGGAGACGAAATGTTCAGAAAAATTCGGGCTTTAGTTTTGTTCACAGCGCCGAAGTCGTGGAAGTTCATTTTGGGGGTGAAAAAGTGGGGTGAAATTTTGAAAAATCAGTTTTAATGATAACTTTAGAAAAAAATCGCACACTTTTTGTTCAAATGGAAACGTTGTAGCCCTCGAAAAGACGCGTCGATCGAGTATTTGATCATCACTCTCCAATAATATATTCACCTCCCCAAAAATGGTTAAAATACAAAAAAAAATTGTTTATTGAATAGCTCAAAAACAATCGATTTTCCGGGTATAGTTCAAATGTACGGAATGTAGAGAATAATGTTCTCTATATTTTCGTTTCTATGGACCACCCTTGAGGTTTGATTTGCCAACCCCTCTCGGGGGTTGAAAATTCAAAATGAAATTCTGGGAAAACTATTGACCGCACGAATTCGCCGCCGTGGAAGAATTTGTAGCTTGAACCCTCAGCTACATTTATGTCCACAGCGCCAAACTCGTATCTCTTTAGTTTCGGTCAATAGTTTTCCCAGAATTTCGTTTTTAATTTTCTACCCCTGAAAGGGGTTAGAAAAAGCAAAATTCCAGGGTGGTCCATAAGAACGAGAATATAGAGAAAATCATTCTCTACATTTCGTACATTTAAACCATCCCTGAAAAATCGATTGTTTTTGAGTTATTCAATAAACAATTTTCTTTTATACTTCAACTATTCTTTTGGGGGTGAAGATATTATTGGAGAGGGGTGATAAAATACTCGATCGACGCGTCGTTTCAAGGGTTACAACGTTCCCATTTCAACAAAAATTGTATGATTTTTGTCTAAAAAGTTATCGAATGGAAACGGATTTTTCAAAATTTCACCCCACTTTTTCACCCCCAAAATTAACTTTCACGACTTCGGCGCTGTGGACAAAAATAAAGCCCGGATTTTTCTCAACATTTTGTCTCCCGGCGCCGACCTCGTGGGGGCTGTAGTTTGACATTAATCCACCCCTATCCCCTTTCATCCCCTAAAAAAACCCTACACCCCGATTTTTAGGCAAACTTGGATTTAGCACCCACAAAATCACCTGTCAAAAAACAAGCCTTCTTCTAATTTTTTGCAATTCCAATATACAGCACGACTGTACTACTTCATTGAACATCACAAACGTTGGGAAGGGAGAAACGAGCAGACTCAAACGGTACGACCTTGAATTCGTCACTGATCTGAAGGGCCTGTCCGGAACTTCCGGCGGCTGGCCAGGTGATGTTGAAAAGTGGTTGATGAATCCAGCCAGGAGTCGGATTACTGTGGCAGTTCAAAGCGTCGTTACAGCGAATTGTTGGCATTAACAAGGAACTCAAGTGTCCGCCTTCGATTTTGTTGAAACATATCGTATCATGTGTGTGATAAAGCATTGAACACTATTAGACACGTATTTTTTTCATCGGCCTGAAAACAGCTTTGAGGGGGAAAACCACTTCTCAAATAAAAGCCCCCCTTTAAAGGGTACTTAAGCAGTTCAAAAACCAAAATTCTTCTAATGAAAAGCGATGAAAAATTTGCAACAGAAGTATTCAAGAGAAATTAAATTAAGGGGCTCTTTGAGGGGTTGTTTCTCCCCGCGAAACCGCTTTTCCACCAATAAACAAAAATACGCGACCAATAGTTTTCGATCCTTGATCACATGTGTGAGTCCCGACAAAATCGAAGGTGGACACTTGAGTGATGTTCCATGTAAGTTGTATATATTCGATCGCCCATTCCCATGTAGAGGTTGCCATGAGTTGCCCAATGTTACGATCAGGCCAATATTGGGACCATCGTATAAGCCAACAAAAGAGAAATAATATTGGCCCATTACTGTTCCGCTCTTAACTGAAAACTGGCACAATATCGGCCATCCCTAAAGCCCGTCCTGGTCCATCTTTAAAAACTAATAAACATCCGTGATAGTTAAACTAAATTTGCCAATTTAAAAACTGGGGATACTAAAATACTGACAATTCCATTGGCCCAATATTGTTCCGTTATAAATTGAAAACCGGCACAATATCGGCCCATCGTTTAAAACCAATAAATAGCCGTGATGGTTGAACTATATTTGCCGATTTAAAAACTGGTAATGCTAAAATACAAGCAATTACATTGGCCCATTATTGTCCCGTTATAAATTGAGAAGCGGCACAATATCGGCCGATTACTAAAGATTATCCTGGCCCATCTTTCAAAACCATTAAACAGCAGTGATAGTTAAACTAAATTTGCCAATCCTAAAGCTGGCAATCCTTAAATACTGGCTATTACATTGGCTCATTATTGTCTCGTTCTAAATTGAAAACCGACACGATATCGGCCCATAGTTAAAACCTATCATGGCCCATCTTTTAAATTCATTAAACAGTCATGATAGATAAATAATATTTGCCAATTTTCAAACTGGTGATGCTGAAGTACTGCCAATTACATTGGCCCATTATTGTTCCGTTATAAATTGAGAACTGGCACAATATCAGCCCATTACTAAAACCTATCCGAGCCCATCTGTTAAAACCAATAAACAGCCGTGATGGTTCATCGAAATTTGCCAATTTTAAAACTGGTAATGCTAAAATACTGGAAATTACATTTAATTAATCTAAGCCCTTTATTGGCTAAGTGGGTCCGACCATACCTGCTTTTATTTTATTTAAGCCTTGGGTTATTCATTATCTGTATATTGTGCCAGAATAGGCAAATAACTGGCACGTCATATATTAATCGTCTATATTTTGTAGTTCAGTTTTTGTAATCAAGTCTTGGCCTATTATTGGCATTTGTAAATAACCAACATAAGTAAGTAAAATATGCCAATTTTGAAACCTGTCATATACGCAAATCACAATTTATTTCAAGGTTATTCCATGAAATATGTATCCATAAGGACCAATCTCGGGCGAATCTTGGCCCGATATAGTTTGGATATTTATCACGCACCCAAGCAAACCCAAACAAACTCACGGCCCAATATTCTAGATAGACCAACTGTGAAGGCCCATCATAGAGCCAGTGGTCATTTTCTACATAAGCCCTTTAAGAGGGCCCATATAGGGCCAAATGCAATCACTAACATTGGCGCTACAATGAATTAAATCATTGGCCCAATAGTTGTTGGTTCTGTTGGCCGATATCGGGCCGTTCTTATCGTTTCTACAAAGGCACCTCATTGGTAAATACTCACCGCCCAATATTCTAGAAAGGCTAACTGTGAAAGCCCGTCCCAGGCCCAACGGTCAATCCCTACATGGGTTCGTAAACTCACCCGTATTTCGCAAAGTTTGCCCACATGGTCAAAGCTCTGTAGTTGTATAGATTCAACGGAGATAGGCTGTTTGCACGGACATCGGAATCCTCCCAGTGCACAACGTCAATCAACGGGTCCGAATCAATTCCTTTTGAAAAAAATGAAATTTATTCTCTGCGCGGATGAGCGACGCGCGCGCATACGTTTCGTCACAATGATCGAAGATAATCCGCGCGTACAGTTTTCACAATTTTGCTCAGCTCTTTTTTTTTTATTAAATGCAACGTTTCGCCAGTAATGTCACCTCGGTTGAGGATGTCTAGCGCTATTATGTTCAATCGTTTTCGCGGAAAAATGTTGAAACTTTTCGCGGTCTGTCTTCGGGGGTTTCATCTGAGTGGAAAAATTGTTTTACCTTTTTTTTGCTCAAATGATGTATAAACAGCGGATTTTTTTTTATTTACTTTTAGTGCTCAATTTCGAAAGTGCCTCCGAGCGCTCCTCAACGCACGAAACAGCCTCGTTATGGAAATAACAATTTAAACGTGGCAAAACACCACTGTGACAGGTAAAAAATATCGATTTCTTTGCATTTTCTCAAAATATACATATTGAAGGATATGTGAAGAAAAAAATTCAAGTTAAGATGTAGAAAATTGACCGAGTATTCAATTTAAAATAAAACCAAATTATCCGCAATTGCCGTAACTATCGTTGCACGTAGTCGCTTTTTTCAATTCAGTATTTTTTGAGCCCTCGAATATAAGTAAAACTTCCACCGTTATTACACTTTTTTGAAACACCCGCTATTTTGTGCGTGTTTTGTCAACGAGAAGTACATTTATATAGATTATAAAACTTTTTTATTCTTATTGTTCAGACCAATCATTCTCGATCCGGCCGTTAGACCACATTCTTTTTACACGGAGGCTCTCTATTGTACCTCAATAACGTTGTTAAATGTTAATTTTTTTTAAGTAAAAATTGACACGAAACGAGTTCAATGTATGCTTTACCATGACTTTTTCCAAATCCGAAATAAATCATCTAGTAGACAGAAAAAAAATCGTCAAAAAGACCTTTTTCGGCCCGTCGCAGTGCGAATTTTGGGCAGGCCAAAGGTTTAGAAAGAAAAGCTGTATCTATCATCTAAAGTACGAATAGAATTGTCCTTCATACGGAAAAAACAGCATCTTTCTGTCACATATTTGTTGGCAAAACAGGTCGGAGCCGGTGATTTTTCTAGAAAAAGAAAAAAACTGACGCGAAAAAAATGTGTTCCAAGTGATTTTGCGAAAAAAAAACTAATGAAGCTAATGAAAAAACTAATGTACGCCTGAACGATAGGGCATTTTTTCGTTAAATCAACTCGGGGAACGCGAATTGAATGACGGTTGTTTCAAATGTAGATAAAACAAAGGATATTCATACTGCCGAATTTTTGCTCAACTCTAATTAAGGGGAGATATACACCTAGATGGTCGAAAAAATTGATTTTTTTGTGCATTTTCTTGAAATTTGAGGTCTCCAGAATATCTGGCGAAAACGGCAAGTTAATCGATAATATCGATGGTTCCATGTAAGTTGACGAATTTCATGATTTATTCATTCCCAAATTTTCAAACGCGTTTTTCTCAAAACCGCGTTTTTCACATCGGTACCCAAAATTTCTCGAGAACCAATGAACCGATTGCCTTGAGGTTTTTCGTGGTTATTCTATACACCATTATCTAGTACTTGTCATATGATTTTTTTTCGCGTTACTTAGTTTTTGTTTTATAGGCAAAATAATAACTAATTTTTGGCCCAAAAATCACTATTTATGTTCAAACGTCCGCCATTTTGTCATAAATCGATATTTTCAAAATCGGCTATGACAAGTACTAGATTATAGTATCTAATTTAATAATCTTTTTCGTTTTTTTTTTTCAGATGATTTTTAAAGAAACGCCAGAGGGTACCGTATACGCAGATTTTTTTACGACACTCCAAGGATTATACAATATCCTTGTATATTTTTGATATTTTTAAATAAAGAGAATTAAACATATTTTTGAATGTATATACTTTTAGATAATTAAAACCCCAATCCAAAATTTCCAATAGTTTTCCTCGAAAAAATTCACAAAAATGACCTTTTTCCGGCTCCTAGGTGTATATCTCCCCTTAAGTGAGATCCAACTTACTTTTTACCTTCGCGGTCGACACTCTTTCGTAGTAATAAACGGGTTTCTCGTCGTTGTTTTCGATCAAAAACTTTACCGTGTGTCGCATCGGACCATTAAAGAGAGTTTCGGTTACCGCCTAAATTAAAGAAATACCAATAAAAAATAACACTTTAAGAAACGAAACTAGAATGAAGGGGAAAGCATCCGTCATTCTTCGTAGTACGATGATCCGTACATTTAAAACAGATTGTAGAGCGACGGTCAGCCAATCGTCGGGTATGCTTTTCAACTTCGAAGCCCCGCCATCCTTCGATTTGGCCACTTCGTTCATCATAAGCCGAATTTCTTTTGCATCTGCAGCAACTAAAAATAATTCAATCTCAAATAAAATTTAAACAAAAGTCGAAGGAAACAAGCCTGGTTGACTAAAATGCTCATAAAAAAATCTTGATCACACTGTAAAAAAATCTGTAGTAAAATTAATATAAAAGTGCAGGAAGTCTTTTTACAGATACCGTTTATGAATTTTAATATTGTCGTTTGAAAATCAATGCACTGCTTTTCGAATGTCTAATAATCGTTCAGTAATATCGCATCACTTAAGTACTGGGAAAATCATATACGTATCGCAAGGTATCTATTATTAAGCGTATTCAAATTAATATGCACAGATTGTATTTTGAAAAAAAAAAAAGTAAATTTGGAATAGAAAAGTGTATTAATTTTACGGTGTTAGGTTAGTGTAATTGTTATTATTTACTTTCTGCGTCTTAAATAAACTCTGTATGAATTTTAATATACAAATTCCGGGATTCTTTTTACTGATTCAGTCTGTGAAAACTAATAATCGTTATTTTTAAATTAATACACTACGTTTTTCATGTCTAAGTAATGTGTAGTAATGCTGTAATACTAAAGTCCTGGAAAAAATCATATACCTATTCAAAAGTATCAGTTGTGGATATATCAAAATTAATGCGCATATATTTCCGTTTGTTTGGGTTTAATTAGACTTGGCTGCTTGTTCGGTTAATTCACCACTTCTTTATTTGTTTTTCATTAGGTACACGCTTTTCGCGTTTGTTACCTAATTCTTCCCCTCATTGTGACCGTTTCTTCCTCTACTGTTTACTCCTTTCTTCTCCCTGCCCCCCCCCCCCCCCTTGCGGCCGCAGCCGACTTCCCCCTCTATATTATATTCATCATGACATTTCTGTCATGGGCATAGGGAAACTGCGGAAAACCTATACCAATACAGCCGGTCATCGAGTTCGCCCCCCCCAGTCGTGGAACTAGTCTTATTTCGCCGCGAAATGCCGAAAAAAAACATTTCACGACGAAATGTACGCGACTGGGATTCGAACCCGAGACCTCCCGGTCCGCTGGTTTAGTGGCGAGCACGCTAACTACTAGACCATCGCACCGGGTGTTCACCACTTACTTTAGATTTGGCGTTACTCGATACGTTTTTTATTATTTAATTTAACATGCTGACCAAAGCGCGAATTTCAAGTTTTCTGCACTGAATTATATATTAAATCAGACTATCAGAATAAATATATACTAAATCAGAAAATGTACATGCTTTCGTATCGTAAATTCATTTCTTAATTTTCTCCAGTCAATCATAATATTCAGTGCACAAAAAATTGTATACTCCTGAACCAAGTATGGTAAAAATTAAGAGTCAGTTTGTAATTTTCTTACTTCGTCTACATTTTATATATTCAAAACGCTTGTTGTATTTTTCAACTAAGAATATTTATTTTTCTATTAGACGCCTTGAAAAATGGTAGATAGTGTATTAATATTCAATTCGTACGTATGACGAAATGTAAAACCGTATGAAATGTATGATCGATATTAAATTTTATAACACTGAAGTCTAAATATTCATTCATGTACTAAGTTTTAAAATTTCATTTGCCATAGTATTGAACAAGTATTTTAAATTTCATATTTCTTTAAGGGGTTACCCCCACTTGCGATTTTGAAAAAATCGATTTTTTTTATTGCATTTTTTTGAAGTATAAGTATCTGAGAATATGTCCTGAAAATTTCAAGTCGATCCGAACAAAATTGACTGAGATATGAGCGTTGAAAGAGAAGAATCCGTTGTGTAAACGACCGGCTTGAGAAAACTTTAAACGCGTTTTTCTCAAAATGGCATTTCTGAAGTCGGTGACCAAGATTACGCGAATACTAATGAACTGATCTTCTTGAAATTTTGCAGACTTATTTAATACATAAAAATGTAGTCTTCAATCGTTCGATTTTTTTTTTCGAAAAAAATCGCCGTTTTATAGCCAAAAAACGGCCGTTTTTTTTCGTTAAAATCGAACCATTAACTTTGACTGTCCGCCATTTTGTGAAAAATGAATATTTTTTAAAATCCTTCGATTAAAGACTAGTTTATACGTATATTTGACTGAATCCATCCGCATTTTTTTTTTCAGATGATCCACTTCGCCGCAATGTTGGTCACCGCAAACCGTGTATATAAAAACATTATTTCATTGACGGCCATTTGCCACTAAACAATGTAATATTTTTCAATAAAAAAAAATGACTGAAAGTTCTTCAAGATGTGTTCTTTAAGATGGTATATTGATCGATTAAAAAAGTTTTGTAGTTTTCTTCAAAAAAATTCATGAAAAAGGCCTTTTTTGCGCTACAAGTGGGGGTAACGCGGTAAAGAGCCTCGTAATATTCAATGTACAAGGTATTGTCCTTTTCAACAGAACGAAGTTAAAAATAATAGTCATATTGTGATTTTTATACTTTTTGTGTAAATCATATACGTGTGTTGCATTAATCAAACAAATATTTGTATTATTATGATACGCGTTGAAAAACTCATACGCAGCATACTAATATTCAATGACCCATTGATTAAAATGTATACGAATCTATGAAAATTCATTTACATTACTGAAGTTTCCATAACTGAAGTGCGAATTTGCGTTTCATATTCCAAGTTTAGAAATTTTCAATTATAAAAGTATAGTAAATTCAATGACTTTTTTTACAGTGGCAACCTAATTCCACTCACAGGCCAGGGAGTCACTGAGATCCGGTTTCTTGAAGCCTATAAGCTGCGGCACTTTGTTGAATTTTCCAGACTCGTATGTACTTATAAAGCACTCAGAGAGAAAGAGATCCTCGGCTATACTCGGATTCTCGAGGGTAGGCCCAAATTCCTGTTTGCAAAATCGCCATTTACTTTCTGCTTGAAAAGTTATATAATCGCTTGATTATCGGTATTCCGGATGGCAATACTGTGAAAAACGTCACAGATCATGAACCTTGTCCAGTAAAAGGCTGGCCTGGACAAGCTCTTCGTCCGTCGCCGCCTGAAGGATTTCCATAGCCGATTGTTTGGTCCACGGACTGTTTTGGTCCCAACCGTTTATTATCCTGGCTAATGTCTTGCCTCTACGAACGGCTTCCGCTCGTGGTACAAAACTATTAGGCGCCAGTGGTGTTCCACTCATGGATATGGCGCCGTTAAACAGTCCTACATAAATATTATTGATAAATATGAGAAAAAAAAGCGTCTTCGGAGTGTTCTTTTTTTTTACTGCAAAGGAGAAATAATGTAAATGATGTCTCGTCGGACCTGCGGAAGCGCTCGAAAGTACATGATAGCCAACCGACACGGCCCCAGGGCCTATTCCCATTATCGTTACGTTATTCGGATTTCCACCGAAATGATGAATATTCTTCCGCACCCATTTGAGCGCCAGGACCTGGTCCTTCAGTCCTTGATTGCCAGTTGCGTCCGGATGATCCATATTCAAGAAACCTGGCATGCACGAATCATTTGAAATCTTCACATTTTGGGCAACTTTCAATTGAACAAAACAATTTGGATCAAAAGAATGAACATTACATTACAAGAAAAGCAAATTTTGGATCAGTGTAATGTTCATTTTTGGATAATCGCTTGAAATATAGGGCTTCGAATGGGTGCAATGGTTTGTAAAAGTGTTTAGGCGTCCCGAGATTTGCAATTTTTCCTTTACGCAACTTTCAAATGATGTAGAATTACAATTTCTTGAATATTGCATTATAATGTTATCATCGCCAGTAGTGAAATTCGTTAGTGGGAATATAATAAAAACTCGATAATGTACATTAATATACGAATACCAAAAACTCCAAGACGATAAATCACAAGGACGTAAGTGATGCCACTGTCCACCAGCCTGAATATGGTATTTAGTGAACCGGAAGTGATGGATCCGTTAAAAAACTGTACTATGACAGGCGACTGTACCGTCGAAGTTGGGCTCGGATGGTTCTGCACCGCAAAGTGGACATGAAAAAGCGAAAGCTCAGCCATTCGTGGGGTTTATTACGTATTACGCTGTTACATCCTTTAAGGGAAGGGTAGGGGTTTCAGCGTGAAAAAAACCACTTTTTTGCGAATTTTTTTCATCTATATGGAAAGAGTAAATTTATTGTAACCTTTTGTACATTGTTAAGTGTCATTTCAAGAACATTCCGTGAAATTTGTACGCGAAAATATCCACAAACAAGCCAGTGCCGCGTTTTTCTCGAAATCACTTTTTCAAAGTCCGTGTTCACTGCCATTTGAAAACTACATGACCGATTTATTTCAAACTTGGTACACACTTTCTACATATAAAATACCTCCCCCCAACGGTTAGTTTGAGATTTTTTTTTACATTGAGGGGGTTTTCCACCCCCAAAATGGCGGAATTTTTCGTGAAAAAGAGCACTTTTCACTTTACATGACCACCAAAGATTTAGAAATGAAAAAAAAAATTATCAAAGACCGTTGGGGGGAGGATTTGATGATACTTTGACTAAATTTTAATGGTACTTGATTTCAGATACTTTCTAGCTGATATACAGTGAACACCGCAAATCGTGTTTTTCAAAAGGCGTTTTTGGAAAAGCTTTGTCACCGGCTTGTTTGTGGATATTTTCGCGAACAAATTTCACTGAGTGTTCTTGAAATGACACTTAACAATGTACAAAAGGTTTCAATAAATTTACTCCATCCATATAGATGAAAAAAATTCGCAGAAAAGTGTTTTTTTTTTCACGCTGAAACCCCTACCCTCCCGTTAATGCTCATAGTGTATTTTTTTCTTTTTCATTTACCACAGGAGTGACGATACTGAGCTTCATGCAGTTCGGCAATCCTAATTGGGAGTTCTCGCCCAGCTGGAAACAAGCGCTGTTTTCGTTCGCTGTCATAACCTCAGCGTCGGTCCATGGTTTGGCGGGCACTGGAGGCTTTTGCACAGTTCACACAACCGATAAATTGATAATAAAGAAAGTTGAATAATAGCCCGTACAAGCATGTATTTAAATGAGCTACCAGTAAGAATAAAAATGTTAACAGTGGTAACAAGTTTTTCGCCTTCGTTCAAATGGATATAGATATATTACGGATATTTATGTAGATATATTTAGTATTATTTGATGCAATTATTCGGCGTTATTTTTACTGCTTAGTTTTTTTCTTGAAATATCTTCCCTGCAGTAAAATTTTCGTTGGATTTGTAGACGATTCGAAATTGTTCGTAAATTTACGTGAGTTCAAGTAATTTCCCATATAGTTATGTATTTAAGGGTTTACGTCGAGCTGCAATTTTCGAAAAAACTATTGATTCTTAGTTTTGTGGCGTATTCTCAAAATATAACATCGCAAAAATATTCTCCGAAAATTCCAAGTGGATCCGTTTCAAAGTGGGGGGGTTGTGGGCGTTTAAGGCGGTCCTCTAGTTTCTCGGGTCGAAAAATTCGATTTTTTTTTCATAAATCACATCTACAACATGTGTAGAAAATGTATGCCAAAGGATTTTTCGATATTCGAAATGGTTCACGAGTTACGGCCCTGGAACAGAGCAGGTATACGGAGCGCGCGTCGGGAGCACGAACTTTCAAACGCGATTTTCTCGAAACACCATTTTTCGAAACGGTGACCACGATATTTCAGAAACTACCGCACCGATCTTGTTCAAATTTATACAGCATCTTTAATATGTTATAAGCCAGCGATTGAACTAGGATTATCATGATTGCTTCGATAGTTTTTTTTGTACGAGCGAAAAACTTAAGAAAAAATGAGTAAAAAATAGAATGTAATTTTCAAAAGTGTATAAAAAAGTCAATTTTTGTAATTTAGAATTCACTCTAGTTCAATCGCTAGTCTTAAATATGAAGATTAAAATGCCGTTTGGTTTTTTTTTATTTCAGATAAGCAGAACAGCCGCAATCTTGGTCACCGTCAAGCACCTCTTTTACTTGATGTCTTCCTGTCGGCCACTATAACGTTTATTCTATTATATATTTTGACTTCAAAAAATTTGTAAAGCTTATTTAAATGTTAATAAAGATTATGCAAAAACAATGAGATTGATTATTTCGATGCTTTGCCCGTAAAAAATTATTGAAAAAGCCGTAAAGAAACAGCCGAGAAACTAGAGGACCGCCTTAAGGGGCCAGTCCACTTTGCAGCCACGAAAAAAGGCTATTTTCGCGATTTTTTTAAAGGATTTTATAAAAGATATGAACATAAAAGTTGTTGGGCTTGATAAATGAAGCCTTGAAATACATAAAAAAAAAATTTACTCATTTTTATTCATTTGTAAGTACAAAAACTATAGTTTAACGTAACGCCTCAAAAGTAGGTGGGCTAGGTAGCTCCATCACAACTCGGCAACGGCTTGTGTGAAACAAAAAAATCAAAGTCCATTAGATTCAGTATGACACCAGCTACAAAATGACCCTCGGATATAAAGTTTTATCAAAAAATAAACAAATGGCAGATGGAAAACGACAAAAGTATTAAAAAACGCGTTCTTTCGCAGTTTTTCGCAACAAAAAAAAAGAGTAAAAATCAAATTTTTAAACCATCGAGGGTCATCCTGTTGCGAATCATGTTTACAATATGTGGTTCAAATTTCAAGAGAATCGATTTTTCAGTTTTAGAGACACGATGGAGCTAGATTTTGAAAACGTTGTTTCGAGAAGAACGCGTTTGAAGTTTATACTATGAAAAACTCTTACCTGGGTTATGGGTCGGCCGAGCGCTCTATACGCTCAGGTAGACGAAATGAGGTCCTGACGTTCAGGTAAAAAAAAATACTTAGAGAGCTCGGATTTTCATAAAATGTTGACCCAATATTTCTGAATGTATGTACTTTCGAAAACAGTAAAAAAAAAAGATTTTTTTAAATGTTCAAAGCGGACTTACCTGGTGGACCCTTAACTTGTGGGTAGTTTTGCAAACGGCGAACTTTAAACGTGCTTTTCGCAAAATGACTTTAAAGGAAAAAAAATGATAATAATAATTTACAAACTGGCAGACGTTAGCCGGGAAAAATCTTTTTCCTTCCACGAGCCGTTAAATTAGGTAAAAATGAGAATTAGAATTTCCATTGTCATCCAAAATTGTTATAAGTCATACAATTCGATGAAAATATATTACTGCAGATATGTATATAGATATTTCTAGCGTTATTTGTTGGAATAATTCGACGGTTTTGTTGTCCACTGCTCAGTTATTTTTTAAATCAATCGGGCGGTTGAATTTTTTTTGTCGTATTGCAGATCATTAGAGATTGTTTCCGAATTCTCATTCACTTTGTTTTATTCTAAAGAGGAATTCGGATAGGATTCGCGAAAAATATAACAATACCAGAAAATGTACCTCTATGTATAAAGATTCGGTAAATCGTTTTGAACTTTTCAAAAATCGACCAAACGATTGAAAACGAAAGAAATTATTGATAAGTTGGGTTATCTTATTGATCGATTTTATTTACGCACATACGATGCAATCTTGATTGAAGTAAGAGCCAGAATGTACCTTGAATCGAAGATTCCCGACCGGAGGTTCGGCGTATCGGATACCTTGGTAAATGCTCCAACGATCTGATTGCAAACCTTTCACAGGACCGTCGGAAATGTAGACGACTGATGGCTGAGAACTTTCACGCAATCCTAGGAATGGCGCGATTAAATGCGCCAGTAGAATTAAAGATGCCAGAAACTTCATACTGAACAACAATTTTTATATTCATTCAACGTTTGACACAAGTCTTGACACAGACTTCCAGCTGCACCCTCTTCGTGCTATTAGTTGAACTGAATAGTAGCGCCAATACGCAAGCTTATATACAGCCATCTCGACTCAGCCTTTTTACGAGTGTTTAGTGGAAAGAAATAGCCATGTGACAAGTGTGTAGGGAAGAGTGGTGGGGACGTGAACGTGGAGGTCGCAACGACATACGCAAGGAATATTAGAAACAATTTGCAAGAAGTTTATCCATAAATATGGATGAAGAAAAAAATCATTTACGTTTGCGTAAACGACGTTGCTAACTGAATTTAAGGGGTGAGATGCAGTCAGAGGCGTGAAAAAACGAGCATTTTCAATAATTTTTTGTTCACATTAATTAAGTTTGTTTTACAAAAGTGGTTACACAGACTTTTTACGTTATATTTCAATTTGACTAGTACACATTTTCAAAGACAAATATTGATTATTCACAAAAATATCGCCACCTTTGTCGAACCCCCTTCGGCATGTAGTGCTTTGCGGTGAACATCATAACATTTTACTGGATGATCTGCAATCAAAAAACCAAAAAAAAATTATTAGTTTAATAATGAATCTAGTCCTTAATCGAAGCTTTTTTTTTTCACAAATTAACAAAATTGCGGTTTTCGACAGATAACTTTCGATTTTCGACCAAAAAATCGCTCGTTTATTGTTTAACAAAATTGAAATTTTCAACTAAAATGAAAATCCTTCGATTAATTAAAGACTAGTTTTTAATGCTATCAATAAGCATACCAAATTTCATCAAAATCCATCGAGTGATTTTTTAATTATAGCGGTCACTGACTTGAAAAACATAGTTTCGAGAAAAACGCGTTTAAGGGGTTACCCCCACTTGCGATTTTGAAAAAATCGATTTTCTTTATTGCATTTTTTTGAAGTATAAGTATCTGAGAATATGTCCTGAAAATTTCAAGTCGAGCCGAACAAAATTGACTGAGATATGAGCGTTGAAAGAGAAGACACCGTTGTGTAAACGACCGGCTTGAGAAAACTTTAAACGCGTTTTTCTCAAAATGGCATTTCTGAAGTCGGTGACCAAGATTACTCGAACACTAATGAACCGATCTTCTTGAAATTTTGCAGGCTTATTTAATACATAAAAATGTAGTCTTTAATCGTTCGATTTTTTTTTCGAAAAAAAATGGCCGTTTTATAGCCAAAAAACGGCCGTTTTTTTTCGTTAAAATCGAACCATTAACTTTGACTGTCCGCCATTTTGTGAAAAATGAATATTTTTTAAAATCCTTCGATTAAGGACTAGTTTATACTTATATTTGACTAAATCCATCCGCATTTTTCTTTCAGATGATCCACTTCGCCGCAATGTTGGTCACCGCAAACCGTGTATATAAAAACATTATTTCATTGACGGCCATTTGCCACTAAACAATGTAATATTTTTCAATAAAAAAATGACTGAAAGTTCTTCAAGATGTGTTCTTTAAGATGGTATATTGATCGATTAAAAAAGTTTTGTAGTTTTCTTTAAAAAAATTCATGAAAAAGGCCTTTTTTTGCGCTGCAAGTGGGGGTAACGCCTTAAAGTTTTTCGACATGGATACGGTATTATACGTTCGTAAAATTTTGAGCTCGATGGATGAAGCTAAACTTTTTTTATGTATTTTGATCCGCTGAATCCGAATATCACAATTTTTTGCCGAAAAGTCGAGCATTCAATTGTTTATAGCCAATTGTTGAAACAATTTTTCAAAAAATTAAAGTTTTTCGGGATGAATTATTTTTTCAAAATATTTTGGGCAATTTTAAAACGAAAGTATTCTTTGTACAATTTTGCTACAGTTCATAGTTTATGAGTAATACATTTCTGAAATTTTCTGAAAGTGTTTTCCAATTTTACACTTGATTTATGTATAGAAACACTAATTAAAAAATTACTTACATCGAATCATCAATTCCTGGCCCATGCAATAGGGCTTGTGCCGATGTGGAAGCTTCCAAAATATCAATTTGTTGTTGTCTTCGAAGCATTCTGCCTTCCCGCGTATTATCGTTTGCGCGTTTGTCAGCCACGTCTATGCGTTGAGAATAGACGTGGCCCCTTCACTAATTGTGGGATATCCCGGAAACTATTCATCGGATTGACTTAAAATTTTCGGGGAATATTTTCGAAACATCATACTTCAAGAAAATGTTTTAAAAAAATCGATTTTTTGAAAATTCTGACTGCATCTCACCCCTCAATGGGAATTTCTTTAATAGAAAGATGAATTATCCTGTTGTGCTTGGTGCATAAATATCGCGGCGGTGTTCAACGAACAGAGAGTTTGATAAAATGGTACGTGCTTGCGCGTGCATCTACTCGGGGTTTTTATCTGCTCAACTCTGACGTCAGCATTCTTTTTTCTTATGCATCTATTCGTAAGGCGGACTCTCCAATTTGTGTTATAATAGTTTCTTTCACTTTCCGTTTAAAATCGTTGACTAGCGCACTTTTTTAAATTACGACGAGGCCAAATATCGGCGGCATTTGGTTTTCTTTGTTGAGACCGGACTTCTTTTTATAAAGCTTTTTCTGCTTTTCGGAAGCCTTCACCTGCCGCGGCCGGTGTCAGGGGATGGCAGGGCTCTTGGTTTGAAAAATTATATTTACGAATTGGGCGCTAATTAGTTTTACAAACTAATAAATTGTAAAATGCAAGTTAGCTCGGCTCGCTCGATGGTTCGATTTGATGACTCAAGGACGATTCTAAGGATGGGAAAATTGCACACTTTTCCGACAGACCCAAGTCGCTCCACCAGAAACAAGTTTAGTTAAAGAGAGATATACACCTAGATGGTCGAAGTCGAGGATTTAGAAGCTATGAACATTCCGTCGACCGTAGAAGACCTACACTATGGGCCTGGTATCGATGATTCCATGTAAGTTGACAAATTTCATGATTTATTCATTCCCAAATTTTCAAACGCGTTTTTCTCAAAACCACGTTGTTCAAATCGGTACCCAAAATTTCTCGAAAACCAATGAACCGATTGCCTTGAGGTTTTTTGTGGTTATTCCATACACCATTATCCAGTACGTGTCATGGGATTTTTTTTTCGTTACTTAGTTTTTGTTTTATAGGCAAAATAGTAACTAATTTTTCGCCCAAAAATCACTATCTATGTTCAAACGTCCGCCATTTTGTCAAATCGATATTTTCAAAATCGGCTATGACAAGTGCTAGATTATAGTATCTAATTTAATAATCTTTTTGGTTTTTTTTTCAGATGATTTTTGAAGAAACGCCAGGGCTACCTTATACGCAGATTTTTTTACGACGCTCCAAGGATCATACAATATCCTTTGTATATTTTTGATATTTTTAAATGAAGAAAATTAAACATATTTTTGAATGTATATACTTTCAGATAATTAAAACCCCAATCCGAAATTTCAAATAGTTTTCCTTAAAAAAATTCACAAAAATGACCTTTTTCCGGCTCATAGGTGTATATCTCCCCTTAACGTGACTTACTTCATGTTATGGATATCTCAGTTTCTGGTACTCCGACTGACACACAATCTCCTTTGACCGGCTACCTCCGACAATTTCCGAAAACGACCAAGTTTACAAATCACACTTTCAATTAAAATGACGACTGAATACAATTACAAGGACGAGAACGCGAGTTACAATAGTTCGGACAATTCCGATAATAACGCGAATTACAATAATTCGGATTGATCCTTTGCAGGGCCTAAACAGCCGATATATCGCGCTCGTACGATAAATTTGAACGTTGCGGCTTCGGGAAGAGATACGGTGACATTTTTCTGCCATATTGTCTCTTCGAATTCACGTTCGATGATTCATTGCCGGTAGTTTTAGTCCCAGCGAAATACTTTCATTCTCGCATTTAATTGGCGTTTTCGATATTTTATTTCTGCCTTTCATTCAGCCGGTGTTCATTGTTCGATATTGGAGAATTACACGTCGAAATAAATGCACCCTGTGGAGTAATGCGAGCCATCAATTGTGCTTCGACAGTTGGCGAAGACGGGTAAAAGTGGCGTGATTGGAATTTTCTGTGGCGTCGATGCCGGCGTTGATGAGTCATGGTGCTGAAGTTTGCATCGTTGGAATGCAAGGAAAATATATTTCTTTCGTATTCTCGTATTTCTTTTTAACACATTGAGGCTACGGAAGTCGCTGAAACATTTTTGAGAATCTTTAAAACTTATAACCAAAAGTCATTAAAAAAAAAAGATTTTAGAAAATAGTAAAAATAAAGAAATAAAAAAAAATGGAGACAGCATTTTCGCTGTATACCAACGATGCAAACTTCAACACCATGATGAGTCTGGGTACTACCCTCAGTCAGACGCGGCTGGCGAACGCAAAAATGAGTCCATTGAATCGATGATATCTGCTCGAAATGTCCCGTAACCTATATTTTTTATGGAACATACGTGACCATGATAGTTTTCGTGTTATTCGTCGCTTTTCGCATAGCTCTGATCTAACCAATAACTATTATTATTTCCGTTCCAAAGTTCGATTCGCACGGATTCCCTATATGGTGCGGGTTAAATGCATTGATTTCATGAATTAAGGGCGGGGTAAAGTATTAAAATTTTTTTTTCATTTTTTTTCATTTTTTAAAATGAATGCATAATATATCAAGAATATTGTGTTAAAATTTCAAGTCGATCGGAGTAAAATTGACGAAGTTATGAGTATTTGAGCGTCTGTTGCTCCATGCCGGCCGAACTCTTCTGCGTTTTTCAAACCGTTTTTCTGAGACTTGTCATATTTGAAGTCCGTGTGCACGATAACTCAAAATCTACTGGACCAATCGCTTTGAAATTTTGCACAGTACTTCTTCACATAATTCACCAGGTATTGTCGAGAGTTTTTTTGTTTTTTTTAATAATTACTAATTTTTCAACAACAAATTAGCCGATTTTTTTTAGCGAAAATCGGGTTTTTGGCTCCCAAGTGCTACGAAAAATCGAAAAATCGAAGAAAAAAAAAATCCTCCCGTCATTACCTCGAGAAACGTCTCCTTTAACAAATGCATTTTGATTTTATTGTCTCAGATGATTCTGTTGCGAGTTATGGTGCACACCGCAAACCAACTTTTTTTCGAGGCGCCTCCGGGGTTTAATTTTCACTCGCTCAATTTTGAATATTTTGCAATGCAAATTCAGGAGAATGTTGTACAAATGTTACTTTATTATATGTAAATTTTTCAATAAACGAACACTATTCGTTACGCCAAAAAAAAATCTTAAAAACATGCCTTTTTTCGCCGAATTAACTTTACCCCGCCGTTAATTACTATTGTATTTGGCCGGTAAGGCCTGCAGAGTTTTCGCGGATGTCATTTGTTATGTCTCTACTACAGCATACGACAAAATTAATTTTTCTTCCAATGAGGCGGTTCGTGCACGTACTACCTTAAGGGGAGGGTAGGGGTTTCAGCGTGAAAAAAAAACACGTTTTTGCGATTTTTTTCCATCTATACGGATAGAGTAAATTTATTTAAACCTTTTGTACATTGTTAAGTGTCATTTCAAGAACATTCCGTGAAATTTGTACGCGAAAATATCCACAAACAAGCAAGTGCCGCGTTTTTCTCGAAATCACTTTTTCAAAGTCCGTGTTCACTGCCATTTGGAAAACTACATGACCGATTTATTTCAAACTTGGTACACACTTTCTACATATAAAATACCCCCCCCCCCCCCCCCCAACTGTTAGTTTGAGATTTTTTTTACGTTGAGAGGGTTTTCCACCCCCAAAATGGCTGAATTTTTCGTGAAAAATAGCACTTTTCACTTTACATGACCACCAAAAATTAAGAAATTAAAAAAAAATATCAAAGACCGTTGGGGGGAGGATTTGATGATACTTTGACTAAATTTTAATGGTACATGATTTCAGATAATTTCTAGCTGATATACAGTGAACACCGCAAATCGTGTTTTTCCAAAGGCGTTTTTGGAAAAGCTTTGTGAACCGGCTTGTTTGTGGATATTTTCGCGTACAAATTTTTACGGAATGTTCTTGAAATGACACTTAACAATGTACAAAAGGTTTCAATAAATTTACTCTATCCATATAGATGAAAAAAATTCGCAGAAAAGTGTTTTTTTCACGCTGAAACCCCTCCCCTTAAGGTAGAACGAGGGCGCGCTCTCGATTTCTATAGATTTTGTTCAAATTTTACCCAGACATTGTCCACATCATTATGCATGTTTGAGTGAAATTTCAGAACAGTCGTCTATTTAGATTGGGAGATAATGAGTTTTTAAATTGCAACTTTTAACACTGCAGGGTCCGCGTTGAAATTTAGACAGAATAATTATCCGTAAAAAATATTTGTTCCCTATAATAAGAAGACATATGGCAACAGCGCATCGTTCCACGTATTCAATGGCGCAAGTTTGCGCGGCATATTTAAAATAATCCTCCAACACAAAATTTTGTTTTGAAGTAATTTTAAATCAAACAAAGTTTCAAATTAGTTATGAATTAACCAGCACTTTTATTTGTTAATGAAGATAACATAACCGATATAAAATGTTAATGTTTATAACGCGAATATGTTTTTTATGATCAAAGTTTTTAACTTTAGGAACCCGATAAGATTTTTTTTTCTACAAATATTCAACAATACCGTTCTGCGGTGTTGCCACATGTCTCCTTCTTATGGGGGGCACACATTTTTTACGGATAATTACTCTGTCTTTACTCAATGTTTTTAGCAAAACTGAATAGTAAAGGCAATACAAACTTTTTTCACTCTTTCCCTAACGAGTTTGCTAATCTAAACATAATTTTTTTTCAAAATTCATAAACACAATAGAATGATACGGCGAATTATGTGACCTGACTTTCGGTCAATGCAGACCCTGCAGTGTTAAAAGTTGCAATTTTAAAACCGATTATATCCTAATCTTAATAGTCGACTGTTCTGAAATTTCACTCAATCATGCATAATGATATGAACAATGTCTGGTTAAAATTTGAACAAAATCTATAGAAATCAAGAGCGCGCGCTCGTCCCACCTTAAGGGGTCTTCTCACTTTAGACGCGAAAAAAAAAATGTTCATGTTTTTTTTGGATAGGTTTATATTACAGATATTGATTTATAGCGATATTTATTTATTTATAGAGTTGTTACACTTAATAAATACACGTTTGAAATACATTAAGATTTTTTCATTTATTTATTTAAGTCACTATTAATAAACGAAAATGGTAGTTAAAAAAGTATGTTAATGGCTATCGCGCATATCATACGATTTTTTACATATGCAAAAATAACAAAATGGCGGACATTTTTCGATAAAACAAACAAAACCGTGTTTTTTCACCGTTTTTGGCAACAACAAAAATAGTAAATATCAAAATTTAAAAAAATCCTCGTTATGCGATATAGCTATAGTTGTAAAGAATATGTCGTTAAAATTTCATAAGAACTGGTTCAGTAGTTTCGAAGGTTTTATCAACGAGCCGTCGAGAAACGTTGTTAAAGTTTGAAGCGGAAAGTGGAAAACGCGTTTAAAGTTTGTTTGGGTTACACAAATGCATTGAAAAAATTGTTTTGATGTATTTCGCAAGTGTATGACTACTTTTATATCACTATCTATAATAAAAACCTATCAAAAAAATTCATGAAAGTATCCTTTTTAGCGTCTAAATGAGAAGACCCCTTAAGACGACACGGGGAGAACTTCTGAACGCGGTGGCTCTCTCGCGATAGTGCTGCGTTGATTATTACTGACACAATACCGCCTGCTTATCGGCACTGCATTGACACCCTCGCAGCCCGCATCCCGCACAAGGTATGCTCCGAACTATGTGACTGATGCCCACACAGGTTTTCTCACAGTTATCAGCAATTACCAGCGCGCATTCTTTTCTCAATTGTTTCCGACTATTTTTTCACGGAATGAAATCTTCTCGGTTCTGCGACGAGCTCGAACGAAACGATCCCTCTCTAGCCTCTTTCGGCTATAGTTTTACACACTAAATTCAGGGCCTACATCTCCCTAGAGGCCCGAAAAAAATCGCCAAATTCTGATATTTTTTTCTGCTAAATGGTTGGTGAAAAAGGAACACATTTTTTTTAACACGAGATACATTTATTCAGAGCCTGTGAAAAATAAATCATCAAAAAATACAGAAAAACAACATGGCCGCCGGCAGATGACGAAATTTTTTTTGCAACATTCGACGGTGACTCTCCAGGTTAAGGAATCATCACAGTGTAACTGGTCGAAAAATAGCTGACCTTCGCGTTTTTTTTTTTTTCGATGATCGAAATCCTCTAATTAGTCTGATTTTTTTTTATGTCAAATCAAAGCACTCGTGAAGAACAGAAAATAAATTTCAAAACGTTTATTTTTATTTTTTTACGTGTTTTTTAACGGTTGGAAATGTCTTCGAAAAAAGGAGTCCTCCCGGTGTACAGAGTTGTGGCCGTAGATATGATCGGAAACAAAATTCGTAAAAAGATTATTAATCAGTATGTTGAATATACGCTCGAACCGTAGGGTGGGTTAGCGCGTATTTCGACAAAGAGGGTCCCCATCTTAAGGGGAGATATACACCTAGGAGCCGGAAAAAAGGTCATTTTTGTGAATGTTTCAAGGAAAACTATTTGAAATTTCGGATTGGGGTTTTGATTATCTAAAAATATATACACTCAAAAATATGTTTAATTTTATTTATATAAAAATATCAAACATATACGAGGATATTGTATGATCCTCGGAGCGTCGTAAAAAAATCTGCGTATACGGTACCCACTGGCGTTTCTTCAAAAATCATCTGAAAAAAAAACCGAAAAGATTATTAAATTAGATACTATAATCTAGTACTTGTCAGCCGATTTTGAAAATATCGATTTATGACAAAATGGCGGACTTTTGAACATAGTGATTTTTGGGCCAAAAATTAGTTATTGTTTTGCCTATGAATAAAAACTAAGTAACGGAAAAAAATCATATGACAAGTACTAGATAATGGTGTATAGAATAACCACAAAAAACCTCAAGGCAATCGGTTCATTGGTTTTCGAGAAATTTTACCGATTTGAAAAACGTGGTTTTGAGAAAAACGCGTTTGAAAATTTGGGAATGAATAAATCATGAAATTTGTCAACTTACATGGAATCATCGATACCAGGCCCATAGTGTAGGTCTTCTACGGTTGACGGAATGTTCATAGCTTCTAAATCCTCGACCTCGACCATGTAGGTGTATATCTCCCCTTAATATTAATCCTGTGACTAGTACGTCGGTAATTATTAGGATAGGCAGGCCCGAACTGGTTCTGTTTGGGCTGTAGCCCTGATAAGGGCCATTTGAGGCTGGTTTTTTTCGCCCCAAAAAGGACAGTGGTCGGGTTGCGTAGTGTTCCTGGGACGAGCGAGGGTTGATATAATTTCCGGGATAGAAGGTGGCTCCTCAAGGTGAGGAGTCTTTGGATGAAGGATGGTTGGGGAGCGGGGCAAGGGCGCGACGTTTAGGTGAGGGGAAGGAAGTTGGAGAGGAATCGTTTGGATACGGCACGAGGCACAGGCGTTAGTTCCCGGAGAACCCGATCGAACACTTCATCAAATTCGGCCTGTGTCCGTATAGCCCAGTCGGGTTAGTCAAAATAAGGGGCCATCTGTGCAAAAATTCCCTGCGGAAATTTTATTGCTCTAATCTTTAGGGAGGAGGAGGTCATTAGTACTGTAAATCCAAAATGGTAACCAAATCCGACCGGTACGTTGGCCGCCATTTTGATTCTAAGGTAGTTGAGTTTTTGCTCATTATCTCCTTTATTTTTAATTTTTCAACAAAAATACTAAGGACTAAAGTTATTGGGAATTTAATTCTCTACAACTTTAGAGCCTACAATTTTTCTCCTAAGATTGATATTTTTCGAGATAATGGGGAAAAACTTGCCAATGTAGAATTATCTCGATTATTATTAACTTCAAAGCATAAATTTACATGACCAAAGTTGTGGAGAATCAAATTTCCTACAATTTTAATTTCTATGATTTTTTTTTGGACAGTCACTGCTTTGTAACCAGTTTTCGTAACACTGGTTACAAAGTTCCCTCGCAAGGCTGGTATGAGGCAAAGAAATCCGATCCCAAGGAAGAAAGGTTGAGAGTTGTTCGTGAAGCGGCTGCAATCATTTTGGAGGATATACGTTCCACATCGTATCAAACTATATCGTACCCCCCTTCAGACAGCTTCATGGAAAACGTGGATGATTCCATCCCGACTTCTCTGAAGGTGTTACTCGAGGAAATTATTTTTAAATCCAAAAAAGAATTGTTGCAGTCGTGGAAGAGGAAATGCACAGCTATCGCCCATGCAATTATTTCCGCAGCTCGTCCTCGATCATTCATTTCTCCTTTAAAAATAGGTGTTGGTGTTTTATTATACAAAAAATTCGGATCGAATAATGTAATAAAAGTTCTCACGTCGTTGGGTTTTTGCTCGTCACACGAAGAGATCTTGATGTTCAAAAGTGCTTCCATTATGCGTCCACAGCGGCGCGTTGAGTCCTCGGTTTTTATGCAGTTTGTTTACGAAAATGCGGATTTTAACATCAATACACTCGACGGACATGACACTTTTCATTGCATGGGAGGGATTCAGCGCATAACTCCAAATGACTCTGTAGAACCGAACGTGGCAATTAATCGAAAATCTGAGAACAGAACGTCTGCGGCCATTTGCAGAAGTAGGAAATGTAGAAACTCTCCACTACGGTAAACCAAAATTGAGCGGTCTTAGAAACGTGCAATTTCTCGGTGTTGAAAATCTGCGAAATCCTCCAGAAAAAAGTCTTCCAACAATTGGCGATTTTATGTAGTTGTACGGAAAATAGGCCTACACAACGAGTATACCAGGATGAAACGGATTTATGGAAGAAGCTACTGCAAACAAAACCTTCGCTAAGTCAATGATAATATTTCTTCCATTTATTCATGCTCCCCCTTCAGATGACGACACAATATACACGACGCTCAATTATACTTTCACGCAAAGTAAAACTTCCAACTGCAAATCGTGTATTGTAACGTTTGATCAGCCACTGTTCTGGAAAGCACGCGATATTGTTTCTAGCGTGGATCCATCGTCCGGTATTGACTCCATTATCGTTCGGCTTGGAGGATTACATGTTTTAAATGCATTTTTAGGTGTCATAGGCTATACATAATGAGTGGCAGTGAACTTGAAGATGCTCTGAAAACCATTTACGCAGCGAATAGCGCGAAAAAGATTTCGTCGGGCCATGGGTATTCAAGAGCAGTTCGTGCCCATTTTCTCGTACATTTGTCTTTAGCGAAGCGTATAATGGAGACAATTGAGTTCGAAGATCATAAACGAAATGAGATGGATCAACTTTTAATACACTCTGATCGAACTGTCGTTCTCACAGCAAATGAAAACAGTATTGTGAAGAAAGTTATAGATAAATTCGACGTTGCGCTAACCCAATGTGAAAAAAATTCACCCACGGCAAAGTTATGGACGCAATATTTTTAGATGGTCACGCTGGTCAAGCATTTTATAGAGGCTGGGCGTTCTGGTAATTGGGAATTCCATCTTGACAGAGTTCCAAAAATGCTACCCTATTTCCATGCCAGTGGACACTTTTTGTACGCGAAGAGTGCTCACTTATATCTTCAAGATATGACACATTTACATGAGAAAATCCCGACTGATCAATGTAATAAACTTACAAATGATGGTTACTTCACCATAAGACGCACGAACAAGTTCTGGTCCGGTATAATGTTCGGTCAGACTATTGAGCAGACACTGAATCGAGAATCCAAAATTAGTGGAGGACTCATCAAACGTGGAGCAGATGACAACGTGGCTGCTCGATGGACTTTGGGTTCTGTCCACATACAAACTATTTGTAAACAAATTGAAGACTTTTGCACGACCCACAGCGGAACAACCGAGCAGCATGTCGATTTTAGGCCGGCTCGTGTCTGCAGAGACAATTTAGACGCAGAGCAATTACATCACTGGTTTGCTGCGCATGATCCTTTCCCTGTGGACTCTGAATTAATATCTATCAGCACGGGAATAATCAGGACTGGAACTGTCAATTGTTATTTAGCGTTGGAAAATGGAACGAGAATGTTAAACAATATCGTCAGTACAACTTACGATGCTGTTACTTTTAAACGGAAATACAAAGTTGCACCCTTGTCGGCCGTTTTCAGCAGCATAATTGTAGATGACACGCCTGTCTCTATTAATCCACTTTTGCTTTTTCAACGAATGAGCTTTGCTAATAAATCGAGCGACGATCTCGAAGCTTGTTTTGCCTACGAACTGTCACCATATTTTGCCCGAAAGTTTTATTAAGGGAGACTTTGTCCTTGAAGTTAGCGGGAGATGTTAGCGGCTCAACATGAGCAGCTAGAAAAAGAGGAGGGATGCCTGTATGGACCAGGCATTGCCGATTAGCGGTAGTTATAAACACATTTGTGTAAACACATTACAAAACTTTAAACGCGTTTTTCTCGAAAACACGTTTTTAAAAATGGCTGATATTCTCCTGACCGCTGTAATTAACATATCGACCTGAAATTTGGAGAGCATACTCAGAAAATATGTCTTCACGGAATGACGGATCGTTTTTTCGATAGATACATTTTTGCATTTATTATTTATCTTTTTATGCGAAAAAAAACGCGAAAATTCGATTTTTTTTAAATTGCCGCTATTTTCCGAAATTTGTACTAAACGAAAAACCCATCCGTCATTCCATGACCAAAGGGTCACAGATTAATAATATGCTTTGAATTTGTGTTTCAGATCAACAAAGAGGGGGCAGTGATGTCAGCCGTTTACTTCCCGCGATTTGAGGACCTGTTTTCGCGGAGCTGCAACGGCCGCCATTTTGGTTTAAAAAAAAAAATTTAACGTTCTGTATATCATGAATAAAAGCAAGAACAAAACCGCACTCAAAAAGCTTTACTCGTTTCCGTTAAAAAAAATAAAATGTAAACACCTGAAATATGGCACTCCAAGGACAAAGTCTCCGTTAAACTAAGGCAAAATAAATTGTATCAATCAATCAATCATATCCTCTATCTCTATTCAATGAAGAAGGGATGCGGAAAGGTACTAAGTCTTCGCTGTACAGTTGCTTCGTGCCTCTGCAACGTTCTCGACTATAGGGAGAAAGACGACTTGATGTTATGGATGGCGGATTTTTGTCGCACAAAGTTATATGGCCTCACACAAATGCGACGTTAGAAGCAATATGTCAAAACTATGTTTTGTACGTAAACAGACAATTCGAAAATGATGTCATTATAGTGTTCGACGGTTAACCTGAAGATCAAGAGACGGTTGTTTTGAAAGGTTACGAGCAGCGAAGACGCACCGCCAAACATCGCTCGCGAGACATCGATGTCAAGGCAACTTCTAACCCTTCCACGACGCATGAGCATTTTTTGACAAATTGCAGGATTAAGGCTAGGCTGATCGACCTTCTCAAAAGAACTTTGCAAGATGCCGATGTTGTCGTTCAGCAGGCACCGACTGATGCGGATTCTTTCATTATCGGCATGGCTACTCAAGAAGCTGCTGGATACGACCAAGTTACTGTCATCGGTGAGGACATCGACCTCGTACTGCTGACTGGGTTGGGACGACACTTGAAAAACATTTTTTTCAAGAAGCTGAGCAGAGGTCGTATTCCAGAACAACTCTCTTCACCGGCGAGTTTTAAAATACGCAGAAGCTGTTGCTCAATACATCTTGTCCTTGCACGCCTTTAGTAAATGCGACACGACATCCTCTCTTTCCAATTTCGGCAAAATTAAATTCTTTAAAGAGCTATGCCAAGTTGTAAAAGTTGAAAAATCACTCTTTTTAAAAACAATACATTTTGACAGTATATAATCATATAAATGTTCCCTGAAAATGTCAAGGTGATGGGATCAACGTTGACAGATTTATAGCCTGTTATATTGACGCCTGTCAGAACCCTCGGAGGGTCATTCGAAACTTCAAACGCGTTTTTCTCGAAAGGGCGTTTTTTAGTCAATGCGCAAAATATCTCTAAAACTACTGCATCGATCGGAAGCCGGCTTTGTGGAACCTTGTCGTTTTTTTCAAAAAACAACTAAATTACTCAGCGAAAATAATCGCAATTTTTTTTTTGTTCAAAAAACGATACTAAAGCTAACGGTTTCCTTTTCAAAGATCTGATCCTTAATTGGCGAGATTACTGTTTTTTCTAAGTCCAGCACGTGATTCTGCAAAGTGCGAGAATGGTGAAAAACCGGCATTTTCAAAATGACGTACCGGGTACGAGAAACATCACATTTTCAACAAAAACGATATTTCATCCTTCGTCCAATCACTGGATAATTTTATGTAAAAAGTAAATGCGTTTGATTTTTTAAATTTTGGATGATTTGTTGCTGAGCAGCAGCCGCCACCGCGAAGGACGTTTTTCAAACAGACATCTGCACAAACTCTCGTGTCTACCACATTTATAAAAAAATGTCAATACAAATAATCATAAAAGATACATAAAACTATACTCTTCAACGGAAAAAAAGTTCGAACAACTGCATACGCTTTCCCACAAAAAAATCACGAAAATTTCTCTCTTTCCGGCTACCATCTAGGTGTAACCCGTTGAGGCGGCTGCAATGGAAGTTAAGTTAGATTATCGTAGTGCTGGTAGGGAATGATAGGAAATGGTTCGATTGTCAACGGGTAATACGGAAAAAGACGCGCGGTTATACGTTAGAACTCGAGAAATAAAAACAAAAATAAAATATGAACAATTGTTTGAAAATATATTTTATTCAATTTCGGCAATAATCTATGTATATGTAAATGCATGAATAATAACAATTTTTATGAGAATTAAAAATTTAATTCTTATTTGTACATAGCTTGTCGGGTTACATCTAGCTCGTGGCTGGAAAGAAGAGCATTTTTTGTGATTTTTTCGTCCGAAACGGTGTGCATATTTTCAAGTTTTTTTTCTATACCCGCGTATAACCGCGCGGGCATACGTTGGAAATAAAATCAAAGATGAAAAAATGACAATTGTATGAAAATATATTTTGTGCATTTTGTGCAGTAATATATTGATATTTAATTGTGTGAATAATAACACTTTTATATGACAATTGAAACTTTTATTGGCTGAAAAAAGAGGAATATTGGTGAATTTTTTCTCCGAAAACGTGTGCAGATATAATTGTTTTTTGTTGTACTCACGTATATCCGCTCCGGCGCATACCTACGTCAGAACTCGAGGAATTCAACAAAAAATAAAATATTGACAAATAAATAAAAATATATTTTATTCAATTTCCACTTTCAAAAGTATCATTTGAAGGCCAGAATTCAAAGAGGTACCGCTTAAAAAACCATACGGAATTATACAGCTACGCAACAACCAAATGACCAATGACAAATTGTTGACTCAAAGACTTCGTGGACGAAGGAATCGGCTATGAAAATCCTTCAGGCGGCGCCGGACGAAAAGCTTGTCGAGAGCAGCCTATTACTGGACCAGGTTGTATTATCTGCGACGTTTTTCACAGGATTGCCATTCAAAATACCGATAATCAATACATTATATAATTTTCCAAGCAGAAACTAAATGATGATTCTGTAAACAGGAATTATCCTTTGGGCCTACACTCGAGGATCCGGGTGCAACCGAGAAATGCTTTTTCGGTGAGTGTCTGATAAGTACGTACGAGTCTGAAAACTTCAACGACGTGCCACAGCTTATAGGCTTCAAAAAACCAGATGTCAGTAACTCCCTCGACTGTGAGTGTAATTAACTTGATAAGATGTTTTTATGAACATTTTCGTCAACCATGCTTTTTTCCTTCGGCTTTTTTCAAATTTCACTTAAAATTGAATTATTTTTAGTGCCTGCAGATACAAATAAAATTCGGTTTATCATCAACGAAGTCACTAAATCGAAGGATAGCGAGGCTCAAAAGTTGAATAGCATACCTGACGATTGGCTGACTGTCGATCCACAATCTACTGTAGGTAAATGTACGTGTCCTCGTACTCCGAAGAACAACGGACGCTTATCCCTCCATTATAGTTTCGCTTTTTTGCAGTATTATTGTTTTATTGGTATTTCTTAAATTCAGACGGTAACCGAAACTCTCAGTAATGGTCCGATACGACACACGCAAAAGTTTTTGATAGAAAACGATGGCGAGAAACCGTATGTTTATTTTGTCTACATTTGTAACAACCGTGATTCAATTTGCGTTGCCCCGAGTTGATTTCACGAAAAAAAACGTCCTATCGTTGAGGCGAAATGATACACGATTCCGTCGTTAAGGCGTTACATCTATGTGGCTCGCCGAAAGATGACACTTATTTGCGATTTTTTTTTGGAAATACTAAAAAAGATATCATAATGACGTTTGGAGGGTTTATCCTAAATGTGTTGACGCGAGTGAAACAAAAAAAAATGTATGAAAAAAAAATACAAAATTCCGGCTCAGTCGTAGGTACAGAACGCTTTTTAAGGTAGTACCTCCACAGAAGAGTTGAATTAAGAAATGGTTGAAATTTGACATATATGTTATTTAATACATTATCCAAATATCTGTGCAATTTGAATAAGTTTCACCACCCCAAACCTCAGATATTTACACTTAAAGTTGGATTGGTTTACACGTAACAAATGCGTTATGATGGGCAAACCGAGCATCATTAATTCTACCGTCAAAACTAAAATTAAGAAATTGATTTTAAAAAAACGAGGATAAGCTAGAGTAAGATATCACGAATAATGTGAAAAAAAAATGAGAATGATTCACCATCTAGTTTCCAAGATATAACCATGAAAAGCCCTCACAATTTTGGTGCAAAGCCTGGCAAAACCTGGAAAAAAAACAATTGGGGCAAAGCCTGGACAGTCCCGGCAAAAAGTTCACTGGCAATGGTAGATCAAAAACACAATATAAAATATATTTTACGGCAATAAATTATATCCATCGTATTATCTACTCGTACCAAGTCAATATTGCGTAGTTTTTAATTTTATTTGTTACTAATTGAACCAATTATCAATCTTTTAAACATGAACATGGTATGTAAACTGTTGGTTGAGATTTTCGCAGAGGGACTACCTTAAGGCGCTCTGCAGGAGGACGCCGAACTTTTCGGATGAGCACCCGAGACGAAAAAAAAAATCTTCAGTTACATTAGTTTTGGCAGAGAAGCACACAAGATTATTAAAGAATATAGTTCTTTCGCATAATCGAATCATTTGGAATACATTTATTTTCGCAGCGATTTTTTTCTTTTTGCAGAACAACGACCGACCTGCTTTGCTACAAATACCTTACAGAAAGATGCTGTTGTTAGTATGAAGGATAATTCTATCCGTACTTTACACGATCGATACAGCTTTTATTCGTAAGCCTCTGGCCTGACTAAAATTCGCCTTAAAGGAGGACACCACTCCGCCGGACCGAAAAAAGTCTTTTTCCGATTCTTTTTTTGTATGCTAAATTGTTTCAAGGGCTCAAAAAATACTAAATTTAAAGAAATGCGACTACGTGCAACGATAACTACGGCAATTACGGATAATTTTGTTTTCTTTTCAATTGAAATTCGGGCAACTATAACTAGAGTTATGATTCCGGCCAGGTCGAAAATAGCGCGACTGAAGGTTATACGTAAATCGTTGCGCTACCTGCTCTCGCTAAATCGTCTGTTACTCGGTCAATTCTCTATATTTTAACTTGAATTTTTCTTTCACACATACTTCAATATGTATATTTTGAGAAATGGCAAAAAAATCGATATTTTTCACCTGTTAAAGTGGTGTTTCGCCTTAATTTGTTCATGACAATGAGAATCGTTGATGAACTTTGAAAACCGTGTGTACTTCTTTAGAGAATCTAATTAACAAGGTATAGTTGAAATCCAAGTGAATCGGATAAAAAAATCTGTTTTCGAGAAAAATGCGTTTCAAGAAAGTGATTCAGGAGCTATCGTCCACCTGAAGGACTTGAAGCTCTTATTTCAATTCTGCGTGTACCCACAGAGACATTTTGAAAATAGATATTCAGTTTAACGGCTCTAAATTGTTACGTCCGCCGATTAGGCATTTCGTGCATTGCGAAGCGCTCGGAGGCACTTCGGAAAATGAGCTCTGAAAATGAAAAGAAAAAAGCATCGGGTATTTATACATCATTCGAGCAAAGAGAAACCGGAGAAACGATTTTTCCACTCAGATGTAACCCCTAAAGAAAGACCGCGAAAAGTTTCAACATTTTTCCTCGAAAACAATTTTAAAACCCATTATCTCCGAATCTAAATAGTCGACTGTTCTGAAATTACACTGAAACATGCATAATTATGGGAACAATATCTGGTTAAGATTTGAACAAAATCTATAAAAATCAAGTGCGCACGCTTGTTGTACCTTAAGGGACAACACCACGGCATCAAAAAATCGATTTTTTGAAAACCATCTAGAAAAATCGAAAATCCATTAAGATTGAGATGCCGTTGGACCCAGGTCGAAAAAATAATTGTTTTCGGAGATATTGAATATTTTGAGGAGCGGTGCAGCGCTCGCAAGCGGTAATATTTCTGAATATCGCCATAAGCCGCCTCTTCCTGAGGAAGTATTGGAGGCAATTACGCCAGTCTTCGAAAATTTGAGCAGAGACGATTTGCTGCAGCGTTGTTTGGGCGGCTTCGCGCAAAACAACAACGAAAGCTACAACAAATTAGTTTGGGCAATGGCCCCCAAGTGTCAGTCCGGGAGCAAAAAAATCGTCGATATTGCAGCTGATATCGCGGTATTATTATTCAATGATGGCCTGAGAAGCCTCATGAAAGTTTTGGAGACGTTGGGGATAACTATCGGCCCAAATTGTTTTAATTTTTGCGTTGAAACCGACGCAGCGCGGATCGAGCTGGCGGAGCGCTCGCTCACAGACGCTGCAAAAGAGGCAAGAAGAGCCTTTACAAGTTCGAGAAAAGATGCTAGGGACAATGATTTGCTTCTTGAAGGCCAGCTATATGGTGCCGGCATCGCTGATTAAAGGTAAACATTTTTTTTCCAATTTATCGCATAAATTAACAAACCTAAAACTTTGAACGCGTTTTTCTCAAAACCACTTTTTTGAGTGCGGCACGCAGCAGAACTCGAGCAATTTTTATCCGATCGACTTCAAATTTGGACTGCATCAATAAAACTAGATTATCTAAAGAAGTACATAGGATTTTTTCGATATCTCAATAATAAAAAAAAGTTATAGCCTCTTTACGACGAGAAATTTTACTCGAAAATCGTCCTTTAATTTCAAAAGCGTGCGTATTTTTTAAAAATCAATATTTTTTCAAATCCCTGTGCACTTCTCTTGAAAATATCATATTATTAACGAAAACACTCGGTATTTTTTTTCAGATCGACTTTGAAGAGAGTTCTGCTGCGTGCCGCGAACCACTGCAGAGGCAACAGTACCTGACGCGGGAGCTTCCCCAGCGTCACCATGGGGCGTGAAAAATTTGAAATTTTTTTTTTATGTATCTTCAATAAACAACGAACAAAACAAACAAAAAAAATTTCGAATATCTCTTTTTTTTCCCACAAAAAAAAATTCTTGAAAAATGGCAAAAAAAAACAGGGGGTCACAGTGGTGTTCTGCCTTAACGCGTTCAACCGTTGACCATTCAATTCTGTTGGGCTGCAGGTTTGGACCCGTCGACTCTAAGTATGAGATGATGGTAGCCGTAACCATTGAGATGCAAGAAGGCCCTAGCGTCCTCGCCCTTTGTTTTGAAACGTACATACGTAAGCGAAAGGCCTTGCACAGATTGGTGGTGCGATTCATGGCGAGATATTGTTTCTGAACGAAGCCGAAGGGTTCTACGAGTTCCTTGAGGTCAGCCTCGCTGGTGCTCTCGGAGAGATTGGAGACAGCGGTGATATCCTCGCTACACCGGGACTGTATACTGTGGCCGCGACGATTGACGCGGTTTCTCATCCTCGGTAGTACGTACTTGCTGCCCTGGATAAATCCGATGGTCCATCTAGATGGTAAATGCGACGCTACATTAATTCTGGCTCCTACATCATAGCCCTGGTACCGTACCTACCACGTGCGTGCGTACGGTATCGGTACCAGTATTAGTATGGTGAGGATACAGAACTGGTATATTTCATTATTGCAGTGTACCGGTACCATACTAGTAACACGTACATTTGTGTGTAGCGGTGTACTACCGTAGAGGTACACCGTAGGGTCCTATCTCTGAACGCCATACCCATAGTACTCTCGGTCATCAGGATGAAGCTATCGAGGAATCGCCACAGGTCCACAAATCATCCGTGTTTGAGACGTGACAGTTTAGCGTTCGTAGGCAAAGGGTGTTGAACTTTCGTGCCTCATTTTGATCGCACACTGCTCAGGAAATCGAGGATTTCGAGGGGTAATGAAAATGGCTACGGATCATCGGAAAATATGCTAGCTGCGATTTTTTCACGAATACATACCGAGGTATTTCTGCGAATAGCAAATAAAGGGGGTAGCCGGTTAAGGGGGGTCTGACGGCCCCCACCGAGTTTGATCGAATCGACCCAAAAACCTGAAAGAGGGCTGAAAAACAAAATTTTAGAGATATTTTTTAACCCCCTAAACCCTTATGAAAACACCATAATCGCAAAAAATGCGTTTTTTTGATGTTTAATTTTTTTTGAGCTTTCAAATGCATTTTAAAGCGGTTTTAACACAACCAAAATTTTGTTTCAGATGTGTAGACATGCCCTGAATTTTTCCAGATTTTTTCGTAAAGTTAAATCATGTGCAACATAATTTTAATGGCAAAAAAACCGTAAAAAATCGTCATTTTTTGTATTTAATGCTATGGTTTTTATTGACGTATTAATGGTAAAAAATCGTGCACCATAGCATAGAAAGCTACTATCTTCCTCTACAAAATGACGCTAATTGGGCTCAATTCGGTCGTCTCTAGCGTCCGAAAATCAAACTTGAATAAATTCCGTTTTTATAATTTGAGCATTTTCAGTTACGAAAATGACACAAAATCATATTTTTCAATTATTTTTTTTAATAAAAGTACATTTTGGGGTTTCTGAGGTCGCCGATTACAAATTTGATGTCAAAAATTAGTTTTGTCACATGACAGCTGTCAAAACGAAGAAAAAATATTTTAATTTTTGAAATTTTTTAAAAAAGCTATGGGAACGATATTAATAAGGATTTTTTAGGTCGCTGATTATAAATTCATTCTTACACACGAATTTTTAATCGTAACAGCTGTCAATAGTTATATTAACAAACAAAAGATTACGTATTATTCAGAAAAAAAATTTGGAATTCCCCGACTAAACTGTCACCTGGCGGAGAAAATCCCAACTTGTACCTTATTAAGCCACGTACCCGAGTGCCTAAGGCCACCGTACCCACGTGGGCCTTAGGCTCGTATGCCCCTCCGCACGGTACTGCGCATGCCCACTACGCACTGACGCATCGAGAACCCCGCTCCACGCGGTCTCTCTTTCTCTCTGTGTTCAGCCGCCGTCCAGTACACACGTCATGCGACGCGCTCTGCTCCGTTAAACAAATCTATTTGTTTTGTTAACAGCGTTTTTTTAATTTATCGTTTAACCTGCCTATCTCAACACGAAGTGATTGAAGCAGTATTCTAAGGTGAGTTTGAATATCAATTTAAATATCAATCAACATAAAAATTGATTTATAATCATAACCTCAATCTACAATCGTTTGCCTCATAGTCGACTTGAAATCGTACAGAAGGTGGCCGTCAACTTCAAGTTGTTGTTTAGTTCACTCACATGAAAAGAATTAAAAAAAAGCAAAAAAAAAACAAAACTAAGACGAAACGATATTTCAATAAAAAAATGATTTGGAATACAATAATTTATTTCTGTTTTGTTTACCGATGTTTTCAACATTTTTTTTGTTTTGATTTACAATTTTTAATGTACTTTCGATTTTCGTTACTTTTGTTCTATTTGTTTTTTTAATTATGGTTTTTTTTTATTCCGGGTTTCAGTTACTTTTTTCATTTTTTTCAAAAAAAAAAAATAATTTGTTAATCATAATAAAAAAAATAACAATGTTCTTTTTTTTTCTTTAGGAAAAACTGTGCGATGCCACCGAAAAAACGAAAATGTACGGCTGGTGAAAGGTGCATAAGATGCAACAGATTGTTGCGTTATGATACCGGAAAACAGAAGTCCATTTCTTCAGATGATGACGTACACTTATATACTAAACTACTAGGTAAACGAGTAGAGAAAGGTGACGTTTTATGTCATCTGTGTCGTTCCGCAATCGCTAAATCCCGAACGGTTTCACCATCGACGAGCAGTGATTCTGATCCTGAAGAAAATCTTCAGTTGGATTTTAATCCCGAAGAAAATCCTCTGCCAAACGTCAATCCCGAGGAAAATCCTCTGCCAGATGTTGATCGCGAACAAAATTCTGTCGATCCTGTAGAGAGACATTCATCAACACTCTCCAATTTGACAGTATCAGATGACACAGAACAATCTTCGGAACAGTCTTCGCAACAATTGTCACGGTCGGAGTCTGGATCTTCCACAGGACAGTCATCACAATCTTCTAAGGACCCTCCTTACGTTCTTCGTCCAAGAGAACCGGACTATGAAATGATCGAGATGCCTTTCAACAGAGTTACCGCGACTCACAAATGTTGTTGCGTATGTCTTACTCCAATTACGACATCTCCGGTTGTTCCGTTTAAAGCGAGGTTACAGGTATTTATAAGTTCACGAATTTTCATTCCAAAAGGCAATCGCTGTTGTCCTGTACATCTTATCAGTGAACGTATGTACGTTGACGAAATTTCAAACTTGAAAATATTTTCGAATACTTGTACTATCAGTTCTCAAGAGTTGGCATTATTTTTGGATGCACTGTCCAAAAAATGCGACAACAGTATTTTAGACAGAGTAGATGATTACAATTTATCGGCAGAGCGCATAAAATCGCTAACTGGATACACAGTTGCAGAAATCAAGACTCTAAAAAACATGTTGGTCACTTTGCGAAATTCTCAAAATCGCAGTATTAATCAAGCTCTTTTAATATTCCTTTTTAAATTAAGAACTGGAAATTCCAACACAATCACTGCGTCAATTTTCGATATCAAATCTGAACAACTAGTATCTGCTTATTGCAAATCGGTTTTGGATTCATTCGCGAAAGACGTCTTTCCACTTCGTTTCGGAGCTCGGGCATGTTCTCGCGAAGATTTAATTGCTAATCACACGTCGCCTTACGTAAAAAAATTACACGGATTTGAAGATCGCCTGCTCTTGATTGCTGATGGTTCATACCTTCGACACCAAAAAAGTAGTAATAATTGTTACCAAAAAAAATCTTTCTCTGGTCAGAAAAAGTGTCCACTCTGTAAACCCTTCACAGTTTGTGCCACAGATGGATATGTAATAGATGTTTACGGACCGTACGAAGCAATTGTGAATGATGCGAAAATCTTACAACATGTACTAAGTGATCCGAACGGCTTGAGATCAATCCTCAAAAAAGGGGATGTTTTTATACTTGACAGGGGGTTCAGAGACGTCAAAGATTGGTTAGAATCTCAAGGGTTCGTTGTGTTGATGCCAGCGTTGAAAGGCAAAAGAAAGCAACTTCCAACAAATGAAGCAAACGAAAGTCGATTTGTTACGAAATTGAGGTGGGTGGTAGAGGCTGTCCACGGTATAATCGGTAGTAAATTCAAACTCTTGCATAATCAGTTTAACAACAACATGTTGGATTCAGCGATGCTTTATTGCAAAGTAGCGAATTTTTTGGTTAATGAGTTTGGAAAAAGACTGAATTGCGATACCGATTTACAAGATCAAATTGCCGAGCAAATGTTGAAAAGAAAAGACGTTGACAATTCTTTAGCGAAAGTTGTGGAAGAACAAAACTGGAATAGGAAGAAAAGGATCTTCAAACCGTTAACATCAAATGACGTATTAGACTTTCCGGAAATGACAGAGCAAGATTTGAAGATCCTTTTCACTGGCTCGTACCAGTTATCGCAAACTGTTTCATACTTAGCTGAAATGTATACCGAAGAAGGACTTTTGAATATGCAATACTTGTTGGAGGACGATACCATTTTGAAATGTGAAGTTAAATCAAGACATATAAACAAGAAAGTATACAGATGTTACGTTCAGTACGACCCTAACAGTATTGGATATAACGGTATAAAAAACTACGTATGTGATTGTGCAAATGGGCTAAGAACTGTTGGTTGCTGTGCCCACGTTGCAACAATCATTTACTTTTTAAGTCATGCACGGTATTTGTCCAAAATCATCCGCCCAGCTCAAATTCTAACGAATCTATTTCACGTTGATAATGTCGAACCTGTTATTGAAGAACACAGTGACGAAGATTAACAACATAACAATCATGTTGCAATGTATGTATTACTTGTGTCTGTTTAATGTATATATTAGATGAATGTATGTAATATTATTATAAATAAATAGATTTTTTAAAATACAATGACTTTTAATTATTGAAAAAACCGAAATAGCAAATACCATTTTCATTTGATGACATGTGTAATTTTTTTTTTTTGTTAGCTGTTTGACATCAAATTTGTAATCGGCGACCTCAGAAACCCCAAAATGTACTTTTATTAAGTAAAATAATTGAAAAATATGATTTTGTGTCATTTTCGTAACTGAAAATGCTCAAATTATAAAAACGGAATTTATTCAAGTTTGATTTTCGGACGCTAGAGACGACCGAATTGAGCCCAATTAGCGTCATTTTGTAGAGGAAGATAGTAGCTTTCTATGCTATGGTGCACGATTTTTTACCATTAATACGTCAATAAAAACCATAGCATTAAATACAAAAAATGACGATTTTTTACGGTTTTTATGCCATTAAAATTATGTTGCACATGATTTAACTTTACGAAAAAATCTGGAAAAATTCAGGGCATGTCTACACATCTGAAACAAAATTTTGGTTGTGTTAAAACCGCTTTAAAATGCATTTGAAAGCTCGAAAAAAAATTAAACATAAAAAAAAACGCATTTTTTGCGATTATGGTGTTTTCATAAGGGTTTAGGGGGTTAAAAAATATCTCTAAAATTTTGTTTTTCAGCCCTCTTTCAGGTTTTTGGGTCGATTCGATCAAACTCGGTGGGGGCCGTCAGACCCCCCTTAACCGGCTACCCCCTTTGAGTTTCTTGCATCGGCTGTTTGACACATCGGCGATCGGGAAAGCAATGCGAGGGAAGATCGTGGCAAATGACAAAGTACGTAAATTGCGGTTATGAGGTAATAGCACGTACGTACCTTGACTTTCGGTGTTTTCTTCTTCGGCTTCTCGCTGTCACTGTGTTCCTCGATCTTCTTCGTGTAATCGGCCGCGGCGGCTTTCTCGTCGATTATTTCTTTGTCGAGATTTCTCGTTGGTGGTGTGCCGGCGTCCTAGGGCGTTCTTCACAGCAAAAAAAAACTCACCAAAACGCGACGAAAACAAACTCCAATCAATCACACACTATTCACATTCTATACCACACTCTATCACACGCATCGCGTGAAACATATTTCGAACGAATGTGCGAGGTTATAGCTCCGGCTTTCGATCTGTCAAAAAATAAGTTGTTCCGGGAGGAGGCGAGCGCGGTCGGTAAAAAGAGGACGAAGCGAGCTGCGCGCCGCCAGTGAGAAAACGGATTAACTGAACGCTCGCTTCGGTACCTGATATTTTGAGCTTTGTTGTTACATTTTTGCTACATTTATGTAAACATTCCAAAATCCCTCTTCTCCGCCATTTGTTCATAAAAACAGGCGAAACAAAGCTCAAAATGTGTGCTTTTTCACTGTTGAGAGCATGATTCTCGCTAAATTACCGAAAATGCGATGCAATGGTTAATAATTCACAGTTCTTCAAATGGTAACTACAAACTGCAAATTTTTTTTCGAAATTTTGCAAGATAGCGCGAATCATACTCGCGGAGCAAGCGTCCTGCATGCACACAACAAATTTCATTCCAATCGGTTGTTCCGTTTGGGAGAATTCCCATTTCAAAATTTCGAAGCGGTCGGAAGCGTGTGGCACATGGCCTTAAAGGCTTCTTTCTCTCACGGTCTTACATATAGGTCTGGAAACTCCGTTAGTTCACATGGTTCCTTTGCCGAAGTTCAACGCTAGAGGTGCTGCAATCTAGGAGTGTTGTGTGCGACAGAGGCAACAATTCTCACGCATTTGCGTTTCATCTTAACCCGTGATGAAAACAACACCCCTCGATACTAGCGCCACTACAAATTCGGCTTAAGGCGTTAGGCCACAGTAACGGGTATAAAATCGTGTGCGAATTTAAAAATTTTTTTCGTATTGAAAAGTGATTCACTCATAAAATTAATTACACATCTATTTAGTATGAATGTCAAGCTGTTAGATTTTTTTGTTCGATGTACAAAATGGCCGACTACTCGAAACTTCTCGAAACAGCTTTTTCCTAATTGGCGTGACAAATAACTTCAACAATTTTCACTCAATTTACTTCAAATTAAAAAGTTATGTTCCTAATTGCATTTCGCAGAGAAGTACGTACGGAATTTCTGATTAACCGAAAACTTTTCATTTTATGAGCAGTTTATGAGCAGTTATAACGAAATTTTTCGCTGAAAATTCATTTCTTAAGTTCAAATACCTACAACTTTTGAATAAAACAATACTTTTTTAATTCCGTACGTACTTCTCTAGGTATTCTAATGTAGATTGACGAGAATTTTTGTTTTTTGTTTTAGGTCGAAAATTGTGGATGCTTTCAGCCGGCCATTTTGTACATCGAAAAAAAAAATAATTCTAACAGCTTGATATTCATACTAAATAGATGTGTAATTAATTTTATGAGTGAAAAACTTTTCAGGCGAAAAAAAATTGTAAAATTCGCACATGATTCTAGACCCGTTACTGTGGCTTAACGTCTTAAATAGTCGATTTACCCCCACCACCAAAATTCCATCGAGTTTTCAGGCCTGTGTATAAGACCGCGGTGCAAACGTTTGTTGGGGCAGCGTTGCTCGGGCCACGACGCGAGGTGTTCAGACGACTCGAAAAACGTCGCACTTCACACCGTAACGCCGAGCGTTACCCATGTAACGCTTTCCCCAAAAGGTCGTATGTAGTAATGCATGCGATGGTACCGAATAACTTTATTCCTCTAAGAAAACCGACGAGTCTGGAATGTTCTGAAGTGTTGACGAATTTTTGTGGTTAAAAAGCAAAAGAATATTACGAGATTTCAAGATTGAGTAGATGGATCGAAAAATGACCCAAACAAAATCGATAGGAAAAAATAGCATTTCATTGGTGAAATGTCATTAGATTTTCGATTCGTCGTCGCGATTACGCGTAATGTCGAATCTACGTTAAAAAGTCATCTGCTAAAGCCCATTTTACTGTATAAAGAGTCGGGGCATGTTCGTCGGTGAGACGAATGAAAACTGTCCGAATGATGCGTTCTTCCGATTTCGAGAACGTAGTTTTGGGACATAAGAGTTTAAATTTAGAAAATTGATTTAGAAGCTATTGTCCCCGTGACGAAATTGAAACTTCCAAACCCAAACATTTTGATAGTAGGTTTTCAGTTGTGAGGTCGTTGTATATTTTTTTGTACAACGACTCTACTAAACGACTCGAAGTTGTTACTTCCACCGTCTAGGATGTTTCATGCATTTCGGAGCGTCCGGAGGCGCTTCGGAAAATGAGCTCTAAAATTAAAAATCAAGCAATTCGCGTATAATTCTTTTAGCTTATCATTTATATGATGTCTATCCATCATTTAAGCCCATAAAGAAGAAAGGTGAACAATTTTTTATACTCAAATGTAACGCCTTAAGTAATTATATCCATCTATACAAATTTATTGATATCGAGAATTATAGGGCAGCGTGTTAAGTGGTGAGATGCAGTCAGAGGCGTGAAAAAACGAGCATTTTCAATAATTTTTTTTTATAGTAATCAAGTTTGTTTCACAAAAGTGGTTACACAGACTTTTTATGTTATATTTCAACTTGACGTACAAATTTTCAAAGAAAAATATTGATTATTTATAAAAATATCGCCATCTTTGTCGGACCCTCTTCGGCATGTAGTGCTTTGCGGTGACCATCATAAAATTTTACTGTATCATCTGAAATTAAAAAAAAAAGAACAAAAAAAATCATTAGATTAATTATAAATGTATGACTTAATGGAAGCTTTTTTTTTTCAAAAATTAACAAACTGACGGCTTTCGACAAATCACTTTCGATTTTCGACCAAAAAATCGCTCGTTTATTGTTTGAAAAAACAGAAATTTTCAGCAAAAATGAAAATCCTTCGATCAAGGACAAGTTTTTAATGCTATCAATAAGCACACCAAATTTCATCAAAATCCATCGAGTGGTTTTTGAATTACAGTGGTCACCGACTTGAAAAACATAGTTTCGAGAAAAACGCATTTAAAGTTTTTCGACGTGGATACGGTATTATATGTTCGTAAAATGTTGAGCTCGATGGATGAAGCTAAACCTTTTTTATGTATTTTGATTCGCTGAATCCGAATATCACAATTTTTGCCGAAAAGTCGAGCATTCAATTGCTTATAGCCAATTGTTAAAACAATTTTTCAAAAAACTAAAGTTTTTCGGAATGAATAATTTTTTTTTACTACTACTATACTACTTACTATACATTTTGGGCATTTTTAAAACGAAAGTATTTTTTATAAAATTTTGCTAAAGTTCATAGTCTATGAGTAATAAATTTTTGAATATTTCTAAAAGAGTTTTCAAATTTTACACTTGATTTATGTATAGAAACACTAATTAAAAAATTACTTACATCGAATCATGAATTCCTGACCCATACAATAGGGCTTCTGCCGATGTGGAAGCTTCCAGAATATCAATTTGTTGTTGTCTTCGAAGCATTCTGTCTTTCCGGGTATTGACGTTTGCGCGTTTGTCTGCCACGCTACCTGCCATGGGGACCCGACGCCCCTTCACTAATTGTGGGATATCCCGGAAACTATTCATCGGATTGACTTGAATTTTTCAGGGTACATTTTCGAAACATCATACTTCAAGAATATGTAAAGAAAAAAAATCGATTTTTTGATAATTCTGACTGCATCTCACCCCTTAAGGTAGTACGAGCGCGCAATCTTGATTTCTATCGATTTTGTTCAAATTTTAACCAGACATTGTTCACATCATTATGCATGTTTGAGTGAAATTTCAGAACAGTCGACTATTTAGATTGGGAGATAATGGGTTTTAGAATTGCAACTTTCAACACTGCAGGGTCTGCATTGAAATTTAGACAGAATAATTTTCCGTAAATAATATTTGTCCCTTATAATAAGAAGACATACGGCAACACCGCAGAACAGTATTGTTCCATATTTCGAGAAAAAAAATAATTATCGTGTTCCTAAAGTTAAAAATGTTGTCATAAAAAAATATTCGTATTATAAATGTTAATATTTTATATTGTTTATGTTATCTTCATTAAGAAATAAAAGTGTTGGTTCGTTCATAACTGATGAAAATGTTTGTTCGATTAAAAATTACTTCCAAATCAAAATTTGTGTTGGAGTATTATTTTAAATATTCCGCGAAAACTCACGTAATTGGATACGCGGAACGATGCGGTGTTGCTATATGTATTATTATTATAGGGGACAAATATTTTTTACGGACGATTATTCTGTCTAAATTTCAATGCAGACCCTGCAGTGTTAAAAGTTGGAATTTTAAAACCCATTATCTCCCAATCTAAATAGTCGACTGTTCTGAAATTTCACTCAATCATGCATGATATGAACAATGTCTGATTAAAATTTCAACAAAATCTATAGAAATCAAGATTGCGCGCTCGTACTACCTTAAGGGAGGACACCACCGTGGTGGGTGAAAAAAAATCGATATTGTTTCCATTTTCTCAACGTATACATATTCAGGAATATGGGGAATAAATTTCAAGTAAACATATTGACAATTGACCAAGTTATAAACGATTTCGTGAGAACAGATAGTGCAACGATTTATGTATAGTGAGACTCAATCGCGTTTTTCTCGAAACGACTTTTATTGACCTGGCCGTAATCATAATTTTAGCTATAATTGTCCGATTTCGAATTTTAAAGGAAACCATAATTTCCGTAATTGCGGTAGCTATCGTTATACCTAACTGTTTTTTTTTTTTTTTTTGTAATTTCGTATTTTTGAAGCCCCCGAATATAAGTAAAAATTTCGCAAAAATTACACTTTTTTTAACACTCGCAATTTCGTGAATTTTTTTGTCGAACAACGGCTGCCTGCAAGAAGAACTACGTTTATAAAGATTATAAAACTTTTTTATTTTCATTTTTCTGACCAACCATTGTCAAGTTATCGACCCGGCCGTTGGACAACATTTTTTATACAAAGGCTCTATTATACCTCAATAACGTTGTTAGAGGCCTCGGCTGATCGCCGCTTGAAATTTATCGGAAGAGGACTCTTTTTTAAGGCGGTCCTCTAGTTTCTCGGGTCGAAAAAATCGATTTTTTTTCTTCATAAATCACATCTGCAACATGTGTAGAAAATGTGTGCCAGAGGATTTTTCGATATTCGAAGTTGTTCACAAGTTACGGCCCTGGAACGGAGCAGGTATACGGAGCGCGCGCCGGGAGTGCGAACTTTCAAACGCGTTTTTCTCGAAACACCATTTTTCGAAACGGTGACCACGATATTTCAGAAACTACCGCACCGATCTTGTTCAAATTTATACAGCATCTTTGATATGTTATAAGCCAGCGATTGAACTAGGATTATCATGATTGCTTCGATAGTTTTTTTTGTACGAGCGAAAAACTTGAGAAAAAATGAGTAAAAAATAGAATGTAATTTTCAAAAGTGTATAAAAAAGTCAATTTTTGTAATTTAGAATTCACTCTAGTTCAATCGCTAGTCTTAAATATGAAGATTAAAATGCCGTTTGGTTTTTTTATTTCAGATAAGCAGAACAGCCGCAATCTTGGTCACCGTCAAGCACCTCTTTTACTTGATGTCTTCCTGTCGGCCACTATAACGTTTATTATATTATATATTTTGACTTCAAAAAATTTGTAAAGCTTATTTAAATGTTAATAAAGATTATGCAAAAACAATGAGATTGATTATTTCGATGCTTTGCCCGTAAAAAATTATTGAAAAAGCCGTAAAAAAACAGCCGAGAAACTAGAGGACCGCGTTAAGAGTTGCGAGCAACAAGTTGGTCGTGCTTCCTCTTTAATTGCGGAGAATTTCCGAAGTGTAGAAAAAAAAAATGATTTTATCTGTAAAATCGAGAAATTGTCTGAGATCTGAGCACACGAAATTTCGGGTTCAAACCCAAACGAGTTGGCAAAGTATCCTAGGGTGAAAAAAATATTCTACGGAAAGGAAAACCGCGCCTCGAACATAAAAATTTGTAACATTTTTCGAATCCAGTTTGTCGAAAAAATACATATATGAATTTTTATTTTTTCAAGAAAATTTCAAAAAAATACATATATATTTTTTTATTTTCCCAAAGGTTTTTAGAAAAATTACATATAGTTTTTTTGTTCCAAAGTTTTTCGAAAAAATACATATAGATTTTTTTATTTTTTCAAAAACAGGATTCGTAAAAAAAACGATATATATATATATATATATATCTCGATCTTAGATGACGAATTTCGAGACTGATCTCGAATTGATGTAACGATATTAATTTACAAAGGATAATCTTAAATTCAAGAGTATAAAAAATATTCACATTTAAGTGAGAGTGCTCCCAATTGTGTATGGCAAGTTGACGAGATCATCGACGACCCGTCAACATACGGGATGCTTTTTTCTTCGCTTTTTATTCTTAATTGTCTCTTTCCTTCTGTGTTCGTTTTTTTTTCCTTCATTTTGGAACTCAAAGTTGGAAATTACGCTGAGAGTGATTGAGAGTATTGGTGGACAGCGTGTGAACCGGATGCGAGGGGGCCGGTGAGTAGAGACTGTGATGGGAGTGAGACTTCGCCCGCGAGAGCTCGCTGTAGCGATCCTGTTCGGGCGGCGCTACCAGCAATACCGGTCTCAGTGAAAGGGACTTCCGAGAGCCAGCGACGCTCTGGGCTTCGTTCACGTAACCGGGATTCACTTCGCCTGAAAAAGAAAGCCGTCCGTTCTTACCGACGTAACGCCGTTGCCTGCGGCTAGATGTCACCTCGGCTGCATAGGCGGCGCGAGTGTCCGACGCGTGCGCACTGCATCCTAATGATGAAAAGTTGCCTACGCGATAGTTTTCGGCAATTTTCTCCGTCATTTTTTCACGGAATGGAACGGTTCGCGGCTCAAAATGCGTATTTTGAGATTGGCTAGGTCGCCTGAGTCTTTGATTCGCGATCAACTCAACCGGAAGTTCGTTTCCTAACGTTTTTCGGTTGTTGTTTCCCGCGGTAAATTGATATCTATATTTTGTTTAAAAAACACGAATATTCGATGATAAGACGTCGACTCCGAAAATTTTGGGTCGTTCGGTGGAGCCGTTTTTTCCAAAACGTTGCAAAAACTTGCTACTGAGGTCTTTGACATGACAATTATGTGTCAAAAAAAAAGAAAAATCATTTTTCTTTAAAATAAATGGCCGATTCCCAATCTCAAGTACCAAATGTTTCTCAGTGGACTTTTTGAGTCTTTTTTACAGGTTTTCGGATAAAAAAAAATGGTTTATCATCTTTCGAAAGGCGCTAACCATTACGAACGAGCGTTTTAACGAACCTTTGTACAACGATCCGTTGTTGAAGGGCTCCGGTTGAAGTCTGACGTGTCTCGAAGCGAGTATGAACGCGAGGGCCGCGAGGGTGACCGCGTCGAGTGCGGCAATCCCGGCGAGCGGTATCGCCCATCTGATAGCGCACGCACCGGGATAGTATCTCGACGCGGAAGCGCCGCAAACCGCTCGTATTATCGGTGAATCCCAACCGAGCGGATAAACGCCCACCCCCACAGCCATACAGACCGCTGCAAAAAATACACGTTTATCCCAAACATTATTTCGTAAAAAAAAATAATAACATTTTTAAAAACCGCCAACAAAAATTGAATGAATTTTCGATTGAATGAAAAAAAAAAACAAAACTCAAGATACTCAAATACAATCAATTAGATCTTACGATGGAAGCACTTGACGGAAACCTAAACTTTTTTCGAATAAAAATTGATCAAATTAATTACATGGTTAAAGAAAGTAGGTTATTATTTACGCTCAATAATTAACAAAATATATGGTTACATTTAAAAAATTTAAAAAAAATTTGGTAAAAATAAAAATAAATAAAAATACATTCGTATTTATATTCATTCTTGCATTACAACATAAAGTTGTTATCAGTATAAAATCTTTCTTTTCGCCGTTTTCAATCCAGAATACAAACAAGTATTTTTTTTTCAATACAATATAAAAGTGAATAATTGCAAACAAGAATCGTGTTATTAATATTTGGACTTTATGGTTATTAACTCGCGTCATT
>OX101789.1:45122581-45138779 GCA_944452715.1 Ophion slaviceki | reverse complement strand
TTTTCTCGAAACAGCTTTTTTCCAATTGGCGTGACAAAAAAAATCGACAATTTTCACTCGATTTACTTCAAATTTAAAAATTATGCTCCTAATTGCATTTCGCAAAGACGTACGTACGAATTTCTGATTAAGGGGTTACCCCCACTTGCGATTTTGAAAAAATCGATTTTTTTTAATTGCATTTTTTTGAAGTATAAGTATCCGGGCCCATACTTCTGTATGGGCCCGGAATAGATGACTCTATGTAAGTTTACAAAAAAAAATATTTTCTTCGTGTAAACTGAAATTGAAACTTTAAACGCGTTTTTCTCAAAATGGCATTTCTGAAGTCGGTGACCAAGATTACTCGAACACTAATGAACCGATCTTCTTGAAATTTTGCAGGCTTATTTAATACATAAAAATGTAGTCTTTAATCGTTCGATTTTTTTTTTTCGAAAAAAATGGCCGTTTTACAGCCCAAAAACGGCCGTTTTTTTTTCGTTAAAATCGAACCATTAACTTTGACTGTCCGCCATTTTGTGAAAAATGAATATTTTTTAAAATCCTTCGATTAAAGACTAGTTTATACTTATATTTGACTAAATCCATCCGCATTTTTTTTTCAGATGATCCACTTCGCCTCAATGTTGGTCACCGCAAACCGTGTATATAAAAACATTATTTCATTGACGGCCATTTGCCACTAAACAATGTAATATTTTTCAATAAAAAAATTACTGAAAGTTCTTCAAGATGTGTTCTTTAAGATGGTATATTGATCGATTGAAAAAGTTTTGTAGTTTTCTTTAAAAAAAATTCATGAAAAAGGCCTTTTTTTGCGCTACAAGTGGGGGTAACGCCTTAATCGAAAACTTTTCATTTTATGAGCAGTTTTATACGTAATTTTTCACTGAAAATTCATTCAAATACCTACAACTTTTGAGAAAAACAATATTTTTTAAATTCCGTACGTACTTCTCTAGGTATTCTAATGTAGATGACGAGAATTTTTGTTTTTTGTTCTAGGTAAAAAATTGTGAATGCTAAATGTCCCGCCGCGGAGCGCCTAAAAAAAGAGAAAAAGAAAATATTAGTATTCGGCCATTCTGTACATCGAAAAAAATATGTATATATATTTCCTGACAGGTTGATATTCATACTAAATAGATGTGTAATTAATTTTATGAGTGAATCACTTTTTCATACGAAAAAAATTGTTAAATTCGCACATGATTTTATACCCGTTACTGTGGCCTAACCCCTTACGGTATCGCCCTGAGGTATCCCTCTTTTTTTCTCTAATAAAGCTGTTTTCTAACACTTCGAGATATTTTCAAAATACATTATTGCCTACATGTAACTTTATGCATGAGATCACATGTACATTGTATGTATACAGGGTGGACCATTTAACGTGACCACCCTAAATATCTCCGTTGCCTTTAGAGTGACGAAAAAATGTCAGGAGGTAATTTGATTGATTTTGAAGGGCTGTTACAGCTGGGTACTTTTTGGGCACCTACCATCCTCCATCTTCATTATTTCAAGTTGATACCTTGGGGCCCTTTTCCATACTTCTTCCGTTCCCCTGCGCCCCGCTGCCACATGTCAAATATAATTTGGGGTGTTTCTTCGCATTGAAGCCTTTTTCCCTCGGATGGTAAGTGGTGAGCGAGAGTCACCTCTCGAGTGCAAATGTTGAATTCTCATGGCCATTTTTATATACCTGCCATCAAATTTTTCCACCTGCTACCTTCTCATCCAAAATGAATATTTTGGATGAATATGAATGTAATATGATTTAACAATTTAATTTAATTTGATAATAAAATAATTTCATTTAGTTTGTAAATATGATTCAATTTAATTTTAATCAAATTTTATTTTATTCTACAATGATACGATTCAATATAAATGCAACCGTTTTTAATCTTTGAAAAAAAAGTGTCTTAGTCTTTTTTTATTAAAAAAAATACATCGTTCCGATCACATTGGGTTCGTCGATTTTCGATATCAACTGGACAAAAAGATGTAATTTTGAAAAGGATCAAAAGAAAAATCGCAGAGAAATCCCAGCCGTTTCTCTTTTTTTTTTTTTTTTTTTCGAGAGAGAGAGAGAGAGAGAGAGAGAGAGAGAGAGAGAGAGAGAGAGAGAGAGAGAGAGAGAGAGAGAGAGAGAGCACGTGCCACATTTCATAATCTCGACACAGCCGACACGGAGACCCGTGCCGATCTCTCCTATGCTCGCGTAACGATCTCTCGATTTTAATCACTTTTTATTCGCGCTTCGGACCGAAAAAAGGGATGAAAAAGCACGTACCGCTTGGGTATATATATATATATATATCTCACTCATTCTTCCATTCCGCGCGTATACCTCCAGAAAGTCGTCGTCGTCGTAATATAACTCCCGAAATTCGTACACATATATATGGGCAACCCTCGTCAACTGCACCTCCTCTCTCTCTCTCTCTCTCTCTCTCTCTCTCTCTCTCTCTCTCTCTCACTCTCTCACTCACTCACTCTCTCTTATGCTCGTCTCCTTCTCGTCGTCATCGTCATTTTCTTCAACGCCCCTAAGGAATAAGACTGTGCGAAATTACGCACCTATCTGCGAATGTGGCAATCCTTGTATATTCAACCTTGTTTTATATATATGTGGCATTTCGTGTAAACTCACAAAAATTAAAAAATCAACAAATTCCGAATAACTCTTTCTGGTAAACTGTCAATAATAAAAAATAAAAGATTCTCAATAGGATCTCTCTCCCTCTGAGTAACCTTGAAATTCTTGAAAATCGAAAAAAATTCAATCAACTCTCTCTTTCTCTCTCTCTGTCTCTCTTGCTCTGAGTAAACTCTCAGTAATAAAAAGGAAAGGAATTTTCAATAGACTCCCTCTCTGAATATTCTCAATAACGAAAAATGAAAAAAAAAATCCTCACGTAAATAAGCATTGCTAATAAAAATTAATTACTCGCATTATTTTATCTCGAACTCAATCGGGAGAAAAAAAAAACCTTTTTTCTCGTTTCCATATTTAGTTGATCAGAGAAAAAAAGCAAGTGAAGGCATGTTTGAAATGATGGCGAACATTCTAAGATTATTAATACTCGTGTCAGTGAAGAACCATCGAATAAAAGTATGCGAGAAGGAGAGAGAGTGAGAGAGATTGAGAGAGAGAGAGAGAGAGAGAGAGAGAGAGAGAGAGAGAGAGAGAGAGAGAGAGAGAGAGAAGGAGACCAGGGCGAACCTCAAATTACAGAAGATTTTTCGTTCCGATATTTTTTTCCACCTCGGTCCTTGCCTTCCTGCGTTGCAGTTGACACGGAACGACCCGTGTATGAAATGATCCGCGATATAAAAGTGGAAGAACTCGGGGGCCCGCTGGACTAAATTATTATTACAGCAAAAACGGAAGCAGGTAGCAGATATTCCCTTCGGCCCTTTGCCCTCAAATCCCCGTGGAGTGAACCAACGCGGGCACACACACACACACATATACATACATGCATAAATATATATATATAGATAAATATCTGCCTTGACCGGATCAGCCAGAGATAATGGGATTCTCGGTCGAGAAGCAAAAGAGTCGCAATCACGAATTGCCCTTTTCGCGATTCTAGACGTACCTGAGATCGCCCTAAACGAAAGCACACAGGCGCATATGTGTATTAGGGTGGTTCAAAAACAGCATTAATTTTTTTTCGCGGGACTCAACGGAAAATGTGAAACGGACAACCTTGTGAAAAAGTAATTCATACAAAATTTGAGAGGTCTAAACATTTTTTTAGGTAGTACTCAAACGACTTTTAATTTTTTTTTCTTCGGTTTTCGTCAATTTGTTTTTCCCCGCCAATAGACATCATAATAATTTGATTTTCTCAAAACTTTTTATGCTCTGTAGCATTCTCTAAGTTTACATAAGCAGGTCGTTTTCATTCCAAGTAGTTTTGATGAAAATAATAACTCCAAACGATGTTTAGAAAAATATGCATTCTGGATCACTGTAATAATAAATTCCCTTGTCGCAAAAAGGATGGATTTTTCTGTGCTCGCTCACAACTTGCAACAGATATTGTTTTCTGGTCTTCGTTTTTTTAAAACAAAATATTACTCCCAAAAAACACGCGTACTTGTTACACTGTCAGTTATGTAAACACCGCGTTCTTGTTCATCAAGTGGTTGCTGTAATTTTCACAACCGAATTACATATGTTGCTTCTTAATATGCTAATAGACTATTTTTATGGTATAAAAAAAATTGAAGTAGAATTGTGTATTGCTACAGAAAAAATATGGGTTTTTTGCAAAACTTTATATATATGTTTGCAAACTTTGAAAATTTTGCAAATTTTGCAAAGTTTATATATATGTGTATATATATAAATATATTATAATATATATAAAGTTTTGCTAAATTTGAGGGTTCTAAACAATTTTTTAGTTAGTGCTTAAACGCCTTTTTCATGTTTTTTCATGATTATTGGAGTATTATTTTTTTTCTATCTCGACACAGAAAATCTTAGTGCGTGATCCAATGTAAGTCTTCATTTAATTTTTTCTGTATATATATGTATATATTTTATATATATATATATATATATATATATATATATATATATATATATATAATATACGAAAAGGTGATTTTGAAGACATTCGACTTCGAGGATCGTCCTCACAATATCCAATCGTCCCCATACTCATCATTATGTAAAGCCCAATGTCGTAAAAATCACCTTTCGATAAATGTAAGCATATTTAAATAAAAGTCATCCCAAGGAGCGTCCTTCGCCCCAAAATGAACGATTAGTTTCACCGAAACTCTAAAGACCTTCCTCGAAAGAGCCAGATGCGCTGATAGTCTGCATTGCATAGAAATAGCGGGTTGAAAATAACAGTTTCTTGTATACGTATGAACATCCGGTTGTATGAAATTTCGCTGCTCGTAAACGCGTGTCTTGTGCCTTAATTCGCGAGTCGCGAATGACAAGAATAATGATAACAACAGCAACAACAATAACGACGATAAAAATCTTTCCATCCGGACGTGTGACTCGGCGACTCACCATCAGTGGCGCTGTACAAAAGTGAGAACTGCATTTTCGTCGCTTCCGGGTTTATCCTAATGTCATTCTGATGTCTTTTGGGAGGCGCATCGCGCGCGCCAGGTGAGACGATTCGTTTGTTTTATTTGCCGAAATATCCGCACGCGCGCACGACAGATATACAGGGTGTCCCAGAACTGAATGCGTTCCCTGAAATGGGGGGTTGGGGGTGAAATTCTGAGTCGATTGATATAAGCATGTATGGGTCTCAGAACAACCGATGAATTATTATCAATTTTTAAAGCGCGGGCCAATCAGGTGCCCCCGCCTTTAAAAATTGATAATAATTCAGCGGTTGATCTGAAACCCATACATGCTTATATCAATCTACTCAGAATTTCACCCCCAACCCCCCCATTTCACGGAACGCATTCAGTTCTGGAACACCCTGTATACAAAATATAGGCTGATCGAGCGAGACTCGGGCCCTTTTCATAATTATACAAAAAATTCAACGATCATTTTGACAACCAAAATTATATATATATACGTATTTTTCTTTCTGCTGAGAGAAAAAAGAGTTTCAGGCGAAGCAAAGTTACAAGGGGCACGGGGGAGGCGTGGTCATGGCATGTAGTAGTGTTTAATTCGCGTTAAGGCAATGAGAATTTTAATGCACAAATTGTATTGTATTTTGAGAGGAATTGAAAAAAAGACGCAATCAAAAAACAAAAAGGAACAATACATGATGGGATGAGGAAAAAATACAATATGGAAATAAAATAAAATACAAAGACGAAATAAAAAAAAGCAAATTGAAGTTTGAAATAAAACTTAACAAAAATAAAAGTAGAATAATAAACCTATTATTTACTTAATACATTTAATAAAACAGCAGGGAAGAACATTAAAAAAATTGGAAAAAATCTGAAAAAATGTCAACGTATTCGAAATGAAACACTGCAACATTTTCCTCTCTTCATATTTTGTCTCCAACTCAATAGTTTTCGAGATACGCCAATCAATTGTTCGGACGATTCTCCGAGGTTCGGCCAAAAAAATATCAGACAAATATTCTGAAAAAATATAAGTGAATACAAAATCGAAAATAAAAAAGTTTCGCCTCTTGATAATTTGTTATAAACGCCATACTTTTCGAGTTAAGCCATCCTATGCATCAGAGTTTCGAGCGAAAAAAGTAAAAAAATCTCAGAGGAAAATTTCGAAAAAATTCCAGGCGGTGCAGTATAAACTTACGCAATTTTTTGTATCTTTGACATTTCCTCTTAAACCTCATAGTTCTAGAGTTACGTTGCATTTTCCAAAATTTGTCTTTATTAGCCAACAATAAAATAACTTTGCAAAAAAAACGTACGAAATTTTTAGAAAACGAAAATGGAGCTCCTGCTACCCCGTTCAAGAGAGGCAAACACATGGATAAACACGACAAAATTTGTTTCCATAAGTGTCCCAATTCTCGATGGTCGAAAAAAAGCCAAAAAACAGTCACGTACAAAAGTGCGTACCAGGCCGAAAAAAAATCATAAAAAATATTTCAAAAAATCAAAACAAAGCTGAATTTGTTCCCTTCAAAACGCCGTTCGGCAAGTTTGGTTATCTTTTTTTTCGACGAAGCTATGTAACTTTTAGTGCGGCAAGAAATATCGACTGGTGTATCTAATCTTTTGAGCGGCAATGTATACACAAACGCACATTCCTGAATATAAATTTTTAATTATTTTTCCTTCTTTTTGATACTTCTTTTTTCCCTCCCGTAAGGGGTAAGGCCAGTGTAGAAATTTCCAAAAATCGATTTTTTTTTCTTACAAGATGCCTTGATATCTTAAAAATAACATACTCGAAGGATTAAGGTGGGAAAAATGTCTAAATACTTCTATTTTAAATTTTGGCGCAGCCCCTCTCAGTTCGATGCAATCCGATGTAAGTTTACAAAAAAAAAGTATTTTCTTCGTGTAAACTGAAATTGAAACTTTAAACGCGTTTTTCTCAAAATGGCATTTCTGAAGTCGGTGACCAAGATTACTCGAACACTAATGAACCGATCTTCTTGAAATTTTGCAGGCTTACTTAATACATAAATATGTAGTCTTTAATCGTTCGATTTTTTTTTCGAAAAAAATGGCCGTTTTATAGCAAAAAAACGGCCGTTTTTTTCGTTAAAATCGAACCATTAACTTTGACTGTCCGCCATTTTGTGAAAAATGAATATTTTTTAAAATCCTTCGATTAAAGACTACTTTATACTTATATTTGACTAAATCCATCCGCATTTTTTTTTCAGATCGCCGCAATGTTGGTCACCGCAAACCGTGTATATAAAAACATTATTTCATTGACGGCCATTTGCCACTAAACAATGTAATATTTTTCAATAAAAACATTACTGAAAGTTCTTCAAGATGTGTTCTTTAAGATGGTATATTGATCGATTAAAAAAGTTTTGTAGTTTTCTTTAAAAAAATTCATGAAAAAGGCCTTTTTTGCGCTACAAGTGGGGGTAACTCCTTAAACGCGTTTTTCTCGAAACGGCATTTTTCGAGTCGGCCGGACTCATAACTCGAACAAATCTTGACCGATTGACTTGAAATTTTAACTCTATATGCACAATAACATTCTGCATAGAAGTACGTAAGATTTTCTCGATATATTACATCGTTTTCTTTTATGAACAATTTTCGGACGATGTTTTTTGAGAATTTTAAACTTTCATTTAAAAAACGCGCTGTTTTTGCAAAAATCGATATATCAAAAAAATCCTACGTACTTCTGTAAATATTCCCATGTATAACCGAAAAAAAATTCATTCACTGTAAATTAAAAATTGCAGGTGCCGTTGGTCCGGCCGCGCGCCTAAAAAAAGGCTTCGTCGAAGAAAAGCTGTGCAGCCGCCATTTTGATTTATATTACTTTGAAAAAAATAGTTTACACAGTTTATGATACGTACAATAAAAGACCTTTTTCAGAATTTTGATTTATTCCATTGTCCCGCTAAAAAAATTCCCAAAATATTTTTATTTTTTCCCCGCTACCCCTTACCCCTTAAGGCTGAAGCGTGTGGCTTCTTCACAATAATAATAATAATAATAATAATATCCCTCCGCGGATCTCTGCCGAGTCGCGATGTATAAGCGTTGGCGCGAAAGGTCGGCGAATCAATTGGCGATGTATAATTTGGGGAGGCATCTTCCCCGGTAATATGTGATTATACCCAAGTGCGGCGCGCGTGTCTGTGATTGACGAGGACGTGGAATTATCGAGCAAGCCGAAAAACAAGGATCGAAGGGTTGTAATTAAAAGCGTTTAAAACGTATAATACGACGAGAATTCTCGTGCCATCCGTAAAATTTAAATGATCGCGGACATCAAAGCTCAAGTAATTCTTGTTCGTAACGACCCTTGGCATCTGTACTGTCTCGTTCGAAATTTGCACGTTGTCGAAAGTGCCAGAAAAAAAGTAGATTTACGAGCATTTTTTTTAGCAAGGTGGCTTGTTTTTCGTTACGAAGCAAAAGTTGAATTTTTTTCCACTCAACACTCACCTGTGTGTGGCATCTTCAGGGCTTCACCGAGATCCCGCAAAACGCTGCAACGAAAATAAGCAACTTCGGTCATGAAAAATATACGGTGAATCGTGTGTGGAAAAAAGTGATGAATTCGGCGGAGAGGAATATTCCGGGGCGAATATAATTTTGAGCATTTGAATGTGGGTAAAATTTGATGCTTGTTTGTTTTTGCATATGATGAAGAATCAAATAAAAAATTATTGTATTGGGGTTATAATATTTATTTCTGTAAAAAATAATGCTTTTGGGTGCAGAAATATTGATGGTAATCATTTATCTATAAATAGTAACAATTCTGCAATCTATAAAAATCTTTCTTTATAAAGTATTCGTGAAATGTCATCATTTAAATATTTGCCGACAATAATAATAATTTTTTATTACAGTTTATTGATTATAATAATGATCAACGATTACCCATTGATAATAGTAACGTTCAATAATTTCTTATTAAGAAGAAGATTTTCAATAACCATTTAATGGCTAGTTAATAATCATTTCATAATTTAACTACTTATAAATAAGAATAATTTGCAATAATGATTTAGTGATTGAATCACGTATTGATGAGAATAATTTTCGATAATCATTTAATTGTCTGTCAATAATCAATCCCTAATTAAATCATTAAATGACTCAAATACTTTTTAATAACAATAATTGTAAATAATCATTCAATGATTTAATTACTTATTAAGATGAATAATTTGTAATAATAGTTCATTGATAATTTGATAATTATTATATGATTCAATTACTTATCAATAAGAATTAGTTTTAATAATCATTCATCTATAATCGATAATATGGATTATATATAACGATTATTTTTTACCACTGCTCTTTTGTCAATAAAATAATGAAGCGCCATTTTTTTTTCGTTTTTTGCGCACGGCTCATGAAATATTTATGGGGGCTTCCGAGAGCGAGAGAAAGAGAAAGGGACCCATATGGTCATAAGGGGGATGATTTTCGACCGAGAGTCCGGTAGCGCTGATTACGTCGTACGAAGGAGGGCAAGGTACTCTATACACTCGACTGTAATACATATGAGTACCGAGAGCTCGCCTTCGAAACACCTACCAAAGAAAAGAAAAATGGAGGGACAGGGAGAGAGAGAGAGAGAGAGAGAGAGAGAGAGAGAGAGAGAGAGAGAGAGAGAGAGAGAGAGAGAGAGAGAGAATGTATGTTTATAGCAAAAGGCAAAACCGCGTGGCGTTCGAGCACTTCTCGTGTAATGAATTTAAATGTATTCAAAGGGCGCGCTTGACGCTTGACATGGCAACCCTTAAATATGCAACCGAACCGATAAGCGCGAAAGCGCTGCGGTGAACGAGCATTACCACAGAAACGTGAGAAAGAGAAAAAGAACGGGAGAGAGCGAGAGAGAGAGAGAGAGAGAGAGAGAGAGAGAGAGAGAGGGAGGGGCAAAGAGAGACCGTGACTCTCATTCTTGTCGATGTGTTTTTTCACTATATATACAGCCGCATAACAGACTTGACTCGAGACGATCGTAAAAATCTCAAAGGCCTGTTTGTTTTATCGTATTACCGAGCCCTGCATGTAAATGTGAATTTGTACCGTTCCGGAAAAAAGGAACACAACAGCAGCTCCGTGAAAAGAAGAGAGCACGACATTTTTTCTTCACCGAAACGCGATTTGGAAAGATAGATAAAAATGTACGGCTAAATTCACCGGAAAGCGATGTAATTTTTATGGAAAAAATATTCTATAAAAGTTGGAGCAACTTTTAATTGAATTAATTTTTAACTAAATTTAACGAAATTAAATTCAAAACTGATTTAATATTTGTTTTTGAATGAAATTATTTTTGTTTAACATTCACTGTTAATCTAAACAATTTCAATTTAATATTTAGTCAGATAGAAAAACTAATTTAATTGTAATTCTTTATTTGATATTTATTTTTTTATGAAATTATTTTAATTTAATATATCTTAGTTTTATTTTTTAATCGAATTCTATCAAATTCTGTAAATATTGAAGCGATTAAATTTGATTAAAAATAAACATCATGTGAAGAATCCGCCAGAAAAATGAAAATGATTCCAAGTTAAATTGATTCTTCGTTACAAACCAATTGTGCGAATAAATCCGCCAAAATCGCTTCAACTCGAAGAATACAAATACTTCCCTAATGAATCCACCAGAAAGCACTGTAATTATAAATAAAAATAACCTACGATAAAATAACAATCGTTGAAAAAAATCATCCAAAGTAGGATCCAAAAAATTGTCGAAAAAAAAACTCTCAGGAAAGTGCACCGATCGATTCCCGATGGTAAATCCCGCTGAATAATATTCCCCGTATCTCATTAATGCACATACGTTGCGTTGCACCGTAACGATAGGGCTCGTTTCGAAAAGCTGGAAACGCGATCTCGCCGTATGGAAGAATTTCCTGAATGGAGGAATTCTCAAAGGAGGCGAGCAGGCGTAATCGCTTAACCGCTCGCGAGCATATCAGCTCACCGTGTAGTTTGTTATATCGACCCAGATCAGGAAAGGTCTACGCCTATTATGAAAATCAGCTAGAAATATATACGGGAGTCGCGTGCACGCCACGCGGACTGGAACCGAAATTGGCCCAACTTGGTTTTCGCCTTATGATACCTACACGTATATATACATCGCGAAAGGTGATGTTGAGGACCGTCCTCAAAAGAGCCAAGTGTGCTGATAGCCACGTTAAATAGAAATAACGGCTTCAAAATGGCGTTTCCCAATATGTATATATATATATATATATATATGAGGCATTCCACGTAAACCCGGTGGACTTTTTCCCTGACCTCCACCAATTCGATTAATTTTTTTATCTGATTCCATTGACTCTAAAAGACGGCCTGAAATTTTTTTACATTTTTCGAAACAACCCTTAGTAAAATAAAAAATTCTCCGAAAAAAAACGCCCCGATTAAAAAATCTGAAAAAATTCCCAAAAATACGTGATTATATGTAGAAATTTTCAAGCTATCAGCCGCAGTGGAAGTATTATTTTTTCTGTGCTTTCCGAGCGATTGACGTTCAAAAAAATCCGAAAAGTTGACTGCTAACTGTTCAAAGTCCATGATTGTGATTTGGTTATTCAAAAATGGTCACAAAAAATGCATTGTGGGTATCAAAATATTTAAGTATCCGCCCAAAGTACGCGGTTCTTGAATTTTTCGGATTTTTTTTTAACGTTAATCGCTCAGAAAGCACCGAAAAAATTATACTTCCACTGCGGGTGATAGCTTGAACATTTTTACATATAATCACGCATTTTTTGGAATTTTGTCAGATTTTTTAATCGGGGCGTTTTTTCCGGAGAATTTTTTGACTCAGGGTTGTTTTGAAAAACGTAAAAAAAATCAGGATGCCTTTTAGAGTCAATGGAATCAAATGAAAAATAATTAATCACATTGGCGGAGGTCAGGGAAAAAGTCCACCGGATTCACGTGGAATACCTCACATGTGTGTGTTAACATATATATCTGTGTACGTAAAGAAAAGAGCGAGGTGGCCAAAGTAGATTAAAAGTAGAGAAGAAAAAGGAAACGAAGAAAGAATAAAGAGGGGGGGGGGGGAGAGAGAGAGAGAGAGAAAGGGGGGGGGGGGGAGGGAGGGAGAGCGACGCCAAACGGGTGCCAAGAGGGCGCACTCGTGCCCACTCGAGGGTTGCTCCGGCTCTCCTCTGGTAATCGTGCATTAATTTGCATCGCAAAGTACACGCCACCCGTTGGACCTGCGGTCGCGGTCTTGGACTTGCCCGCGTGCACGCATTCCGCGTAGTTTTCCGCTACTCGACATCCTACCACCATAACCTCCCCATTTTATGTATAGATATATACATATATTCTGATGCTGATATTTTTGTATCATATATTTTGAGTACGTGGCATTTTTTTCAGATTTTTATTTGCTCGCTAACTCGGCTAACTCGGAGATAAGATTTTACACGTGATAAAATTTCATATGATCGTATCGTAGTGATCTTCTCGTCGTACGAAAAAATGTCCTCTAGAAAAAAAGATGCGTTTCTCTATTAGCTATTTTGAAAAAAAATCAAAATTTTCTAAGTATACAACACTAAAAAAAAAGACAAATCTTTCATTTTTGTATTTTTTAACCCCAATAACTAGGTTGATCCTGCTGAAATTTACACTGAAATTTCTTTTATTAGTGTAAAACAACATGTGTAAGTTTCAATCTGGGCTGGGCTTTGCGTTCAGTTGATATCGTCGTCTTAAATTTAATGGGAAATTGTTTTTGTTGAACAACTCGGCGATTTATAATTTTTAAGTAAAAATGGTAATGACTAAACTTGTAGAAAATCAAGTGCTTTACAACTTTGGTTATTGCAGTTTTTTCTCTACCATCAATATGTTTTGAATTAAACCCGAAAAAAGCGACTGTAGCATTGTGTCGTTCATTTTTAACTTTAGGGCATAAACGAACCTAAATAAACTTGTACAGAATGAAATTCTCGACAATTTTGGTCTCTATCTTTTTTTTTTCTACAATCAATATTTAAGGTAAAAAAACGAGAACCGTGAAAATATTATTTCGCGAACCATTCTTTTTTTACCGTTGGCGCACGACCTTGAATATTGATTCTAGGAAAAAAAGTAGAAACAAAAATTGTCCAAAATTTCATTCTCTATAAGTTCCTTCATGTTCGATCATGCCCTAAAGTTAAAATAAACGAGATAATGCAATAGCCGCTTTTTTCAGGTTTAATTTACAAAATATCGATGGTAGAGAAAAAACTGTAATAACCAAAGTTGTAAAGCACTCGATTTCCTACAAGTTTGGTCATTACCATTTTTACTTAAAAATTGTAAATCGCCGAGTTATTCAATAAAAACAATTTCCCATTAAATTCAAGGCGACGATATTAACTGAACGCCAAGCCAGCCCAGAATGAAACTTACACATATTGTTTTACACTAATAAAAGAAAATTCAGTGAAAATTTCATCAGGATCAACCTAGTCATTGGGGGTAAAAAATACAAAAATGAAAGATTTTTCTTTTTTTAGTGTTGTAGTACTGGGAAAATTTTGAAAACTTTTTCCAAAATACTTCATAGAAAAAAGCATCTTTTTTTGTAAACGATATTTTTTCGTACGACGAGAAGATCAATGCAATACGATCATTTGAAATTTTATCACGTGTAAAAAGTTATCTCCGAGTTAGCCGAGTTAGCGAGCCGACAAAAAAATGAGAATAAAAATGACACGTACTCAAAATATATGATATAAAAACATCACCAATTTTGAAAAAGATTGAAGATGGTCAGGCTTTTAGGCCGTTCGAAAACACTTGGAATACCTCATATATATATATATATATATATATATATATATATATATATATATATATATATATATATATATATATATATATTGTGTTGTGTGTGTGGGTGGGTGTATTGGGAAGCATTGGAGAAAAACCTCCACACACCCATATTTTTTGTGTGAGAGGAAGGGTGGGGTATATTAGGAAACATTGAGAATAAAAAGCGTAAGACATACACCCATATATACACATAAATATGGGTGTGTGTGAGTATGTGGGTGCATTGGGAGATATTGGGAATAAAAAAAGCCTTACAAGGAACACCCCTCAGATGAGGCCCTCCGATTCTGTTGAAATTTGGATATGTTATAAAGCACCGAAAAGTAAGCGATACGTATTTTTTTTTATCGGCGGAAAAACGGTTTTAAGGGGTGAAACGAACCCTCGAAAATAGGGGTGTTTTTCGTCGATAACATTATCATTCTCATCTCCAATGTATAGTGCACAAAAAAATAAACATTGTTGCTATATGAATTTTTTTAATATCTCGTACCGTTAAAACGTTATCGACGTAAAACGTAAACCATCCCCATTTTTGAGGGTGCGTTTCAGCCCTTAAAACCGTTTTTCCGCCGATAAAAAAAACGTATCGCTTATTTTTCGGTGCTCCAAATTTCAACAAAATCAAATTTCAACAAAATCGAAGGGTGTCACCTGAGGGATGTTCCTTGGTAGTCACACCGTTGGAGGTTGCAGGCCGTTGGGCTCACGTCCTTTCCTACCTTGGCGGCAAACCCAAACAGGTATTGGCCACGAGGGCCACCAGCAAACACAAGGGCACAACCCTTCAGAAGCCAACGTGGCTGATTGAAGCAAATAGCGCCCTGACACTTGGCAGGATCTTGTTCAGGGCTTGGCAGCGGATGACGTACAACGCAGTGACGGGTATGCGTCCTGCTACTGGTAAATCGCGGCGCCCCTGACTTCCTACTGTTTCTGTTTCTTTCATTTAATCTTTCTCTCTCTCTTTTTCTCACCCCCTCTCTCTCTCTCTCTATCGTGTTTCGCCTTTGCCCTTTCATCCGGAATGCTCAACCCTCTTGATCGTGCTCGCACACGCTCGCGCACTCCACGAGCTTGATCCGATTTAATTATTACACGTTACGCGATCTAACCACCCCCCCCCCGCCCCAACCACTCGTCCAGTCGCTTCGCCCTTCGTTCGCCCATACCCTCGCGAATTATTATTCACCGCGCGCGACATTACGTGCGCTATAGCTTCTCCTTTCTGGGGCCACCGTTTCAAGGCGCAATTTCTCATTCGCGACTGGGCCGGAAAATGTCTACGCGGATACGCGACTTATCGCCTGTGGCGAGACCTCACCGGGGGTGGATATCCGTAGCTCTGCTGGTTACGGACAGTTATAGCCCACTGGCAATGAGACAAACGACTGGGCGGACATTTTTCTGGTGGATGCGGTAGTCGGTCGCGACGGGGTTGAATTATTTTTTCATCTTGTTTGGGTTTTCAAAAAAACCAAAAAAACTCAAGCACGTTCAAGCGAGACGTCATTAAGGGAAATTCGGAAAGGATGATCTGTTTTTTAAAAATAGTTTTATGTAATTTATATAATTTTTGGGATTTTTACAAAATGTCTGCAAATTGAAGTTTAGATGGGGGGTTGATTTTGATTTGCAGAATTGATTGTATAATAATTTTATGAATTGACCGACTTGTGAGGATTTTTTTGAAGGGTGAGCCTAGTTGTAACAGCCGAAACCAGCTGATTTTGGAGACGTTTTTTTTTAGAAAATCGTGATGATAGGTTTCTACGAAAATTAGGTAGTTGAAATAGTATCATTTGAAGAAGAGTCTGTCATTTTTTGTTGACAAATGGGAAGCACCTTTCGAAAACTTATTCTGCAGTGAGCAATGCCCTTCGGATCCAGGTGATCGAATATAAAAAAAGACAGATTATGTTAGTATATTAGTTTATCCTATGAGTAATAGGAGGAATTTTCGAAATATCAAATTTTTAAAAGTGGAGTAATAGAAGGAATTTCCGAAATGTGAAAATTTGAAAACTGGAGCGTATTCAAAGTGAATTTTTTTTTATTTTTACGAAAAAAATTGACATTTTTCCTGCCTTCGGAAATCTTTCGATCAAATACTATATTTTTACATCTAGAAAAAGCCCTAAAAAAATCAGAAAGATCGATGCAGTAGCTTTTGAGATGTTTTGCTCACCAACTTTGAAAACGTACTTTCGCGAAAA
>OX101789.1:45090081-45112581 GCA_944452715.1 Ophion slaviceki | reverse complement strand
AAGTTCTTCAAGATGTGTTCTTTAAGATGGTATATTGATCGATTAAAAAAGTTTTGTAGTTTTCTTTAAAAAAATTCATGAAAAAGGCCTTTTTTTGCGCTACAAGAGGGGGTAACGCCTTAAAAGTACTACTTTACTCTTCGTCTAGTGGCACCTATGAGCGAGGAAAACATGGTCGTAGTATTTAAAATGCATTTTTGGCTTCTGAGACACTGTTGTCACTATATATTTCCAAGTTGCCTTGCCAGATGATCCTTGCAATTTTCAAATTCGAAAAAATCGTCATTTTCGATAACTAACAAAAAATTATTATTATTTAAATAAAATTATTATTAATCCCTCTTCGCACTCCTAGTCATTAAAAATACTACTTTACTCTTTATCCAGTCGCACCTATAAGCTAGGAAAACATGGGCGTGGTATTTAAAATGCATTTTTGCCTTCTGAGACACTGTTGTCACTATATATTTCCAAGTTACCTTGCCAGATGATCCTTGAAATTTTCAAATTCGAAAAAACCGTCATTTTCGATAACTAACGAAAAATTATAATTTTAACGTAAAATAAGCGAAATATTAACTTTTTCCACTCTTCATGTGTTGTCTATTTTGACTCGATAACGCTAAATTTAAGAAACAAATCAACCAATATAAAATCAAACCCAACCCCAAAATCAAACCCAACCCCAAAATCAAACCCAAAAAATCAAGTCAAATCAAATCAAACCCAAGCAAAAATAAAAGTTTTTGCATGATATTATCTAGTGCTTGACCGGAGGATTTAAAAAAAATATTGATTTTTGAAGAAACGACCGCAGCCCGAAGTAAAAGCATCGGTTTTTTGGTAAAAAAATTCACTATTTTCGTTGATAAAAAAAAACTATGTATCGAAAGGAAAACATTCCTTCGTTCGAGCACAGCTTTTAACGCGTAAAAGAAGCTTGTAAAATTTGAAGTTGATCGGTGCAGTGATTTTTGAAATACCACGGTCGACGATTTTTCAAAAGTAATTTTGAAAAAAAAAATTTAAGGAGGTTGGAGCGGTGCAGTTGAGTCAGATGACGGTGTATGATTTTTTTTTTCAATGAACCATAAAAAAGTGCGTACGAGGATAGATTTATTCTGTAGATGCTAGTTTTTCAGAAAATATATAATTGAAGGCCAAAATTATGCATTTTTATATTTTTATTACGTGAAAAAGGTAAACTTTTGTGTTACTACCAACTTTAAAACAGTATGACATTATCGATTATTATTATGAAAAAACTACGTCAGCGAATGTTTTATACAACTCAGAATGAAATTTTGAGTCATTTATAATTATCCTTATTTATATTCATGTCACGAAATTATTTATAATTACCATTAATTAATATTAAGTGTTCTCCATTCGCCAGCCAAGATTCGTAATCTTTCATCGAAACTTGATGGTTCAATATTGAATATGTATGGTTTACGATGGGCAAGATGGGTTTTTTGTTAGAAATAGTTCGTCTTGGTGCTAAATTGCCAGAAAAAATTTCATAACCCGTAGCATGAACGTCTTGCCCATCTAACCGCACGTAAAATTACGTACACTAAACTATTTTTTATTTCTGGTGTTTAGTGGTGAAAAAATTTCAAAAAATTCGTAAAACCTCAGTATAGTCTAGACAATGACATACAATTTTTTTTAAATTCAATCTTGGGTTGTTGCTAACGCTTCAACCTCCTTGAGGCCGGAGCCTGAATTAGAAGGTCCGAAAAATGGTTTTTTTTTACTTGCTTGAATCGTTAGACAAACAATCCAAGAACATATTTACAAAGTTAAAGAGGCCAATTGTAAATATTTACGAAGATACAAGGCCAAAAGCAGAGGAGGGATTTATATTTCCTCCTATTGAAAAATTTAAAGCGCTTTTTCTCCAGTTTTCCTCTTCACGATTTTTCCAAATTGGCGGGCGTGATAGCAAAAAAACTAAACAACCTATTGAATCAAACCAAAATTTGTTTTCTCCAGTATGAAAATCTCTTCTAAGTAAATTGAAAGAGTCCTTGAAAAAGTATTCTTAATCAGTTTTTATAACACGTTAAACTGTTTTTTTAAACACATATTTTTTAAACCTGAGCAAAGTTATAATTCCACGATTTTTTCTGCTTTTCGTAATTCACCCAGAAAAAAAAATATATGACAATTGAAAACTTGATTGGTTTTTTTGTTTCTGTCAATAATTACGAGCTGCACCTTTCCCGCCGATTGGGGACTGCAGTGGCAAGACGCAAACGGAATAGGTTGATAAACCTGCAGTCATTTATTGTTTCATGTTGACATTTTTTTTACACATTCCAAATATACATGAAAAGATACATCAACGTTTACCGAGCTCACTTGTTTTTTTTTCCTTTAAAAAAATGCCCAAAAAAACCCTTTTTCGGACCTTCTAATTCAGGCTCCCGCCTCAAAGTTCGCTGGTTCGCATAACCTACCTATAAACGCGCATAACTCTTTCAATTTTGAACCGATCGACATGACATTTTTAGAGAATATTTTCGAATCGTTATATTTTGGAAATCCCTCGAAAACAAAAAACCGATATTTTCAAAAATGTTAACTAGCCCCTTGATGTATCGCAGTGTTATTTTTAATTGATTAGGATAAAGCTCGAGTGGACAGCCCCGCATTTTAATTTCAATTCATCATTGCGAGGCGCTCTCCTCGCCGATTTCTCGGCTCTTCCGTATTGATATATAGGAGCTTATTTTTACTTCTATAAATATATATAAATATATATATATATATATATAAAGTGGTATCTATATAGCTACGTATTATGCAAAACGAGGAACCCCGTGTCCGACAAATTCGTCACGACAGAAACCAAGTGCCACGGCCACGCTACTTTATTTACATATACGTATATACGTATATATGTGCGTACATACGGCATATATACGTGTGTACGTTTCAACCGCGAGTCGAGCTCCACTTGAGCTTTTTTGTCTCGCTGTCGAACGAGCCGGTTAAGCATTTCAGGTGGGGTAATTAGAATAATTCGGGCCGGTCTTATACGCTCGCGGTCTCTCGCGTTTCACGCCACCGCAACCACCATCACCACCACCACCATTATCAGGGCACACACCGTCTCACCACCTACCGTGAGCCCAACCACGGAGCATTTGCATTTTAAATGAAGCGATGGCGTGTCGGACTCCTCGCGCCCGCACTCCGAACTTTGTGTTTTATAAGAACTTTGATATTTATTTTATATTGCATATATATATATATATATATATATATATATATATATATATATATATATATATATATATATATATATATATGCAATATAAAATAAATGTTATAGTTCTTTTGAAACACAAAAGCTTTGATATGTATATAAAATAAATAATAATATAATCTGAGTTGATTATAGAATAAAAAATGTAAAATAAATGTCACAGTTAACTTAAGGGGTTACCCCCACTTGCGATTGTGAAAAAATCGATTTTTTTTATTGCATTTTTTTTGAAGTGCAATTTGAAGTGCAGTTTTTTTTGGATGCCCGGAATAGATGACTTTATGTAAGTTTACAAAAAAAAGTATTTTCTTCGTGTAAACTGAAATTGAAACTTTAAACGCGTTTTTCTCAAAATGGCATTTCTGAAGTCGGTGATCAAGATTACTCGAACACTAATGAACCGATCTTCTTGAAATTTTGCAGGCTTATTTAATACATAAAAATGTAGTCTTTAATCGTTCGATTTTTTTTTTCGAAAAAATGGCGGTTTTATAGCCAAAAAACGGCCGTTTTTTTTTCGTTAAAATCGAACCATTAACTTTGACTGTCCGCCATTTTGTGAAAAATGAATATTTTTTAAAATCCTTCGATTAAAGACTAGTTTATACTTATATTTGACTAAATCCATCCGCATTTTTTTTTCAGATGATCCACTTCGCCGCAATGTTGGTCACCGCAAACCGTGTATACAAAAACATTATTTCATTGACGGCCATTTGCCACTAAACAATGTAATATTTTTCAATAAAAAATTACTGAAAGTTCTTCAAGATGTGTTCTTTAAGGTGGTATATTGATCGATTAAAAAAGTTTTGTAGTTTTCTTTAAAAAAATTGATGAAAAAGGCCTTTTTTTGCGCTGCTAGTGGGGGTAACGCCTTAAAACCCAAATACTTTGATATATATCAAATAAATAATAATATAATCCGAGTTTATGGTGTAAAAAAAGCAAAAATAAAATCAGTACACTGGCAAGAAAAATATTTAACTTAAATAGAATTCATTTTAATAAAATAGGTTTTTTCCTTGTCTCAAGGCTTACTGCGATCTTATTTGTTTCGAAGATATTTTTGTATATGTTTCACCTATTCTTTTTGAATATTAAATATATTCAAATTGAATAAATAAAGATTCGATTTAAATAAATATTTATTTGCTTGCAATATACACTGTAAACTCAAGTGTACTGTATGTATAATATATTTTATAAATCCAAAATGAAATGAAACACTTAATTGAGAGTTTTACCACAATGATTTTGTATCGTATTCGTTATTCCCTGGCCTCCTGAAATAATTTTTTTTATCCTGGTCGCACATTTGGCATAAGAGACCAAATGATTTCCTATAATTTTTTCTCGTATCGCAAAAACGATATCAATTAGTTAATATCATTGTGATAATGAAAGTGGTTTTTCGAATAACATGTTACAGATCGTTCAAACATAACCTATATATATATACCCCCCTTTGATGTGTGTGTTGCAATAAAGACAGACCATTAGTTCAATCAAATAGAAAAATTTGTTGACTCTACGAAAATTCTATTTAATTTAAATTAAAAAAAATTAAATAGACACATTTAGTGGATTCAACTAAATTGTTTTTTGAACAGATGAAACCGAATCACAGATTTATTAGGATTAAATGAAATATTCAGTTATTAGACGATATTAAACACATTTTGATTTAAATAAATAAATATATTTAAAATAAATCATTACAATAATGGAATGCAATAGGAAAAATTTAATTTCACGAAAAATCTAGTTAAATAATTTTTTTTTTTAATCGCATAGACGCGGTTTGTTGAATAGAATTTTTCTGTCAGTGTACATCGAACCGCTTAGCCGTGCACCGACTGGCGCGTCAACCAGTGAGCGGAAGGCCAATACTTCTGAGACTTTGGGTGTAGCTACTTGAGTTAAAGTCTGTGCAGCAGAGAATCAGAAAAATATGGGGCCGTCTATACCGGTACGGGTTTTCCATAGTTTCCCCGTACCCTCGGCAAATGCGGTATAGTGTAGCCTAAGACATAATACTGCAGGGTGTTCAAAGTGTTCAATCGGGTAGGCTAACACAACCCGCAACGCCACACGTTGGAACTCAGGAAATTAAAAAAAAATATGAATATAAAATAAATGTTCATTTAAATACCAAACGCATTTTCAATATAGTGTGACATACATACACACACACACTTATATATATCAATATATTGAGCTACGATATAAATAAAATGAATAATGATATAATCGGAGTTGATTATAAAGAAAAGGAAATATTAAATAAATGTTATAGCTCATTTAAAAGCCAAACGCTTTGAACTTTTATTTTTCACATAGTGTGACATATATAAATACATATATCGAGCTATAATGAACATAAAATAAATAATAATATAATCCGAGTTGATTATATGAAAAAAAATATCTAAAATGAATCTCAAAGTTCCTTTAAAAGCCAAACGACTTGATATTTTATTTTTATATAGTGTAAGCTGTATGAAATATACGATTAATGTTAGAGTTCTTTTGAAACCCAAACGCATTGAAATTTCATTTTTCATATAGTCTTATTATAATCAAAATTCATTTTATATTGCATGTAGTGACATATATATATGACTACATGCAATATAAAATAAATTGTTATTAAAAATAAACCCTTTGAAATTCATTTTACATTGCAGGTAGTCTCAGATATGAATATATATAGAAAAATGCAAAATATCTGAACACAGGTTCATATGGTCACTATATATATATATATATATATATATATATATATATATATATATATATATATATATATATATATATATATATATATATATATATACACATGCAGTCATCGATTTATCTGCATGTAATATTTCGTGCAACGTTCGCGACCATATACGCTGTCTCTCTTTCTCTCTTCCTCTCTCTCTCTCTCTCTCTCTCTCTCTCTCTCTCTCTCTCTCTCCCTCTCTCTCTGTCCCTTTACTGAATCGCAAGCTATTCGCATGATCCTCCTCGTCTTCATATAATGGTCGAGCGTGTGGTAATTAACCGGTAATTAATCTCGAGGGTATAATTATTCCGTCAAGCCGTACATGGCGACATCATCATCGTCTTTGGCTTCGTCGTCGGCTTCTCTCGCGACGATATCACCGCGCGTGTACACGTAAAATCATCGAGAAGCTACATCCCTCCTAGCGAAGGGGATGCTCAGTGGGATTCGAGCGGACGAGATCGCTTCGTTGGTGAACGTCAAAAGAGAGGGAAGAAACCGTCAAAAAAGGGGAAATAAAAAACCGGAAAAGAGTCCTCGCGCATCGCGCGTGCTCGTTGGGCGTCGAAATTTCCAAAAAAAATAAGGTATCGATGAAAATCGATCACAAGGGGTGGTGCATTGGAATGTCAGATTTCTGGTATTTGCGTTGATGGGTGCGTTGAAGAGCCGAATGGTCGAGTGGGTGAATGATCAAAAGTGGGCTTGGAATATGACGAAAAACTGGGGGAAAAACTGGTGACAAAATAAAAAAGGGCTCGAGACGTTTCCCCAACGGAGGGCAAATAAAAAAACGCGTGAAAATAAACGCAAACTTTTTTGACGTACCTGTTGATTTGACGTTTCGGAAGCTCCGGAGTTCCAGATCGTCCAGTCGTTCCAAAGCTTGTGAGCTTCTCTGTAATATTTCTTGCGTCCGGGTCTACCGTCGTATCGGAGATATCGTCCTCGAAGTTTTCGCGACACTCCAAAATCGTGGTTTGTCCACGTCCAATTTCACTTCACCGACGAAAAAAATACACTCGCTAAAGCCAACGGCATCCCTTCGCATGGGCGATCATTGGAATGACGATTGTTCCTCGGCACTTGTCCCTCCCGGTATCCAAATTGGCAAAGACTTCGAGAGGCGAAGGATTCGCCCGGTTGCGAAAACACCCCCGAAAACTGGAAAGCCACCCCCCGCGGTCAAAGCGAGAAAAATCTTTGTATCTCGTGGCGAAGTTTGGAAAGCACAGTTGGTGGAGAAACGTCAAGTGGTCGCGGAGAATGGTGTGGTGAGACCGTAGCCCGGCGAACGTTGGGGAGCGAATCCGGCGTGAATCCGAAGAGTGCTTGGTCTCCCGCGTGAGTGAAGAGGCCGCAGGAGAGACCACGAGGCCTCACCGGAGCAGCTCGGCACTGTGCGATCGGATGCCGCGTAGCCCGGCAGTCCAGGTAGCCAAGGAACACACGATTAGCCCTCTCTTTCTCTCTCTGCGTATGTATGCGGGGCCAGGACGAGCGAGCGTGATGAAGTGGGAAGAAAGGACGAGATTCTCGCGTGTCCAACTGGAAAAGGGAACGACGTAACGGCGGAGAGAGAAAGACAGAGGTGGAGGAGAGAAAGAGAGATGGAAGCGGTAGGAGGAGGAGATTGACGATCCGGGGAAGCGTAGGAAGAGAGGAGGACGATAATCGACAGGGATGAAGACCACGATGAACCCAGCAGGTTCGAGCCAGAAGAATCAGCCGAACGGAGAGAGATGAACGAAGAACTCCCAATGATGCTGAGCAACGTAAAAACTCAGTACCAATGTCACTCCGAAAGATCCAAAGGAACGGCAAGACTCCCAATGATGCTGAGGAACGTAAAGACTCAGTGCCAATGTCACTCCGAAAGATCCAGAGAAACGGCAAGACTCCCAATGATGCTGAGGAACGTAAAGACTCAGTGCCAATGTCACTCCGAAAGATCCAGAGAAACGGCAAGACTCCCAATGATGCTGAGGAACGTAAAGACTCAGTGCCAATGTCACTCCGAAAGATCCAGAGGAACGCTAAGACTTCCACCGATGCTGAGGAACGTAAAGACTCCCAGTGATCCTGATAGCGACGTGTCCGGAGCAACTTGTAGTTTGGGTTTGGCTTCTACCGGTAATCCAACCGGTACACCCCTCCGAGCTGGCTCTCCTCCGTGCACTTCCTTGTGTATAGCGGATCGAGGATCCCACCGAGCAGGATAAAACGCCAGGATCTTCACCGAGGAGTCGCAACGTTTTGTCCAGCTATCCTCGTATCCGTGTCCAAAGCTCGTCCTGTCGATGCCAAGTGCGCTCTTGGCGTTTCGCCTCGCGCTCCTTCCAAAAGCGCTCCCCATGGGCCCTGGAACAACTCGGCCGCCACCTCCCCCGAGGCTGCTCTCCTTCTTCAACCGGAGTAGGGTGCAAACAGAATTGAAAAGCCGGTTGCTTACGCGCGCGCCGCTCCGTCGTTTCCTCTCTTTCCGCGGGCGTAATCGAGCCGGCGCTCGGCTCTCCACCACCAGATGACGAGGGTGGGGGGAGGAGGCTCGCGGTACTCGGGAAAAGCAGGGGTGGCCCGCCTCTCTGGCACATCGCACGCCTACCCTTCCGCGCTTCACGTTGCGCCTCTCTGCAGCTCTTAGAAACTTGGACGATTGTGGCTTTCGCTGTGGGGATCGTTCTCTTTGGGAACTACGCGCTTTGCTTGGATTATTTGTTTGTTTGGAAGAACTTGGTTGGATTGGCCGAGCAGTTGATAGTGGCGGTCATGCAAAAGTCACGGTGGCGAAACTGCAACGGTGAACGGACGTGCAAGGTTTGTGGATGATCAATCGTTGAGGAAGTTTGAATGGTTGGTGTCTTTGCCAGTCTTTGGTGGGTGACCAATTTTGGATAGATCACATTGGGGAAGCCGCAACGATGAACGGCATTGCCAGGTTTTCTGGCTGGTTAACGGTTGAGGCAGTTGGAATAATTTTCGTCTTTGCCAGTTTTTCCAGGTTGATCAATCTTGCTCGGATCACAATGGCGAAGCTGCAACGATGAACTTTATTGCCAGGTTTTCTGGCTGATCAATTGGTGAGAATGTTGGAATGGTCGCCGTCTTTGCCAGTTTTTCCTGGCTGGCCGATCTTGTACATGTCACATTGAAGAAGTTGTAATGATGTTCGTCTTGCCAGTTTTTCCAGGCTGATCAATCTTACTCACATCACAGTGGCGGAGATGCAATGATTGACGCCATTGCCAGATTTTCTGGATGATCAACCGTTGAGAAAGTTGGAATTTTCGCCTCCATTGCCAGTTTTTCCTCGCTGACCAATCTTGCACATGTCACACTGGAGGAGTTGTGAGTCGTGTGTGCCAGTTTTTCCTGGCTGACTAATTTTGCATAGATAACATTGGAGAAGTTGTAATGATCGCCGTCTTTGCTAGTTTTTCCTCGCTGACCAATCTTGCACATGTCACATTGGAGAAGTTGTAATGATCGTCGTCTGTGGCAGTTTTTTCCGGCTGAATAGTTGTGCACAGATAACATTGCAGAAGTTGGGATGGTCATCTTCTTTTCCACTTTTTCCTGGCTGATCAATCCTACCCAGATGACAATGGCAAAGCGGCGACGATGAACTGCCAGTTGTTTTCTGGCTGATCAGTCTTCCATAGATCAACATCGATAATACTGAAACAACTATTGGCTCTGCCAGTCGATTTTCCTCTGCCCAAACTTTCATAGACCACATTGATGACACCATCACATTCGTCACCTCCACCTACCTTTTTCCAGCAGATTAAATCCCCGCGGCAGCTTCGTCCAAATTCATAGAAACAGCGCGGCAGTTCTTTGTGCAGCGCGCAATTCGGAAAACGATTTCAGGAAGACTCGCCCTAGGTAGAACGTTCAATTTTAATCACCTGCTTAACAATCGGGCCTATCCACTTTGCGATAAAATCTAAATTCCCCATAAATATCCTCGTTAACTGGTGCACGTCGATCATTCTTCTCCAAGCTACAGCTATAAATCCAATGACACGAAACGTCCCCCGGGTGTTTCTTGTAAATTTCGAGAGACGCGTATACCAGTCCGATTATCTTGTTGCCAACGAGGCAAGAACAAGTACACAGAGAATGAAGAACATTTGGAAGATTTCCATCAGTCGATTAGGTGCTCGGCGATGTCATCCAGGCTTGATCTCTTCGTCAACCGTCGGCTGGTGTCCTCGGCAGGTCGAAGACAGCAATTCGGCGTATCGATGAGGTCGATCGAGGGCGAGCTTGGGTGTCCGGTCCTTCGGGTATATTCGACTGTGCGACTCGGTCACGCGGCGGCGCTTATTCCCAATAACCTTTTCTTGCCGTGTCCCTCTTCGGCAATGACGCGCACGGCCGTGTATACGTGTGTACGTGTGCGGTACGTTGGACGCTCCAGATGCCTCGGAGGGACGATTTAGAACGGATGCCAAAGTTTCGCGGGCGCGTGGTACCTACTGCAAGATTACATCGGTCAGGCCCCGGTCGAACAGCATCGCGATAACGACTTCTCCACATATACCTGTGTATTACGTGAAGGCACGGGTCCCCGGCGGTTAGCCCTAATACCGGCTCGCTTCTTCCTCCTCTTCGTCCTCTTCTCCCTTTCTTTTTCTTCTTCTTCTTTCCCTCCTCTCCCGTTGGGCCGCCGCGGAGCGTGCCGCCGCCTCTCTCTCATCTCGATACAGGTCTTAAGGACCTTCGGTATTACCCAGCCTCGAACTTGTGTAATAACACGGACCCACCTGCGGAATACGTGTGTCCCGGGTGCCTCGTGCGCGATGTCTCTCTAAGCACGAGCTAACACGCGACATCAATTATATTTATCTCCCGGACTTTATGGCGAGGAAGGAGAGACGCGATCAAACGAGTCTCCAACCACCAGGATCTGTATCGATATTTCCACAAAACAATCCTGCCTTGCGGGATTACACCTTTCGCTTTGGGCAATCTTTTTATTGGTAATTAACGACGCAACCTCGAGCATCACCCCGTTGTCATTGTCTTATTAAGACGAATGAAGATTATTCGGCTGGTGAGAGAAGTAGCCGGCTTGAGATTGCGTTAATATTTCATGGGGTTGTCGGATTCGCTCCCTAACACGATGTTCCCCGTGTATTCCACCCCCTATGCTTCGCCGATCTCCCACGTACATGCTCCGGCGCCTTTTAATGAATTGGCTATCCAATGACAAATAAACAGACACCGAGGCTTAGCAGAAGTCTGCCTTTGGGGTCCGCGCCATGTCCCTAACGGCCCCCCATGGAGTGATTGTTCGGTAACAAAACCGTACCCTAGCTCCCGGAGAGCCAACACTCGCGGACGAACCCGAAGACAGGTTGCATCGGTTCACGGGTCATCAACTGCTCCATCAATGATACACTACCAGGGATACAAGAGAACACGCCGTTTTGGGGCTCTATCCAAACCGGGCCAGGCATATGTGTGTGTGATATTGGCACCTTGACGTGATTTGCACCCCTCGTGGCTTCATGTAACCCATCAATTGACGATGCGGTTTTCTCCCTTTTCTGTGTGTCTTGCCACGGTGCTGTGCAGTGTCATCTGGTGAATCTGCGGTCCCTTGGAAAGCCATTTCTACTTCTGTGTTGTTCATATTTTCGAGGATTTAGGACCGTCCATAATGGTTGTTGAAATCTTTATTTGGGAGTTGCTGAATTTGGGATCGAGTGACAGAACTACGAGACTACTGTGTAAGTCGCGGCGAGGGTTCAATGATGATTCCCATTTTGCTTAACTTCTGTTGCCGCTTGTATTTATTGTGCGAAGATTACCTGTGTGATTCGGATAATGCTTTGGCAATATCAATTATATGGAGTTAACGGCAATATCAATTGTATGGAGGAAAGACTGAATAGTTATAAAAGTTATCAGTCGGTGGCAAAGGATTGTAGCATTGTATTGCTCAAAGGTTTTTATTTTTAAGTTGCTAGGGAACATGCTGTTTCTATACAGCTTAAGGGGTTAGCTGTACCCCTTAAGCTGTATACAGCTGTGACACAGTAACGGGTATAAAATCATGTGCGAATTTAACAATTTTCGTTCGTATGAAAAACTGATTCACCCATAAAATTAATTACGCATCTATTTAGTATGAATATCAAGCTGTTAGAATTTTTTTTCGATATACAAAATGGCCGACTACGCGAAACTTCTCGAAACAGCTTTTTTCTAATTGGCGTGACAAATAACTTCAACAATTTTCACTCGATTTACTTCAAATTTAAAAGTTATGTTCCTAATTGCGTTTCGCAGAGAAGTACGTACGGAATTTCTGATTAAGGGGAGATATACACCTAGGAGCCGGAAGAAAGCTCATTGTTGTGATTTTTTTCAAGGAAAACTATTTGAAATTTCGGATTGGGGTTTTAATTATCTAAAAGTATATACATTAAAAAATATGTTTAATTTTCTTTATTTAAAATTATCAAAAATATACAAGGATATTGTATGATCCATGGAGCGTCGTAAAAAAATCTGCGTACACGATACCCACTGGCGTTTCTTCAGAAATCATTTGAAAAAGAAACCAAAAAGATTATTAAATTAGATACTATAATCTAGTATTTGTCATAGCCAATTTTCAAAATATCGTTTTATGACAAAATGGCGGACGTTTGAACATAAATAGTGACTTTTGGGCCAAAAATTAGTTATTGTTTTGCCTATAAAACAAAAACTAAGTAACGGAAAAAAAATCCTATAACAAGTACTAGATAATGGTGTATAGAATAACCACAAAAAACCGCAAGGCAATCGGTTCATTGGTTTTCGAGAAATTTTGGATACCGATTTGAAAAACGTGGTTTTGAGAAAAACGCGTTTGAAAATTTGGGAATGAATAAATCATGAAATTTGTCAACTTACATGGAATCATCGATACTAGGCCCATAGTGTAGGTCTTCTACGGTCGACGGAATGTTCATAGCTTCTAAATCCTCGACCTCGACCATCTACGTGTATATCTCTCCTTAATCGAAAACTTTCCATTTTATGAGCAGTTATAACGAAATTTTTCACTGAAAATTCATTTCTTAAGTTCAAATACCTACAACTTTTGAATAAAACAATATTTTTCAAATTTCGTACGTACTTGTCTAGGTATTCTTATGCAGATTGACGAGAATTTTTGTTTTTGTTCTAAGTAAATAATTGTGGATGCTGAATGTCACGCCGGGGAACGCCTAAAAAAGATAAAAGAAAATATTAGTAGTCGGCCATTTTGTACATCGAAAAAAAAATATATATATTTTCTAACAGCTTGATATTCATACTAAATAGATGGGTAATGAATTTTATGAGTGAATCACTTTTTCATACGAAAAAAATTGTTAAATTGGCACATGATTTTATACCCGTTACTGTGGCCTCACCCCTTTATGCATCCCTATCATGGCATCACCCGAAAAAGACTTCAAGAATTGAGTCAGATGGTGACTGAAGCCAATGAACCGATTTTCCATTGGGTACTTAGTGAAAACCTTCCTTACAGATCCTGACGAGAATGGGATTGTCCTCTCAGAAGAACAATCCCATTTTCTCAGGTGTCCACTTTACGGATCCAGATGCACTAAAGTCCAAGCTAATCCCGGAAGCGTTTATTTTTGTGCCAAATCAGCACTCCAACTTTGGCCAGACAAAGAGCATTTCCAAAATTGATAGATATCACGTTACCATCGTATTTCAACCCTACCACTCAAATTCCATGGAAAAAGACAAATGGACGGCTACATTTTCATTGCATCAGGTTGACATTGGTGTTTTTGTGTTGTCCCTGTAATAAACGAAATCAGCCAAGGAATATCTGCGTGCCGGACATTCGTCGTTCGTTCCTCAAGGTGGAAACAGCCCGGTAGTTTTGGCCTAAGCCATCAGACGAGTTCCCATGTCGCCAAAGTGGTGCGTAGCATATACGGTTGATGGTTGTTGGTGGAGCGGTTGTAGCTCAAAGGACAGCATTACCGCTGTACTCGTTATCAAGATCAGGAGGAGCACAGTCGGTTGGTTAAGCGGACGCGCTAATATTGCGGTGGTTACAACCCCTAACGAGGAAAGAGCGAGGGGAGTGGGAGCGGCATGACAGGGGCTAGTGCATCAAGGATCACGGCTGCTATACGTACTAGCTGGTTGGATTAATTTACGGTCTCTCGCAGTGACGGCGGATACACACGAAGGACTCGACAGGATCCTGGCAAAATGAACTCGGACACACTTCTCGCCTGAGTGGCTCCTCCGACCGCGCGATCTTTCGCATAGGGCCTTGTATAGCTATGTGAGCGAGGACAGAAACGAGGACAGGTGGAGGCTTTGGGAAGCCCCGGCGACTTTGTCCTGGCCGCGTTGTCGCGCGATTGGCCCAAAGCCCGTCATCTCGTCCCGTCCTTGCTCCTGCCGTTGTACTAACCCGCTTTCGCCTTAGATTTTTATCCTCTCGCTACCCTTGGGCCCTGCCACGGCTCTTCTATACGCAATAAGGCAAAACGAACGAAGCTCTTGGACGGCACCGACTTCGATAAATTGGAGGGTGGAAGAGATAGGAATCGTGAAAATCATCAGCAGAGCATCACTTGCCAATACTCGGATGGGTGACTGCTTGGTGGCCTGTGATCCATTCAGCGAAAAGCAGGCTGTTTAGGCTAGTTTGGCCCGAGTCGAAATTTTCACCCTATTTTAAAGGCCTTTGGTCCTGTCAGCCTCACTTGGGTCTGTTTACTTCTAGAAGTCCCGCTATGGGCGGCCACATGCTCTTCCTTTGCTGCTTCCCTCCTGCATAGGCCTCCCCGAGTCGAAATTTTCAGCCTATTTTAAGGGGTTACCCCCACTTGCTATTTTGAAAAAATCGATTTTTTTTATTGCATTTTTTTGAAGTATAAGTATCCGGGCCCATACTTCTGTATGGGCCCGGAATAGACGACTCTATGTAAGTTTACAAAAAAAAATATTTTCTTCGTGTAAACTGAAATTGAAACTTTAAACGCGTTTTTCGCAAAATGGCATTTCTGAAGTCGGTGACCAAGATTACTCGAACACTAATGAACCGATCTTCTTGAAATTTTGCAGGCTTATTTAATACATAAAAATGTAGTCTTTAATCGTTCGATTTTTTTTTTTTCGAAAAAAATGGCCGTTTTACAGCCAAAAAACGGCCGCCATTTTGTGAAAAATGAATATTTTTTAAAATCCTTCGATGAAATACTAGTTTATACTTATATTTGACTAAATCCATCCGCATTTTAGTTTCAGATGATCCACTTCGCCGCAATGTTGGTCACCGCAAACCGTGTATATAAAAACATTATTTCATTGACGGCCATTTGCCACTAAACAATGCAATATTTTTCAATAAAAAAATTACTGAAAGTTCTTCCAGATATGTTCTTTAAGATGGTATATTGATCGATTAAAAAAGTTTTGTAGTTTTCTTTAAAAAAATTCATGAAAAAGGCCTTTTTTGCGCTACAAGTGGGGGTAACGCCTTAAAGGCCTTTGATCCTATGTCAACCTCACTTGAGTCTGATTACTGCTAGAAGTCCTACTATGGGCTCCTAACATGCTCTTCCTTCGCTGCTTACCTCCTGCATAGGTCCTTACACTCCTACCTAACCTAGCTGAAGTCATTGCAGCTCGTTTTTTGATTGCGTTTGGATCTATCGCGCATTTGGCTGTTTCGACGAAACGAGGGTTTCTCCTTACCGCCTGCAAGTGGAGAAAAAGGTAATTTGTTCCCGTTCCAGGCATTAAGTAGAAGCTCATTTTATATTGAATGCGAAGCTACTTTACTGCCTTTATCTCCTACCACTGTGAGGATGTGGAGGGGGAAAATAGGCTGAAAATGTCGACTGGGTGCTTGGGTGGAATTAAATTGGTAGGTTTGCAACACGATGGTGAAACATCAGTTTTGGAAATTTGGCAATTGGCAGCCTGCTTCTCGAGTCTTGAGGTCATTCCTCGTGTTTCCAATTTGTACTTCATCCTCGTTGATCACCTGAAAAGTGAGGGGTCCTCCACGGAGGATTGATACGCGAGCAGGCGGCGCAAGGTGTGCGAGCTACATCGAGGATTAATCGGACAACATCAAAGGATGATTCGGTGCAGCAGTAGCCTGAGCAAACGTTGCTTTAATAGAACGCAAGGGTGAGCAGCTCCCGAAGCCATTAATGCGTTTCGAAGGGCCGCGTACGACGATACCCAAACACCGAACACATAATAGTCGAACCGGTTAATATCGCTCGTAGGGCTCCTTCGCTTCCTCTTTTTACAATCTTCCGCGGCATTATATCCACGGCCATCTACGGCCGTCCTAAATCGCCGAGCGGAAGGGCACTTCGGACGATTAATCCTGGTGCAGCTCCAAAGGGAAATGTCGTGGAGATTGTTTTTTTCACTGATTACCAACGAGCATCGACATCGTGGCAGATTGGATGAGATGCTTGTTTCATTGGTGGACTGTGCGCAATCTCGTCGGGATAGCAATTTTGCCTAAACGCGATGGCAGCTGCCAATGCTGAGCGATACTCACCGCCTGCGATCGTAAGCTGAGAGCACGAAAGTGACCGTCGTGCCATTTGTCGTTGCCTGCCTAAGGAAGATCGCAGCAATGCCCGAGACGGTTGATTCGATCAAATTCAAATCAAATTCGAACAGATTCGATCAACATCGAAAAGTCGAAAAAAATGGAAGTTAGGTTGATACATTTGAGGTTTTATGAACATTGATTTTGAATGATTATAGGAATGCAATAAGATTATTGAAAAATTATTCAACAAATAATTCGTCAACGAATAATCATTCAAAAAATATTGTCATCGATTTATTTCAGGAGATATGAAATAGATGACGTTTCAAAGTACTTACGAATTTCTCCAGATTAATCTTCCGTTTTTTCAGATTCCATCAACATAAAAAAATTCGAAAAAATGGAAATAAGGTTGACATGTTTGAGGCTTTATGGACATTGATTTTGAATGTTCATAGTAATGCCATAAGATTATTGAGAAATCATTCAACGAATATTCATTTAAAAAAATATTGTTTTCGATTTATTTCAGGAGATATGAAATAGTTAGTGTTTCTAAGTACTTGCGAATTTCTTCAGATTAATCTTCCGTTTTTTAATTTTCTGTTCAAATGTTTTGAAAGGCATTTTTCACGATACTGCGTATCGAGCAACGTGGAAATTTCTCAAAGGCAACCTACGAAAAAACATCAAAAAATTCTCAACCCCATGACCATTTTTCGAACTTATCGAAAGACCGCTAAAAGCCCAAATTCCGAAAAAAACCTCAAGTACTCATGAAAATCACCGTTTCCTTGGCATTCCTTCGTATTAACTAACCAATTTTAAATACTCGACCAAAGCGGTGTATTTTCACCCTTCGAACTGCGGCCTCCAACTGGTTGGATCGCCCCTACGACTAAAACAGACTTTCCGGACCTTTGGCCGGTTCTTCCCGGAGCGATGACCCTGTCAAGTTCGAATGTACCATTTTTACGTCATTCGATCATTTACGCAAGAGAACAAAGAGTAAAAATGGAGGTTATCGCGAAACGTTATTGGCAAGAGTTTGCCGCGCGAGTCAATTACCCAGAGGACCCGGGGAGTGGGATGGACGACCGTTTGCAGGACAAAAGATCCGTAAGCGAAGAGCGAGCAGGATCGATGACCAGTACTCGGTGGCGTCCTCTCCCCCCCTTGATGATAGCATCTTCTGTTGGCGAGTGGTCGGATGACACCCTCGCAGATAGAGGCTCGGATCGTCATTGGTCGATAGGAAAGTGGATGATACCGGTGGGCTGTCGTTCATTGGTCGTCGTAAGGGAACCCGCCCAGGAAGGATGCGCGCAGCTGTTAGGACATGCGTAATCCCTCTCGGTCGTTAATAGCTCGAGGGTTCTCTCTCTCTCTCTCTCTCTCCCTCTCTCTCTCTCTTTCACTCTTTCTCTCCAGGAAGAGAGAGGGGTACGTCGTCCGCCCTCCCATAGATCCTCGACCTCGTTTTTCCGCAACTACTCGACCTTAGCCCCGTGTCGTCCCCTTCGACGACCGCCACTTATATGTGACCATCACCATTGCCGCAGGATATCCCATATAGGGTCGCCTGTCGTAACAAAAATGCCAGCATTCAGTCATTAAACGGTTTGCTTATAATCGGCCAATAATTCGTCGACCAGCATTGGGGTACTGTAGGCGGATGAACGGCTTGCCAGATCTATGCCAGCCATTCGTGGGCCAATACTATCGCACCGATAATATGGCGATCAGCATTGGGGTATCGTAGGCAGATGAACGGCTTGCCAGATCTATGCCAGCCATTGGTGGGCCAATACCATCGCACCGATAATATGGCGATCAGCATTGGGGTATCGTAGGCGGATGAACGGCTTGCCAGATCTATTCCAGCCATTGATGGTTTGTTTTTGGGCGTTTTGCAAATGCAGGTCGTTAAACTGTAACACGTAAAAACAAGGGATAAGGTTTCGAAAAGCATATCCTACTGATGAAGCTGAAATTTTGCACCGACCTTCTTATCAATGTTTTAAGAGAACCTTTAAAAGGATATTGGCGACTAGCAATAGTTTTCGATATATCGGATATTGAAAGGTATTTATTGTACTGCGCTTCTACTATATTAAATAAATCCAAACAAAGCCATCCCACATGGCAAGTTATATGCACATACGGGCGAGCACTGTTTGCCAGGAAGCAGCGCGGCTGGAGGAGTGGGGGGTATCCATGGGATATATAGATATACTCGTATGGCGTGAAATAATAAACTTTACAATGCGATGTATGGAAAACTATTGCTAGTCGTCAAAAATCCGTTAACGGTTTCTCTTAGGATAATGAGAGGAAGTTCGGTGCAAAATTTCAGCTCGATCAGAGGAGTATGCTTTTCGGAACTTCACCCAAAACGAGTGAGTTATTTTTACAGCCTAAATGGACCAAAAAAAATGTCCGTAAACTTTAATGTCACGAATAAAATTATCGGCATAAAAGTAAGGAACGAACAAACGATGGGTTCTGTAAGTGTTAAAATGGCTAAGTAGGTAGGGCGCTCGACACTAGAACGAAAGGCGCAGGTTTGATCCCGATGAAAGGTAAACATTTGAACAATGCAGAAACTGTTTTTAATGTAATTATACTATGTACATGGACATAAGTAAAGCATAAGAAAACAAAAAAGATACTACTAGAATTATCATATTCATAATTTGTCAATTTTTTGTTTTTCATTTCCGGCAGAAGATCCGGCAGCCGTTGCTGGGCCAATATGGGCGTATGATAGTTGGCCCAGTCTTCGCAGCCATTCATGGTTTACCATTACCAACCATGCATGGTGCGGATCTGGCCCGTTTATATAGCCATTACCGCGCCATCGTTTGTTCTCTGGCAACCAGTCGTGGGCCATTACTGTGCCGATTGTAAAACCCTATTTGGGATGGTTACTGCACGTGTGAGCTCGTGAGGGATGGCAGCTACGAGCGCGAAGCAATCGATTGGTCCCTACCAAAGGGCCCTTGGTACTTACTTCCCCAGCTCGCCCACCTAACGCCCTTTTAACTGTGGTACTTGATCTACGGTTGTCCACATCTGGAGACCACTAAACTGCATATTTCGTCACAATTGTCCAAAATTGCCTTACTCGAGATAGTTTTTCGCAATTTTCTCCGTTAATTTTCCTCGCAGCACATCAGTTCGAGTGTCAAAATGCATGTTTCCGTCGTGGCCAGGTGGCGAGACTCTTCGATTCGCGATCCACCCAACCGGAAGTCCGTTGTCCCTTGCCCTTTTCCGTGATGTTCATTGTTTTCGATGCAGGATCCAGGACACGCTGGATAGAATAAGGATTGCTTTCACCTCGATTTCCGGTCAGTCCTTCCGGGTACTCGCGAACGGCGCCCTTCGAGCCCTTTTGGCGATTCCGCAGGAACGAAAGGACCGCCGGGGTTGCCGTTTCTCAGGCTAAACTTTGCGAATTTCTCAGCAGAAAAGTGGCCACGGAGAGGGGCAAAACTCTTCACACCGTTTCACGCGGCAATTATGTAACCCTCTCGCGAAGCGTTTCTATAATTGCAAAATTGCTTTATTATTACGGCAGGTGGCGGGGTTGTACATAATGGAAGACCAGAAAGGTGAGAATTCTCTCTCCCTGAATCTCTTTCGCTCTCTTCGCGGTTTGGCGATTCCGGGACCGTGCATTAGATGGGCAGGTACGAAAAATATTTAGGTTCGCAAGTTCCTCAGGTGAGTTTATTTCGTTATACAAATATTTGAACTCGCGCGAAACCCTTCCTTCGACCCTTTTTTGTTTCATTGCGTGTGTTTTCTTCGCCATTGTATCTCTCTCTCTCTCTCTCTCTCTCTCTCTCTCTCTCTCTCTCTCTCTCTCTCTCTCTCTCTCTCTCTCTCTCTCTCTCTCTCTCTCTCTCCCCTGCCCCTCTCTCAGTTGCACCAAAATCCCCCAAAAATATTCTTCCGACGCCTTTTTACACCGCGGTTTTTCGACTGAAGAATCGTAAAATTTGCGAATCGTTTTTCTGCTCTTCTGCTTTTTTCTTTACCTCCTTGCGCCGTAAAAAAGGGAAGTGAAAAAAATAATGAGAGGGGATCGCGGTCGCGCGAATTCGCACCTCACGCCTCGGGAGACTTGCAGGACTCTGTTTCTCTCAGTAAGAAAAAAAAATAGACAATGGAGGAACAGCGAAAATTATCGACGAGCACGACGAAGCTCGCACGAGAGCCGCGTTTATCGCACGAAATCCTTTACTCCTCTTTTGCTCTCCTGGATTTCATCCTTGCCGCGCGCGGGGTGTGAAAATTGCCCGTAAAATTCACGAGCCGCCGGCACGAGTTCGGCTGAAAAAAAAATAGCCCCGCGCTCTCGCACAGGCCCTTGCGCACTTCGCTTGGAGATGCGAAAGGGAGCGATTCGTGTGTACAACGGGCCTATAATCATTAATGGCCCGTACCTTCGAATCTTCGCGATTGAAAGTACACAGCGAAAAATGATTCCATCAAATCGATTTAAGGAGTTATATACAGTAAAATTTTCGAAAAATCGATTTTGGCAAATTTTATTTTCGCAATGCACATATATTTAAATGCATACACAGAAAATTTCTTGTCAATCCGGCGAATATTCTCGAAGTTACACGCACATTTGTAATGACGTGTCAGAGCGTCCGAAAGTAATTTGGAAACTTTAAATGCGTTTTTTGCAAAACTGTGTTTTTAAAGTCGGTGAGCAAGATTTCTCGGAATAGGCTGAACCGATCAGTCTTAAAATTTTAACATAATCTTTTCAAGTATATTTTTTAGTCATCAATCGAAGGTTCTTTCTCACTGATAAATATTTTCCATTTTATAAACAACTTAAGGCCTTATTTTTTGTGAAAAGTCGATTTTTTTGGAGAAGCCGCCATTTTGTCAAAAATTATTATTTTGCTTATTCCTTCGATCAATTACAAGAAAATCCATTATATTAAAGAATTTTTTTTTTTCCATTTTAGATGATCCAGTCCAGAGATATCGTGTTCGCCGCAAGACGCCTTTTTTTGGAGGTGCTTCCGGAGATCAGCTATAGCAGCTTTCAGAAAAATTATTTTTACAGATAAAAAATGTTGAAATACAGTTAAAAGTTACCATAATATGTATACACATTTTTACGTTAATAGATTCAAAGGTCTACTCAAGAAAAATTCTTAAAAAATCGATTCTTTTGGGCCTCCTGACTGTATATAACCTCTTAAAGTTCGACGTATTCTTACGTCTGACGTATTCTTGTCCTCGGCAAAATATTTCCTATTGTATCCGCAGTCCATACAATTTATCTGCGGCGAATTTAATGTCTCTTAAACTTATCGTTGAGATGGAACACCACCGTGACGACTCGGAAAACTGATCTTTTTCTGTATTTTCTCAAAGTATACATATTCGAGAATATGTGAAAAAATAAATAAAGTAAGAATATTGAAAATCGACCAAGCTACAGATGATTTAGTGAGAGCAGGTAGCCCCACGATTTACGTTCAGTAAAACTTTCAATCGCATTTTTCTCGAAACGACTTTTCTCGACCTGGCCAGAATCATAACTCTAGCTAAAGAAATCTGATTTTCAATTTTCAAAAACCAAAATTTCCGTAATTGCAGTAGCTATCGTTGTACGTAGCCGTATTTCTAAATTGATTTTTTTAAGCGCCCGAGTGTATATAAAAATTTCGCTAAAATTGCACTTGTTTAAACATTTGTCATTTTGCGATTTTTTACTCCAGAAAACGGTTACGTACAACGACAACTACATTTATATGGATTATAAAACTTTTTTGTTTTCATTTTTCAGACCAGTCATTGTCAAGTCATCGATTCAGCCGTTGGAGCACATTTTTTGTCCAGAGGCTTTAT
>OX101789.1:45047581-45082581 GCA_944452715.1 Ophion slaviceki | reverse complement strand
AATAATGCATTTTTTTTCGTCTGTTCGTTAAGGGGTTACCCCCACTTGCGATTTTGAAAAAATCGATTTTTTTTTGCATTTTTTTGAAGTGCAATTTGAAGTGCAGTTTTTTTTGATGCCCGGAATAGATGACTCTATGTAAGTTTACAAAAAAAAATATTTTCTTCGTGTAAACTGAAATTGAAACTTTAAACGCGTTTTTCTCAAAATGGCATTTCTGAAGTTGGTGACCAAGATTACTCGAACACTAATGAACCGATCTTCTTGAAATTTTGCAGGCTTATTTAATACATAAAAATGTAGTCTTTAATCGTTCGATTTTTTTTTTCGAAAAAAAATGGCCGTTTTATAGCCAAAATCGGCCGTTTTTTTTCGTTAAAATCGAACCATTAACTTGGCTGTCCGCCATTTTGTGAAAAATGAATATTTTTTAAAATCCTTCGATTGAAGACTAGTTTATACTTATATTTGACTAAATCCATCCGCATTTTTTTTTCAGATGATCCACTTCGCCGCAATGTTGGTCACCGCAAACCGTGTATATAAAAACATTATTTCATTGACGGCCATTTGCCACTAAACAATGTAATAATTTTCAATAAAAAATTACTGAAAGTTCTTCAAGATGTGTTCTTTAAGATGGTATATTGATCGACTAAAAAATTTTGTAGTTTTCTTTTAAAAAATTCATGAAAAAGGCCTTTTTTGCCCTACAAGTGGGGGTAATGCCTTAAAGGCTTGCGGTTATAATGGGCCGATCGACAACTTTTACCATCACTGCTATTAAAAAATCATGCTCTCAACCTATTCGATGTAGTTGATTTTTTCTCCCCAATTTCCTGTTCTATCGCATGGCACAGAGAGTCTGTACGCGACAAACTTTTCGATTGTATCGACAATGTTGTATCCTTGGCGCGTGCAATGGAAGTCGGAAATATGCATAACAACTCGAAATCTCGTGTTGCTTTGTGTCGTCGACGCGTCTTATTTTTTCATCGTTATGAGCTGTCAGCCGAGAAAGAAAATATGCATTTTTTTTAAATTGAAAATGCTTCGCTTATCGGCTTTTTGTTCAAAAACTCAAGATGTAAGTTATACCTGAATAATGTCGTGCTCGTCTCCATCAACTGATAAGGAGAGGAATGAGCATTTAAGGGGCCAGTCCAATTTGGAGCTACGAAAAAAAGGATATTTTCGCGTTTTTTTTAAGGATTTTATAAAAGATATGAATATAAAAGTTGTGGGGCTTGGTAAGTAAAGTCTTTAAATACATTTAAAAAGATGTTAAATTAATTTGTATTTGTTTTTAAGTACAAAACTACTTAGGTAGGTAGGCTACTTAGGTAGCTCCATCACAACTCGGCAACGGCTTGTCTGAAACCAAAAAATCAATGTCCATTAAATTCAGTATGGCTGCGTCACATCTGACCCGACGACAAAATATCCGCGACAAAATGTCCGAGGACAAAATATCCGAAAGACAAAATATTCTCATGACAAAACATCCGCGAGACAAAATCCTAAATCTCGTCCACCACATCAACGAGGTCGCGCGCAAAACACCTTTGTGGGGTGTGTGAGATAGTGGGGTGGGGGCATAATACGGATTTCTTCATTGCACCCAAACAAACAAACCAAAACAAACAAACAAACAAAACAAAACAGACAAACCTAAACAAACAAACCCAAACATGTCCGTCACATATTAATAATTTTCGACCCTATTGTGATGGAATAAATTTCAACGGCATGACTGTACGCTTTAAGGGGTTACCCCCACTTGCGATTTTGAAAAAATCGATTCTTTTTATTGCATTTTTTTGAAGTGCAATTTGAGTGCAGTTTTTTTGATGCCCGGAATAGATGACTCTATGTACGTTTACAAAAAAAAATATTTTCTTCGTGTAAACTGAAATTGAAACTTTAAACGCGTTTGTCTCAAAATGGCATTTCTGAAGTCGGTGACCAAGATTACTCGAACACTAATGAACCGATCTTCTTGAAATGTTGCAGGCTTATTTAATACATAAAAATGTAGTCTTTAATCGTTCGATTTTTTTTTCGTTAAAATCGAACCATTAACTTTGACTGTCCGCCATTTTGTGAAAAATGAATATTTTTTAAAATCCTTCGATTAAAGACTAGTTTATACTTATATTTGACTAAATCCATCCGCATTTTTTTTTTCAGATGATCCACTTCGCCGCAATGTTGGTCACCGCAAACCGTGTATATAAAAACATTATTTCATTGACGGCCATTTGCCACTAAACAATGTAATATTTTTCAATAAAAAAATTACTGAAAGTTCTTCAAGATGTGTTCTTCAAGATGGTATATTGATCGATTAAAAAAGTTTTGTAGTTTTCTTTAAAAAAATTCATGAAAAAGGCCTTTTTTGCGTTACAAGTGGGGGTAACGCCTTAAACTGTATATAATATCGGCAGATTTTGTCATGAGGATAAAACATCTTTGTGGGGTGTGTGAGATAGTGGGGTGGGGCATAATAGGAATTTCTTCATTGAACCCAAAAAAACAAACCACAACAAACAAACAAACCCAAACATATCCGTCACATATTAATAATTTTCCTCCTTTTTATGATGGAATAAATTTCAACGGCATGACTGTACACTTGACATGGAATAAATTTCAACGGCATGACTGTACACTTTAAACTCTATATAATATCGGCAGATATTTTGTCCTGCGGATATTTTGTCATGAGGATATTTTGCCCTGCGAATATTGTGCCGTCGGATATTTTGTCGCGGATATTTGTCGAGGATATTTTGTCGTCGGGTCAAAACGCGTGTTACCTTCAGTATGACACCAGCTGCAAAACGACCCTCGGATATAAAGTTTTATCAAAAAATAAAAAAATGGCAGATGAAAAACGAAAGATGTAAAAAAAAAACGCGTTTTTTCGCAGTTATTCGCAAAAGAAGAGTAAAAATCAAAATGTTTGAACCATCGAGGGTCATCTTGTTGCGAATCATGTTCACAATATGTGGTTCAAATTTCCGGAGAATCGGTTTATTAGTTTTACAGATAGCATGGAGCTATATTTTGAAAACGTTGTTTCGAGAAAAACGCGTTTCAAGTTTATACTATGAAAAACTCTAACCTAAACTCAATCGGCAATTCCTACACCGTACAAAATCTGAATGTATGTACTTTCAAAAACAGTAAAAAAAAAAGTAAATCGATTTTTTGACATTTTCAATGTGGACTGGCCCCTTAACACGGACTGTGGCACTCGAAAGGATAGAGAAGAACGCGAAATAAAGTTTTCTTCGTGTCAAAGACGCGTATTCTTTTTTCGCCGATATGAGCTGTCATCCGAGTGAAAAATATATGTTTCTATTGACTTGAAAGTGCCTCGGAAATCGCTTTTCTGTTAGAACACGCTCCAGACGTAAGTTACACCTTAAGAATGTCGTAATCGCCTGTCTCCATCAACTGACAACGAGAGGAATTAGCATTTAAATACGGCAAGAAGTTCGCGCCATTATTCAGTTAGCCAATGACGCTCAAAGTGGATTATCCCCAGTGCTTCACCTTACCCTAAAACACTCACCCTAAAACACACAAATTTTCTCACTCGAGTGAAAAAATAATCCGTGAAAAAATCCAATAAGACTAAAAACGTTAACTCGATACGTATTCGTGACCGTGATTCGATTGGAAAAATGAAGGGGGGGATCGTTGGCGACATCGGTATGACTGCAAGCATGAAGCAGCGGACGGACATCGGGTGAGTTTTTTAACGTTTTCATCGATCCGCTATTGACTCAAGCGTAAGATAAGTTTTTAAACCTCTTTTATCAGACTTTGGTTAATTGAATATATACATTTTATTTGAAAACAAGATCTAGCCATTATAGTAGGCGAAATTCCAAAAACATATCATTCGTATGTTTGTTCAGCCTGGCAGACTTGTGCATAATTGTACTTTAAGGGGTCTTCGCACTTTAGACGCTAAAAAGGCTATTTTCATGAATTTTTTTATAGGTTTATATTATAAATATTGATATAAAAGTTGTTACACTTAAAGCGTGAGATGCAGTCAGAAGCGTGAAAAAAACGAGCATTTTCAATAATTTTTTTTTATAGTAATTAAGTTTGTTTTACGAAAGTGGTTACACGGACTTTTTATGTTATACTTCAACTTGACTTGTACAAATTTTCAGAGAAAAATATTGATTATTTATAAAAATATCGCCATCTTTGTCGGATCCCCTTCGGCATGTAGTGCTTTGTAGTGACCATCATAAAATTTTACTGGATCGTCTGAAATCAAAAAACCAAAGAAAATTATTAGTTTAATAATGAATCTAGTCCTTAATCGAAGCTTTTTTTTCAAAAATTAACAAAATGGCGGCTTCCGACAGATAAAGTTCGATTTTCGACCAAAACATCGCTCGTTTATTGTTAAAAAATAGAAATTTTCAACAAAAATGAAAATTCTCCGATTACGGACTAGTTTTTAATGCTATCAATAAGCACACAAAATTTCATCAAAATCCATCGAGTGGTTTTTGAATTATAGTGGTCACCGACTTGAAGAACATCGTTTCGAGAAAAACGCATTTAAAGTTTTTCTATGTGGATACGGTATTGTATGTTCGTAAAATTTTAAGCTCGAAGGATGAAGCTAAAGTTTTTTTTATGTATTTTGATCCGCTGAATCCGAATATCACAATTTTTTGCCGAAAAGTCGAGCATTCAATTGTTTATAGCCAATTGTTGAAACAATTTTTCAAAAAATTACAGTTTTTCGGGATGAATTATTTTTTAAACATTTTGGGCAATTTTAAAACGAAAGTATTCTTTCTAAATTTTTGCCAAAGTTCATAGTTTTTGAGTAATACATTTTTGAATATTTCTGAAAGAGTTTTCCAATTTTACACTCGATTTATGTATAGAAGTACTAATTAAAAAATTACTGGCATCGAATCATGAATTCCTGGCCCATACAATAGGGCTTCTGCCGATGTGAAAGCTTCCAAAATATCAATTTGTTGTTGTCTTCGAAGCATTCTGCCTTCCCGGGTATTATCGTTGGCGCGTTTGTCAGCCACGTCTATACGTTGAGAATCCGCTACTTGCCATGGGGACCCGACGCCCCTACCTTAATTGTGGGATATCCCGGAAAATATTCATCGGATTGACTTGAAATTTTCAGGAAATATTTTCGAAATATCATACTTCAAGAAAATGTTAAAAAAAATCGATTTTTTGAATATTCTGACTGCGTCTCACCCCTTAATAAATACACTTTCGAAATACATATAATTTTTTTCTAAATTCATTCAAGTCACTATTTATAGACGAAAATGGTAGTTGAAAAAATGTCCTAAAAAATTGTGTCTGCGCTGTTGATGAAATCTCGGAGATGGATCATCCGAAATAAAAAAAATCCAATGGTTTTAGATCCAGTATGTTAATGGCTGTAGCGCATATCATACGATTTTTTATATATGCAAAAATTACAAAATGGCGGACATTTTTCGAAAAAAAAAAACAAAAAAAAACGTGTTGTTTTCACTCTTTTTGGCAAAAAATAGTAAGTATCAAAAATTTTAAAGATCCTTCGTATGGGCTATCGCTATATTTGTAAAGAATAGGTGAGTAAAATTTCATACGGATCAGTTCAGTAGTTTCGAAGATTTTATCAAAAAGCCGTCGAGAAATGTTGTTTCGAGAAAAACGAGCTTAAAGTTTGTTTGAGTTACATAAATACATTTTTAAAAAAATTGATGTATTTCGAAAGTGTATTTATTAAGTGCAACAACTTTGGTATCAATATCTATAATATAAACCTATCCAAAAAAATCATGAAAATAGCCTTTTTTAGCGTCTGGAAGTGAGATGACCACTTAAGGGGGGGTAGGGGTTTCAGCGTGAAAAAAAAAACACTTTTTTGCGAATTTTTTTCATCTATATTGATAGAGTAAATTTATTGAAACCTTTTGTACATTGTTAAGTATCATTTCAAGAACATTCCGTGATATTTGTACGTGAAAATATCCACAAACAAGCCGGTGACAAAGCTCTTCCAAGAACGCCTTTGGAAAAACACGATTTGCGATGTTCACTGTATCTCAGCTAGAAATGATCTGAAATCAAGTATCATCAAAATTTCATCAAAGTATCATCAAATCCTCCCCCCAACGGTCTTTGATAATTTTTTTTTCATTTCTAAATTTTCGGTGGTCATGTGAAGTGAAAAGTGCTATTTTTCACGAAAAATTCCGCCATTTTTGGAGTGGAAAACCCTCTCAATGTAAAAAAAAATCTCAAACTAACCGTTGGGGGTAGGTATTTTATATGTAGAAAGTGTGTACCAAGTTTGAAATAAATCGGTCATGTAGTTTTCAAATGGCAGTGAACACGGACTTTGAAAAAGTGGTTTCGAGAAAAACGCGGCACCGGCTTGTTTGTGGATATGTTCGCGTAAAAATTTCACGGAATGTTCTTGAAATGACACTTAACAATGTACAAAAGGTTTCAATGAATGTACTCTATCCATATAGATGAAAAAAATCGCAAAAAAGTGTTTTTTTTTTCACGCTGAAACCCCTACCCTCCCCTTAAGCGAAAACGTTAATCGTATTCTTCGAGCACATTTATGTTGAGACGTGATCCAGAGGAAAAACGTCACTAAAGTATCCTGACATATTTCCGTTCAAGAATAACGACAGGGTGGAAGCGCCGCCGTCCAGGCCTGAAACGCGGGCTAACGGTAATCGCGGCTTGTTTCATTTTATTAGCCGTAGCCCCCGCCGTAAGCATAGCGATGGTCGTAACAAGTTTGAGTTCGTGCAATGGCACAGACTGCGCAGCGACAGGTTCGTACGAATAACTAAGCACGAAATAAAAAATAAAAATACAAATATATCAGGTTGATAAAAAAGTTTTGTCGCAATAATTTCAATATCATTTATTTATTTATATAACTTATACAAAACATTTCTAATCAACAATATATTCGCCATCGGTTTATATGACACCATCTAGTTGGCAACTCATTTATTCCCTTTGCCCAAAACTGCGGCGGCTGGAACTCAAAGAAATTTGAAATATCCCTTCTGAGATCGTCGACGTTTTCGAAAGTTTTGTTTCTCAAATATGCCTTCAAATGTCTGAACAAATGGTAGTCAGATGGCGCGATGTCGGGAGAGTATGGTGGATGAGGAACGGTATTCCAGTGAAGCTCAGTGATTGTTTTGTGGGTTTCCTTTGCGACATGGGGTCTCGCGTTGTCGTGGAGAAGGTGCACAGTCGCGGGTCTTGGCCGCTTTTTTCTTATAGCTTTTGCCAATTCCTGGAGATTTTCGATGTATCGTGTAGAGGAGATCGTCTTACCTACAGGGAGAAAATTGTGAAACAGCATTCCCTTTGCGTCCCAGAAACAGCACAACAAAACCTTTTGTGAGTGACGATCAGATTTCGGTTGATGTGGCGGTTTTTCTCCGATAGGAAGCCAGTAGGCTAAACGCGTTCTGTTATCATACAAGACCCAGCTTTCATCTCCCGTCACAAGATCTTCTAAAAACTCCTTGCGATGGTGGCGAAGCAGGAGAGACTGGCAGATGGTCACGCGACAGTTCTTATTGTCGTCGGTGAGACGGTGTGGTATCCATTGAGCTAGAACCTTCCTGTATCCCAAGTTGTGTAAGTGATTGACTATTGACGGTTGGGTGCAGCCAAGTTCTCTTGCTAGCTCGTGCGTACTTGCTTCCGGTTTTTCTTTGATGCAGCGGAGTAATGCTTCATCATCGATGGTCAACGGTCGTCCGGAACGTTCCTTATCTTCAAGGCTTGTGTTTCCAGATTTAAAACGATTGAACCAACGCTGGACTGTTCGATGAGAAACTACGTTCTCGCTGAATGCATCCTGTATATTTTTAGCAGTTGTGCTTGCGTTCGTGCCGCGCCGCCACTCGTAAAAAATGATCGCTCGAAGTTGCTCCTGCGAGATCGAAGCCATTTCTGTCCACTAGAACGCGCGCTCGCCTTTTTATACCCTGTCACGCGGAAGAGTAGAAAAAATTCTAGAATATTCTCGACATAGCTCGATGTCATATTGCGTCAATACGTAAAAAGACATTTTTAAAATTTTTGCGACAAAACTTTTTTATCAACCTGATATTTAGTAACGTGACCTAGGTGTGGGAGTTGGTAACAATCAAAGCCAGGAGGTAGGCAACGTTTCCAAGCACGGGGGCGACGGGAATACTTGTTTCACAGCCGCATGCAACGATACGGGTACGTGAAGAGCCCACCTTACCAATTACCAAAACTCGAAAGTTGCAAAAATTCGTCCCTCTTACTCGGCATAGCAGGCCGAACAAAAAAATGTTCACACAAGTATTTTTTTCTCTAGCTACCATGATCTTGAACTACATGGATCGTAGCGTCGATCCTTGCGACAATTTTTACAGGTACGCGTGCGGCGGTTTCCTAAATTCGACGAACATACCTGACGGCGAAGACTCCATAAGTTCTTACAGCAACACTGAAGGCAAAGTGTACGAACAACTTAGAGCAATCGTCGAGGCTGAAATTGAACCCAACGAGCCCAGAACATACCAACTGGTGAAAAAATATTACAGGTCGTGCATGAACGAGGGTAAGTAATGAACAGTGACGTTTTTACGTTTATAAAACAAAACCACGATCATACAGTAGTTTGCGAGCGTTTCATTTCGGTGTCAATGAATTGGTACGACGAATGAGTTTTCGCATCAACTGTTGCAATTCAACTCTTCCATCGGTAATTCTGAAAATCAATCTTTAATCAATTCTGAGAATCAACCCGAATCAACTTGATTTCTATCGTAACAAAGGACGTGGTTCTTGATGTCAATGAGGAAGATTAAGGTTGTTATGGGGTTAAGTCAACATGTTACCACCGCGCTGAATTTTTTTCTGGACCTTTCAACCTCTTTGCTGATCATCCTGTGCAGATTGAATACGATCAACAGTGACGTTTTTTTAGAAAAAAAATCCGCAGCTCGACCTATGTCGTAGGTTAATTACATTACGTTTACGGACAACTCCCGATCATTTTTCACTACATTATTAACATTTGCTAAGTGAATGTTACCACGGAGCTGAAAAAATAGGTACGGTTCGACTAATTATCGGACTACCCATGTAGGGTGATCGATAGTGGCCAACGATTGGCCGATGCTTGACGCCGAGCTTGCCAACATTGGCACTCGAGCTTGGCCCGATTATCGACCAAGTATTGGCGGATAATTGTGACCCGATATAGATCACCAAAATTGGTCCTGGACTGCAAACAAAAATTAATTATTTTTATATTGCAATTCGTCATTACCTGGTCTTTTGAAATGATTAGTTCGAAGAAAATATTTCACCTATATGGGACTCGAACCTTGAACCTACCTACTCATAGCTACGCACGCTGCCCCTATGCTACCGAGTGCTTGTAACATCTGAATCGCAGATATGGCATAAGAGACCAAATGGATTCTCATCATTATTTGTATCACATAAACTATATAAATTAGTTAATATCATTGTGATAATTGGAGAGTTTTATCGAATGACATGTTATAGAATTTTCAAACATTATACACACACACACACACACACACACACACACACACACACACACACACACACACACACACACACACACACACACACACACACACACACACACACACACACACACACACACACACACACACACATGTATGTATATATATATATAATTCCTCTCTCTCCACCCTCTTTACCCCCATAACCCTTTGAGATGTATGTTGTAATAAAGACAGACCATTAGTTCATTCGTTCAAGTTTAATTTGAATAAATAAATATATTTAAAATGAATAATTCCAATAATGGAATGCAATAGGAAAAAACTGATTTCACGAAAAATCTAGTTAATTCAAATAAAAAATAAATAAATGGACGCGGTTAGTTAATATTGATAGAATTTTTCTGTCAGTGTAGGATGGTTCATAAAAATCGGCAGAGTATCGCGTATGACCTCGTTCGAGAATCGGCCAACAATGAGTACATTGATTTGGTAGTATATTTGTTACGAGTCCAATGGACTCGTAAAAAGTATTTATCTCGTCTCTCAACGATTTCGACGCGACACAATGAGTCGTCAAAATACGAATTGCGGTTCGATCATGCGTTACTCGGCCGAACATTGGCCTCATATCGGCGAACCAACGTTGGCGAGACTATCCTTCGCCAAACATCGACCGCGTATCGATAAGCCAATGATTAGAGAGCCTATATTTGGCCGAACATTGGCCTCGTATCGGCAAACCAATGATTGGCGAATCTATACTTCGTCAAACATCGGCCTGATATCGATAAACCAATAATGAACGAGTCTATACTTGGCCGAACATTGGCCTCGTATTGGCAAACCCATGATTGGCCAGTCTATACTTCGCCAAACATCGACCTCGTATCGACAAGCCAATGATTAGCGAGTCTATGTTTGGCCGCGTATCGGCAAACCAATGATTGGCGAATCTATACTTTGTCAAACATCGGCCTCATATCGATAAACCAATAATGAACGAGTCTATACTTGGCCGAACATTGGCCTCGTATTGGCAAACCCATGATTGGCCAGTCTATACTTCGCCAAACATTGGCCTCGTATCGACAAGCCAATGATTAGCGAGTCTATGTTTGGCCGAACATTGGCCTCGTATTGGCAAACCAATGATTGGCCAGTCTATACTTCGCCAAACATCGACCTCGTATCGAGAAGCCAATGATTAGCGAGTCTATGTTTGGCCGAACATTGGCCGCGTATCGGCAAACCAATGATTGGCGAATCTATACTTTGTCAAACATCGGCCTCATATCGATAAACCAATAATGAACGAGTCTATACTTGGCCGAACATTGGCCTCGTATTGGCAAACCCATGATTGGCCAGTCTATACTTCGCTAAACATCGGCCTCGTATCGACAAGCCAATGATTAGCGAGTCTATGTTTGGCCGCGTATCGGCAAACCAATGATTGGCGAATCTATACTTTGTCAAACATCGGCCTCATATCGATAAACCAATAATGAACGAGTCTATACTTGGCCGAACATTGGCCTCGTATTGGCAAACCCATGATTGGCCAGTCTATACTTCGCCAAACATCGACCTCGTATCGACAAGCCAATAATTAGCGAGTCTATGTTTGGCCGAACATTGGCCGCGTATCGGCAAACCAATGATTGGCGAATCTATACTTTGTCAAACATCGGCCTCATATCGATAAACCAATAATGAACGAGTCTATACTTGGCCGAACATTGGCCTCGTATTGGCAAACCCATGATCGGCCAGTCTATACTTCGCTAAACATCGGCCTCGTATCGACAAGCCAATGATTAGCGAGTCTATGTTTGGCCGAACATTGGTCTCGTATTGGCAAACCAATGATTGGCCAGTCTATACTTCGCCAAACATCGACCTCGTATCGACAAGCCAATAATTAGCGAGTCTATGTTTGGCCGAACATTGGCTGCGTATCGGCAAACCAATGATTGGCGAATCTATACTTTGTCAAACATCGGCCTCATATCAAAAAACCAATAATGAACGAGTCTATACTTGGCCGAACATTGGCCTCGTATTGGCAAACCCATGATTGGCCAGTCTATACTTCGCCAAACATCGTCCTCGTATCGACAAGCCAATGATTAGCGAGTCTATGTTTGGCCGAACATTGGCCTCGTATTGGCAAAACAATGATTGGCCAGTCTATATTTCGCCAAACATCGGCCTCGTATCGACAAGCCAATGATTAGCGAGTCTATGTTTGGCCGAACATTGGCCGCGTATCGGCAAACCAATGATTGGCGAATCTATACTTTGTCAAACATCGGCCTCATATCGATAAACCAATAATGAACGAGTCTATACTTGGCCGAACATTGGCTTCGTATTGGCAAACCCATGATTGGCCAGTCTTTACTTCGCTAAACATCGGCCTCGTATCGACAAGCCAATGATTAGCGAGTCTATGTTTGGCCGAACATTGGCCTCGTATTGGCAAACCAATGATTGGCCAGTCTATACTTCGCCAAACATCGACCTCGTATCGACAAGCCAATAATTAGCGAGTCTATGTTTGGCCGAACATTGGCCGCGTATCGGCAAACCAATGATTGGCGAATCTATACTTTGTCAAACATCGGCCTCATATCGATAAACCAATAATGAACGAGTCTATACTTGGCCGAACATTGGCCTCGTATTGGCAAACCCATGATTGGCCAGTCTATACTTCGCTAAACATCGGCCTCGTATCGACAAGCCAATGATTAGCGAGTCTATGTTTGGCCGAACATTGGTCTCGTATTGGCAAACCAATGATTGGCCAGTCTATACTTCGCCAAACATCGACCTCGTATCGACAAGCCAATAATTAGCGAGTCTATGTTTGGCCGAACATTGGCTGCGTATCGGCAAACCAATGATTGGCGAATCTATACTTTGTCAAACATCGGCCTCATATCAAAAAACCAATAATGAACGAGTCTATACTTGGCCGAACATTGGCCTCGTATTGGCAAACCCATGATTGGCCAGTCTATACTTCGCCAAACATCGTCCTCGTATCGACAAGCCAATGATTAGCGAGTCTATGTTTGGCCGAACATTGGCCTCGTATTGGCAAACCAATGATTGGCCAGTCTATATTTCGCCAAACATCGGCCTCGTATCGACAAGCCAATGATTAGCGAGTCTATGTTTGGTCGAACATTGGCCGCGTATCGGCAAACCATAATGGCTAGTCAATACTCAGCCGAGCATTGGCGTACAATTGGGTGATCGATTATCGCCCCGCCAACATTGGTCCAAGTATTGGCCGTTAAGGTTCGATTGGCGAAACCTACATCGGTAACTCTTGGTACCGTGACAATGAGGATTCACAATACCGTTATAAAATTATTAACGTTTTTGATAGCGAATTTGTTCGAAAATCAAGCACACAAAATATTAGACTGTGCATTCATGGCAACGTCGTAGACGGCACAAATGCTACCTTTCTTATCGGTATTCGGTCAGGATAATTAACAACGAATATTATTGGTACTTATTCTCCTAATTAGTAATAATTCCTTAACATTAATTTGATAACTATATTCAGAAATTATACATTTCTAGACATTTCTCAGCAACGACAAAATAACGCGGATTTTTTTTTGAGTATCGGAAGTTCATTAAGTTTTTTTATTTCTTCGAGATTGTAGACAGCTTGAGTGCACACTTTTTCTTTCCAGCGGAATTTTTTTTAACCCGGAACGATATTCATTTTTGACAGCTCTTTGGGCCGATATTGAGGTTACGAACGCATATGTCTCTAAGTTCGCGCCACTTTTGCCAACCTGGGCATTATGATATGCCATGATTTATGACGTTGCCCATTGGTTTCGCGTTAATTGAGCGAGAAAAAGTTATAGACAATATTTATACAAAGTAATGAAAACACTTAATGTAACACGCAATGTACAAAAGTGTATATTTTTACAAATAGATGTAGAAAAATCGTTCAAAAGCGTACGTTCAATATGACGATTATTTGAAAGGTAACAGTTGGTAATAGTCAATCGGCTCCGTGCATAAGCATGGGGTGCTCCCCTCGCACATCATCCTCGACGGCTAAACGCCATAACAACCTTAAAGACAAAGCTTTCCCCCCAAATCTCTAAAGGGGTTGATTATACTTCCAATAGAGAATATATGAGACATATTGTAACGAAAGAAAAACAACTTATTTTCTGCCGATAAATGAAAAATCTGTATAGCCGCGATCGAGGCGCGAGGGGTGCAACCTCTCCTTGCGAGTTTGCAGAGGATCGGTGGATGGCCGATGATCGAAGGTGCTTCGTGGAATGAAAGTAACTTTGACTGGACTAAAGCAATCTATGAATTACGCAAATCCGGCCACTCTTTCGAAAATTTTATTTACTTCGAAGTCGCTGTGAGTCATCTCAACCGTACAGAACACGCCATCTATGTACGTATTCGCGTTTCGGTAAAATCCGGCCATGGCACTGAACAAACAACACAATGAAATATTTTAATAGATTAGCCCCCCGAGTTCGCCACTTTCTGATGGTTCCGACTCCACGGATTTTCTCGATGAAAGCTTGCTCGAGAGGGGTGAATTTATCCTAGACGTCGCTATAAGTCTTGGCGCTCAGAATAACACCGACACTGAAGAAGAACTTGAAGAGACTATGAACTTCGAATCGGACTTGCTAATTGTGAGTGCATATCTTCGAAGCACGCGACGAAGGATAATGTGGCCATGATCAAGTATCGAGGTTGAATTTAAAAAAGTACGTAGGGGAACTTGCGGCAAGACGAATACGCGCGGTAAGATGAATCACAAGCCTATCCTGAGAAAAAAAAACATCATTGGTCCAATATCATTGGTGTTATTAAATGATATTTCGTTGATTCAATTGTAAAATTGTTGGTGTAAATAATCGGATTTATTAGTCCAAACAAAACGCTATGGACTTTAATGACATAATAATATTAACAGTTTTATTCATTGAAAAGAAATATTGTTAGCCGAGAACAATATGTTATTGAAACTATCGAAAAAATTATCGCGAACAAATTATATAGTTTTGAATGCATTTTCTGCATTGAAAAAAAAATTTTTTTTACGAGATAAAAAATGTTGTAGCAACCGCTTAATTATTTCAGCCATACATCTACGGATTGCATATAGAATGTTTTCAATAGAATATAATTTTATTTGAACGATAATGTAGATGTTCAGAGAACAGAAGAGATTTTTAAATATAAATAATATGTTATTTGAATCAATCACATTTTCCAATATTTTATAGTCTTGTAACAATCCCATATATCGGTGGCACTCCGCGATCAGACATTCATTTAAATCAACCAATATATTTTTTTGATTAAATTGGTTTTTTTTTCTCAGTGCAAAGCGCGCGTCTCGAGTGAGAAAACAATAGCGATTTTTTGGAAAAAAGATGTAATTTTCTGTAAAGTTTGACATCGTTTCAATTTATTTGAATTGCTGATATTGATTAGAGACAGGTAGGTAAACACAATGAAAGTACTAATTTTTAATATAAAAGAACGGTTGGTCAGAAATCTTCAAGGTTATTGTGTGATTTTTTGTTAATTCGTTAACCGTCTAATGGGGCAAGATGAATACAAGCTATCGCAAACCCAGAATATTTTATAACGTAACACTATTTACGTTAGAAAGGGTGAAATGGAACTAGTAAAGCAAATGTTTCTCTTCAACCGATGTTTCTACCAGAGGAAGAAAAAGAACTTACAAATGATCAAAATGATATGGAAACAAGATTATTCGGACTAATCCTGCAGAACTTAGACGATTGGCTTATCAAATTAACGGTATTGAGAACGAAATCACTTTTATATCCGAAAGATGCCAATGATTCGTGTCCCATCTTTATCCCAGCGCTGTTTCATCTTGTCCCGCATACGGGGTAAGATGGGGAAAATGAAGGTTTAATTAAAAATATATGTTGTAAGGTACAAATCAGAAAGACTAATTTTTTTCTTCCAAAATTAAAAAGATTAATAAATGTTGATTAGTTTAAAAAATAATTAAAGTTGACTGACTCATATATGTATTTTTTTTAACATGACCTCAGCGTTATCATCTTGCCCTGACTTCCCCTACTTCACATTCGATGAGGAAGCGATTCGTACGAGAAACGTATTTTTATTTATTCCCGATAACGACATTTTACGAAATCGGTAAAATTAAGGGGCCTTGAGATGAATTTTTTTGATGGGTTTACATTATAGATATTGATATAAAAGTTCTTACACTTAATAAACACTTCCGAAATACGTTAAAAATTGTTTTTTTTTTAAATTCATTTAAGTCACTATTTATAGACGAAAATGGTAGTTGAAAAATTTCCTAAAAATTGGTAGGTCTGCGCTGTTGATGAAATCTCGGAGATGGATCATCCGAAACGAAAAAAATCACACGGTTTTAGATTCAGTATGTTAATGGCAATAGCGCATTGCGTACGATTTTTGGTATATGCAAAAATAACAATAAGGCGGACATTTTTCGAAAAAAACAAAAAAAAAGTGTTTATTCATCGTTTTTGGCAGAAAACAATAGTAAATATCAAAATTTAAAACAATCCTTGATAGGCGCTATGGTTGTAAAAAATATGTGGTTAAAATTTTATAAGGGTCGGTTCGGTAGTTTCGAAGATTTTATCAACAAGCCGTCGAAAAACGTTGTTTCGAGAAAAACGCGTTAAAGGTTTGTTTGGGTTACATCAATCCATACATTTAAAAAAAATGAATTTCGAAAGTGATTTTATTAAGTTTAACAACTTTTATATCAATATCTATAATATAAACCTATAAAAAAAATCACGAAAATAGCCTTTTTTAGCCTAGTACGTTTGAGCAATATGAGAATTGGATGAAACAGAGTAGCGATTTTTTAAAACATGGAACGTGTTCTTTCTACTGTAACGGAACTGTCAACACGGCTTTGCAGATGAGAAATATGTTAGTGATACCAGGTGTGTAAGTATGAAACCGGAATTTTCGTACAGAAAAAACACGTTTATTGTAATGATATGATACGAAGTAACTTATTCAAAGTATTGTCCGTCGCTATCTATACATTTTTCCCATCTTTCTGGCAATTTGTGGATTCCGCGCCAAAAGAACTGTTGCTCTTTTGAGGCAAACCAGTCATCGAGCCATTTTCGTACATCTTCGTAAGAAGTAAAGCGCTGCTCAGCAAGTGCGTGTCCCATCGATGCAAACAAGTAGTAATCGGATGGGGCAAGGTCCGGTGAGTAAGGCGCGTGCTGAAGAATCTCCCAACGGAACGACTCTATCGTTTCCTGGACCTGTTTTGCTTTGTGTGCTGGTGCATTGTCATGCAGCAAAATCACCTTGTGTTGTCTTTGTTGGTATTCTGGTCGTTTTTCACGCAAAACTCGATCCAAATCGATCATTTGTTGTCGGTAGCGTTGAGTATTGACAGTTTCCCCAGGTTTCAGCAGCTCGTAGTAGATTACGCCCTTCTGATCCCACCAAACACACAGCATTGTCTTTCGTCCGTAGCGGTTTGGTCTTGCCGTCGATGTTGATGGTTCACCCGGAGTAACCCATGACTTTTTGCGCTTAGGATTCTCGAAATATATCCACTTTTCATCGCCAGTCACAATTCGATGGAGAAATGACTTTCTTTTGAACCTGGCGAGCAGCATTTCGCATGATGTTTTGCGGTTTTCCTGCTGTCTTTCGTTGAGTTCATGTGGAACCCATTTCCCCACCTTTTGTATCTTTCCCATGGCTTTCAACCGAAGGGAGATGGCTTCTCGGGTCACCTTTAACTGATCCGCCAGTTGTTGTTGTGTTTGAGCGTCGTCTTCGTCCAACAAGGCTTGCAGGTCAGCGTCTTCAAACTTTTTCGGTGGTGTTCCACGTTCTTCGTTCCTCACGTCAAAATCGCCACTTTTGAACCGTTTGAACCACTCGAAACACTGTGTTTTACCGAGAGCATGCTCACCAAACGCCTCCACATGCATTCGATGCGATTCGGCTGCGTTTTTCTTCAGATGAAAACAGAAAAGTAGTGCTGTCCGCAAATCGTAATTTGTTGGCACAAAACACGACATGTTTATCTCTAATAAACTAATGCTACTGAATGAAACTCGTGTTATTGTGAGTTGGAAATGTTTGTCGGATATCAATACAATAACAAGACACCGCTGACGTGGTGTGTCGGTAACTGCATCGACATCTAGCACCACCTATGGGCAAATTCCGGTTTCATACTTACACACCTGGTAGAATAAATTGATTACTGTTCTTTTCGCTATTTGCCAGATTCCAGATTCGGAGATTACTATTAATAATACAGGCATGATTCCAATGACACTTACGGAATTAAAGATAAACTACCCAAGCATACCGTGGCAAGAATACATTCACGCAATGCTGCCGTCGACGGTCTCCGTCCCGAACAACCAAGTCGTGATCGTTGACACACCAATCTACTTCTACCGATTAGAGAAATTAATGTCCAATACCTCAAAGAGAGTTCTGGCCAATTACATAGCGCAGACTACTGCATTGGATTCTATTCAACATGTCAGCGACAAAATGCTCCAAAAAGAATATGAGTCATTGGCTGCTCCGGAAGAAGATACCGTGGCATCGACGAGATGGAAAATGTGCCTTGACAGCGTTTCCAGTCTACCATTCGCCCTCGAAACTATGTACGTGAGCCGACACTTGAGCGCCGATGTCAAAAAAGATATTGTCTCAATGATGGACGATGTAAAGAAAGCTATTAGAAAAATGTTGGAAACGGTACGTACAGATTTATTTGCGGATTCGTGTGCATTAATAATGCAATGTTCGCATTTGCGGGATTTAGACTGCCGCAGACTCAGAGTTGGGCGTAATTCTATTTATAAATATGAATACGAATTTATTCACATCGTGATTTTTATGTGAATATAAATACAAATTTATTCATACTTCACTTATTGTATTCACATGCGTGCATACAAATACAATTGTATTCACAAAACATTGTAAATACAAAAAAAAAACACAAAATAAGTTGTGAATTTTCTCGTATTTAAGACAAATTAAAATCAAATTCACAATGATTAGATAAAAATTTACACCAAAACTGAGTTCTTACCAGAGTTGGGCGGAATTCTATTTATAAATACGAATACGAATTTAGTCACATCGTGATTTTCGTGTGAATATAACTACAAATTTATTCATACTTCACTTATTGTAAATACGAATACAAATAAACTCGTATTCACAAGTGTGAATACGAATTCATTTGTATTCACATGCATGCATACAAATATATTTGTATTCACAAATATTTTGAACATACAAATGAATTCACAGAAAATTGTAAATACGAAAAAAATCACAAAATAAGTTGTGAATTTTTCCATATTTAGGACATTAAAATCAAATTCACAATGATTAGATTAAAATTTACACCAAAAGTGGGTTCTTACTTGTTGAGTTCAACACAATGTTTTCTCTCAAAATACGTAAGGACTCACTTGTGGTGTAAATTTTAATATAATTGTCGTGAATTCGATTTTAATTTTCTTCAATTTGAGGAAATTCGCAATTCATTTTGTGAATTTTTTCATATTTATAATGTAATATTTGAAACTCACAACTTTTTTTGCAAAAAATTCTTTGCCTCGACGCACTGTTTTCTCTCAAAATACGTAAGAACTCACTCTTGGTGTAAATTTTAATCTAATCATTGTGAATTTGATTTTAATTTGTCTTAAATACAAAAAAAATCACAACGTATTTTGTGAATTTTTTTGTATTTACAATTTTTTGTAAATATTCACAATTTTTTCTCTGAATTTATTTGTATGTTCAGAATATTTGTGAATGCGAATTTATTTGTATTCGTATTTAAAATAAGTAAAGTATGAATAAATATGTATTTATATTTACACGAAAATCGCGATGTGAATAAATTCGTATTCGTATTTATAAATAGAATTACGCCCAACTCTGGTTCTTACGTACTTTGAGAGAAAACATTGCGTCGAGCAAAAACAGTGTTGAGTTGAGCATTGTGTTGAGTTCAACACAATGTTTTCTCTCAAAATACGTAAGAACTCACTTGTGGTGTAAATTTTAATATAATTGTCGTGAATTCGATTTTAATTTTCTTCAACTTGAGGAAATTCACAACTCATTTTGTGCATTTTTTCATATTTATAATGTAATATTCAAAACTCACGACTTTTTTTGCAAAAATTTATTTGCCTCGACGCAATGTTTTCTCTCAAAATACACGAGAACTCACTTTTCGTGTAAATTTTAATCTAATCATTGTGAATGTGATTTTAATTTGTCTTAAATACGAAAAAATTCACAACTTATTTTGTGAATTTATTTGTATGTTCAGAATATTTGTGAATACAATAAGTGAAGTATGAATGAATTTGTATTTATATTCACATGAAAATCGCGCGCGCTGCCTTGTATAACGAACGCATATGAACTGTTGTATGGATTTTTATTTACGCTGTTGGATGACGAAATGCAACAGACCGACTGGCTGGACCAGATTACAAAATCACAGGCACTGCGAAAACTCGATGCACTGCGCGGTTTTATCACCTACGCCGATCAACTTTCGCACGACAAACTCGACAAGACTTACGAAAAGCTTGAAATAGACGAGGAAAAATATTACGAAAATCGTCACAAAATCTCGCTGTTTAATACGGAATATTCGTTGGGCAAGTTGCGGCAACCCATCGGCAAAACGGACTTCATTGACAGTCTCGAAATTACCGACATAAATGGGCGGTACTTCGTGTATGAAAACAGTTTCGGTAAATAACGTTGTATTTAAATGTAACAGTGCGTTGGAATACATATTTAATAACGGCAGCACTTGGCGTTTTTTGGCAGCATTGACGGTTGGTATGCTGCAAGATAATTTCTTCAGCAAAGATCGACCGCGGTACATGAATTACGGGGCCATTGGGACTATTATCGGTCACGAAATAATACACGCTTTTGACAATGGGAGCAGGCAGTTTAACGGGGAGGGCGAAATCGACAATTGGTGGCAACCGATCAGCGAAAAAGAATTCACGGAACGTGCGCAATGCATAGTTGATCAGTACAGCAATTACACCGTCCGAGAGGTCGGCCTTAACGTAAGTACATTCGTATCGATACACGTGATATTTTCACATGCCTCAACCTATTTTGATCACACCCCTTCATTACACGAAGGCATTGTCGTGCCATTCAGGCCCTACGATTCCTCCATGCTATGGACAACCCGCGTAGAAATCCTTAGTTAAAATAATATTCGTGAATATGCCATTTTTCACGTTTATTAAAATCCATTTTCCCGCATAAAAAAAAATCTTGATATAAAAAATGATGAAAGCATCTTATAGAGAATACTTCAAAGTTTCCAAAACCCTCTGGTTTTTTTCTGTGCGACCATTAGTCTCCGAGTAATCAGTCATCAAAGTCAAAAGTGTCATTTTTGCTTTGAACATCGATAACTCAGCGAGAAAAAATCGTACAGAGCTTTCCCACCGCTCAAATTAAAGGGGAAGAATCCAGCTAGATGATTCTTTTAATCGGATCATCCAAAAAAAATTATTAAAGTCCGTGCAGACTGTGAAAGATGAGCAAAAATTTTGAAAATCTGTTTTACTTTGGTTTTTTTATGGCTACTAAAAATTGGCTGATGCGCAAAATTTTTGAGCTCAAGATCTCAAAACTAGAGATTCACACCTTCAATTTGCTTTTTTTTTTATATTGCTGTACGACCTTTTTTCGAGAAGTTACAGCTATTTGAAAATGACCCTAAAATTGGCGGACTTTTTCAATATCCTTTAATTCTTTTGCCTAGTGTGTGTGTATATATATTAGGGTGATTCGTTTCAGGGCAACTTTTTTTTTCGACCCATCGTGCCCGAAAACCTTTAGTTGGTACCCAAAAACGAACTTTCGTGAAAAGGGGGTGTTGTCAAAAAATATTTAGAGGTCGCGAATCAAAATTGAAGGTTTCCCATTTGATTAACATTGAAAAAAATGTTTTTCTCATTATTAGTGTTACCATTCCGCGAATTTTGATATCGCGATATTTTCCAAGTGGGTTCTCATAGGAAATATGATACTTTACAATAAAGTTCATTGAGCTATGTCCGTAAATTCAACCGTTTCAGCGGTATCATTATTTCAAGTGAATATTGTATGAAAATATCTATTCAAACGGCTGTAACGCCTAAGCTATTAGATATATCGAAAAAAATTCAAATGAGAACTATGTAGAGAAAGTAATTTGCTACAAAAAAGTCTTATAAGCCGAGCCCGTAAATTCAACTCTTTCTCAGCTATAGGTGGATGAAGTAAATGAAGTATAGATTTATTTTGTTTAAAAAGAATCTATTTATTTTACTTCATCCACCTATAGTTGAGAAAGAGTTGAATTTTCGGGCTCGGCTTATAAGACTTTTTTGTAGAAAATTACTTTCTCTACAAAGTTCTCATCTGAATTTTTTTCGATACATCTAATAGCTTAGGCGTTACAGCCGTTTGAATAGATATTTTGCACAGTATTCACTTGAAATAATGATGCCGCTGAAACGGTTGAATTTACGGCCATGGCTCAATCAACTTTATTGTGGAGTATCATATTTCCTATGAGAACCCACTTGGAAAATATCGCGATATGAAAATTCGCGGAATGGTAACACCAATAATGAGAAAAACATTTTTTTCAATGTTAATCGAATGGGAAACCTTCAATTTTGATTCGCGACCTCTAAATATTTTTTGACAACACCCCCCTTTCACGAAACATCGTTTTTGGGTACCAACTAAAGGTTTTAGGGCACGATGGGTCAGAAAAAAAAAGTTACCCTGAAACGAATCACCCTAATATATATATACACTAGGCATAGTGTATATATATTTATCTCTTTCTCTTCGCCTTACAAAGCTGCCGAAATCTTCTAACACGCATCCGAGTTGCATAACGGGCCCCGATCGGGGCCTGATCCTGGTCAGGCTAATCCTGAGAAATTTCTTCTCGGGAACAGTTCAATTTTCTTTACGTTTGGCTTTTCCTGCAGGTGAACGGTATGTCGACACTCGACGAAAATATCGCTGACAACGGAGGTACAAAAGGAGCATATCTCGCGTACAGCGATTGGGTTGCGAAGAACGGGGAGGAACCGAAATTGCCAGGAATTGACATGACGCCGAATCAACTATTTTGGATAAGCATGGCAAACATTGCGTGTGCGAAATCCACACCGGATCACCTAATTTCCATTATCAATACGGACGGACACAGTCCGCAGGAGTTCGAGATCATCGGATCGATGTCAAATATTCCGCAATTCGCGACGGATTTCACATGCCCACCCGGGTCCAAAATGAATCCCACGGAAAAGTGTTCCATCTGGTGATGCATCGAGATGAATTGGCCTCGTTTATACTCGTCTCAAGAATCACTCTCCGATACCGTATCTCAAATCGACGGCAGTATGGAAAAAACGACGTACTATCTCAAATTGTGATAGAAGAACCCCGTGCGGAAATTGCACTAGGGCTTTGGTGGGGCCCATATAGAATTTCCCTAACTTTAATAGGGCCCGAATCGGGTAGCCTCACATGGGCCCTTAGTGGCCGGTCACACTTTGCCACTGAGGGCCATTAAAGGGACAATAATGAGGGCCTTCAAGGATGCCTGAACAACGCCTCATGGAAACCATGGTCTGCCCATAAGTTATCCTTGTCAATGGATATGCTCACGTGTATGTAAATGTATCCATTTCTGCGTATATGTGTCCGTTTATATGAGGTCACGGTACACTGACAATATCTTTTTAATTTAAATAGGATTTATTTACATGAGATAGGTTTTTTCCTTTTCTCACGGCCTACTACGATCTTATTCGTTTCAAAGATATTTTTTTATTCGTTCCAGCTATTCTTTTCAAATATCAAATATATTCAAATCGAATAAATAAATATTCGATTTAAATAAATCTTTATTTGCTTACAATGTACACTGTAAATCCAAGTGTACTATGTGAATAAAATATTTCATAAATCCAAAATGAAATCAAGCACTTAATTGAGAGTTTACAACGATTTTGTATCGTAATTCGTCATGCCCTGGCCTTTCGGAATGATTTTTTTCGAAGAAAATATTTCACCTGTATGGGTATTGAACCTAGTACCTACCTACTCATAGCTACGCACGCTGCCCCTATGCTACCGAGTGCTTGTAACATCTTAGTCGCAGATATGGCGTAAGAGACCAAATGAATTCCTATAATCATTTGTTGTATCGCATAAATTATATCAATTAGTTAACATCATTGTGACAATTAAAGAGGTTTATCGAATAGCATGCTATAGATTTTTGAAACTTAACCTTATAAATATATATATAATATATAAAATATAAGGTTAAGTTTCAAAAATCTATAGCATGTTATATATATATATATATATATATATATATATATATATATATATATATATATATATAATTCCTCTCTCTCTCCACCCTCCCTGCCCCCACACCCATTTGATATGAGTATTGCAATAAAGACAGATCATTAGTTCAATTGAATAGAAAAATGGTTGACTCTGCGAAAATTCTATTAAATTTAAATTTTTCAAAAATCAAATAAATCCATTTAGCGAATTCAAGTAAATTGTTTTTTGAACAGATGAAACCGAATCCCAGATTTATAAGGATTAAATAAGATTTAATCCTAATAATTAATTAATAACTTATTAATTAATAATTAATTAATAAATAATAAATAACTCCTAATCCGGGTCCTATTGTGGCTATCCCGATAGGGATAGGATAGGACCCACAAAGGCCCTTATTATGCCAACCCCTGTCGGGATTGCCATATAAGGGCCTTCAACGGCTTACTTGAGGCTTCCCTGATAAGGAAAGCCTCAAGCCCTTAAAGGCCCTTATATTTATGAGGGATGCCCTGTCAATTTTCCGCACGAGACGTGCTATCTCAAATTGTGGTAGAAGAACGTGCTATCTCGATCAGTCAACATATTTTCATTGATACAGCACTGGTATTTGGGGCACCTCACTATACAGAGCACTTTTTCTGTTGGGTTATTTAATTATTCAACATGATTTAGCTCGATAATAGAAAAAAATTAAGATATGTTTGAACAAACAACTTTTTTTGAACCATCAATATATTTATTTATATGGAATTTTTAGAACCTACAGTTGCGGAATTTTGTAAAAAATATGTGAAGACATCTTCAATTTGCACGAAAAACCGTTCGTATGCGTTCGTTATACGAGGCAGCGCGCGCAATTACTACGTTGATTGATCATCGAAAACTGGCAAGTGCGGCCAAATAGAATTTGATATAATTAAATAATTAAAATAAAGTAAATAATTATTATATATAAATTGAATAAATTAAATAATATATAATTTAAATAATTATAATTAAAATAAAGTAAATGCGAACATTGCATTATTAATGCACACGAATCCGCAAATTAATCTGTACAAAGAAAAGCTATTAGAAAATTTTCTAAAAGCTATTAGAAAATCATCGTCCAGTATTGAGACATCTTTTTTGGCATTGGCGCGCAAGTGTCGCGCAAGTGTCGGCTCACGTACAGAGTTTCGAGGGCGGATGGTAGACTGATGTTCTTTTTGGAGCATTTTTCGCTGACATATTGAATAGAAGCCAATGCGGTAGTCTGCGCTATGTTATTGGCCACAAATCTCTTTGAGGTATTTGACATTAATTTGTCTAATCGGGTAAAGTAGATTAGTGTCTCAACGATCATGTCTTGGTTGTTCGGGACGGAGACCGTCGACCGTCGAAAGGTATCAAATTCGTTATGCACAATGAACAATTTTTCGGAGTGTCAAAAGAGTGACCAAAACCCGTTTTGGAGTAAAAAAATGTTTTGGGAGCAGAATGACTCACCAAAAGTATACATAGCACGTTTTCTGTTAGATTATTTAATTTATTTTTCGTACAAATTGAAGATGTCTTCACATATTTTTTTACGAAATTCCATATAAATTATAATTATAATATAAGAAATTCCATATAAATTCCTTATAAATAAATATATTGATGATTTAAAAAAAGTTGTTTATTCAAACATATCTTAATTTTTTTCTATTATCGAGCACAGAGTTGGGCCTAATTCTATTTATAAATACGAATACAAATACAATTGTATTCACAAATATTCTGAATATAGAAATAAATTCACAGAAAAAATTGTGAATATTCACAAAAATATGAATATTTACAAAAAATCCTGTGAATTAAAAAAAATTCACAAAAGAAGTTGTGATTTTTTGTCGTATTTAAGAGAAATTAAAATCAAATTCACAATGATTAGATTAAAATTTACACCAAAAGTGAGTTCTAACGTATTTTGAGAGAAAACATTGCGTCGAGGCAAAGAAATTTTTGCAAAAACAGTTGCGAGTTTGAAATATTACATTATAAATATGAAAAATTCATAAAATGAGTTGTAAATTCCTTCAAGTTGAAGAAAATTAAAATGGAATTCACGACAATTATATTGAAATTGACACCACAAGTGAGTCCTTACGTATTTTCAGAGAAAACATTGTGTTGAACTCAACAAGTAAGAACTCACTTCCGGTGTAAATGTTAATCTAATCATTGTGAATTTGATTTTTATTTGTCTTAAATACGAAAAAATTTACAACTTATTTTGTGAATTTTTTCGTATTTACAATTTTTTGTGAATATATTTGCATTCACAGATTTTTATGTGATTTTTTTCAATTCCCAGGATTTTCTGTCAATATTCACATTTTTTGTGTATATGCACAATTTTTTCTGAGAATTTATTTGTATGTTCACAATATTTGTGAATACAATTGTATTTGTATGCATGCCTGTGAATACAAATAAGTGAATTATGAATAAATTTTTATTTATATTCACATGAAAATCATGATGTGAAAAAATTCGTATTCGTATTTATAAATATCAGGTTGATAAAAAAGTTTTGTCGCAATAATTTCAATATAATTTATTTATTTATGTATCTTATACAAAACATTTCTAATCAACAATATATTCGCCATCGGTTTCTATGACACTCGACCATCTAGTTGGCAACTCATTTATTCCCTTTGCCCAAAACTGCGGCGGCTGGAACTCAAAGAAATTTGAAATATCCCTTCTGAGATCGTCGACGTTTTCGAAAGTTTTGTTTCTCAAATATGCCTTCAAATGTCTGAACAAATGGTAGTCAGATGGCGCGATGTCGGGAGAGTATGGTGGATGAGGAACGGTATTCCAGTGAAGCTCAGTGATTGTTTTGTGGGTTTCCTTTGCGACATGGGGGCTCGCGTTGTCGTGGAGAAGGTGCACAATCGCGCGTCTTGGCCGTTTTTTTCTTATAGCTTTTGCCAATTCCTGGAGATTCTCGATGTATCGTGTAGAGGAGATCGTCTTACCTACAGGGAGAAAATTGTGAAACAGCATTCCCTTTGCGTCCCAGAAACAGCACAACAAAACCTTTTGTGAGTGACGATCAGATTTCGGTTGGTGTGACGGTTTTTCTCCGATAGGAAGCCAGTAGGCTAAACGCGTTCTGTTATCATACAAGACCCAACTTTCATCTCCCGTCACAAGATCTTCTAAAAACTCCTTGCGATGGTGGCGAAGCAGGAGAAACTGGCAGATGGTCACGCGATAGTTCTTATTGTCGTCGGTGAGACGGTGTGGTATCCATTGAGCTAGAACCTTCCTGTATCCCAAGTTGTGTAAGTGATTGACTATTGACGGTTGGGTGCAGCCAAGTTCTCTTGCTAGCTCGTGCGTACTTGCTTCCGGTTTTTCTTTGATGCAGCAGAGTAATGCTTCATCATCGATGGTCGACGGTCGTCCGGAACGTTCCTTATCTTCAAGGCTTGTGTCTCCAGGTTTAAAACGATTGAACCAACGCTGGACTGTTCGATGAGAAACTACGTTCTCGCTGAATGCATCCTGTATATTTTTAGCAGTTGTGCTTGCGTTCGTGCCGCGCCGCCACTCGTAGAAAATGATCGCTCGAAGTTGCTCCTGCGAGATCGAAGCCATTTCTGTCCACTAGAACGCGCGCTCGCCGTTTTATACCCTGTCACGCGGAAGAGTAGAAAACATTCTAGAATATTCTCGACATAGCTCGATGTCATATTGCGTCAATACGTAAAAAGACATTTTTAAAATTCTTGCGACAAAACTTTTTTATCAACCTGATAGAATTACGCCAAACTCTGATCGAGAAAAATAATTAAAAAAAATTAATAACCTAACAGAAAAAGTGCTGTGTATACTGAGGTGCCCCAAATACCAGTGTTGTATCAATGAAAATATGTTGACCGATCGAGATAGCACATTCTTCCATCACAATTTGAGATAGCACGTTTTTCCATACTGTCATCGAAATATTCTTGCTCATCTGATGAAAAATACCATGTTGAAAGCGTGTGTTGAAAGGTCTCGTAGATTATAAGAATTGGCTGTGTCAAAAACCTCGTCGACTAGGCGGCTGAGAGACGTGATTCGGAAAAAAATCGATACCCTTCATCGAAATAAAATCGTTGGTCTCGGTATCGAGAATCATCAGTTGTCTGCTTGTCCCGTCATTTCGTGCAGCCGGACAATTTGTTGAAGACAATCTCGTCATATGCCGTCAAAGCGTTCAAAGAATATACGGATATCCACCGGGTGAGTCGTCCAGAACTTAGACACTAGCCAACTTGCTTTTAGACGAAAAAAAGTCGTAGGAGAACGTGAAGGGTTTGTGAAAATTTCACAAACACAACATATTTTTTTTTTTTGCGGCGCCAACTGATTAACGTAAACTCCACTTTTTTCAAATGGTACCGCTTATTTTGCCCTCCCGCTCCCGCTTTTTTCTTTCTAAAACCAAACGGATGACCTATCGTGACCTTGGGATGACCTTGACATGCGGAAAAATAGTTAATAAAACGGAAATTGGCTCGAGGCGGTAGTGACCGTGGTATTTCCGGAAGCAAGGATAATCATTTGTTATAAAACAGATGATGATTAATTCATTAATTATAAAATGGAATGTACTGTATTATTAGTTATTTTATTATGAAATAAAATGTATTGTTATTGATTTGATTATTAAATAATTTATTGTCGAATGAAAATTGTTGTTAATTTATTTTACTATAAAATAAAATTTATTATTAGCTAATTCATTATTAAACAAAATGTATTATTTATTTATTATGAAATAAAATGTACTATTCATTTTCTTATTATAAACTTAAATTTATTATTAATTTATTTATCACGATATAAAATTTGTTATTAATTAAATCAGGTATAAAATAACGCGATCATAATTTTCGCCATTAAGCGAACAAAATATTTTTTATACGGTTTCCGAATGATGCCTGGACCCTTTATAACACTTTTTCGAGTGGCTAATTTCACGTGATTCACCCGGTGTACGTATGCAATAAAACTGGACACATCGTCAATGTGTCGAATGAGTATGCAGGTGCCTTGCCTCGTGCGATTCCTCGAGCTTGTCAGCGTCTCGCGACCAACGTTTCGATGCTTCAACAGCAGTCTCAAAAATCTTCCTTACTCTCTCTCTCTCTCTCTCTCTCTCTCTCTCTCTCTCTCTCTCTCTCTCTCTCTCTCTCTCTCTCTCTCTCTCTCTCCCTCTCTCCCTCTCACTTTTTCACCCAGCCTCGTCGTCCCCCTAAATAAAGAACTTACTTAATTGCTTGTAATTGCATTTTAGTCACTTGAGAGCGGCCAAATGACTGTGTTAGGCCGTACCTCTGGCAATCTCGATGCGCAAGATCGGGGATGAGATGTTTGTCCGTAAAAAGTGTTGTTTTTTTGTCGCATTTGCACAGCCACCGGACTCGGATGTCCATCGTCGAGGATTCGTGTCTTTTAACGCCGTAAATAAGTACGCGATAATTTGCGAAATACGATTACTTCATTTCGCAAAAAATTGGTCAGAGTTTTTTTAAATGTAAAGAGTGCTCCAATTCGATGCTGTTGAGTATTTTTATTCTTCCTAAAGACTTTATATTATCTAGATAATATTATCTATTGATGGGTAACCAAGTTTACATCATTAAGGCCTTAAGGGGTTTGGCTACAGTAACGGGCATAAAATCATGTGCGAATTTAACAAATTTTTTTCGTATGAAAAAGTGATTCACACATAAAATTAATTACACATCTATTTAGTATGAATATATCTATTCGAGTCCTCTTCGAGTCCCATATCTATATTATAAATGAAAGAAAAAAAAACAATAGATACAGACAATAAAAAAATGAATATAATCAAAATAAAAATGATTAAAAAAATGAAAATACAAAAAATAACAAATTTTGAAATTCGAAAAAAAATAGGATCAGAAAAATACGGGAAAAAAATTAAAAATATGAATGGTAAAAACAAATACAAAAAATACAAAACGCGCAAACAAATTTAAATACAAAAAGTACAACAACAATACAAAATCGGAATCAACAACCGCCACATCCTCGATTTGTGACTCCGGGTACAGCAGAGAGGGGAATATAAAACAAAAACAATATTCTTTTACATTTTTTACTATGGATAATTTGTCATAAATGTCAATTTTGATACGTCATAATGTATGTAGCTCAGATACTTAGAATTAGGACTGAAACTCGAAATTCGCGACCACAAACATCTAAAGATACAAATTTTCGTCCAACTACTTTTTGAATTTTTTCCCGCCATGTTGGATCCGCCATTTTGAATTTTAGAAATCCGATCTCCTATTCGGATTCAGCGACTTCAAGAACCATTACATTTTGCCATTCGTCGAAATAAAACTATTGTTCGAATGTGTGTCACTGACAGTCAAGGGGTTAAGCTACTGTGATGACCCGAAAATCGGGGTTGATCAAAAAAATTAATTTCAAAGGAATAAGTAAGATGATTGAAGCATTGTTGAGACATTTATTTGTATGTACATTAAGGAAGCTGTGTACCGAATTTCATAAAAAAAATATTAATAATTAAAAAGGTGAAGGACATTTGAAAGTTAGGGACTCAACGGTGTATTTGATTTTGGTCACCCGGTTGATCTGGAACAAAAGAAAACGAGTTCTTTCTTAAAATAGATAGTATTGTCTAAGACTGAACCAAACTTTGTTTGGTTATCGTTTTTCAGCAAGCAAAAAAAATGAAGGTTTTTTTTCCGAAATTTCGAGTAAAAATGACACCATTATTGTTAATAACTAATGAAAAAAATGTTGAACTGCTAGACGCCGGTCAAAACTTATCTACTAATTGCACTGAATAAGTGGACCAAATTTCAAGTCAATTCGTTCATTAGATGTCGAGAAATCGTGTACACCGTTTTGAAAAAGAACCTTCTTCTTTAATTTGAGTTGCCTCAAGTGACGAACGAGTGTTCGTCATTATCACAGTAGCCTAGCCCCTTAAACGTAGTACGTTTTATTCTTCCGAAGGATGACGTATTATCTAGATAATATTATCATCTGGAAGATAACCTGATTAAATAATCTATCATGTGAATAATTTGAAGTACAACAGTTTCTCTCATTCATCTTACCTATTAAATTTATTATTATTGTGTATAGGTTGTCCAACTATAGGATTGGTGCTATCTATTAAAGATTATCTAGATAACAGAATTCATGAGTGAACTCGATGATATTGTCCAGTCCACGAGTCATCTAGATAACACTATTATTATTGTGTATAGGTATCCAACTATATGATTGGTGCTATCTATTAAAGATTATCTAGATAACAGAATTCACGAGTGAACTCGATGATATTGTCCAGTCCACGAGTCATCTAGATAACACTATCTAATCGATGTGTTATCTAGATAACATTATTCGCTGCATGTGAATTTTTGCTCACATTATCTAACATCTGGGTATCATCATCTAATCTATGAATAATCTAGATGACATTATCTAACCTATTAATAATCTAGATAACATTGCCTAATCCATAAATAATCTACATGACATTTTATAATTTATGAACAATCTAGATGACCTTATCTAATCTATGGATAATCTAGATAACATTGCCTAATCTATGAATAATCTAGATCACATTATCTGATGTATGGATAATCTAGATAACATCATCTAATCTATGAATAATCTAGATAACATTATTTAATGTATGAATAATCTAGATAACATTATCTAATCTATGGATAATCTAGATAACATTATCTATGGAAATACAATGCACTCTAGATGCACATCCAAATGAAGTTCATACGTCCCAAATTGCACCGCATGGCTCGATGGCTATTTTGTCGCCGCTTTGAGATGACAGTGCGGTACAGTTCCGTCAACAGTGAAATATTACCGTACAGTACGATGAGACTTTCTAGATGAACGAGTTTTAGCGTTACGACACACCATACAAATAGGAGGAGCAGATGCGCCAATGTCACACTCGAAGGATCGGCGTAGAGCGCGCTGATATGGACTCTCGCGACGGGGGTCTCGCCACGAAAACCGATTTTCGTACCTCCCTTCTCCCTCTCTCTCTCTCTCTCTCTCTTGATTTCCATCGTCTGTCAAAGTTCCCGTACGCCCTTGTGCGCAAAGTTCGAGTTTTTCTCTGGTCCAATTTTTTTGGCGAAATTTTTTTTGATGCTTTTTTGCTGACAAGTGCGGAACAAAAAAGAGGGGAATTTTCCGACATGGAGCAGAACAGCCCGCGGATGATCCATGGCTGACCCGGTTCGCGTTTCTCTCGGGTTAAATCGATCACGAGTTTTTTCACTAACTTTACTGACGGGCTCCAAAAAGGGAACATCAAGAGACATTGTCATTATATATATATATATATATAATTGTGAAATTCCGAGTCAATGATTTCTTTTCAACTATTGGAGGTCCGTTTCGGTTACTCTCTTCCGCTTCCTTTGAACAAAATGTATTTGTAGATTTAATTCTGATTGGGACCCCGCTAGAACTTTATAACTATATTCCTATAAATGATATTAAATTTATGGAAATAACTATCTTTATTCTAATAATTCGAAGGCAGTATTCCAGTCTAGAAATTAAAAAAAAACGATTTTCTATGCATTTTCTTAAAGTACAGGCTTTTAAGAATGTATCCTCAAAAGGAAATTTCGAAATTCCCGATATTCGTCCGCCAATAAATGAGACCAGAATAGAATGGACCGGTCGGAGCTACGAACTTCAGAACTTCTAAGGAAGCTAGAACTGCTCGCAGGGAAGAACGAGCTTCAGATAATCATCATTTCGATGTCGATGAAAGCACACTTTACGAGGCAGGAATGGCCAATTAATATAACGCAAGTATAACATGCCAACTTTAAATGTGTTTTTCTCGAAACTACTTTTTTTAATCTGCTTAACATAAAATGTCGAGTTCTATTCAACCGATTCACTTCAAATTCGGTCCTTCAATATATATCCCTCCATCGTCTCAACCTCGGGCATTGCGAAATTATTATTAAAATTATTAAAAGAAAATTTAAACTATTTAAAAAATAGTGCTAAAAATCAACTTTTTTTCAGCCGGTCGCCATTAAATTATTTTTTCTCTTCGGTACCTGCCATAATGACACTCTAATTGATCAAGAAAAATAGTTTTATTTCTGTTTCAGATTAATGGGAGCTTTGAAATAATGTCAACCCCACCCCTCTTTTTCGCGGCTATATTTAGAGGCCCAAAACTTTGAATTTTTTGTTGCTGTAAGTTCTTGAAACATTCATAAAAATCCGGTGTACAAATGGATGGTGAATTTTTTTTTCGTTTTTATCAAGCCTGAAAAAATGCCCGACATTTAGACCTCTAAGCTGGAACACCCCGTTAAGGCAGGATTCTACTTTGAAACCATGAAAAAAACGCTATTTTCGTGCATTTTTTCTGAGAATACTATTAAAGATATCGATATGGGGTTTAAACTGTTCAATAAATACACTCTTTAAGTACATAAAAAAAAAATTTTAAATGTATTTTATTCATTTTTTGTACACGTAAAATATGTTTAAAGCCAACGCCTTGAAAAGCAGGTACCGTTGCCGTGGTCGTGAAATCTTCCCGACGGATGGTCTGAAACAAAAAAATCAAATAGTTTCATGTTCAGTATGTCTTCAGGAACCGACCTAACTAGAATATTTTATATATGTGCAAAATTAACAAAATGGCGGCTAAAATACGAAAAAAATGCGTTTTTTTGGGTCTTTTTTTGCAATAAAAAAATAGTTCTAATCAAAATTTTAAGTTGATTGTAGTTAGGTCGGTTGGTACACACATATAGAATATGTGTTCCAAATTTCATAAGGATCGGTTCAGTACTTTTTGAGTTATCACTACCACGGTACTTGAAAATGTCGTTTCGAGAAAAACGCGTTTAAAGTTTTGGTGAGTGATAGGTAGGTGCTCAGGTAGGTGCGTTCGAAAGGCGAAAAAGGATAGTTAGACTGCTTGGAACTTTATAAAATTTTGACCGAACATTCTTGAACATATTTACTTTCGAAAAATGTAAAAAAAATTTTTTTTTCAAAGTTTCAAAGTAGAATCTTGCCTTAATAATGATGGCAATAACTTTTAATAATGATGTGGATCACCATTTGCCTCAAAACTTGGCCAAGGCATAGTCAATAAATAATCAATGAATCCGTCTATCCCTCTCGTTCTTTTTCTCTCTAGTGTATCCAACGTTTCTAGTGATTCGCTTCTTTCTTTTTTATTCTTCTTCGCATTTTCACTTTTACTTTGATATGCGTTATTTCTGTTTTCGTCTATATTATATTGATTCATTTTTTTTTTTTCATTTATTTTGTTTTGGTATAGAGTTGTAATTTTTTGCTTTTTTCGGTCTTGTACCATTTTCTTGCTTTGCTATTGGCATTTTTGCGTATTCAATATGCGTTTTTTAAATTTTGTATCTCTTTTGTTTATAAAGGGTGTCTCAATATGACCTGACATTTTAAAATGCGCGCCATTTTTTTGTGGCGCACATAGAGTACTAATTTTCGACAAGTGGCATCAGGAAGTAGTGAGGTTTAGTCATGGAGAATTACACGATCGAGCAACGCATAGAAATTATTAGCTGCATTGTTACTGCATAGTTATTGCGGATGAAGTTTCATGGTCGTGGTAACTCGCGCCGCGGCGAAGTGAATTGGCCACCAAGATCGAGCGATTCGACGCCATTGAACTTCGTTCTTTGGTATTTTTTTAAAGGTAAAGTGTATGCCGATGATCCACAGACCATTCCGGAGCTCAAGGAAGCAATTGGACGCACCATTAAGGGGTCTTCTCACTTTAGACGCTAAAAAAAGACTATTGTCATAATTTTTTCT
>OX101789.1:44851617-45047381 GCA_944452715.1 Ophion slaviceki | reverse complement strand
GATGTAATTCGTCGCGTACATGTGCGACGACTCGACGTATTCAATTTTCGAACCCATTTTCACCACGAATTTTCCGCTTGCCGGAGGTTTTTATAAAAAATAATTTCCTGCGAAAGAATTTTGGTATGTTGAAAATACGAGAGTGCTGTTTCAATGGGAGAAATTAGGAGAAAGAGAGAGAGAGAGAGAGAGAGAGAGAGAGAGAGAGAGAGAGAGAGAGAGAGAGAGAATGCAAGATCCATAATATTCATACATATTACCACATACTGTAAAATTCGAAATAATTGAAAAAGCAATCGAACAAAATAACACAAAATGGTAAAATGATTAATTAATGAATAATGTTACTTATTATAGTTATATATATATAAATGTTATCAATATTAATATCGTTATTTATAGACGTTGTTATTACAAAATAGTGCAAAGTTCTAAATAATTTTAAAAAGAATTTTAAAAATTGACACAAATTGGTAAAATAATGAATTAATAAGTAATGGTACTTAATATCGTTGTCTATAGATTCAATCAAAGATATTAATATATTAATATTTATTAAATTAAATAAATATAATAATATATTAATTAAATAATATATTAATATTTTATTGAATTCATATTAATATAATTTTATTAAATTACTTTTAATATATTAATATCTTTATATACATAACTATTGCAAAATATATAGAAATTCGAAATAATTAAAAATGTAATCGAAAAAATTACACAAAATGGTAAAATTATTAATTGATTAGTAATGATACTTAATATCGCTATTTATATATGTTATCTATATCAATATCGTTATCTATATATGCAACTATTACAAAAGATTGCAAAATTCGAAATAATTTAAAAAATTAATCGACAAAAATGACACGAGATGGCAAAATAATAATTCTGCCATTTCGTGTCATTTTTGTCATTAATTTCAGTATAATCATCCATCACTAATTTATTAATTACTGAGTAATGGTACTTAATATGGTTATATACGTATATTACACAATAGTGCAAAAATTCGAAACAAATAAAAAAGTAATGGAAAAAAATTACATTAAAAAATAAAATAATTGATGAATGCGTAATAGTTGCTGTGCACGGTAAATTAACGATGGTACGCACGAGTACTTCGAGATATCGTTATCTAGACACGTAACTATCGGTTTACAACGTAACAGTCACTGAGCAGACAATCGACAGACACGACGAGCATTAAAATCACTGCAACGATATTCCGTTTTCTCAACTGCTCAGTCTATTAATTAAAAGAAATAATTCATCATTCCAAAATAGCATGCAGAATACACCGAATTTTTTTTTTTTGTGTTTTATATTTTCCAATTACGAAACAAAATAAAATTTGAAAAAACCGAAAAATGGTTTCCATTGCATATCATTGTCTTATCAACAAATGTACACTTACTTGGAGTCTCGCGATCTGTTTTCGATCAGAGGCAACGTGTCATCGCGCGTAGTCGAAAGTTTTCCGAAAAAACGTTACCGCACTCGAGCTGCACTCGACTCGAAATGAAAACTCCGGTATACCGATTCAAGTCTCGATCGTCGATAATTCGAAGGCACCACGACGTTTCTTCATGCCTGTTTGTTTAGCTTCAAGAAATTTCGAAGGTTCCTGTTCCTCGGGCACGATCTCGTTCATGCAATTCTTACCGATCGTTTTGTCCACTCGCGATACCGATCAACGTGCCCCTCGTAACTTTATTTTATTATTTTTTTAAATCACGCTTTCCGTGATCACTAGCGGCACAATATGCGACAAAACCGGTTGTTTTTTTTTTGAGAACGCGAAACGAACGTCAAACGAGCACGTATTATTCACGCGATAATCATCCGGAAGTCTTGCGTTTCTCTTCCTCACTGTTGATCGTCGCGATCGCGATGCGAAATTCCCGACCCCAATGAAAAATCGATGCTTAACACGTGAACCCCGTTACTATGAATCAAGAGAAAAATATGTTTCTCCGTGAGGAGAGACGAGAGAATGAAACCTGTGAGACGTTTGCCAAGATGGCTGCTGCTCAGGTGAGTCGAGGTTGCCAGGTGAGCGAGAGACCCACTGTGAATGGGGCCTTGCGGGCCTTACGGGCCTCGCGGAGCCTACCATGACGCAGCGCTCGGGGAAAGGCGACTCCGTGAAGAAAAAGTAGGGGTATCCCAAAAGCATTGCGTGCACGTGTATATACAGGGTGTCCTGTTATAAATGGATAATCCTGCAACCGTCGATAGGCCAGATCATGTCCTACTGTATGCTGGAATTTCAGTTTAGGTAAAGTCCCACCGTTTTCGAGATAAAAATCTGCTTTTCGTTTTTCGCGTGCCATTTCTACAAATTATAACTCTTTTCACCCGATTTTTTTTAATACTCTTAAGGCGTTACCCCCACTTGTAGCGCAAAAAAAGGCCTTTTTCGTGAATTTTTTTAAAGAAAATTACAAAACTTTTTTAATCGATCAATATACCATCTTAAAGAACACATCTTGAAGAACTTTCAGTAATTGTTTTATTGAAAAATATTACATTGTTTAGTGGCAAATGGCCGTCAATGAAATAATGTTTTTATATACACGGTTTGCGGTGACCAACATTGCGGCGAAGTGGATCATCTGAAAAAAAAAATGCGGATGGATTTAGTCAAATATAAGTATAAACTAGTCTTTAATCGAAGGATTTTAAAAAATATTCATTTTTCACAAAATGGCGGACAGTCAAAGTTAATGGTTCGATTTTAACGAAAAAAAAACGGCCGTTTTTTGGATGTAAAACGGCCATTTTTTTCGAAAAAAAATCGAACAATTAAAGACTACATTTTCATGTATTAAATAAGCCTGCAAAATTTCAAGAAAATCGGTTCATTAGTGTTCGAGTAATCTTGGTCACCGACTTCAGAAATGCCATTTTGAGAAAAACGCGTTTAAGGTAGTACCTCCACAGAAGAGTTGAATTAAGAAATGGTTGAAATTTGACATATATGTTATTCAATACATTATCCAAACATCGGTGCAATTTGAATAAGTTTGACCACCCCAAACCTGAGATATTTACACTCAAAGTTGGCTTGGTTTACACGCAACAAATGCGTTATGATTGGCAAACAGAGCATCATTAATTTTATCGTCAAAACTAAAATTAAGAAATTGATAAAAAACGAGGATAATCTAGAGTAAGATATCACGAATAATGTGAAAAAAAATGAGAGTGATTCACCACCTAGTTTCCAAGATATAACCACGAAAAGCCCTCACAATTGTGGTGCAAAGCCTGGCAAAGCCTGGCAAAGCCTGGAAAAAAAACAATTGGGGCAAAGTCTGGACAGTCCCGGCAAAAAGTTTACTGGCAATGGTAGATTAAAAACACAATATAAAATATATTTTACGGCAATAAATGATATCCATCGTATTATCTACTAGTACCGAGTCAATATTGCGTAGTTTTAAATTTTATTTATTACTAATTAAACCAATTATCAATCTTTTAAAAATGAACATGGTATGTAAACTTTTGGTTGAGATTTTCGCAGAGGAACTACCTTAAAGTTTCAACTTCAGTTTACACGAAGAAAATATTTTTTTTTGTAAACTTACATAGAGTCATCTATTCCGGGCCCATACTTCTGTATGGGCCCGGATATTTATACTTCAAAAAAATGCAATAAAAAAAATCGATTTTTTCAAAATCGCAAGTGGGGGTAACCCCTTAAGGTAGTCCTATCGCCAGGCTTCAATCCATAGGATTTTCATTATTTTTTTTTGAGCTTCACTAAATATATTATTAATCGTCTCTTTAAAATTTCGAAGTCGTTTATCGACCTAATTACAGGGAAAATAAATATTAAAATTGCGAATTTTTGTGAAGTTATTCCGAGACGACATACGAAAACCCAATTTCCGGTCGCCACAAAAGTGTATATAACAGTGGGAATCCGTCAGATTCTTAAAAATAATCAGATTTACATACTTAACACTTGTAGTAATCCAGTGCTCTCAGAAAAAATTACGCTTATTGACCTAATGTTTATGTAATATCAAGTTTAATTTGAACTTCCGGTATTGGATTTATCGCCACTTGCTACGACAAAGAGACGTGACAGCAAGGCAACAGCTGACTGTAGTCCTAACCTCATCTCACTCATTCGAATTTCCACACATATTTCATTTTTAACCGACACATTTCGCCGACACAAATTTTCCACGCTTTTTACCAGTCGTGGCCCGCATAAAACGCTTTATATCTCCCGCGCCTGACGTTGTTTTGACAGATCGACGTTGAAAAGCACGGAGGTTAAACTCGCCTGGTTGAGTAAAAAGAGACGGAAATAGAACCAATATTGCCAAATATCAAACCTAGAAATGCTGCGCGAATCGTTGGAATAACTATTTTTTCATTTTTCTAATTAAACGTGAACATTCATTAAACAGTTTACACGTGGAAAATTTGGTTATTACAAACTTTTTTTGCATATGTTAAAAATATAAATTGTGCGAGTCTCAAGTATGATGAGTGGTATGATTAGTGTGAACCGATAGGACTACCTTAAATGTTAAGGAAACTTTATGAAAAAAGATCCTATGCAGAATTTCCATACAAACGAATTCGAACGTATGACTTTGATAGCCTGCGGTGTGAAAATAATGTACTACGCATGTCATGCCGATTACTTTAAAAAGTTGCTTAGTTATTGTCGATTCGTACAATTTGTAGAATAGCATGCGAAAAACCAAAAACCATTTTTTTAGATAACATAAGCGAACCCAAAATCACGAAAACCGTGGGACTTTTACTAAACTGAAATTCTAGCATATAGTAGTACATGATCTGACCTATCGACAGTTCCAGGATTATCCATTCATAACGAGACACCCTGTAAATACCGGTAGTCTCATTTTTATTTTACACCTGTATTGACTCGAAAAATACTGCTCCGATCAAGTATTGAGTACATTGAAACTTTTAGGGTTCAAACGGGACGTTAAAAAAGTAGATTTTTTGCTCCAACATTCAAAATTGCGATGTTAAGGGGTCTTCTCACCTTAGACGCTAAAAAAAGGCTATTTTCGTGAATTTTCTTGATGGGTTTATATTATACCCGGGAAAAAATGTCATGTCTGAGTGGATATGTTCATATATGTTTCAGATATTGTCATATATGTATCAGATATATTCATATCTGACATTTTACAGTATCATATATGATTAGGTCTGATCATATTCCACATCATATATGCATATATAAGATCATATCTGATCAAATACGGTATCTGGCCTGACCATATATGAACTGATATCTGTTTATATCTGACTAAGTACCAAGGAGAGTTGGTACCGTAAATTCGTATCTGAACATACATTATGTGATATCTAAACGTATGTGTTCGTATAAGATCATATCCGATCAAATACGGTACCAGACTCTGCTATATAGATCTCATATATATTTTTATCTGGTCAAGTACCAAGGCGAGTTGCCAGCGCGAAACCATATCTGAACATATATGATGTGATATATGAGCAGGTACGTTCATATAAAATTCTATTCCATCAGATACGATACCAAACCTGGAAAATATACGAAGTCTTATACACCCATACCTTATCGTATATGCAGTTCAGTTGTTCACACATGAAAACGTCTAAATATATGAAACGATATCCCATCAGATAAGGCATCTCACCTGACTGTATTATATGGGATCATGTGAGTTACTATAATATTGTTAATTATTGACACGTCGAGTGATGACGTGTAAACCCGCTCTATATATGTGAACATTTTAATATCTTCAGGACTGCTCTAATAAGGTTTGCTCTGTTTCAACAGGGTAAGATTTGCTCTGATATAGTCGGAGTCATACCTGGTCTGATAGTTCAGATAAACTATGATTCTATCATATGGGCAGATCTATTGTTCATAGATGTCCAGGTCTACTGGGATCCACGGTATTTTATTCTTATATATTCAGATCTGGTCCGGTAGGATCAAATCTGTCTGACAAGATCAGATTTGGTCTAATAAGATTAGATCTGTCCGACATGATCAGATCTGGCCCAAAAAAATCAGATCTGGTCCAACAAGATCAGATCTTGTCTACGGATTGGATCTGGTCAGACCTGCTGCAATATGGACGGGTCTGCTCTCGAAATTATAAAAATGGCTCTGTTATGATCATACATGCTCAGATATAAGCATACATGATCTGTCATGACATTACATGATCAGACCTGGCCATTTTTCTTGTCTGATCATATCTGATTCTACAGATATGATTCAGATACATTCAGATATATTCAGATATGAACTTTTTTCCCCGGGTAGATATTGATATAAAATTTGTTACACTTAATAAACACACTTTCGAAATACATTAAAAATTTTATTTATTTATTTAAGCGACTACTTATAGACGAAAATGGTAGTTAAAAAAATCTCCTAAATAAATTGTAGGTCAGCGCTGTTGATGAAATCTCGGAGATGAATCATCCGAAGCAAAAACATCAAACGGTTTTAGATTCAGTATGTTAATGGCTATAGCGCATATCATTCGATTTTTGATATATGCAAAAATAACAAAATGGCGGACATTCTTCGAAAAAAACCAAAAAAAACGTGTTTTTCCACCGTTTTTGACAAAAAATTTTAAATATCAAAATTTAAAAAAATCCTTCATATGCGCTATAGTTATAGTTGTAAACAGTATGTGGTTAAAATTTCATAAGGATCGGTTCAGTGGTTTCGAAGATTTGATCAACAAACCGTCTCAAAACATTATTTCGAGAAAAACGCGTTCACAGTTTGTTTGGGTTGCATAAATATATTACATTTTTTAAAAATATATTTCGAAAGTGTATTTATTAAGTGTAACAACTTTTATATCAATATCTATAATATAAACCTATAAAAAAATCATGAAAATAGCCTTTTTTAGCGTCTAAAGTGAGAAGACCCATTAAGATGGCCAACGTGTTTTTTCAAAATGCGATCATGAATCTTTTTTTCACCAAAACATTTATCAGTTCAAAACTAACGACTTTTGTATGGAAAATTTTTTTGATAACGTTCATAATTTTTTTGTTAGGATACCATTTTTTTTATTATTTTAGCGCTTTACAGAATATACCACGAAGACGTAAAGTCAACATCTCTAATGGAAATGTGCATGTGCATGTGCGTGCGAGTTTGTTCGACAACCCAAACAATTCCAAACAAGGATTAGGTCTCTGCAGCTCGTCACTTCGGCTAAAAAATGGTATTCTAATATAAAAATGATTAACGATATCACAAAACTTTTTATCCAAAAGTTGTTAGTTTTGGCCTGATAAATGTTTTGGCGGAAAAAAATGCATGAGCCCATTCTTAAAAAACATGTCGCCCTTCTAACGTCGCCGATTTGAATTTTGAACCAAAAAATTGAATGTCCCCCATTGAACCTTCAAAGTTTTATTATACTCAATACTTGATCGGACCAGTATTTTTCGAGATACATCAGGTGTAAGATTGAAATGGGACACCCGGTATATAGGATGTCTACATCAAAGGAAGAGATTCCTACAGGCCTGTTTCACTTTTCATCGTTTACAGATCATCTTTGTCTATGAAACCGAAAGAGTGTCATTCGAAATGTCGCACCAATATATATATATATATAGAATCTCGGATTGCATTAGCAGTTCATTATTCATTCGCAATTGCACTTTATAAAGTGCACTATATATAGTGCAATCACATTTTTAATCGGTTTTTTGCTTAAGGAATTTCATTAAATATTTGTTTTTTTCGGGAAATTATTAATTTTCATAATGCGCACGATATATATATATATATATTAAAAAGACAATATGGGAATAAAAAAAGTAAACGCAGCATAGGTTGCCTTATGGCAAAAAGTGGTATATATAAATATACATGGCGAAATATTTTATTTTATTGTATTTAAATTGTACTTATTCCATTGTATTTGTTTAGCATTTATTTTATTCTATCGTATTTTTCTAATCGACAAATTAATATGCACGAGGCTACTACTGTTCCAACCACATATTTTATTCGTCTCGAACGAAAACTCCGTGCATGTGATGCGGCATCATCAATGGGAGAAATGTTTCCACTTTTCTCTCATTTTCTTCGGCAGGCACGTTTAGAAATTCGCGGAAAACGCGTGCCCCGAATGGCCACACACCGCGTGATCTTTTATTTCACAATTGAGGATTCCCCAGATTGCGTATTCGCGTGTTTTCCTTTCTGCGCCGAGAAAAAGTAGGCGTATGCTTTCACTCGAAATCGCAAATTTATTTTAAACGCATCGTGGCTTGTCGGTTTAATTTCTATCTTGTGAAAAAATCCTTGATTTAAAAATAAAGAGAAATCTTCGTACCCTTGAAATATATATGCATAAATTTATATTTATGCATTTATTGATCTATTTATTCATTTATTCAGTCATTTTCTTATTTATTTATTGAAAAACGATTTTCTTGCATGGTTTTGGCATTAACATCGAAAAAAATCATTACTATTATTAATTGGTATTCTGTGCACTAACAAAGCATTCGAGAAAAGAAATGTTCCATTTCCCGCCCTTTTCGTTGCTGTCGTCGCCACCAGAGGCGGTGGTGGTGAGGGAAAAGAGAGAGGGCGCCAGAACATTGTAAACAGGTATACAGCCGCGTACAAATGTATTTACAATAATATTTTGATATGCCAACAACTCGGAGAACGACTGTTTGAATTCATTCTCGTAATTTTCAAACAAAGCATCATTTTACCCGCAACAACCAGCTCAATAACAAAAGGGAGATTTTAGGTTAGAAAGCAGTGCGCTGGTTCCACTTTCAGCAGAATTTCGTCCGCGTTGATCTTCCAAACGTAGACAAGAGCGGGTCGTTAAATGATTTTTTTTTTCATTGTAAAGATCATGTGCGGTTTTGAAAGCAAAGTATTTTTCTTTTTTTTTAACATCTAACAATGATATAGCACTTGGAAATTGTTTTCTGTTCGGCTCGGAAAAAACGCGCCGCGAGCATTCGAAGTTACCCGAGCGATCTGTGACGTCACCGTTCGAAAACCGGTACACGTACTACTCGTGTAATACGAGTATTCAGCAGCCCCCTGAAGTAGTCCGCTAGTAGTCACCTGCTCGATAACTATATATATGCCCTATAACCTGTGAACCAGCCGGACCCACCAAACAATGGAGAAAATGTTTATTATAATTATTCTTATAATAAGATTATTTTAATCGTTTCAAATTATGTAACTAGAGACGTATTTGGTTTTTGGCAGTTAGAGACCGAGAAGTAAGTGTATGCGTGGGTGTCCATTTCTTAACAAGCATGAAAATTTAAAGAAATAAATCGATACATATGAATATAAGGAAAAATATATTTATTTGCCTTGAATAATTTTTAAATTATCAATTGCTGCTCAGCGTCGTTTGATAATTATAACCTATACACAATACAGAAGGCATGTCATGGTAAACAAAAATACACTTCACCGATCGCGGATTGATTTTTTAACATTTAAAATGTACTGAAGAGTTTATTTTACTCACAAGCCACAAGTCACAACACAAGCGTAAAACGCGTAAAACTCCAAATACTTCGAAAATGTTATTATATCGAGCATGGAACGCGCATGCGTAAAAGAAACCGAGCAGATGACTACTAGCGCCACGAAGTGGACTGTAGCGCAATCAAACATCCCGGACAACACGCGAGTAATTTATTGCCATAGGAATAGTACCCAGTGTCAGGGGGCTGGTATTCAGTCAACGATGGCAACGACGAAATCGGATGCGGCTTGTTTCGTTCCCTTTTTGTATAAATACGACTAAAAGTTCCCCAATAAGGTATTGCTGAATGTGCCACAAGACGTAAAACGTCGAAATCTGTGGTTCGAAACAGCACGACGTGTCAACTCGACATCATCGTCCACTTATTTTATCTGTGAAGACCACTTTGATAGAAGTGTGAATGTGTTATAACATTAACTGTAGTGAAATATATATTTTTCAATACGCCTTTCTCAATATGCTTATGATCCGTAGCGACAATAACTGACACAATTTATTAAGCCTCTCCTAACCTGAAAATCCACAATCTGCAAATTACTCGGATTTCACAAATCCACATTCACACATCGTTGCACGAAAATTAAACTAGTTTTCGACTTTTTCAGAATACTCGAGACGTTTTCAGATGTAAAATGTCACCAAATTTCACATTTGTGTACACTCGCGTATAAGCCGTGTACATAGCGTACTCAGTCGCGTTCTAACGGTAACGTCACAAGCGCCAGTAGCGTGGCATTTCGCGCAAACATCTACAATTTGAATTAATCGTGATATAAAAACAATTAATAATTATCTTTAGAATTATTTGAAAGAAAAACCCTTTTGACATTCTGTTTTATTATCACAAAAGATCAATTCTAAAGAAAATCGAACGTTTTTTTTTCTTTTATACAACTCAATTCCCTTCAATAAGATTTCCCCGTTATTGCCACCACCGCAAAGCAGCCCACCATGTGGCGCTAGTAGTCACCCGCATTACCCCCAATCCATTCACTCCGCAAAACGCCTCACCGCATCATTCCGTCATTTCTAACCTCCGCAACGTGGACATTTTCTTTGTTTTCTCGATCTCGATGGTCGATTTAAGTGTCGAATTATTGAACAATAGTCAATTTGATCATTCGGATTTTGTTGATGTGATTGAGCTTGAGCATCATTATAGCTCACCGGAAATAACAAGCTGCATTATGTATTAAACAACCGCTATTTGGTGAGACAAATGCTGAGTATCGTCACGTGCCTCACAAGCAAAGAATCTTTATCAACGTCAGAAAGTAACGCCACTCTTTCCAAAGCACCGTATTGTACCGGTTTTTAATTTTTTTTTAGAAGAGCGATTTGTGGCTGATCGCAATTCGGCACGTGTTTTCGAGTCTATATTGGACGATGTATACGAGTACGAAAAACTCTCTTTCCAATGCAAGGAATACGCTGATAATATTTTCTTACAAGTAATTCACTATTGTACGTAACGATGCGAATAGAGCAAAATGTTGCATGTCTGAGAAAAAAAATAATCTGTATAAGGCAAAACTATCCAAGCATTGTCTAACGTTTTGATTAAATGAAATTCATTATACGTAAGAAAAATTGAAAAAGAATAACAATGAAAAGTATTACAGTCTCGTTGGTTGCTAGAGTCGCGTCTCTCTATTCTCTACTGGCGCGCCATCTCCGTACGCGAACTACTTGTGGCGACTCCGTCACCCCAAACTTGTCCACCTACCATACCGCCACAAGCGACACAAGCGCTCGAAGAGCCAACGACGAAATCGAGAAGTTCCTAAAACATACTGATTTGGAGTTCCGAAACTATAAATGATAAGATTTACTTCCGTTATAGAGAGAGACTTTGCTAGCCACGCTAAGCGTTCGTTAAGCGCATTTAAATTTGTTAAAATAAAATAAACAAAGGAAGCCCGAACATATAATGTGTGGTCATTCCCCGTACTCCATTCAATCAGTGGAATCAACCCTAAATTTCCTCATACTTCCCGCCATGTGCGCCATCTATGTGCTCTTGTTTGAATAGCCTCCATGATTACAACATTATTGACATTTGTTAACGTTCCATAAATATTTTTATAACACAATAATACTTTGATATGTGCAAATATTTGATCCGTTCCCTTGTAAAAATCTACTGTGGAATTCTAATGTTTTAATAATTAATCATTCAAACGCATCGAATGCAGACGCTGCGCGACCGAGTGGGGGGATTCGGGTGACTACCAGCGCTCCTCAGTCGATCCTGTCGGTACGGCGGACGCGGTGTGCCCAGCAGTGCCCAAGGGGCTTGTTTTAAGTGACAAAAAGGACGAACCGGTGAACAATGGCAAACCGTACGGTAAAGGACGCTAAGTCCATTCGCGGCACAAATCCGCAATATTTAGTGGAAAAAATCATCAGATCCCGAATCTACGACTCGAAGTATTGGAAAGAAGAGTGTTTTGCCCTGACGGCCGAATTGCTGGTCGACAAAGCGATGGAGCTCAGGTACGTGACGTTTTCTAACCTCACCTAACCTCTAAACGGCCCTCTTATCGTCACGAAAAAAACACTTCCTACACGAAATATCCCACGAAAAAATACGCATGTCTCTTTTCCCACGAAGTCGATTAAAAAAATGTCCGATTTGATTTCACGCGTGAAAATTTTCCGAAAACTACGAAAAAATGTTCCCTTTGATTCTGCAGGTTTATCGGCGGCGTGTTCGGCGGCAACGTGAAGCCCACGCCGTTCCTCTGCTTAATACTCAAAATGCTGCAAATTCAGCCTGAGAAGGACATCATCGTAGAATTCATAAAAAATGAAGAGTTCAAGTACGTGCGAGCCTTGGGTGCTCTGTACATGCGGCTGACGGGCACGTCGCTAGACTGTTATAAGTATTTAGAGCCGCTCTTCAACGACAACAGAAAGCTGCGCCATCAGAACAAGCAGGGCCAGTTCGAGCTCATTCACATGGACGAGTTTATAGACAATTTGCTCAGGGAGGAGCGAAGCTGCGACGTAATCCTGCCGAGGATACAGAAGAGGCACGTCCTTGAAGAAAACAATGAGTTGGGTACGATGTTTACATTTTTTGTCATTACGACTTTGCTAGGATGCAAAGTATCGGACTTCCTGTTCCTGAAACAGGAGGAATGTTTAATATAATAAACTGAATATATATATATATGAGGCATTCCAAGTCACTTCAGCCAGTAAAAAAAAAATCCACAAATAGTTTTGAAAAATCGAGTTACTTTATTGAAAAATATTCACCGAGTGTCGACCTATTTTAAAAATTTCTAACGTTTTTTCTCGTTGATTACCATTTTTTAACATTTTTCCATTCAAATGGCTGTATCTTTGGCAGGATTTGACATATTTACATTCGTAAAAAACGAAAATGTGCGCCTTTTTCTAGCCTTCCAGAAAAAAAATTAATTTAGATTTTATTGATCAAGTCGAACGTCCGTTTCAGGGCAAATGTAAAAATATTTTTTTTCTCAAGGAAAGACACTCGTTATTTAATTTTTTTAAATTTCCCCGAATCGTGAATACGAAAAACAGATTTTTGGTATTTTTTATATTATGGGATTCCTAAACCCCATGAAGTAACAGCTATTTTTATTACATTTTTTTTTAAATTAATATTCGATTGAAGAGTGGAGCACTCCAAGGCTCCAATACATATGACATATACATATATGACATATATGTCATATGTATTTAAAAAACCTGGTAAACGTACAGCGAGTGCTCCAAACTCTTTAATAAAATATTAATAAAAAATGTTTTCAAATAAAAATAGCTGTTACTTCACGGTGTTTAGGAATCCCATAATATAAAAAATACCAAAAATCCGTTTTTCGTATTCACAATTCGGGGAAATTCTTAAAAATAAAATAAAGAGTGTCTTTCCTTGAGAAAAAAAATGTTTTTGCATATTTTGCCCTGAAACGGACGTTCGACTTGCTCAATAAAATCTAAATTAATTTTTTTCCGGAAGGCTAGAAAAAGACGCACATTTTTGTTTTTTACGAATGTAAATACGTCAAATCCTGCCAAGATACAGCCATTTGAATGAAAATATATTAAAAAATGGTAATGAACGAGAAAAAACGTCAGAAATTTTCAAAAAATGTCGACACTCGGTGAATATTTTTCAATGAAGTAACTCGATTTTTCAATATTATTTGTGGATTTTTTTAACTCGCTGAAGTGACGTGGAATGCCTCATATATATATATACATACACAGGGTGTCCTGTTAGAAATGGATAATCCTGCAACTGACGATAGGTCAGATCTTGTCCTACTATATGCTGGAATTTCAGTTTAGTAAAATTCCCATGATTTTCGAGATAAAAATCATCTGCTTTTGGTTATTCCCATGCCATTTCTACAAATGATAACTTTTTTGACCTAGTTTTTTAAAAAATACTTTTGATTATTTGTTTCATCTAGAAAAGTCTTCTTTTTAACCTTAAATGTTAAGGGGTTAGGCCACAGTAACGGGTATAAAATCATGTGCGAATTCAACCAGTTTTTTTTTCGTATGAAAAAGTGATTCACTCATACAATTAATTACACATCTATTTAGTATGAATATCAAGCTGTTAGAAAAAATATATATATTTTTTTTCGATGTAGTAAATGGCCAACTACTAATATTTTCTTTTGTTATCTTTTTTTAGGCGCTCCACGGCGTGACATTTAGCATACACAATTTTTTACCTAGAACAAAAAACAAAAATTCTCGTCAATCTACATTAGAATACCTAGAGAAGTACGTACGGAATTTAAAAAATATTGTTTTATTCAAAAGTTGTAGGTATTTGAATTGAGTTGTAGGTATTTGAATGAATTATCAGTGAAAAATTTCGTATAAAACTGCTCATAAAATGAAAAGTTTTCGATTAATCGGAAATTCCGTACGTACTTCTCGGCGAAATGCAATTGGGAACATAACTTTTTAATTTGAAGAAAATCGAGTGAAAATTGTTGACGTTATTTGTCACGCCAATTGGAAACAGCTGTTTCGAGAAAAAACGCGTTTAAAGTTTTAGGTACTCTATGGCCTTGCCAGAGGTGGGCTTACGTTATACGCTCAAAGTCGGTGAAAAAAAATATTCTTGCTATAAATCGAATAGTAACTTATTCTTATGATGATAAATCACGGTTTTAGGGGAGAAAAAATCGATTTTTGGAAAATTCTACTGTAGCCTTACTCTTTAAGGAAACCATGAAAAAATATCTTATGCAGTTTTCATACAAACCAATTCGAACATCTGACCTTGATAGCCTGTGGTGTAAAAAAAAAAGTACTATGCATATCGCGCCAATTACTTCGAAAAGTTGCTGAGTTATTGTCGATTCATATCATTTGTAAAAAGGGCATGCGAAAAATCAAAAAAAACACACGATTAAAAAAAAATAGCCCAAAATCTCGAAAACCAGGGACTTTCACTAAACTGAAATTCCAGCATATAGTAGGACATGATCTGACCTATGACAGTCGCAGGATTAACCATTTATTTCCCATATATATATACATATATATATATATATATATATATACATATATATATATATATATATATATATATCAATTGGGTGGTTGCATATGAAATGGTCCATTTTAACGTGAAAGAAAAGGTAGTCGTGAGGATCGAATCGACAAATTGGTTTATTCAACGTTTTGCCCGTTGCAACAGCCAAGCTTGGTCCATATTTTAGCCAACAATAGGATTCCAGGGAGGAAGAATTTGGGTTCTTCAAAGATAGTCCAATCATCTAGTTTTTTTTTATTCCGTATAAAGTGAAGTTCCGAGCCGTGAGTGCTGACTGCATCGTCCGAAACGAATGGCAATCGAGGACAGAGCAATGTCTGGGGAACATGGCGCGGGGGTTTCCGAGTTTACTTCTCTCAAGTTCTTCTTAAGGGGCGTGATACCTTTAGGCGATGAAGAAATTGCACATTTTTATGATCTTTAACTCGGATCCAGAACTATGTTGAAGAGGTTGTTTTATTGGAAATAGGGTCCCCCAAATTAACTGAAAACAGTTAATTTGGCAACAGCTGTTCCCGCCATTTTTGACAAATTCTCACAAAGAACGGGTGACCCAAGTAGAAATTTCCAAAATGTCCAAAAGTCGGATAAAATGTACCAAATGTCCGTCCGGAGGTTACCTTCTATTTGACCATCCAAAAAGATAACTGTCACCTGTTGGACACGTGATAACTTAAAAGTAACTTCGAAGCGGACATTTGGTACCCATTTAGATAACTCCTGGACAACTATTTGGAAATTCATCGTGTTCGTTGTGCCCACGTGGCGTTCGTTTCGAAAATAATCGTACTTTTGCCGCCCACGCTTTGGCTGATCTGCCTCGCTGAAAGAAGCGTACGTGAGCACAATATGGCAGCGGTAACGTCATAAATGCTTCCATAAGCGAGTACAGCGCCAAGTCGAACGACATGAGCGATGCTCGCAAATGCTGTAAGCGTTAAAGTAGTCCTATCGCATCCCACTAGTCATACCACTCATCATACTTGAAACTTGTGCAATTTATATTTTTAACATATGCAAAAAAAATTGCAATAACTAATTTTTCCATGTGTAAACTGTCTAATGAATGTTCACGTTTAATTAGAAAAATGAAAAAATTGTTATTCCAACGATTCGCACAGTATTTCTAGGTTTGATATTTGGCAACAATGGTTCTATCTCCGTCTCTTTTTACTCAACCAGGCGAGTTTAACCTCCGTGCTTTTCAACGTCGATCTGTCAAAACAATGTCAGGTGCGGAAAATATAAAGCATTGTATTCGGGCCACGACTGGTAAAAAGCGTGGAAAATTTGTGTCGGCGAAATATGTCGGTTAAAAATGAAATATGTGTGGAAATTCGAATGAGTGAGATGAGGTTAGGACTACAGTCAGCTGTTGCCTTGCTGTCACGTCTCTTTATCGTAGCAAGTGGTAATAAATCCAATACCGGAAGTTCAAATTAAACTTGATATTACATAAAAATTAGGTCAATAAGCGTAATTTTTTCTGAAAGCACTGGATTACTACAAGTGTTAAGTATGTAAATCTGATTATTTTTAAGAATCTGACGGATTCCCACTGTTATATACACTTTTGTGGCGACCGGAAATTGGGTTTTTGTATGTCGTCGCGGAATTTCTCCTAAAAATACGCAATTTTAATATTTCTTTTCTCCGTAATTAGGTCGATAAACGGTCCTGAAATTTTACAGAGACGATTATTAATATATTTAGTGAAGATAAAAAAAATTATGAAAATCCTATGGATTGAAGCCTGGCGATAGGACTACCTTAAGCGCCCAAGTCGATTGCACCCATTCCATCAGAGTGATATACTAGGTGCGCAACTAAGTTTCCGGGTTTTTTTACCAATAAAAAATCGAAAATTTCAAGACAAATACAAAAAATGGTTCATTCGAAGTATTGTCTTTCGCTATTTACACATTTCTGACATCTCTCTGGCAATACACAAATACCGCGTCTTTGGACTGAAACCATTCGTCCAACCAATTTTGTACTGCATCGTAATTGGCCAAGTGTAGCCCACCCATGCCATGCGCCATCGACCGGAACAAGTGATAGTCTGAAGGGGCCAGGTCTGGCGAATACGGTGGGTGCAGTAGCAGATCCCATTTCAGTGTTTTTATGGTGTCCTGGACGATGGAACTGCGATGGCACGGAGCGTTGTCGTGCTGCAATATCACACGTTCGTGTCTCGTGTCCCATTCTGGCCGTTTTTCGAGCAATGCGTGGTTCAAATTGATTAGTTGTTGTCGGTAGCGATGCCCATTGACAGTTTCGCCCGGTTTCAGCAGCTCATAGTACACGATTCCTTCCTGGTCCCACCAAACGCAGAGCATTGTCTTTTTTCCGAAGCGATTTGGCCGTGCCGTCGATGTTGACGTTTCGCCAAGTGAAAGCCACAATTTTCTGCGTTTGGGATTCTCGAAACATATCCATTTTCCATCGCCAGTAACAATTCGATGCAGGAAACTCTTTCTGTTCTGCCGCAAAAGCAACATTTCGGAAGAGGCTCTTCGATTTTCCATTTGTCTCTCAGTCAACTCATGCGGCACCCACTTTCCTTCCTTATGAATTTTTCCCATGGCGTGCAAACGTTTCGAAATACATTGCCGAGTCACATTTAATGCCTCGGCAAGTTGATCTTCTGTTTGAGTGTCATCTTCATCCAATAACGCTTGCAGATCGGCGTCCGCAAATGTTTGCGGTCTTCCCGAGCGTTCCTTGTCCCCAGTCTCAAAATCGCCACTTCTGAACCGCTTGAACCAATATTCACACGTTGTTTTTGATGGTATATGTTCGCCGTAGGCCTCCTCAAGTAACCGACGTGCTTCAGCCGCTGTTTTTTTTTTTTTTAGGTTGAAGCAGAAAAGCAATGCTTCCCGCAAATGCTGTTTATTTGGCGCAAACTTTGACATTTTCGCGGTTAGGAAAAAAGGTCGTTGTGTTGCGATATTTGTTTATATTACGACTGGGTATTCTTAACAGATGTCCAAGCTATAAAGACACCCAATTTCAGACCTGTACGCCGACTACATGTGTCGCTAGCGCCATCCATGTGTGAAACCCGGGAACTTAGTTGCACACCTAGTATCAACATTCTCAGTACACTCCCCTCTTCCTCTTTTCGACTTCCATCCAAAGTCGAACAATCCGAAACAGAAAAAAAAACCGAAACACTTGCATTGCAGAGGCGAAGATATCAGCGTTGGAAGACGACATGGACGAGGGAATGGAGAGCTCCGAGGACGAGGATTTGCCGCCGACAAAGGAGGACACGCGCAGCAACAAGAGGCCCCCCGACGACTACGAGCGCGATCGTGGCGAGCGTCATCGGGAGCGCGAGAAGCGTCACTCCCGAACGGAGAAGAAATCCGATCGTGAGAAGATCCGATCGCGCAGTCGCGAACGCGACCGGAGGGATCGAAAGCGCAGCAAGTCGCCCAAGGGTCACGTGTCCCTGTCGCACAAGGATAAAGACCGGGACAAGGATCGTTACGGCAGAAGAGACGAGCGCGAACGGGAACGAGATCGCGATAGGGATCGCGATCGCGATCGGCGACGAGATCGCGATAGAAATCGGCATTGACGAACAAATAAAATGCCTTATTTTTACTTGCTTTCTTTTTTAATCAACAACGCAACAAGGCATTTTTCCGTGTGCGTTGTTCATTCGTGATTGAGCCAAATCGTGAGTCAGCCGCGCTTCCGGACGGTCGTTACGAAAAACATCGTTCTTTGTTTTCGCGAATAAACAAAGCCTATTCGCGAACGTATTATTGTATGTACAGAAAAACGTAACGTCGCACTTTGTACGAGGCCTCGAAACTAAAAATCTCATTCGTAGCCTTTTCGTACATCCAGCGGCTCTTTGTAAATGCCGCGTACTTCTCTATTGTTTCTCATATGTACATAATAATCGCAGAGAGCGCTCGGTTTTTTTTTTAATTTTACACTCCAGTTCGGTTGACCGCTGGAAATGAGCAACGAGGAGAGCCGGAAGAGCAGAAGCGGACGATCGTCAAATCCGCTACTTTTTTTTCTTCCAAATAGAGCAATATGGCCGAAAATCTTGTGCTCTCGCACACTCGCCTCTGTATATACGAGTTACGATTAAAAAATATTTATCCCCGCAGGCTTATCATTATTATTTTCATATTGTATCGAGAGTGAAACTTTCGATTCGGGGGTGGTGTTATTCCCCTTTTTGTTGATTATCACCCAAGTTAGAAGGTCGGCGAATTGAGAATGAACAGTCTGTCCTCTTCCTTCTTGATCCACTTCAGGAGTACGCCCACCGCGTCGATGGCGGCGGGCTTCGTTACGAGGGGCTCGAACGTCACGTACAGCTCGAAGCCCTTGGTGACCTGAAAAGACAGCGGCAGTTTAATGATATTCCCGGTGGCTTTCACGTTGGGGAGATCGGCGAAGTTGCTGAAGGGGCTATGCCAGTGTGACACTATCAAAACATCGTTTTTTTTTTTGCCTTTGCGACAGTTTATACTTTATACTTGGCAGTTTTTATGGCAAATATCATTTTATCTTGCAAAAATCGATAGTTAAATCCTTAAACGCGTTTTTCTCGACATGACATTTTTCAAATTTGCTGACATTGTAACTCAAAGAGCAATTATCCGATTGACTTGAAATTTGAACTGAGTACTCTTGAATGAAAATTGACGATTTGGCATTTAAAAAAACGACCATTTTATAGGCAAGAAAACAGACTTTTTTTCATAACTACGCCATTTTGTTAGATTTTGATATTTTTCGAAAATCCTACGCCATTGTACAGGAAATACCTTCCAGTTTAACATTTTTTCCTTTTTCGGTTTCAGCTACTCAATCGGCCGGAATCATGTCCGCAGTGGAGGAACTTTTTTTTTTGGCGCCTCCGAAGGCAGCGCATAAGTCGCTTGGATCTCAATATTTTTCTATGAAAAAATTATGTAATATAGATCAAATATAGCCAAATGTATTCTTAATTTTCCGAAACATTTAATTCAGTACTTTTCTTTCAAAAAAATTCCCGAAAGTCACCCAAATTTCCAGCGTTCACACCGATATAGCCCCTTAAGGCATGAGGCAACGGCCTACCCATGCGAGCATTGTTTCCCTATCCAACTGCTGGAATATGAGCTTGAGCGGTCGACTCGGAGCGTGCAATCTGTGGTGGAGACACTGATACAATCCGAGCAATCTGTAATCGACGATTTTTCACAATGGTAAGACCGAAATGTACATTTTACGAATAAACATTGAAGTCACTACCGCTCGATCTCTTTGTCCTTCGTGTAGGGGGCCTGGAATCCGGGACTCCAAAATTGCGCCGTGCTGCGACATTTGTACAGCAAGTGGCGCATTTGGGAAAGCCCGATTTCCTGCGTCGTCACCGATACTCTGTTCATCGACTCGTTTATCGCTTCGAGACAATTTGTTCGTCGCAATTTTTCCACAATTTTCTGTCGAAGCAAACGGAAAAACGTGTACATTGTTGTATATTTTTTGTTGATTTGTTACTTGGTCGAATAGAGTAACCTGATCAGTGTATGGACGAAAGCTGATTTATATTTAAAATAAGTTAAGGCCTTAGGTCACAGTAACGGGTATAAAATCACGTGCGAATTTGACAATTTTTTTCGTATAAAAAAGCGATTCATTCATAAAATTAATTACACATCTATTTAGTATGAATATCAAGCTGTTGGGAAAATATATATATATATATATTTTTTTTTCGATGTACAAAATGGCCGACTACTCGAAACTTCTCGAAACAGCTATTTTCCAATTGGCGTGACGAATAACTTCAACAATTTTCACTCGGTGTACTTCAAATTTAAAAGTTATGCTCCTCATTGCATTTCGCAGCGAAGTACGTCCGGAATTTCTGATTAATCGAAAACTTTTCATTTTATCGGCAGTTTATGAGCAGTTATAACGAAATTTTTCACTGAAAATTCACCTCTTAAGTTTAAATACCTACAACTTTTGAATAAAACATTATTTTTCATATTCCGTACGTACTTATCTAGGTATTGTAATGTAGATTGACGAGAATTTTTGTTTTTTGTTCTAGATTAAAAATGGTGGATGCTAAATGTCACGCCGCGGAGCGCCTAAAAAAGATAACAAAAGAAAATGTTATATATATATATATATATATATATATATATATATATATATATATATATATATATATATATATATATATATATATGTATATGCATATGTATATATATATATGTTTTATAAACATTTAAACAAAACAAATTTAAACAAAAATATATTTTCTAACAGCTTGATATTCATACTAAATAGATGTGTAATTAATTTTATGAGAGAATCACTTTTTCATACGAAAAAAATGGTTAAATTTGCACAAGATTTTATACCCGTTACGGTGGCCTAAGGCCTTAAGAATATAAATTGTAGATAAAAACTGGAATCACTATAGTTTAGCATAAAAATAACCGTTTGTTGTCTTGCTACTTCCGGTTTTACAGTGTAAAAACCGATTGCTCAGTTTAATATCGAATTTTGACGCCACACGGAATTTTTCTAGTTTGTGATACATGCACGACGCGCAACTTACAAGGAACATCACGTGTCAGCATTCGATTTTGTCGAAACTCATATGATAGTCATCTGTCGTAGTTTTTCATCGTCTATTAGAGTTGTCATCATCGACTCATATGATAAAGCGTTGGAAACTAATAGACACGTATTGTTTTTATCGACGGAAAAACGGTTTTATGGGGAGAAACTACCCCTCAAAGAAAGTCGTGACACCCCTTAATTTAATTAATTTTTAAAACTTCTATGGTGGATTGTTCGTTGCATTGCAGTAGAAGAATTTTGGTTTTTGTGTCATTCAGATCGATGGACTGCTTGTAGGTGAAACTGCAAAATTACCCTCTCAACGAGCCTTTCTTCGAGGGGTGGTTTTCCCCCTTAAAATATGATTTTAAAGGGGGAAACCGCCGATTAAAAAAAAGACGTGTGTAATAGATTTCAATGCTTTATCATGTATATGAGTTTCAACGAAATCGATGGCACGATACGGATGTGTACGGTAGATTTTCTAAAGGCGAAAACAATCGTTTTTATGAGTATAGAATCGATCTTTTATGTTTAGCAAAAAATTAAAAATAAATTTGTAATGATAGGTCAGAATGATACCTGCTTATTCACTGGTGCTATATTGTAATCTCTTTCCAGGCAATTTATATTATGTGTTCTGTTCTGATAATTCTCAAAGCAGAGAAAAAAACTTTAGCTCATCTGCTGAAAATTGCAAAATTAATTACTGTCAAAAGATAACAATCTACATTTCATTAAATGTTGTCATAAAATCATTTCATTCGTTCATTACATTTTGGCAAATTTAACTTTCTATTTCCCAGTCGAAACAAACTTTGGTAATCTTTTTGAGAATGTCACGTTGAGATGCAACAAAGCTTTTCGTATTTTCTACGAAATCGTAATAAATACATTACTCATATGTACAAGTGTATTATAATTTTTGTGCAATACAGTGATCTTAAAATCTACCATTTGATAAAAATAAACAATAAATCGTTATGCTTTACAGCGTTTATCTACACTACGCGTCCATTTACGGGTAATTTCATCCATTGACTCGCGACTTAGTCATTTCGCTTCTTATTTATCAATTCCTTCGATGTTATTTGTTGCAATTACTTCGAATATTTTTTTCTACTATCAAAATAATGCCTTTCGTAAGCTATAGCGATGGAGAAATTTGTTTTGATGATATTTTCATTTCACAAGTCCATCTGAACCCTAGTGTCATTCGTCTATTCACTGGTCGGTTTACGAGGATCAACGAGGGATCAACGTACTTGTTTAGCTTCGGAAAGGGTTGTGAAGACATCCCTGTCGACTGTGAGTAGCAACAAGCAAGCCTGACAGTCCTCCGCCAAGTAGGAAACATGGGCGTGCATGAAGCCATTGGCATCGAATTTCGGTAGACAAATGGGGGTCCAGCCTTCAGCTGCCTTGAACGATTCCGAGCTGTCCACCAAATTTTGTATCAGATGGAGATCGGCCGGATGTATGAAAAATTTCTTCATCCTGACCAGCGTGACCAGCTGATTATTGGCTAAGAGTATCGCGAAAACTAAGTTCTGCGAGAGGAGCGAGAGAGACAAAAAGGAATGAGAAGATATCGTTGCGTTTTGGAGTATCAAAAGAGTTTCTCGGCGCGGGATCTTAATGATGTCGTGTCCGAAATTGAAAATGGTAATAAAATTTTACTATATATATATATATATATATATATATATATATATATACTTTACTATATTTTACTATATATATAAATAATTAAAATTTAAACGACGTCGTCCGTGAACGAAAATGAGTATTTGAATTTTCCGCTACTTTCATTTACGTCAAATACTCATTTTCGTTCACGGACGACGTCGTTTCTTGCACCATAAAGCCACCTTTGTTTTTCATATATTTGAAATAAAAAAAAGATCATTCATAAACATTTGCAAAGTTACTTCAGTTTCCATAAGGCTACGTGTAATTTGTGAATTCCAATTTCTCTGTAGCCAGCTTCCTAATCGTCGTGAAATTTTTACACAACCTTTCAAATGTTTTACATAATGACCTATCAAATTAAAAAAAAATTATTACCATTTTCAATTTTGGACACAACATCCTTAAGGCCTTAGGCCACAGTAACGAGTATAAAATCATGTGCGAATTTGACAATTTTTTTTCGTACGAAAAAGTGATTTACCCATTAAATAAATTACACATCTATTTAGTATGAATATCAAGCTGTTAGGAAATTTATATATATTTTTTTTTCGATGTACAAAATGGGCGACTACTCGAAACTTCTCGAAACATCTTTTTTCCAATTCAACTTTTCATTTTATCGGCAGTTTATGAGCAGTTATAACGAAATTTTTCACTGAAAATTCATTTCTTAAGTTCAAATACCTACAACTTTTGAATAAAATAATATTTTTTCAATTCCGTACGTACTTCTCTAGGTATTCTAATGTAAATAGACGAGAATTTTCGTTTTTTGTTCTAGGTAAAAAATTGTGCATGCTAAACGTAACGCCGCGGAGCGCCTAAAAAAGATAACAAAAGAAAATATTCGTAGTCGGCCATTTTGTACATCGAAAAAGAAAAATACATTTTTTAACAGCTTGATATTCACACTAAATAGATGTGTAATTAATTTTATGAGTAAATCACTATTCGATACGAAAAAAATTGTTAAATTCGCACATGATTTTATGCCCGTTACTGTGGCCTAAGGCCTTAAGGGCGAAATGACTTTCTTCGGTTTTCGGAAATTATCTCCGTTAATTCTTGACGGAATGCCACGTCTCGAGTGCCAAAATGCGCGTCTCTAAAGTGGCTGGATCGAGCAACTCTTCGATTCGCGACTCAACCAGAACTCAACCGGAAGTTCATTTTCGAACCTCTCCCGCTTACAACTTCGATATATTTCCCCCAATAAATCGATCTCCAATCGAATGAGTGCTCAAAGTAGACTATTTTCGCCTGAATACTGTGTGCATGAAATAACGGAATAGGACCTCGGTTCTATTTTGTTGGTTTTCGGAACTCCGAGGTAATGATTAATAGAGATAGATGGTGGCATTGCAACGTTGGAGGTGACATTTTTGAATTTCCGTTCCAAAACACGAAGATCCGAGACTAGTAGGTCCTTTCCCCGTCTACGATACATCAAGCGTTTCGAGCCATTCGGTCCGTCCGTTTTCGCGCAAATTTCCAAAAACCCGTGCCACTTCGCCCGGCACACCGCGTCCGGCGGCCCTTTACCTTAATTTTGCCGCAAGTTTGAACGATCGTCTGTGTGATGGAGTCCCTCATGGTGGGCGCGAGTGGCAAGCACTTGACAGCACCTAGGAAAAAAGCCGGCTCTCTGTCCATAAAGTTCAACAAATGATCTATAAGTCTTTCGCTACCGCTCAACAGTCTTCTGAGATCGAAATTCCGTCGCTGCTCGTAAACCCGCGTCAACTGTGACTGCGTCAGAACAAACAGTATTTGATTATATACATAGCTGGAACAGAGAAACGAGACGATGAGCATCCAACGAGACAAAGGCGGAAGAGAAAGAAGAATAGTTCATCGAGGTAGCGGAGTAGCCATCTGAAACGTACGTTAATTGTAGCACGAGTTGCGGTACACTCTCGAGTGTCTTGGAAACCGCTACCAGAATCAGCGGCGTCTTGAGAACGAAGATGAAGTTGGTATCGCCGGCGTGTATGGATCTTATCATGTCGTTGCCGGCTTGGACGAAGGACACTAGGGCTTGCATGACGCCCATGACGGTGACAAGTTTGTCCTCGGGACTGTGCCTGGAGTAGACCGGCTTGCCGGCCTGCGACAGGACGAATATGTGTTTGCGCTGCGCCAGCCACTTCTTGCAGCGCAGTGGATCCGTGTCCAGGTTGTTCAGCGACAGCTGGTGCGTCGCTTCGTCCTGAAAACACATAAAACGTTTTTTGTGTCGTTTTAGTCGAAAAAAACTTTACTCTTAAGCGCTATGTTGTTTTTCTGTGACCACTCCTGGGTCAGGAAAACCGGAAGTGGTGAACCGGAAGTAGGAAGCCGGAAGTGGTAAACCGGAAGTGGAAAACCGGAAGTAGCGGGAAACCAAGCGTAGGAATTTGGATATCCGGGTTCGAGAGTCGGGAGTGCGTGATCGTCAATTGCAAAAGTGAGGTTATGTTGCGTACCAACTCGGGATCGTCGAGCGAATTGGTTTGCTTGAGAGCAACGGGACTCGTGGGGCTAATAGGCGGTGCATTTTCCGCGTCTTCTTGTATCTCCGATATCGTACTCGCGGTACTCTCCTTCATTTGTCTGTCATCGATGCTGCTGCTCATCTCTTGCTCGTATTCTTCGAAGCTGTCAGTCGTGACGAGCATCGTCTCGGCCGAGGCCCCGGGCTCGATGCCCGGCTCGACGATACCCTCGTCGACGACCGCCACCGGCTCGGTCGACGCCATTTCGTTTCTCTGTACCCCCGGCGCGCTCTTTGGATTCTTGCGCCGCTCGTTTTGTTGATTTTTACGAGAACGAAATTCAGGTGAGAAACCTGCGCGCGAACCTTGCCCGTGACAGCTCGGCCTTCATAACTGACAGACGGAGATCGCCACTTTGCGCCGAGTAGTGCGCCTACGGAGTCGCATAGTTACGAGCACGGTCTTACATGCAGGTCTTGCAACGAAGCTAAATTTTCGTGGTGGAGGTAGGCACGCTTGTCGGCTTCACTTTTCGATTCACTAGGCGCCGCTACGCGTCGCTACTAGCAAGGGGAAGTAGTTTCCCCCTTACCTCTTACCGGCGAATGGGCCCAAGGTGTTTACGTATATTTTTGTGGCGCGATTGTCGAAATAACCTTTATTTGCAACCATATACCAGAAGGTTCTACGCGATTTAACGTGATACATTTTTCATCGTGTTTTAACGCATAAGTGTGAATTTTTTTGGAAGTGTTTGCGAAAAAAATGCGAAATGGCTAAGGGTTGCGCGGTTCGCAATTGTAAAACGGCGTACAACAATTGTAAGCGGAAATGCTCCGTGTTTCGCGTGCCCAGAAACGTCGAACGATACAAAAAATGGCTCGATGCTATTCCGGGACTGAAAGAATCTCAGTACGTGTGCGAAAAACATTTCGAAGAACGATGTATTGTGAGACATTGGAGAAAAAAGGATGTAAATGGTCGTAATATGTGCTGGTATGAAGTAATGTATTCAAACAATTTTCAGTTTTCTTTCGATGAAAGTAGTCATCTTTTTTTTAATCAACACATTTTTTTAAATGGTTTCGTATATTATGCAGTTTACACGACAGTACGGTAAATTAAGTTACGACAAACGGCGCATGCGTTGCGTTCAGGAGGAAAAAGGACAGAAGAGCTATTTCTCTCTTCGTCGCACCACTACTTCCCCTTGTCGTCACACACCAAGCGGCAGAAATCGGAATAAAAAACAACCGCTAAGGGTGCCTACCCCCACTACCGCCGTTGTCAGACCTGTATGTAAGACCGTGGTTACGAGCGTGGGGACGCGATGCTGGCGCCCTCACGACGACGGCGAGCGAACTACCGGGAGGCGGAAATCCCGGGCACCGATCGGTAAATGGGTTTTTGTAAAGGAGAATGTTTGGGCTGACTGTTTTACTTGGTTACGGAAAATATGAATACGGAGAGAGAGAACGTTTTCCATTTATTTTCGAAAAACGCCATCTTCTCAGGTAGCAATTTTCAAATAGTTGTCCGGAAGTTGTCTAAATGGGTACCAAACGTCCGCATGGAAGTTAAGACGGAATATCGGTATGGTAGAACAATTATAGATTCCCAAAAATCTCCGAAACGGCTCTTCAAATCCCGTCGAAACTTTGCCAAACGACGTCAAATAAATAGACGAACAGCTGTCTGCCCCTCAAATTTGCTCAAATTCAGAAAATCTATTTGAGGTCGTTGAGAAAAAAAACGTAGATGGGCTTATGATAAGCCAATCTACGTTTTTTTTTCTCAAATTTAATTTAAACCTCGAGTGCAACTTTACCGTGCACAGCTTTCTTTACGCAATGTCAGTTAAGGGGGGAAATCACTGTGCAAGAACTTGCAGAGTAGCTTTCCCACATCCCTGAAGCAAAATTTGAAGAATTTTTTTAAAAATAATTCTTGAAAGTACATGTATTGAAAAATATGTTGGTAACCTTTTTATTCACAAGTCCGAAAATTGATGGAGTTATAGTAACTTTCGTGAGGACAGGTAGCGCGACCGGTTAGTGCCCTCAGTCCCCATAGGTGTGGCATCATTTACAATAGATAAAGTACAGGCTCTTATTATTTTTCGAACCATCATGAAGATGAAGGACCGTCATATCGCCCGCGACTACATACTTCAATGTAAGTATCAATATTCTAGAAAAAAATCGTAACTTTATATCAAGAAACACGGAACGAAAACTTTGAACGCGTTTTTCTGGAAACTAGTTTTTTCGACCTTGTCCGAGCGAATACTCAATAAACTTATCAACCGATTTTCAATTTTTAAAAAAACATTTTTGTAATCGCAATTACTAAGTACGTATTCGCGTTTTCAACATTTGATAATTACTATTTTTAAGGACTGCTTGAATACAGAAAAAGGGCCTTGAAAATAGAAAAAAATGTTCAATCTGTCGGCATTTTGTAAAAAAAAACCAAAATAAAAAACGGCTACGCATAACGATAGCTACATTTTTATAGATATCCATAAATTATTGACTTTTCATTTACAGATAACCTTTTATAAAGAAATCGATGGGACAATGAAGAGACATTTTTTTTCGTCGTCAAATCAAGGCATATATCGCGGTTAATTTTGAAGATTTTTTCATAAAAATTGGTATAAAACTAGATGAATATATACTTCATGAAATGAGTATAAACCCGATCCTTTCATAACTAGTTATGTCTATGAAAAAAATCGCAGTTATTGACGACAAAGCACCCGTTACGTAACGGAATAGGGGGGGGGGGTTCAGCCAAGCGTTACGGTCCCGCTACGTGGGGGGGGGGGGGGGGGGCAAAAATTGGGAAATTTCGCGTTACGTAATTTGTGCACGCCCCCTTGTGAGAATTGATAAAAAATGGCGGCAACATCTTCACACAAACTGTTTTAAATTAATTTGGGGTACCCTATTTTTAATATAATAACCTCTTCAGCATAGCTCTGGATTCGAGTATGGGGATTTTTTTACAAGAGATATCCAATAATTCGGAAAGATGTTCCCATTTCATCTCTTCATCGTTACTATCCGGCCGTTGTCTTTATCACTATTAGTTTCGTTGTTAATTATGTTAAATAACTCGTCAATAATTTAAAAACCAACAGTAGCTTCTGCTGCGTCCGCTATCTTGATACTTATAATGCCAACCCGAACGATTCGAGTTCCGGAGAGCCTAACACAGCGCGCACAGCTCAATCTGAACGTGCCACAGCACCGCTGATAAGCGTGAGCGCTGTGTATGCCCCCAAGTCGAACGCACCCAACATTTTCCTACAAATGAAACGAGGTACCGGATGTTAAACTTTACAACAAAAAAAAGCCTATTTGTTTTCCTCTCATTTCTATATTGCATTTATACAAATTTGATTTGCCCCATCGCAGCCCTTGCAAGACAATAACAATGCTCCTACAACGGACGACGATAATAATAGTCGTGGTTCGCGCGATGCGCGCGCATCAGGGCCGGCATCCTTTCTTTGCTCCGGCAGTGCCCCGCCGGCTACGAGAGGCCTTGCAGTGCACGTAGTATCGATGAGAATGTTTGAGATTTTATTCGCCAAAGCGCGTTTGCAATAAGGTTTGATATCCACGTTATTTGGAAAATCTTTTTGAATCGCAATAAATTACAGCCTGCATTGTATGTACGTATATATCGGTCGGGGGTGTAGAAACGTTCGACGTACGCGCGACGTTGCAAAAATACGTCGTACGTACGTTTGTCACTTCGAGTCGCCCAACGCGCGCTCCTTAGAGCGCGCGTTGATCCGATTCATCATTTTCAATTTAATCGTGACAAAATTCTGGAACAGTGTCGCGGAAGTAATGCATATCGTTGCAAGTTTTTCGACTTTCGTGAACATTTTTTCGTGTCGGCGAATTTTAACCGCCGCCATGTTCAAACATCGCGAAGTGCGACCAGCGCGCACGCTCCGCGGCGGAACGCCGAACTACACGGTCGACCTACCTGTTGCACGCGCGCGGCTTCGGTAATTATTTTTTTTCTTCTAACGTTAATTGACTGGAAAAATGGGAAAAATCATAGCTTTCTGAACGTTTCGATTTGGAAAATTCTGTTTTCGCTGTAATGTTGTGATTTCGGCGTTTTTTCGTGGCTTAGGACGATTGATACATAAAAAAACTGCAGGTTTCCGCACTGGCGCGATTTCGTGTCCGGGGTGCGGTGCAGATGGAGGCGTAATGGTCTGCCAAGCAGTAAATCCTGTAAATTGCGCGATATATTATATTGACTTGCATACGTCGATCGATACTATGATCGTGACTTTTGGAAGATTCTGCTCTTTTCTTAAAATCGAAAACATGATTTCCGACGCTATTGTTGGGTTTTTTTTAACATCAGGTAAGAATTAAGTGATTACAAATATATCGCTTTCGCGTTTGCGATCAAAATCTAGAATAAATCTCTGATTCACGAATAATTCATCGTTAAACATTTCATAGCAATAAGTTACAATTGTAATTGTATAATACGACAAAAAAGTTTTAATGTACTGAATTTATATTTACCAAAATATGTGGAATTGATCTTTGGGTCGGGAATAATCCTTTTCTTTTAAATTTCACATTATAAAATAGAAAGTGTGGGATGATACAATTCAAACAATCACAATTAAATTCAATGAAATTTGGAAAAATGAAGTAAATTTTGGAAAATCACATAAAAAAAATAAAATAAATAGAAATAAAATAAAATACAATACTATTTACAATACGAAGCTATTTCTCGACGAAACGCGACTAGCTCCGAGGCTGGGAAGCGAACCCGTGACCGGCTGTATTGGTATACGTTTTCCGCAGTTTCCCTATACCCATGACAGAAAATGTCATGGTGAATGCGATACAGAGGGGGAAGTCGGCTGCGGCCGCAAGGTGGGGATAGATCAGGGATGTGGATTGGAGAAAATGGTGGGAAATGTAAAAAGGGGAAATCCCTGTACATGGAAGCTACAAATGGCGAAGCGTTCGCCGTAGCAGATACAATAAAATAAAAAAATACAATACTAACGCAGAAAATCGGTAAAAATGATACTATCCAAAACGCTGTGCCGCAATTGTTCGCCAAAAACTTTAGAATGCATCTCCGAATCAAGAATAATTTCTACTTCTTATTTATATTTGAATTTAAAAAAGCTATAATTAAAAAATAACAAATTCTAACTTTATAAGCTAAAAAAAATCTAAAATAACGTATCCCTCAATTGACGATAATAAATCACAATAAAATAGGAAAGTAAAATACGAACACTAAAAATTCGCTTAAGTATTTTCCCAAAAAAATGCTCGTTTGCATTGTTGAAATGAAACGAAAAATTCTTCTTTATTTTTTAATTTCTTCATTTTTCAATCATCTAATCACTAATGTCGGGTTCAGATTGTGGACTGCTAAAAAAAATGTTCAACAATGTTTCACTGACTTTTACAGTCGAAATGTGGCGATGAAAAAGTTGGTCAATACGAAACAAAATTGGTCAGTACGGGGAAAAAATAATTCTCTTTGCATCCTCTTTTGATGAACTCTGTGGTATTGATGTTTGCAACGATGCAAACATCAATACCACAAAAAAAATCTCCCAATCAAGACCAACTACCAAAATCAGATCAACGAGATAAAAATTTCACCATCTCAAATTCCCCCAGGAGATCGATTTGTGTCTATAATCGTGTCCGGGGTCAAACATTTCGATCCGATCGAGTTCTACGTAGAAAATTCGTAATCAGAGGATGATTTTGCATCAACCAGGGCGTCGGCAAATCGATTGGACCGCTAAATTCAGATTGGTCCTAGTTGTTGCGACACAAGACCTGAAATAGTGGCATTTTTTATTTCTCGCTAAAATCGATTAAGCAGACTCCTGTTCGATGCAAAATCGTTTGGTGGTCAACAATTTCCCAGTCCCAACTCCTCCCAGGCCTTATTCAGCCCAAAGGATCGATTTTTGTACATAATCGTCTTCCAGATCAAGAGTTTCAGTCCGATCGAGTTCTACCTGGAAAATTCGTAATCAGCGGATGATTCCCGTACAATATCAAGGCGTTAGGCCACAGGAACGGGTATAAAATCATGTGCGAATTTAACATCTTTTTTTTCGTACGAAAAAGTGATTCACTCATAAAATGAATGACACATCTATTTAGCATCAATATCAAGCTGTTAGAAAAAATATAGATTTAGCATTTAGCATTCACAATTTTTTACCTAGAACAAAAAACAAAAATTCTCGTCAATCTACATTAGAATACCTTGAGAAGTAGGTACAGAATTTAAAAAATATTGTCTTATTCAAAAGTTGTGGGTATATGAATGAATTTTCCGTGAAATTTTTTTATAATACTGCTCATAAAATGAAAAGTTTTCGATTAAGGTAGTTCCTCTGCGAAAATCTCAACCAAAAGTTTACATCCCATGTTCATGTTTAAAATATTGATAATTGGTTTAATTAGTAATAAATAAAATTAAAAACTACGCAATATTGACTCGGTGCTAGTAGATAATACGATGGATATCATCTATTGCCGTAAAATATATTTTATATTGTGTTTTTGATCTACCATTGCCAGTAAACTTTTGCCGGGACTGTCCAGGCTTCGACCCAATTGTTTTTTTTCCAGGCTTTGCACCAAAATTGTGAGGGCTTCTCATGGTTATATCTTGGAAACTACATGGTGAATCATTCTCATTTTTTTTCACATTACTCGTGATATCTTACTCTAGTTTATCCTCGTTTTTTAATCAATTTCTTAATTTTAGTTTTGACGGTAGAATTAACGATGCTCTGTTTGCCCATCATAACGCATTTGTTACGTGTAAACCAAGCCAACTTTAAGTGTAAATATCTCAGGTTTGGGATGGTCAAACTTATTCGAATTGCACAGATGTTTGGATAATGTATTAAATAACATATATGTCAAATTTCAACACCGGGGGTCACAGATGAGGATCGAGGAGATGGAGATGAACCGACGCCTCGAACGTTTACATTTTTAAAACATTTATTCGTACGACTATGCAACATTTCGATGACGAACAATGCCGAAAATATAGTTTCTCCTTGCCCTCTCATTTTCTTCTCCCCCCTCTCTGTTCATTTGCTGCCAAAGCAAATCCGCTGTGCGTTAAAAAAGTATGCAATTACAATGAAAAATATACTCATCTATATATCCGTCTCTCTCATTCCAATCGCCGAACAGTTATAGGATATTGAACAATAGGCACGATATTGTATCGTAACGAAGCAATATTTCACGTCCCTAATGGACTTTATCTTCTTTTCTCTTTTTTTTCATTTAATAAAATAACATTTTCTTCAATTTTAACGTGCGTAAGCTAAACCGGCGTTCGCGATGAATTTTCCCGTAACGTTGGCGTTCGAAAAACAAAAGACAACTTTTCGCCATTAAAATGCCAGCCCTCTTACTCTTCCCCGCGCCCCGCCGGGCTCATTGGAAATTCCATAAAAATCGGTGGCAAAGTTAGCCGGTAACTTTATTCGTTGAGAGACGAGAAAATAACTCTTCCTCGCTCGGAAGAATAAGGAATAATTTTAAGAAGGGCCAAAGTTGGCGATAATTCATCGGGCACGCCGAAAGCGACTGGCGGACATGAGTTATTACTTTTTGTTTTCGTTCGTTTGATTCTCCTCCGGGTGTTGGGTTTTGGCTCGACGAGTTGTGAGTTTACTCGCTTACGAGGATCTCGTACTCGGGGAAAGCGACCTCGGCACCACCGAACGGTATGTAAAGCACGTTGTGGGACTGCTGTACTTTGCCGATCGTCAGGGTACCCTCGTGATGAACGCGACCGACGAACAACGGCTCGCCGTTCTCGGTCTCGCCAGCCGGAATCGCGTTCGGGGGAACGTTACCGCCGGTCGTTGGCACCCATCGTGGATTTCCGCCGCAGAGAACCTGCAATTATTTTTTGTCTTTGTTTTTTTTTCTTCATTTTTTTGGCGAATTTTCGGAAGTTTCAGGCATTTTGCGATTGATTGATTCTGCGTTCGTTGACCCAGTGTCTTTTTTAACTAACAATAAAAACATTCAATTCGATAATAAATAATAATTATTATTATTTCATTATTAATAATAATATAATTAATATTATTAGTTATAGTGGTATTTATTTCAGGTATACCCCTTCAGGGTGTTTACACAGACGAAATCCCCCCTACATGTTCCTTTCCCCGTACAAGTTTTTCCTTAAGGGACCAGTCCCCTTTGAAAATTTCAAAAAATCGAAAGCCAACAAGACTTGAAGAAATCGACGATGATGAGCAATCAGAAGGGATTTTGTACGGCGCAGGAATCGCCGATTGAGTTTAGGTAAGAGTTCATAGTATAAACTTCAAACGCGTTTTTCTCGAAACAACGTTTTCAAAATCTAGCTCCATCGTATCTCTAAAACTAATAAACCGATTCTCTTGAAATTTGAACCACATATTGTAAACATGATTCGCAACAAGATGACCCTCGATGGTTTTCAAATTTTCATTTTTACTCTATATTGGCGAAAAACTGCGAAGAAAACGCGTTTTTTTACTTTTTTCGTTTTTCATCTGCCATTTTTTTATTTTTTGATAAAACTTTGTATCCGGGGGTCATTTTGTAGCTGGTGTCATACTTAATCTAATGAACTTTGATTTTTTTTTGTTTCAGACAAGCCGTTGCCAAGTTGTGATGGAGCTACCTAGCCCACCTTTTTTTGAGGCGTTACGTTAAACTATAGTTTATGTACTTAAAAATGAATAAAAATGAATTAATTTTTTTTTTATGTATTTCAAGACTTTATTTATAAAGCCCAACAACTTTCACATTCATATCTTTTATAAAATCCTCAAAAAAAAATTGCCAAAATAGCCTTTTTTTGTGATTCCAAAGTGTACTGACCCCTTAAGTCTACTTATATTCTATTTACGTTTTGCACATCGTTTCCACTCTTGCATTTTTTCTTTCGTTTGTTACTTTTCCAATTAGTTTCTCGAATTGCTTTATGTACATACATAGTTCTGTTACAAGTTCCTTCTTTAGTGCCGTTTGTATTTTTCTACCGATTTGGTCTCTTTCTTCCTCCCCTATCCACTTTTCTAGATCTTCTACGATTGCTTTTTTCATTTTTTCCTTGATTTTCTCGCACGTACATATATGGACTAAGTTCTCCACTTCTTTTTCACACACCCTACATTTATTATCACTATACCCCTTATTGCCTTCTTTCCCACATTCCCACATCTAAGTCTCGCCCAAGTTTCTTTTGTTCCTCCCGTCAATATCATTAGTTATATTATTATACTATTAGTCGTACCGGTGCCGAAATTTGAGGGTGGAATGAGAGAAGTGAAATCGAAAGGGTGGCGGGGAGGCACATGAAAATGATCATGGGGGTAAGTCCTAACACACCGCCGTATATATGGAGAATGGAGACTGGGAGGCCAAAAATCGAGGTAGAAGCGAGAAAAAGAGCGAGTGGCTACATATTGAACATATTGAAAATGGATAGCGAGAGATGGCCAAGCATTTGTCTCAGTGAAGAAATAAGGAACTGGGCAAATGGAAGCCCCTCCAAGTGGGGTAGAGAAATGGAAAATGCGTTCAGAAACGTAGGCGATGGGAAGTCGATGCTGAGAATAGGAATCGGTGGAAACTTGAGTCAACTAGAAGCAAAGCAAAAAACTTGATGCGAAGTATTAAATGATCAAAGGATGCAGGGAGACTGGTGCAGAATAGAAAGCTCGAAATACTGCATAGAGTATAAATATCGTGTGAGCAATGTAAGAATGCAAAAATATTGGGATCGGGAAAAAATAAAAGGAGAAGACAAAAAACAGTGGGCCAGAATGAGATGCGGCGACGTGGGGAGGGAGGAAAATAAAGGGTTTGAAGAAGAGTCGTGCCGACTGTGCGGGAAAGGAAAAGAGAATTTGGAGCATATAAGGCAATGTGAGGCATTAAAAAGAATTATAAGTAGAGATTTGCGAACGAACGTGGAAGAACCCTTAATAGAAGCAAAGAAGTAGATAGGATGGAACGGACTGTTAAATCGAGAAATTAGGCCCGTACTCTGTGAATACGTGAGAAAGTTCGAGGAAAAGGTGCGAACAAGAGAAAACAAGAAGTAAAAGGGGGTACAAGACGATAAGTTGTAATGGAAATGTAGTAATAGAGAAAAAGAGTAATGGAAGACTATCTAGACTTAAGCGTAGGATAAGAGAAAAGTATGTAACCGCTGTAATTTGATGGAATATTCTTAAGCTCGAGAGGCAAGAATGGCTGAATAAATAATAATATTATTAGTCGTACTATCAATCAGATCGAGTTTTATTTGCACGACTTTTTTAAATCGCTTTTTTTCGTTTCCCACAATATATTTGTATTTTTCATAATACGTTTAATTTCTTATTTTTTCCTCTGCTTTCCTTAAAATTTCCTTTTTTAACGTTTCTAATCCTTCTTTTATCCTTTCGTCTATTCTTTCCACTTCTCTTCTTTCCCTTATCATTGTTATCTCTTCTATTCCCATATCTCTTGCAACTGGCGCTGAACTTTTTCCCCAGTTCGATGGGATTCCGTTTGTCATTGCTCTTATTTCCTCAAATGGGCAGATTTTTGGCCATCTTGAGTCCTCCATCCTAAGCACTTCTCTTACATACTATACCGCTCTTTCCCACATCATATATTCCATGATAGGCACTCCCAGCTCTCTTCTCAAAACATAGTTTGGAGTTGTTTTGTTCTCTCCTAACGCCATCTTACAGTACCTACTGTAAGATGGTGTATTCTTTCAAAAACGCTTATTTCTCCCAATCTTCATATCTCTGCACCATACATTGCTCTTGCTTCCACTATCGAATCTAACAAATAGTCTCTCCACCATCTTATCCCTCCCTGCCCTCTTCCATGTTCCCCACACCATGTTTGTTGCTTTTTGCGTTTTCGGTGCCAATTTTTATCGATGTGCCCAAATGGGGTTTTCATTGGTAGTACTATTTTATTCCTCATATACCCTTTCTAAGGTTGTACACATAAATGCCCATCCCTTCTCATTGACATCAATTATCCTACGTTGATTTGCTCATATCTATCCTAGTTGCTAGTTTCTCAAAATGTCCGATGTAATCGCATAGTTGCTTCGTCGGTTGCATTTTCAGTTGGGCTTCTGTTTTCCGATCAATTTTTAATCCCCTGCTATTTTCCAACCATTTATCCAGTTTATTAACTATTTCTTGGTTTCATTTTTCCCTTAGCTTCCGAACACTCGCAAATATATCTCAAATTTTCAATTGCCTGCTTGCAAATTCTACATTTGGCGTTTACGTACTCTTTTTTCACGTCTTTCCCGACATTTCCACATCTTTTCACATTCACAATTATTACTATTATTATTACTACTTTCGAATTGAATATTCTTATAATTTTTAGAAATAGTTTTGTCATAAATGATTAAGTGTTAGTTCTTTAATTCTAATAATGATATTAATAATGATATATCATTATTATTATTAGCGTAGAAAAAACGAAGCTTTTTTATGCGACTCTTCGAACAAATTTTGAAGCAAGATTTTTACTGTCAGTTAAAAGTGATGATATGTTATTTTCATTCGGTCCTTTTAGACTGCGTCGCTACTTTCAATTCCGCTCTCATATTCAACTAAAAAAAACCTTGACTCCAATAATGTTAGTTTCACACCGCTGGTGATATAATCAATCATATATATATATATATATATATATATATATATATATATATATATATATCGTTAGCATTAAAAACGAATGGAAGTTCTTCTGTGCGATTTCTTTATAACGTTGTAGTTTGCATCGTTGAATTGTAACGATTTTTTTGTCGTTTCTTCATTTGTATTATTATTAGAAATCCTTTTTTGCAACTAGAGACCGTAAATTGATAATAAAAATAGGCAAAAACGTTCGAATGATTTTTATCGCCTAAATCGGCCAAAAAGAAATGTTATCAATGAACAAAAACCATTTTCGTTGTATTCCAACAACGCAAACTTCAAGATCATATTCTTCTAATGTATTTAGTAACTGAACATGCTTACTGTTCTTTGAAAATATGTGAAAACTTCTTTTGTCCCTTTCTATCTTTTCAGACTACGTGGCTCCCTCAAATCGCATTCTCGGGATCAATAAAAGAAAAATCCTTGATTCCGATAATGTTATTTTGACACTGATGGTGATACAAATGCATATCATTAGCGTAAAAAAAGAATGGAAGCTCTTCTATGCCATTGATCGATGCATTTACAAATAGAATATTTCACTATTAGTTGAAAATGATCATTTTCATTTTGATTTTTGTCTTTTTAGACTACGTCGCGTCTTTTAATTCGAGTGAATAAAAAGAAGAAAAAAACTTGTCTCCAATAATGTTATTTTGACAGTTAAATTTGTTTTCTTCGTCGACGACTATTCCGACGTACCTGATAGTCCTCCTTTCTGTGCTCCTCGCCGCCCCAGGCGATGTAACACACGGCATGGCCGGGCTTGACCTTGCCCGGAATGAGGGCGCCCTCGTGATGGGCCCGTCCGACGAAAAGCGGCTCGTCGTCGTGTCCACCCTCGATCCCACCGGGCGGCACCATACCGCCCGAGGCGTCGCACCAACAAACGCTACCGGAAGATGGTGCCGACGGGGCCGACGGAGCCGCCGTGCCCGGATCTACGAAACACCCGGTACAATTAAATAGAGCGTCGAAAAAAAAAACAACAACATGAACAAACAAAAATAAACAGAGATGGGTCACTCCATTGCTCAACGAATGATGCAGTTATTCGGGCATTATGGTGAAGTGGGAACTCGGAAAATCAATGAAAAAATGTATCCTCACGATCGGAAAATCGGGAGGGTGAAAATCAAAGTTCAAAAATTGAAAGAATTATCGATGACACGTCGATATTTGCGATAGCTGCTGAGATATGGGGTTGAAGTTTGCATCGTTGGAATGCAACAAATTTTTTTTCAATTTCTTTTCTTCATTATTATCCAATATCATACTCTGTAAATTTGTCGTAGATCGCCAAACAGGTATCCTAAAAAATGTTTGCGTGATTTTCGTAGGCTCCAATTTGCTGAAAGAAATTCGCGAAATTAAAAAAAAATCGTTTTTGTTGCATTCCAACGATGCAAATGTCAACCTCATGATGAGAAATAATTTTATTGAATAAAAAAACTGGAATATAATGATAATAATAATAATGCTCATAATAGTTTCTTCGATAAAATAATTTCTTAATATTCTTCAATCATAATAATCATTATTATTGAAGAATATTAAGAAATAAATAAAAAATATTGAAAAAAATGAGAAAATTAAATTAATATATTAAAAATGATATTAATAATTTATTTAATAAAATAATTCCCTCATACTCTTCAACAATAACGATCGTCAATAATAATCCTTCAATAAAATTAACTATCCTTTTTTTTCAATAAAATCATCAGTCAATTGCTCTCCTCGTCATCCATATCTTTTCGATTATTTTTTCCTTTTTTATTCAACTTTGACTTTTTAGCTTGAAAAAATTAAATCCAAATAAACTCTTCAAATAGTCAATATAACTTTTTTCTGAGACTTCTTCGATTCTTCTGATCGATTTTTCATCACTATTTTCTCGGAACAGTTGGGAAGAATTATAATTTTTCAAAATAAGTCAAAAATTTTATTTTCCCACTTTGGTGTTTTTCACCAAACTCACGTTTCATTTAGTGACATATGTTTTCTCGCTTTTTTCGCACCTCCTTTTCCGAGTTCCCTATCGCAACGTTAGACGATTTTTTGCAAAAAAAATATGATACGCCATGATCGAATGCCGCTCAGTTTCCACACGCTGCCCCCTGCCCCGCCCTTTCTCATTCCCAATTGTGCGGATGTAACGATCGAAAGGATGCAGATATTCACAGCTCGTCTCGCGTGTACAATTACGCAACGTTGAAAAATTCGATACACCTCATCATGCTACGTGCAAACACAACGTGCGTCGAAGGTAAACTGCTGGTGCGCATGCGTAATACTAGTTCGATCGTTTTTTTTTTTCAGTCTTTGGCCAGATTAGGTGACAGCGACTGGCGTGGGCGTTAGAATGATGCGGCGATACGTGACACACTCCCCACGGCAGATACAATATTGAATATTACAGCCTATAGTGTAGTATTTTTTTCTGGAGCAATATAGTTGTAAGGTAATATATATAAATATCTTTGTATTTTGTTATATCCAAGGATAATTATGAGTATGTAAATTAAATTACGTAATATTACACACCGGGTGAGGCAACAGCTATTAGCAATAGAAATATTTGTTAACCTATCAGACTTGGGAGAAAACTTTTCCTACAAAAGTTGTATAGTTCGAAGGGGATCATCAGCGAGTGGTGGCTACGAGGTTCATCCAGGTGGCGGCGTTTCGAAGATCTTGAGACCACCTTCATTTTTTTAAATGGGATTAGTTTTTTGCAGAATTTCATCGAGGAACTAAAAATAAGTTTACACACCAAATTTCAAGATGATCGATGAAGATTTAGTTTTCAAAAATGGATAAAAAGAAATTTCGATTTTAGCGCTGTCTTGACGAGGAAACATTTTGCGGAAAATTTAATTCTGCACTGACAGAAGGAAGTTCTGCCGTAGTAATTTTCGTTGAAGAGAACACACATTTATTATGGAAATCACAAACTTCTCGCTGCTTTCCATAGCAAGTTGATAAGATTCTTACAGGAAACATCACTAAAGTGTCCGCCTCCGATTTAGTTGAAACTCATATATGGCATAATGCATTGAAAACTATCAGACAGGTATTTTTTGTTTTCTGCGGAAAACCGTTTTTAAGGGGGCAAACAACCCCTCAAAAAAGGACGTCACCCCTTAATTTCATTTTTTGATGCACTGGGCTCAAGCCTTAAAACTAAAATCAGACGCCTACACGGAGAGGCTATTTTGGGTTCTGTTAGCACCTTTTCCAAACTCAGGAAAACTCTGCACATCGAACTGTGCTCGTTAACATTCCTGAAGAGGAGCCGCGACCATCAAATGGTACCAAAATGTTTACAATTAAAAAAACCCCTTTCCATCAAAACAAGCCAAAACTGTCCTCCACCAGGCCTCGCTGAGTCTAGTAAAGGAGAGAATATCTATCACCAAAAACCTTTTGCACCAAACTTCCTATACTGGCAAGGACATCAGGAAACGGATAACCAATATTCTACACAAGGCAAAACCTCCTCAGCAAAGTATCACGAAGGAAGAACACCTTACTCTTCACAATTTGAAGAAAAACAAGGGCATCTTAATACTACCGGCTGATAATGAGAATGCTACTGTCATCATGGACAAGACGATCTACTGCAATAAAATTATGAACCTGCTCGAGGACTCTAACACGTACATGAAACTATCACGGGACCCCTCATTGAGTGTAGAGAAGAAAACTACAACACTTCTAAAGGACGCTGGCCAATCGAAGTACCTAATCAAAGCCCTTACACACAAGGAGTCCCTACCACCCAAGCTTTACGGTCTACCGAAAATACACAAAAACAATATGCCACTAAGGCCCATTGTCAGCAACATAGGCAGCCTCACATATCATTTGGCACATTTCTCTGTAAACCCTTGCAGGAATCAAAGCCCTTAACACCCAAGAAAGTTCTACCACCCAGGCTTTACGGTCTACCGAAAATACACAAAAACAATATCCCACTAAGGCCCATTGTCAGCAACATAGGCAGCCCCACATATCATTTGGCACTTTTTCTCTGCAAACCCTTGCAAGGACTCGTAGGCCTCAACAACTCCCACCTCCAAAACTCCCGAGACTTGGTGAACAATATCCACTCCATCAAGGTACAACCAGACGAAGTTTTAATGAGTTTCGATGTTGTATCTCTGTTTACAAACGCCCCGACCCATGAAACCCTAAGCATAGTTAAAAATCCAACTAGGTTGCCCCTAACCGACCCCCCCTCATAGAACACTGCCTAAACTCTATATATTTCCAGTTTCAATCCTAGTTTTATGAACAAACTTCTGGCGCAACCATGGGTTCTCCTATTTCCCCTATCATTGCCAACATCTTTATGGAGAACTTCGAAAACAGAATTCTGCAAGAAGCTCCCCTCAAGCCCTCCACCTGGTTCCGATATGTCGATAACACTTTCGTCATTTGGAGCCACGACAAAGAAAACCTCGACCAATTATTAACCTTTCTCAACTTCCAGCACCCCAATATTCAATTCACCATTCATGGCTTCCAATGAAGTCAATGTTTCACCGAAATTGGAACACAATGTCGAGAAGTTTATGTGGATTCAATATCCTGTCCATGCTCAAGCTCCGTCAGACTTTACTTCGCTAGACGGAGAGAGTCTAATTCTAATTGAACTCTCTCGCGGCAACAGCCTGAAAACAAGATTTGCCTGCTCATAATTAGCGGAGTTTTTGATATCGATAAAAAATGAGTATCCGACTCTTAGTTCAAAAGCTCTAAGGATCCTCATTCCCTTTGCGACACCCTTTCTATGCGAAGCTGGTTTTTCACCTGTTGCTGTAAAAAGACCAAATACCACTGAAAAATCAATGTGGAGCAAAACATGAGAGTAGCTCTATCAAACCATCTTCTGCGATGTAAAAAAATGTGTCGAGATCAACAAGCCCGCCCGTCACATTGATTAACTTGCTATTCAATTTTATTTTGTTTTGTACTTTTATGCTTTTATGTCGAGTAAACATATTTGAACTAAACTGTTGTATTTATTTCTGTGCCTGATTAGCGCTATAGTATAAATATCGTACCTGGCTTGGGTTGGGTTTGGGATAACCGGATTAACCGGGGTGTTGTGAAAAAAAATCGAACCTATAAGGGCGCCGCGAATTGAAAAAGTTTGGGAACCCCTGGGGTATAAAACATTTCTACTGCTAGTAGTTGCTGCCTCACCCGGTTGATGTACATATATATATACTGTTCAGTGGGGCTCGTGTGTCCGATGGGTATGAAGGGTGATCCATTATGGTCGTCGAATAAACTCATCGCAATTAACGATATTCATACTTGCGTGAGAAAAATTGATACGGTCGCAAGCAACATTATTAAGATTTAGTTTCATCACATAGGTATCGCCACCCAAGCTCGAAAGTTACCCATAATTAAATCGTTACTCGCGGTGTTTTATCGCGTATTGAAATTGAAAAAAAAAAAGAGAAAACGAAGAGAGTTTAAACGCTTGACTAACACTTCAAGTTTTCCTTTTGATGTAAATTTTATTATTTTTCCTTTAGTTAACGAAAAATATATTTCAAAATATGTTTGAGTATGTGCCCATCGACTGGTGCATAGAATTACGTCTGGGAGCGGGTTTGTTGGCAATCTTGGTGTTGTCGGCAGGCGCCGTTTGCAGAGCTTCGTGATGTTCGAAACGAAGTTTCCAATTTCCGGTCGCGCCCCAACCTGTGCGCACCCCAACGTGACTAATATCGATCGGTTTTGGGTCCGTCCAGTCCAACAGCACGGGACCGCGTTGATCGCCCGACCTCACCACGATACGACCGTCGAGCCAAGATATCGAGAATTTCTTGTGCTCGCTAGCGCTCAGAAGATTCGGCGTATTTACGCGAACCTGGGGCCCGTAATTGCGATGATGCGAAACTTTCTCAAATTTGTTCCTTGCCATACGCGTGAATTAAATTCCTCATTTTTTGTCGACTGATCGTGACGTTTTTTTTTGTTGGGAATTTATATTTAATTCGACTAGTTCGATTAATTTTATTTATTCCATTCATTTTATTAAACCGAATGAACAGAATTCGTTAATTTTCATATATCTGCATAAATTTCCAACAAACTTATTTTTTAAAATTAATTTCATGTTTATTTAGTTATTTTATTTTATCTGTGGTATGTATTTATTCACATTATATGATTAATGTATATTTATTCATTTTATTGCATATATATATATATATATGAATTACGCCCAGTAAAAATACATTTTAAATAGACCAAAAATGTTTTTTTTTTTTCGTTGGATATATTTGCATGTAATGGAAAAATATTTATATGTAGAAAACTAAGCACTATTTCTTACGAACTATATATATATATATATATATATATATATATATATATATATATATATATATATATATATATATATATATATATATATTAATATTTTTCCATTACATGCAAATATATCCAACGAAAAAAAAAAAACATTTTTGGTCTATTTAAAATGTATTTTTACTGGGCGTATATTGTGTAAAAAATGCAATCTTCCTCGGGGTGTATCCCACAATAGCGACCCAAAAATCTAGAGGTCTTTGGAAAGTAATTTTACTAAAATTACTTACGCGGCAGTAAATTATGTAAACAGTTCTCTCCTAACAAATTTCCAAAATTCAACTCAATTTTCGGGACGTCACTGTAGAACCGAAGCCCCTCAACTTTTTCCAACAAAACGCCCGGTCTGATCGAATACTATGCTACAAAATGTAACGACGTTATAAAAAAAATGGTATGTTTCGTCTACAATTGAAACTATAAAGTTTATATTCGTTTCGCACGATATTCGATCGACAAAAAGAGAGAGATAGAGAAAGGGAGAAATATTCGAGAAATTGAAAATTGACGGGAGTACGGTGTGGCGAACCTTGTCGGGCTGCTTGCGATCGTATCTGATGACCGAGGCCGTGTTATCCCAACCACCGAGCATTATTTCGTACATGGGGCTCGATTCGCCCTTCGTCTTTGCGAGGGCAATGTGAGCGTTGCTCGGTGCCTTGACTTCCACGCTAATAGCTCCGCCCCTCCGTACACCGTGAAACTGATACTTCAGGTCGTTCAATGTCTTGACCTTTTTTCCACCTTTTTTTCGGTTCCAGTGACATTTTACGATTTTTTATTTGTTATATTTGCTACTTTTTTAAAAATTAAATATATATTTACAAAAAATTCGAATTGTCGAACGATTCGTGATGTAGTGATTCGTGTGAACGATTATGCGATCTCGAAGAAGCTTTTTGCTCGATATGCAAGGAAGCGCGTATGGGGGGGGGGGGGTGCTCGAGGTGCAGGTCAGTAAAGATTTTTCATTCCCAGGGAATACGGGGTAAAGCCATTCGTAAAGGGAAAAATAAATTTCCAAAACCAAAAAAATCTTCAATCGATCTATATACATGTATACATATGTCTATGTATATGTCTACACATCTATGTAAATTACGTACGATCACCGTGACCTCCGATACACCTGGCTGTGCCGCGTTCACAATGCGCGACAATCCCGCATAGCGTGTGTGTTTTTGTTTTTTTTTTTCACCAAGAAATAAACGAGGTTAAGTCACGTATACAGAAATTTGACAAAAAAAAAACGAATTCTACCCGCGACCATCTACGAGGAATGCCAATAATGGGAGGACGCTACTTGGAGGCTTGCCATCGGAGATCCGAAAAAACGACGAAATTTCGGGTATTTAGGGGATATAAAGAGTTTTTGACATTTTTTGCACCAAACGTTTTGAAATTTTCGCGATTGGCGTTTGATTGTTGAACATTTGAAGGAAAAAAATGCCGATCGATTTACCAGGGTATAGGCTGATTGAAAGAGGCTGGAAAATGGACTTCCGGTTGAGATATTGCGTTGTTCTACACCCTTACAATTTTTCATTAACAAATCCCAAAATTTTCACGGTTTTTGCGGAAGCCTCCGCGGCTCACCCCCTTAATGGTCAAACAAACCCCAGCACTACTGATTACACCTTTAAAAAAAAACTACAAATTCTAGAATTCGAGTAATCAGCTTTTCGAGCATATAATCGTGTTAGGGCGTTCGAGATTGGACTATGATCTGCTGGTCTCTGACTTACCCTCGATGACCCACTCTCCTTGGGCACCCCAACCGGTGCACACACCGAAATGAGCGATGCTGAAGGGCTCCGGGTCGTGGTAAGACAGGAAGGGTGTCGAGTCTCCCTCCTTACCAACGACCAGCTGGTCCCCGTGCCATTTTACCCAAAAACCACGGAACTCATCCCCCGACAAAATTCCCGGGGTGTCCGCCTCGGCGACGTCGGGCTTCGATCTGTTCTTACGGATCACCGACTTGCTGTTTCCCCATCCACCGATGAAGATCTGTGTTGTAAGATTTTTTTTTTATTTTTCGCATCGGATTTCAATATTCAAAAATATAGAAATTAAGATTTGGGAAATTGTTTGCAGTTCTTTTCGGTCGATTTTTTCCTTCTAGCGAAAAAGTAGATGAATTTTCCACAACCAAGAAATTAATAAGCAAATTAAATAAATAAAATACGATTGAAAATCAGAAACGTCAAAAAAGGCAATTTCGAAAAAAGCAAGTTTGCGCAGTTTTTAAAATTACGTTCATATATTGTACATTATTTTTCAATTAACACATGTTTAAATTAAAACTAAACATTTTTCAAATAAAATTTAATAAACTTTTTAAATTTCAATTACGGTCCAACTTAAATTTTTTTTCCAAAATAAAATCGACTTTTTTTGGTGTTTGTAATTTTCTATCGGATTTTATTGATTTGAAAATTCGCGGGGTGTCCGCCTCGGTGACGTCGGGCTTCAATCTGTTCTTACGGATCACCGACTTGCTGTTTCCCCATCCACCCATGAAGATCTATTTCGTAAGATTTTTTATTTCTCGCATCGGATTTCAATATTCAAAAATATAGAAATAAAGATTTGGGAAATTGTTTGAAATTCTTTTTGGTCAAATTTTTTCCTTCTGACCAAAAAATTCATGAATTTTCCACAGCCAAGAAATTAATAAGCAAATTAAATAAATAAAATACGATAGAAAATCAGAAACGTCAAGAAATTCAAAAATTTGCGCATTTTTTTAAATTACGTTCATATCATATTGTAAATTATTTTTCAATTGACACATTTTTAAATTAAAACTAAACATTTTTCAAATTAAATTTACTAAACTTTTTAAATTCAAATTATTGTCCTACTTAATTTTTTTTATTACAATAGTTGAATATACGCGAACTTATTTTTTTCCAAAATGAAATCGAAATTTTTTTATGTTTGTGATTTTCTATCGGATTTTGTTTACTTAATTTTTCATTAGCTTTTTTAAATTAAGAATTCGTATATTTTCTGTAAACAACAAAGGCAATAAACATCAATGGTTCAATTTTCGTTATTCCGAACCAACGAATTTCGCGCCAGCCTTACAATTTTTGTCGATCTCGAAGAGTGAAAATTTGAAAAAGATTTCTCGGTAAAAAAATGGAAAAGAAATAGCAGCTTTCTCCCCTTTTACGCAGAGTCAGACTATCAGAAAAGATCCGGTAGGTAAAAGATACTTGAAAAGCAGTCTCGTCAATTGGACGCTAGTCAATGTGTCCCCGCGACTGGTCGCGAAAGAGAAGAGGCGAAAAGAAGAAAAAAAAATAGGTAACGAGGAAGGAAACTGGTCTCGTGTGGTGTCTCACCTCGTACATGGGTTCCCCCTCGTGGGGACCGGTAGTGAGCGCGACATGGGCATCGTTGGGAGCTTTGATGCGGAATTGTACCTGACCACTGGCGCACGGGTAGAACTGGTACTCCAACTTGTCCTCGGTTGAGAGTGCTGCAGACGAAAAAAATACGCGATATGAAAAGTAGGAACTCAAGAAAGTTTTTTTTTTCAGTATACAAAAACATACTTTTTGCATATCGTTCAAATATATTCGATGAAGTGAGCGTTTAAAAGTGAAATTGTAAATGTTTAATTCATTTAAATATCAATCAAACATTTATATTTTTTTTTGTCGTCTATCGTTCAAATTTATTTGATTTTTTTGGGCTCAACAAACCCAAGAATTATCCATGCGAGAAAAAAAATTCAAGTAAAGAATATATTAAAATAAAATAATTGAAAGCAAATTAAATTAAGTGTATTGGATTTAATCAATATTAATTAATTAGATAAAATAGAAGGAATCATTATAACATTTAAATCGTACGAGAACAATTCTGTAAATTGAACATTCTCATAATTTCTAGTGTATCTTTCAAATACATTTGATAAAAAGGTTTCAGACACATCTACACGAGAAAGTTTTTTGTCCATTCAACATTCAGGTACATTCGATTAAAATAGATCCCAATTTAACATACTCGATCAAAAAATCTCCTAATTTTAAATACCCGATTAAAACAAATGCTAATTTATGAGGTTGGAGTTTGCATCGTTTGAAAGCAATAAAAGTAAAAATTTCTGAATTTCTTTAACATCTTTCGGCCGATTTTCCCTTACAAAAATCTCTCGAAGGTTTTTAAAGATATTTATTCAGCAATCTACAATATAAATCTATGAAAAAATATCTATAATAATAAAAATAAGGGAAATAGAATGTCAAAAAGAGCTTCTGTTGCGTTCCAACGATGCAAACCTAAACACCATCCTAACTTAACATACTCGATTAAAATATATCCTAGTCAAACATAGTCGATTCAAATGGACCCTAATCAAACATATTCCATTAAAATAGCTCCTAATTCAACATAATCAAAATAAATCCTAATCTAACGTACTCGATTAAAGTAGATCCTAATGAAACATACTCGGTTAAAATAGACCCTAATTGAATATACTCGATAAAAATAAACCCTAATTTAACTTATTCGATTAAAACAAATCCCAATTAAACATACTCGATTAAAATAGATACTAATCAAGCATACGCGATTAAAATATATCCTAATAAAACATACTGGATAAAAATAGACCCTAATTAAACATACTCGATAAAAATAGATCCTCATTAAGCATACTCGATAAAAATAGATCCCAATTAATCGTACTCGTTTAAAATCGATTCTAATCAAACATACTCTATTAAAATAGCTCCCAATTTAACATGCTCGATTAAAATAGATCCTAATTTAATACACTCAATTGAAATAGACCCTAATTTAACATACTTGACGAAAATGGATCCTAATTTTAAATACTCGATTAAAAATAATTCTAATCAAAGTAATGGATGTTTGCGTATATATTTTTCTTCTGGACTGTTCGCGGCGGCGTCAGAATGTCCGGACGTCTCGAGATCGATCCAAGAACACACATGACGGGGTGGGCGGGGGGTGATTCATGTACATTGAGAAAACCAAGGAAACTAGGACACTGCAGGAATCTTTCCACAGGATGGCGGAAAAGATCGATAGACAAACGTACCCAGAGAAAGAGAGAGGGAGAGAGGGAGAGGGAGAGAGAGTGAGAGGGGGGAGGGAGAGAGAGAGAGAGACTTCATTATGCAAGTGAATAAGGAATACAGGTTGGGTTACATTCAATGACAAATGTTTAGAAACGCCTGCATAGTTGACATTTATGTTCCCGGACATTAAAACAGTTTTATCCGTGCCGTTTTGTATACACGTATAAGTCACGACGTCTGCCGTCTTTACGATAAACAAAGAATTGCAAAAGTCGTGACTTATATGATCGCAGTGGAAAAAAAAAGTGTAGATTCTCGTCTCTTCACGATCGCGTATATCTTCGATGCAAGGTGCGGCTCCTTTCAGATTTGCCAAACCCAAAAAAATCCATTCAAAATTCCAGACGAGCTAATTTCGTTTACGTAAATTTTGTTCAAGGTCCACAGTGTCATAAAGCGACGTCTGGTGATTGAAAATGCGATAGCGAATGCGTTTATTTGAAAGTCGAGGAATATATTATTTCTAGAAGGCTGGTAGGTACTGCGTTTTTATACATTTTTTTACGCACCGTTTTGAAACCGACAAAACTCGGAGAAAAATCAGACACTTCGAAGTTGTCACGTATATTGATGTTGAATATTAATAATGCCAAAAATGTATTAACAAATAGTTGGAAAAATAATTGTTCGTCGAACGGTCAGAGAAACTAATTTTTCTTCATATGGAATAATTACGTTAATTTTGTTATTTAATGCTTGAGAATTTTTTCTCAAACTCAAATAAATAGTTTAAACTAATGGTTCGTCGAATAATCAGTGAATTGATTTTTTCTTCGTGCGAAATGATTGCGTTGATTTTCCTCAATGTTTGTGATTTTTTTCGTATTTTGTCGCGTTTTGTTTTTTTTTAACCTGAACCAACCCAAACAATTCAACGAGCAGCTATATAATTACATGCTTCAAAACCGAAAAGAGGACATTTGAAAACGCGAGATAATTTTAAAGAAATGCATGAATATTTTGATAAATCAACCTTTTCATTTCACACGAAGAAAATATTTGTTTGCCGTTTATTCGTGGAACAATTTGTCGAGAGCTATCCCACCTATTAAAATCCCGAGTAGAAATCTTGCTCCAGCTACAATAAACACCTGATCAGGCATCCTGACTTCTTTTTCCGGCCTTGATCAGAATTTTTTATCAAGCCCTGATCATTTTTGAAACACAATCCCTGACTTCCGTCTGATCAGGGTAAAAAAATCAAGGCCTGATCAGGGTAAACTATCAAGGCCTGATCAGGATAAAAAATCAAGGCCTGGTCAGTGCAAAAGACCAAGGCCTGATCAGCGTAAAAAATTAAGGCCTGATAAGAGCTTAATTTTTCACGGCTTGATCAAAATGAAAAATCATATGATTTTTCACGGCTCAGGATGACCGATTTTTTCCTGAAATAAAAAATACAACGCATACACAAAAGAGAAAAAGGTACCACTTTATAAATAACGCTGATCGTTTATTTTTTAATCTTAATATAAAATTTATCACATATATTTTTCACATATATCTATGTGGAAAACAAACATCATTTTTCTTGTATTGGTAATAGAACAAAAACTCGAAATAAACTAAGATATATCACTGTATTATATTCCACTTATCATCCCGAAATTAACTAATATATTTTTTAAACAAAAACTTAAGAAACTTTGTGAATAAAGTAAACAGAGCTCAACGTTTTTATGACCAGACGTTTCTAGGAAACGTTACATTGGGCGTTCTGTTCGTTTTTTTTACGCGACGCTCGAAACTTGTCCCAGTCTTTTGCTGAATTAATCAGGCCTTGATACCGCTCCAACAGCTTGTCCAATTTGCTTCGAAAGAACTTCTATTCCGTGTTCCCTATATTTCGAAATGACAGCCACTGAAAAATACGAAAATGTGTATCCCACTTAGAATTCAATGTCTACATATATATCTATATAAGGTATGCACATTATTTTATTAGAGTGGCACAAATTTGAGCTCTATTTTTTTTCCTTTTTCTCACCATCCAATTATCTACTTTAAAGAAAAAAAATTGTTGCGAAAGCTGCGAGCGGTCATTTTTTAACGAAAATTAGAATTGAAGCAGGAGAGCCCGTACAGCGAAGACCAACCAAGTAATGGTGAGTTGACAGCGTAGTGCAGTTCAGTGAATGTAATGTCCATCCGAAGTGCATTTCTTATGGGCTAACTTGCACCGATGGAAATACTTTCACTTAACTGAACTACGCAATCAACTTATCATTATTCGGTTAGCCTACGCTGTCCGGGCCCGTAGCGAAGGCTAACCAAATAATGGTAAGTTGACAGCGTAGTGCAGTTCAGTGAATGTTATGTCCATCCGAAGTGCATTTCTAATGGGCTAACTTGCACCGATGGACTTACTTTCACTTAACTGAACTACGCAGTCAACTTGTCATTATTCGGTTAGCCTACGCTGTCCGGGCCCGTACAGCGAAGGCCAACCAAATAATGGTAAGTTGACAGCGTAGTCAGTTCAGTGAATGTAATGTCCATCCGAAGTGCATTTCTTATGGGCTAACTTGCACCGATGGAATTACTTTCACTTAACCGAACTGCGCAGTTAACTTATCATTATTCGGTTAGCCTACGCTGTCCGGGCTAATCAGCACCGATGGCAAAACCTTTACCAGATTGAACTACGCTGTCAGCTTACCATAATTTGGTTGGCCTACGCTGTCTCTTTTTCTCCTCTGACAAAGGAGACGGACCAAGTAAAGAAAAATAAAAGCGATACACAAAACAAATATAAATCTACTTACATAGTGGTAGCGCCAACACATGCCAATCCTCAGGAATTTCGAGTTGTTCCTCGCTGAGAGGATCTGTTCCGGATCTGTCAAATGTATCATAATAAATATTTCAACCAATGCATATATAATTTGGCGTATGGTTAATTTACAGTCAGATTTAATCCAATTTATATTTATAGATTTAAGAATTGTAAGTCTTTGAAAAAAATTAATTGTTATACTAACCTGCTGCTGTATTATTTCTTCGTTTTTTCCCTTATTTAGAGCCCGCTATTCACGCAGACACAGTCGTTGCACAATCTTCCGATTGTATTTGTCCATCTTATTCACAACGTACACGTTATTTGTAAAAATGTATAAAGTGATTAATAATATGTCTCGTGCTTCTCTCGTGTCTGTGTATCATTTGACAAGATGAGGTTAGGCACGTGAGGTTAGGCACAACATTTAGCGCCAAACTGTAGAAGTCCAGTTACATGATGATTGCTTGAAGTTACCTGGATCAGGCGAATTGAAGTAAGCCGTAAGTCCAGTTGCTTGACATCGCCTGAAGCTAGCCGGGTCAGGCGAATTGAAGTAAGCCGTAAGTCCGGTTGCTCGACCACCGCCTGACCCCAGCTTGATCAGGCAAATTAAGGCAAACTTAAGTAAGGCCTTTGTACTACAAGCTGATCAGGCGCAGATCAAATATCAGGCCAGCCTGACAATATTTCTACTCGGGATTATTATTTATTATTATTAAATTAGCGAATTGCCGAATTGGCGAATAAATTACCGAATTTTCGAATAAATTACCGAATTGGCGAATAAATTACCAAATTTCCGAATAAATGACAGAATTTTCGAATAAATTGCCAAGTTTCGGAATAAATGACTGAATTTTCGAATAAATTTCCTAATAATTGACTGAATTTCCGAATAAATTGCCAACGTCCGTATAAATTACCGAACTTCCGAATAAATTACCGAATACACAAATCAATTAGCGAATTAACTAATAAATTATTGAATTTCCGAATGAATTATCGACTTCCCGAATAAACGACCGATTTACCAAATAAACTATCCATTTACCGAATTAGCAAGAACCCGAATACATTATCGATTTATTGAAATTCCGATCGGTTTAAATTTTGGCAGCCACATACGGATGCTATACATTCTCAAAAAAAGGAAAAAAAACGTCAAAAATATTCACAAAAGTTTTCCGAATAATTTACCGAATTTATTAATAAGTTTAGCGAATAAATTATCGAATTCCTGAATGATTTATCGAATACCCTAATAAATGATGGATTCACCGACCAAACTATCGAATTAGCAAAATCCCAAATTAAGGCCTTAGGCCACAGTAACGGGTATAAAATCATGTGCGAATTTAACAATTTTTTTTCGCATGAAAAAGTCATTCACTCATAAAATTAATTACACATCTATTTAGTATACTATAAATATCCAGTCTCAAATATCAAATATCAACATAACCACATAAACAACAAATATAAAAAATGTCAATTTAGTATAAATATCAAGCTGTTAGAAATTTTTTGTTTCTTTTTCGATGTACGAAATGGCCTGCTATTCGAAATTTCTCGAAACAGCTTTTTTCCAATTGGCGTGACAAATAACTTCAACAATTTTCACTCGATTTACTTCAAATTTGAAAGTTATGTTCCTAGTTGCATTTCGCAGAAAAGTACGTAGAGAATTTCTGATTAATCGAAAACTTTTCATTTTATGAGCAGTTTATGAGCAGTTATAACGGAATTTTTCACTGAAAATTCATTTCTTAAGTCCAAATACCTACAACTTTTGAATAAAACAATATTTTTTAAATGCCCTGCATACTTCTCTAGGTATTCTAATGTAGATTGACGAGAATTTTTGTTTTTTTTCTAGGTAAAACATTGTGGGTGTTAAATGTCACGCCGCGGAGCGCCTAAAAAAAGATAAAAAAAAATATTAGTAGTCGGTCATTTTGTACATCGAAAAATATATATATATATATATTTTCTAACAGCTTGACATTCATACTAAATAGATGTGTAATTCATTTTTCGAGTGAATCACTTTTTCATACGAAATAAAAATTGTTAAATTCGCACATGATTTTATACCCGTTACTGTGGCCTAAGGCCTTAATAATCGATTTACCAAAATTCCAATCGCTTGAAAATGTTGTCAACCACATACGGGCGCTGCACATTCTCAAAAAAAAAAAAAACAAAAAAAATACTCACAAAAGCGTCGCGGAAATTCTTCACCCTGATACTTGAGTCCGGTGAAGGTGACGATCGCAATTAAAACGACAAGATTAAGAATAAAATAGTTGGTCGAGCGGCGTTCCCGAAGCGACGACTCAGCAAAGAATTCGTCGCGACGAGTTCCATTCACGGAGGAAGAAAACGCTAAGTACGAATTCATTTCTCATCAGCGTTTCGCAATTTCCTATCACCATCATCATCGCCGAATATCTCGAATTTTTCATTCTTTCGCATTCGCCCGATTGTTTTCGCGTCGAAACACTCGCGACATTTGTTCCCTTGGAGTCACAACGCGTGTGTCATTTTCGTTACAAGATCGCGTCGCATTTCCGTTCAATTTTTTCGACCGTCGCGTCCTTCGTTGTCCGGCGTATTTTGGACAATGAGCATCGCCGAGTTATGGAACGTTCGCTCGACGCGTAACCGCGAGCCTGCCTCGTCAACTTTTATAAATAGTTAAGATTCACCTTTGTCGTAGTTTTCGCACGCGAGTAGGACGTTGAGACCTCATGTTCGCTGACATCATAATATTATCGTCATCGTCTCTGTATAGGCGAAGCGAGTCAACGACGACACCTGAGCAAATCTTATTTCCCCCTAGTTCGTTCTTTCATTTTCGTGCTCGCACCACTTCCAAGCAGTCTACTCGAATTTCTGCGACAGAATTAGAGAACGATTTTTCGTCGTTTCTTTCTTTCTTCGTTTTATAGGTCGCAATTGCCAACGTGGCGTCAGCATGAATGCTCTATATGATCCACACAACGTTTTTATTTTATATTTTATTTATTCATTCTACTATATTAATTTTTTAAAATTCTGTTTGATTTATTCTGGTCTCTTTTATTCAAACGATTTTATTTTACATTTTTTTTCGCCCTCGTCTATAAACAGCTGCAACAAAATTATTTACTGATCCGTTCGTAATATTATATCGTGTGTGTGCGTGTGTGTGTGTGTGTGTGTGTGTGTGTGTGTGTGTGTGTGTGTCAGGGTTGCGAAATTTGTAATGAAAAAGTAATGTATTGTTCATTACTTTTTTAATGGGCAATGAAAAAATATTTCACTACCCATTACATTGCATTCAATAATGTAAAAAAATTCCATTGCTTATTACATTGCATTTTGTGATGTAAAAAATGTCCATTACTCATTGCGTTATATTTTGTAATGTAAAAAATTTCCATTAATCATTACATTGCAATTTGTAATGTAAAAAAATTCCATTACGCATTACATTACATATTGTAATGTGAAACATTTTCATTGCAAAATACAATGTAATGTGTAATGACAAAAAATTTAATTACCCATTACATTGTAATGGACAATGGACATTTTTTACATTACAAAGTTCAATGTAATGGGTAATGGAATTTTTTTACATTACAAAGTGCAATGTAATGAGTAATGGAAATTTTTCACATAAAAAAATATAAGGTAGTGAGTAATGGAATTTGTTCTCATAACTAATGTAATGTAAAAAATGTCCATTACTCATTACAAGGTAATATGGAATATTATTCGTTTCCCATCGGGTCAGATCGACCCACTGCAAAAACCGCTGCCTCTAATGGGAAACGAATAATAATCCTCATTACATTGTAATGAACAATGGAGATTTTTTACATTGTAATGAGCAATGGAGATTTTTTACATTGCATTGAATTAGTAATGTGAAAAAATTCCATTGCTCATTACATTACATTTTGTAATGTAACCAATTTTCATCACCCATTACATTGTAATGGGTAATGAAAATATTTCACATGACGAAATGCGATGTAATGAGCAATGGAATTTTTTTACATTACTGAATGTAATGTAATTGGTAATGAAAATTTGTTTCATTACAAAATGTAAAGTAATGAGTAATGAAAACGCTAATGCATTACAAAAAGTAATGCATTATTTGCAACCCTGGTGTGTGTGTGTGTGTGCACACTTATTATCGTGTATTTATTTATCATATCGACGCTGCTTACGAAAAGTGGCATATTTCAGAATTCTTACGAAAACAAGCACGTTTGATATCACCGCGAAAATTAGCATATTTTGCGTTCCGACACGAAAACTAGCTAGTTTCAGTTTTCGCCACGAAAACTGGCACCTTTTCATATTTAACGCGAAAACTAGCACGTTTCGGCTTTCACCACGAAAAGAAGGAGATTTCAATATTCACCGTGAAAATTAACATGTTTCAGTAACACTGGAATTGTTTCCGACTTTTTTTCCATGCTTTTTTATGCCTTGCCTCTATTTTTTTACTCCAATGCCTTTGACCGCAATCGGAAATTGACGATTTTTCAGACCTCTCAAAAAAAAATGGATTGGACTTCAATTAAAATTGCAAGTATTCGGGAAATATCCATTCAACCTTACGTCGATACAATCCACGTTAAATATCATTTTGACCAAGAAAGACGAGAAATGAAAATCTTTTTTAAAAAAGAAACATGGATGATGTTCGAATGTTCCAATTAAAATAGACGTCAGATAAAAAAATTGCTTCTTGCACCAAGAAAAAAAAGATTTGACAGAGGTCAAGCATGGCCTGTAAATCTTTTTTATTCCAATTTTAATTTCCAAGTTTAATTCCAATCGAACATTAGCAAGATTTTTCACACTTATTCGACGATAACCGTCTGTAAGATTACAGTAAATTTGTTGAATGATATTTTCAATAACGTTGTTTTTTAATAGCAAATCGCAATAAATATTTCATTATATTTACAATTTCGATATTTTTTTATAAAAGTTACTACTATCGATTTTAATTGATAATTATTATCAAAATGTTAATAAAAGCAACGGGTATAAAATTAAAATGGCATTATGCAAAAAATTGTCATATTTAAAAAAAAATACTAATGGTTTATTTTTCCAGATTTTTATCTGAGCACGAAGGACTTTAAATTCTCACAAAAAATCTTTTTGGTTAGATTGTACGAGCGATGAGATCCTTAATGTTTCAAACTTACTCCTTTTACACTAGTTTTTACAGTGAAAATCAAACAAGCTAGTTTTTGTAAGAAATTTAAATCGTGCTACGTTTCGTAAGCGGCGTCGATATATGCTTTATTGCACATAAATTGTGTTCACATTGCCTTTTGTATTGTTTTTTTTGGAGGATTGTTTATAATTATGCAGTAAGCATTTAAAAATATATAATCAAAAAATAAATAATCATAAATGTATATACATGTACACTTATTATGATTTTTTTATTTTCTGAGTTCCATGGCATACCCATTGGCATTTTTACGTATTGCCCTTCTCAATTGACCCCGTTCCTATCACTCCCCAACAGCACGTCGTTAATCTAACCTAACGTTCCGTTGCGTCCATAGCCGTCTTAAGGGGCCAGTCCACTTTGAAAATTTCAAAAAATCGAAATCAAGCAAGACTTGAAGAAATCGAAGGTAATGAGCAATCAGACGGGATTTTCTACGGTTCCGGAATTGCCGATTGAGGTTAGGTAAGAGTTTTTCATAGTATAAACATCAAACGCGTTTTTCTCGAAACAACGTTTTCAAAATCTAGCTCCATCGTATCTCCAAAACTAATAAACCGATTCTCTTGAAATTTGAACCACATATTGTAAACATGATTCGCGAAAAGATGATCCTCGATGGTTCTAAAATTTTGATTTTTGCTCTTTTTTTTGCTAAAAACTGCGAAAAACGCGTTTTTTTATACTTTTTTCGTTTTTCAGCTGCGGTTTTTTTATTTTTTGATAAAACTTTATATCCGAGGGTCATTTTGCACCTATTTTTGGGGCGTTACGTTAAACTATATTTTTTGTACTTCAAAATGAATAAAAAAGAAATAAATTAAAAAAATATATATATTTCAAGACTTGATTTATCAAGCCCGACAACTTTTATATTCATATCTTTTATAAAATCCTCAAAAAAAGATCGCGAAAATAGCCTTTTTCGTGGCTCCAAAGTGGACTGGCCCCTTAAGCCACACTATACCGCATTTCCCATATATGGACTCATTATTTATTTATTTTTTATTATATATTCTTCAATTGATCACTAAACGCTCATAAAAAAAACCTCCAAAAAACAATACGAAAAATCCACTGCAAATATACAAAGTACAAAAAAATACTGCCAAAATTAAAAAAAAAAGGTAATAAAACGAAACATTTCTCCAAATTCTTCCGACAAAGTTCGATCGTTTCCACCCGTTCGAGATTTGTAGTAAGAGTCTATAACATGGGCTCGAGAATTGTGAGAAAGGAGAGGCCTCGTTTGGGTCGTTCGCGCGTTAACCTCGCTCACTATACATCCAAACGTCATCGACGTGATGTCACAATTATTTTAGTATAACCGTTGTATCATTACTACGCGAGACACACATCATCGCTGATTTCTCCTCTCTACAGTTTCCACCCCCATCCAACGGCGGGTTCCGGCACTCGGCAATGGCCTGATTTTTTTGGCCTCACTTATAGGCCCTTGTGTGCGAAATGTGGATAAAATAAAGTGGCAATCTCTCGAAATTAGAGTATCAAATTTTTATTAAATTCCCGACCGTCAATGTGACAATTTTTTCGAGAGATGAATATTTTTTCGCTCTTTTTGACATATTTCTATTTGCACTGGCAAGCAACTAGTTTATTATCAAAATTGATGAATTAAAAAAAAGTTAATTAAGTACATTCTCGTTGCAACGATGCAACATTCGTCATCTTCCGTATAACGTTTCATTCATCGTATTAAATTTTTCGTTGTTCAAATACAAGAAAAAATCTCCATTTTTTAAATTCATTTCTCTCATCATTATCTAAAATCTTTTTCTCCACATTTAGATTACAAAATCCCAAATACGTAGATCCTCACAAACATTCCAGTCACTCTGTCCCCTAAATTTGCCAAAAACAATCGGACAAAACGAAAAATAAATTGCCATCTCCGGCCATTGATCTACATAATTTCATTAAATTCCTAACTCCGAATTTGACATTTTTTCTGGGGGATGAAATTTTTTTCCCCTTTTTTGACATATTTCCAACTGCGCAAGCACCTAGTTTATTATGAGAAATAATGAATAAAAAAAATGAATAAAATACATTCCCATTGCAACGATGCGCCATTCGTCATCTCCCGAATTCCTCTTCATTCGTGATAAAAGTTTTCGTCGTTGGAATGCAACGGAAAATCTTCCTTTTTTAAATTCATTCGTTTTCATCATTACCTAAAATCTTTTTTTTTCACATTCAGATTATAGAATCCCCAAACCGAGGATCCTCACAAACATTCCAGTGCCACCAAATCTAAATGAGCAAAAGTTGCATTCCAACAATGCAAACTGCAACGTTTAATTCGTAATTCCGTTTCTTTTTTGTTTCAAATCGAAATTCGTTCTTCCCGATTGTATTTCGAGGTTCCCAGTCGTGAAAGGATATGGCCACGTGGGACGAGATAGACCCAATTCAGTACCGCGAATTAATCATAGCAACTGCATGATCCAGGTCGTGGCAAGTTCGCAATTAACATAACAATGCGAGAATTAGAGTTATTGAGTCAATCCGGGATTGCGCAACTACGAATAGAATGCGCATATATACATATGCATATATATGTATATATATATATATATATATATATATATATATATATATATATATATATATATATATATGTGTGTGTGTGTGTGTGTGTGTGTGTGTGTGTGTGTGTGTGTGTGTGTGTGTGTGTGTGTGTGTGTGTGTGTGTGTGTGTGTGTGTGTGTGTGTGTATATATATATATATATATATATATATATATATATATATATATATATGCATATGTATATAAAAACATGCAGACATATATACAGGGTGTCCTGTTATGAATAGATCGAAATTTTCGTTCTATTCATTCGAAATTTTGAGCTTTATGGTATGTTTTTAAAATCATCTGCTTTTGGTTTTTCGCGTGCCATTTCTACAAACGATAACAATAACTACGCAACGTTTTAAAGTTATTAGCACGATATGCGTAGTACATTTTTGTACACCTAAAAAAATACAACAAAAACTCTGCATAATATCGTTTTTCATAGTTTCCTTAACATTAAAGGTAAAAAAAAACTTTTCTAGTTAAAACAAATAATCAAGAGTATTTTTTTTAACCGGGTGAAAAAAGTCATCATTTGTAGAAATGGCCTGCGAAAGACCAAAAGCAGATTATTTTTATCTCGATTATCTCGAAAACCGTGGGACTTTTATTAAACTGAAATTCCAGCATATAGTAGGACATGATCTCTGCCGTCGTATGGAAAAGGCGGCATCTACAAAAAAAAAAATCGAAAATGCGTTTTTGCTACCGTTGGAATCAGAACTAAAATTTCCATCGTTCTGGATAGTGAAAGGCATTTTCGATTGTTTTTTTGATGCCGCCTTCTTCCATGTGACGGCAGATCTGACCTGTAGACAGTTGCAGGTTTATCCATTCACAACAGGACACCCTGTGTATATATATATACATGTATTTGTATGTATACATGCGTATATATCATATATATATATATATATATATATATGTACACACACACGAGCGTTCGTTCCAATTCACTCTCTTCTACACCGACACGACTTCCATTGGTCACGGATATTTCTGCCCGTGTGAATATGTGAATCGGCATCGCTATTAATGCCCTCGGGCTCTCGTATCACAATCCGTGGAAAAGCGAGTCACATTCTGCCACAGGCCCTGACGAATCTAATAAATTCTCGGCTTCCGAAAATCACGTTGTGCACCGTTTCGCAGCGATAATCTCTCGTTTTACGACTACCCACGCGCCACAGCAGCAAAGTTTCCAAATTCCTTCAATTTTGCAACGAAGTGTTCAACGATCGTTTCTTCCATCAATTCAGCAAATCAAACACTATTCGTCCAATTGGCAAATTCCTTTTTTTCTCAACTGAAGCCTCGCTAAAGCTTTGCCGACGCGGAAAAATGCGTTGCTCGTCGTTGTGGCTCCGGCAACATTTAGGCCACTCTAGAATTTTCGAAAAATCGATTTTTTTTTCAATGGTCCCCTAGGACCTCAAAAATGATGTCCTAAAAGATTATGGCCGGGAAAAATCTCTAAGTACTCGGTTTTCGAATTTTAGTACAAGGCCGCCTGGTCCGCGGCGAGCTATTCAAAACTTCAAACGCGTTTACCTGAAAACTGCATTTTTTGAGTTGGCCGGAAACATAACTCAGACAATTTTCAAACGATTCACTTGAAATGTTGAATCTATCTTGAAAAATACATTGTCTATGGAAGTACGTAGGATTTTTTCTTTGTATTGCATAGTTCATTTGTTATTAACAATTATCTGGCGATTTTTTAGGTAAATTTTTCACTTTCCACTTTAGAAATGCGCCATTTGGCCAAAAATCAATATACCGAAACAATCCTACGTACTTCTATAGCAGTTATTATATATAATCGAAAAAAAAATAATTGGCTCATTATAATTAAAAAATTACTGGAGCTGTTTGTCCGGCCGTGGACCCTGGAAAAACGGAGACGTCATCGCAAAATCGCTGCACAGCCGCCATTTTGAAATTAATCGCCTCAAAAAAATTATTGTATACAGCCACTGATATGTATGATAAACACCCTTTTTTGTAATCTCGATTTATTTTGTAGTTTGTCTGAAGAAAAAAAATCCCCAAAAAGCTTATTTTTTCGGCCTCTAAAGTGGCCTAAGGCCTTGATTCTTTCGTTCGACAGGAAATGTAGAAAAATGAGGCTGCGATAGTCGAAGGGTCAAATGTTTTTGAACACTGGTCAAGAATAATAATTAATATAATCGTGGTATTAATGGTACGAATCTTGTAAATGTTCTATTAATAATAATAATAATAATAATGAAGACTTGCAATTAGTAACAACAAAAACGATAAGAACAATAAATAATAATAATTATTATTATCCTAATCATGATAGTGCGGGTGTTGGGAATGTTACAATAATAATAATAATAAAATAATAATAAAGACTTGCAAATAGTAATAGTGGTAATGATAATACTAATAAATAATAATAATTATTATTATTATCGTAATAATGACAGTGCGATTCCTGTAAATGTTATAATAACAATAATGATAATAACAATCGAAAGAGTGATTCGAAAAGTGATCAAAATGATAAAAAAGACTGATTAAAAATGATGATGATAATAAGAATAAAATAAATGGGAAGATTATTTCGTACTTTTTTTTCCTAGTTAGGAATACGACGGGTGTCCGGGCGCTTTGTTAAGCCAACCGCATAAATTGCCTTAATTAGAGCAAATACTTTATTCTCATATCCATAGAATAAGAACAAATATAAATTCAAAATAAAAATATATGCTCGTATATTTTTTCGTTAATATAACTCGCTATGTCTCATGGCTTGCGTACGTGACCAAGCGACCAACGCACAAAGCAACTTTGTCTAGGATTAAGTATCGATATTTCTCGGCCTGCATATGCGCCCGAGCTCTCAACGTTTATATAAATATTTTATAAGATTAAATTTTATTGCGCTTCGCCTTCGGCCGTCTGTCCGTTGTCCAAAACCCTTGGAACACTGCGGACTGAGTCAGACTAGCGCGTGGGAATATATACTTATCGATGGGTCCCACGGATGCATTCCTAGAAATGCAGTCACGTAAACCCTTGCCCCACTATCGCTATCCGACAAATATCGGCCCTGCGTAGCACGGGACTGACGACCTATAAGTCAGAATCGTGAAATCACTGTTACGAAGAGGTTCTCTCCTAAAGACCTCTACTGTTAGCTGCTACGCTAGCGATACGCCGTACAGTACACGGGATAACACGCGCAAGTTTTCATTAAGAAACTCCGTAAATTACGCGAACGCGTTTGTTGTAACGTTTAAACCATCGCGCTAATAAACCGGAAGAGTGTTATCCGCATCCGAGTTAAAATAACATCGATGTAACGAACTGATACAAGTGTAATTAAATCATTGACACAATTAACTCGTGATCTTCTCCTTTGTGTTAACCTGAAGACACCTTGTTCCAAATCCTGGCAAGCTCTGATTCTTCACCAGTTTCGCATCGTACTCACCAAGGTTCGTCCTCTTTCTGTAAAGACGTCGACTGTTTGTTATAACAGGAGTCCCAAGGAAAGAGACCTTTGATCAACATTTCGGCAAGTATCAAAATACACGTGAAACTCATCTCACTTCCAATATTGGTCCTGATTCTGACATCGAGGAAAGACTGCGCCGTCGATAAAGACACCGTTGGGCTACAGACCTATTGTTACGCGTATTACCATTCTGACACGTAATACAGCCCTGGAAAGGCTTCATCAAAAACTTAACCTGGCGATTCGAAAACCAGAGGTTCTTTATAAAGACGCGTTATCTTGTGATGTGTATTTTGCACAAGGACAGAGTTTATAACGAACGCTAGTTGGATTCGAGTCATCGAGCCATTTTGCGTAACATAAAATTGGCGATCCTGCCAGGATTACCTCAATGAAAAATCGTAATACCAAAAGTCAAGTGAAAACTGGTTACCGAAACTCCACGACGGAGGGTGTAAAACTACGAACATTAAACCTGTGCACGAGTGAACGTTGAACAGACATTTAACTTAGTTAATTTTGTGTTAACGGAAAAGACATTGCCACGCTGAATTTTCCGTAAGTGAGTGACGGACAATTGTGTATTAAGGAACTTGCACGTACCGCGCATCTATAAGACTTCGCTGCAGGAGCACGAGCACGGGAAGGATTGAATAAAAACTGGGGGAGACACGCCTTCAGAAAATAACCTCAACTCCGACGGTATGCTGGATCATCAATCGACGCGAAAAGTCTACAACCGATCGTTGTAACAGCGTTCGCCTCTTCAAGAACACCGACATCAACATCATTCGACCAGTATTGTATGCGAACACTGAGTAAGAGTAAGTTTAAAATCCCGCTCATTATGTAAGGGAATTAGAGACTCTTGCGACAAAACTTTTCCGCAGTTAATATTCTGCGCACGACAAATTAAAAATAGGAAGTTGTAACTACCTTATTCCCAAACAACGTAGTTAAGTAATTTTGTATGTTTAACTTTAAAAGAACCACTAGCATTGGAAGCTATGTCCAGTCCGAAAGTAACGAAAATAGATACGGCAAAATAATAGTGTCTCGTTATTACAATAAATAAAAGACCCGGCGGTACCGAAAATAAGTAAATTCATAAATCTAGTGGTGCTAGTCGAAGTTTGTCTTTTATGACAAATACCGCCTATTCTGGAATTATTTTGAGTAACAACATAAAAAAACCATCTAATTACTCGACCACATAACATCTCAGATCACAAGAATCTTTGAGACTCAACATCGCCCGACATTTATTATAATTAATACATATATGTGTGGAATAAGAAAAATAATTATATATATATATACATAGGATAGGGAAGAAATAATAATAACGTATGAAAATATACATACGTAGACGCGACGAAAACCAAAGATAATGTCCACAGCAGAAAAGAGTATATCGGGAAGAAGCATTATAGTTGGAGAAATCCCCAACCATGTAAAGAAACTCAAAAAAGACACTTCACGAATCCTGTTCAGTTATTTTCTGTATTATAAAAATCACCCCGAATGGGAACCCGAAGAAGATTTATACACGCTGAGAAAATCTGAGCACATAGAAAAAATAACTTGGAAATTTCACAAAGATCCGAAGAATCACCCACAATTATTAGCATATCACGATCTACCTCATTCATTAGATTATATTTTAGTGACCACGGGGAAAAAGAAGATTGAGGATGTTCAAGAACAAAATCTTGCCATAGCACTACGTTTAGAAAATCAAATCGCTATCCCTAAGACAAGAGAATTAGAATCAGAAGCGTCCAGCCTTAGCGAACTTAGACCACCACGAAAAAAACAGTCCACAGAAAACCCTATACTTGTAAAAAGTCTTGAAAAAGCTGAAGTAGCAAACTCTCAACTCACTCTCTTGGTAAACAAATACTTTGACGAAGGACTTACTTTAAAAGACAAAGCGGTAGAAGAAGTGAAATTACGAGACACAGAAATCAAACAATTACAGCACGCCCTTCAGGAATCAGAAAACAAAATAAGGATATTGACAGAAAAAATCAGACTGCAAGGACAACAAATCGACAGATTCGATATTGAGAAACTAGATTTCGAAAGAACACAACTCGAATTAAGAACGGAACTAGTTCACGTACAAAAAAGTTACGATAGTAATCTTGCCCTTGTAGAACGGATAGGTCAAGCAAACCTTGACCAGAACGACCTTATTAAAACTTTCGAAACTCGAAACCTCGACCTCGAGAACCAATTCGAAAAAACTTTACAGAAAAAACAAATAGAGTTCTCAGCAAAATGCGACGAAATAAATGAGCTCAGACGTAATTTACAGGAGACCCAGACAGAAAAACAGCAATTAGAAAGGGAAAAATCAAACCAAGTAATTAAACAAAAATATTTACAAGATCAGGTAGAAATCATTAAGCAAGAGGCTCAAGGCTATCGCGAACATATCGAGACCCTTGAGAGTACGAATCTCGCCCTACAATCACAGATTATAGCACAGAAACAATACCTTGAAAAAGAAACCAGTGAGACCCAAGATCAATTCAAAGCCTTACAAGAACAAAACGCTCATAGACAGGAGCAAGTAATTAAAGAAATAAAAAGGAACTACGACGTTCAGTTCGATCGACAACTAAAAGAAAAAATACGAGAATTCCAAAAAACTGAAGAAAAACTTATTAAAGAGAAACAGCAATTTGGAGAACAAACGAGGCTAGAATTCCAACAGAATAGAGAAAGTATATTACGAGATTATAACGTAGAAAAAGAAAGGTTAGAGAACACCATTTTAGAACTACGAGCTACTGTTGAACAAAAAGAACAGCATATTAGAAAATTAAATTCTGGTATAGACGACTTGAAACGAATACACCGACAAGAAATGAATACTCTGACTATTACCAAAGACCAACAAGACCAGACGAACGAATACGAAATGCGAATACTGAAAACAGAAAATACTCAGCTCCGACAAGACCTACAGACAGTAAAAGACCAAATGAAAAATCTCGAAACCATGATGAGACAACTTATACCGAAACAAGAGTCGCAACCTACCTCCTCACAACCAGACAAAAGGCCATCTCAGGATAACAGACGACCACCAAATCGATCTAATCGAAATCAACCCAGCGCACCACCACCTGGAAATCCAGACGACGACGACCCCGATGACGATGATGAAGACGCTGATAGCCAACCTAACGCCAGAGGAAATCATTACCGACCACATCGAATGCCTCACGACCTACTACCGAACCAAACCGCACCAGCCAAGGAGACTATTGATATAGTACCCATTTTTACCGGAGACACGGGAGAAGGAGCAGTCAACATCTCAGAATGGACAACGAAAGTTGACAGAGCACGACACTGGACAATGCCAGAGCAACAGGGGTTGCTATTGGAAAAGATAATGACAATGAAAATCAAAGGAAGAGCACAAAGTTGTATCTCGAACGTTGATATCTATACATACGAACAATTGAAAGATGTCTTGATAAAACGAGTTAACCCGGTGAAATCATCATTGTTACTCATGAACGAGTTGACGGCATGCGTCCACACTCAAGGAACGATCCAGGAACACAACACTAGATTCCGCAGAATCTATATATCTTGGCTAAATGCTAAACGCCTCGAACTTAAACAAGCTCATCAAACGGATGAATCAATCACCATATATTTACAAATATCTGACAAAGACATCATTCAGACTTATCTGCAAAGTCTCAAGGAAGACACAAGAGCCTATCTCAGAACGAAGGACATATATTCGCTCGCACAAGCAGAAGCAACTGCTCGAGAACACGAAGATTTCAAAAGAAGCATCCAAAGACAACGAGGAATGTTTCACGAACCTCAACCCCAACGAAGGCCGGAAAAACCCAGATTCAACCACGAAAAATCAAGATTCAGTAACAAACCACAAGAAGACAGGAAATTCTTCTCAATGAACAAACCAAACGTCCACCACACTGAGTACAACGAATACGACTCACATGACGAAGAAGAAGGACAAGAAAGCATGACGGAAGAAAAACGACAATATCAGAACGATATACAAGAATTCGACCTTGACTCGATAAACACAACCAGTCAAATGAAAAAGGCACTTGAATATATTATGGTAATGAATCATCCATACAGAAAGTGCACTTATTGCAAAAGGCCCGGACATACGGAACTTTACTGCAATCAGAAGGAAAAAGATCAAGGTATTCTGAGCCCCTTCAACAAAATTACCAACCAGAAAAAGAAAGCCACTCAAAAAGGAAATCAAAATTTTCGGGAGGCTCCGCATCCGAAGAGACCTCCTCAACAGGAAGTGAACACGACAGACGAAGAGCAAGAAAGCACAAGCGACGACGAGAGCATTTACGACGAGAGCATATCTCCGCAATAGATCGAGGACATCTTTTCACTGCCAAATTCGATTTCGAACAGACAACATTTAAAACTCTAACGACATTAATTGACACAGGAGCATCCATTAACATAATCAAAGAACATCTTGTGAAAGAAAAGCACATTATTAAAAAACCCATCCTCTTTAACACGGGAAAAACGACAAATAAAACACTCGGATATACGTTTATTAAATGCAAAGGAAACATTAACGACCGACGTGACAAATTTCATATAGTCCCATCAGACTATCCGATTAGAGAAGACGCTTTAATAGGAACTCCTTTCATCCTAAACAACGACGTCATAGTTGACTTACCCCGGAGAAAAATAAGAGTTAACAAAAAATATCAAGAAATAGAATCATCCGAATTCACTGTGCCTGCCGGACGGTTTATAACTATCCCCGTAGAAGTAGAGAAACGGAAAGGAACAGTCTTAGTAAGAACCCCTCAAGGAGACAGTATCCATCATATAAAGGAAGGTATTGTAAATATTCCATTAGCAAACGAAGGAAAGAAGAACATCACTTTTCAAACAAAAAACATTCAAATCTTTGAAGTAAAACCGAGGTTAACGAGCAACAAAACGAACCAAAGTAATAAAAGAATTCAGGAACTGAAAACCAAGACTAGACTGGAGCACATAAAGAGTATTAAAGAAAAAGATGAAATTTGGAAAATCATACAGAACTATTCAGATCTATTCCAATTAGACCATGACAAGCCACCAAGTACCAACTTAGCAGAACACGTAATCGTAATTGACGAACCAACGAAACCCATCAATATCAAATCTTACAGACCACCTAAAATCCATCAGGAAGAAGTGGACAAACAAGTGCAAGAGTTATTAGAAAAGAAAATAATTCAACATTCTCAATCACCATTCAATGCACCCATTTGGATAGTACCAAAGAAGAAAGATGCGTCAGGAAAAACAAAATGGAGAATGGTGATTGACTATAGAAAATTGAACGAAAAAACAGCTCAGGATTCATACCCCTTGCCTGTTATAGAAGATATTCTCGACGACCTAGGAAAAGCCGCAGTTTTTTCTGCATTCGATCTAAGTGCAGGATTCCACCAAATACCAATGGAGAAAAAATCGAGAAAGTATACCGCTTTTAGTACTAACCAAGGACACTTTGAATACCTACAAATGCCCTTCGGACTAAAAAATGCACCGGCAACATTTCAAAGAATGATGAACACTGCATTAAGAGGATTAATAGGAAAAATTTGTTTTGCATATCTGGACGATATAATAGTTTTTGGAAAGACCATGGAAGAACATAATCAAAATTTGATAATACTCTTCAATCGACTGAGAGATACAAATTTGAAATTACAGCCAGATAAATGCGAATACGTGAAACCTGAACTCGAATATTTGGGACATGTTATTACACGTGACGGAGTAAAACCCAACGTAGAAAAATGCAAAGCTGTAAAAGAATTCCCCATACCTAAAACACCTAAGCAAATTAAATCATTTTTAGGACTCGCAGGATACTACAGAAAATTTATCCCGAAGTTTTCATCCATAGCTAAACCTTTGACTGACCTAACCAAAAATTATCAGGAAAACAAAAGTGGACCAATAACATGGACGGATAAATGTCAAGTAGCATTCGACACGTTAAAGAATATCCTCACGAATGATCCTGTATTAAAATATCCGGATTATACGAAAAAATTTGTATTAACGACTGATGCCTCAAATCAAGGACTAGGAGCTGTATTATCACAGGAAGGACACCCATGCGTTTATATATCGAGGACGTTAAATAAAGCCGAAACCAACTACACGACAACAGAAAAAGAACTACTCGCTATAGTTTGGGCAGTTAAACGATTCAGACAATATCTTTTAGGAAGAAAGTTTACAATAAAAACTGATCATCAGGCATTAAAATGGTTAGCTAATAAACCAGACCCTGCATCGAGGTTATTACGATGGAGACTTAAACTCGAAGAGTATGAATTCGACATCGAATACGTAAAGGGAAAACATAATGTAGTAGCTGACGCATTGTCTAGAGAAGCACATATGGAATTACCTGAGGACTACAACAAAGACAAGACATTTAACAACGAACTCATTTATCACATTGAAACAGATTCGTACGGGAACAACCAATATATAATTACCAGCAATATTGAGCAAACAGAATTTAAAATCAAACGAATAGCTCGAAGAAACACTTACAAACAGAGTAAAACAGCCCCTAATAAACTTAAATCAATGATAGACAATGTTCAGAAAGAATTAAAAACTATGAGCACCACGAATGATGAAATAAATCATGTGAAGAAAAGTCAGGAAACTCCTGAAAGCCGTAACCAAATTAATTACAACTTAAGACCAAGAGACTCAAACGCTATGAAAGATTTAGAGAGTTTCAGTGACGAAGACGAAACGAATCAAGACGAGACTTCAGATCAGCCCCAAATTGATTTAGGCGTAGAACTGCCATATGACTATTATCAATACTCGACATACAAGTTGTTTAACCCCAACAATTTGGGACACCTTTTAAAAGAGAAACCCAATGTAAAAGGAAAACACTGGATAAAGATCACCCAACCGACAGATAATAAACCTCAAAGTCTCTACTATCAGATTCTTAATAAAGTAAGATCCAAGCTTACCATCAATAAAATCAAAGGAACTAAACATGTTAGGATATTTACAGATGATGTAATGACCAAAGCAGAGAAGGAAGAGATTTTATCGATATTAAGATTCTTTAGTATCAAAGACCACGAAACACAGTATGAATATTGCTTTTCGACCTTCAAGGAACCTGACTACATAGACAAAAAGAAAATAATAGCAGAAAGCCACGGTACTAACCTAAGCTCACACTTTGGAGAGTATAAAACTATACAAAGAACAAAAGAACACAGGGAATGGGAACGCCTCGAAGAAGACGTAAAACATTATATTAAGAACTGTAAAATATGTCAAAAATTTAAAGCTGTGAGAAATCGGAACATTGCTCCTGCCATTGTACCCGAACTGCCAGATAAACCCTTTGAAAAAATAGCGTTAGACATATTCGGCCCACTACAAAGATCGCGTTCAGGGCATGAATATATCCTCAGTATACAAGATTGTCTGACTAAGTACATTGTATTATGCCCACTCGAGACAAAATCTAGCTCGGAGATCATCCAAACATTAAACGATGATTTTATAATGATCCATGGATCCCCTGACATCATTTTAACAGACCAGGGACAAGAATTTAATTCAAAATTAATGAAGGATTTCGAACAATTACACGGTATTTCGCATATCAAAACTACCGCATTTCACCCTCAAAGTAATGGGAGCATTGAAAGAATGCATTCCCTTCTTAAGGAATCAATAAAAACCATGTGTGAGGGACAGATAGACAATTGGAAAGATATATTGAAATTGGTAGCCTTCGCTTATAACAGTTCGGTACACAGTGCAACTGGATATCGACCTGACGAATTGGCATTTAATAGAAAACTTAAAAAACCATCAAGCCTACCTCATAAAAAATCATTGACTTATGACGATTTATTAAAGAAGTGGACACATACGCACGACGCAATACTCTCAGAAGCACGTGAACGTTTACAATTGAAACAAGAACAAACAGCCAAACGATTAAACGAAAATAAAAATAAACTGGATTTTGATAAGATCAAGACGGGACAGAAAGTTTACCTTCACAACGAAAGTAAAAAACATAAGTTAGACCTTGAATGGTTAGGACCATACGAAATAATAGAAATTTACAAAGATAAGTCAAACGTTAAGATAAAAATCGATGATAAAGAAAAAATAGTCCACCTAAATAGAATAAAGTTATTCTTTTCAGAAGACGAACATAATGAAGATAACTAACGAAATTGATATTTTGCGAATGAAAAAGATTGATATTTACTATATTACACACTACGCACACCCAATTTATGATAGAATAAATAAACCAACCTGTCAAAGCGATTTTAAACAATGCGAACTAACTAAAATCAACGTCACAAAAATGAGCTATATCTCCCAATACGATAACCACGGAATATTATTAGTACCAGAAATTGGAAAACCTGTTTTAGTACTTCTACAATGTAAGAACTACACTAGCGAAATTTATATTAAGGAAGTTACGGTGTTAAAAAACGATGAATAAATGTACACTAACGCAATATAATACTAAAACGCTCCTAAATGGAATTCCAAAAGAATATCGATTAATAAACCCGAGCCAATCGTACTTGGCAACAAACTTTTCAGAATTAAGTATGCGCGTAAAAAATGTACCAAAACAAATAGACATCACCTATCTCAAAGATATTGGTCGAGACCTAGAAAACATCAATAAAGACACAAAAAAAAGCCGAAATTATACCTAACGACGATTAATTTTGGAATACCATGAACGGGCTACTCGATAAATTCATAAAAATTCGTTTATCATCGTTAGGAATAAATAACCGGTACGATGTTTGTACTATTGCGATGCGGAGCTGTAACGCCCGTCCTTAAATTTCTCAGAAACGGACTCTTCAAATGTTGTTGCCCCAGAGCCAATAAGAAAATTAAGAAATATGAGAATAAAGCGAAAATAGAACTGCAAAAACGTCAAAAACAACTAGAATACTTGACAGAACGGCAAGAACAATCCAACCTATCGGGAGCCCCGAAAAATATTGTAGCGGAACCAAAAGAGATAAGACCTTCGACATCTAAATTCATTATCGCCGAAGTTCAATCTAACTTGGGGGGTGTTAAGCCAACCGCATAAATTGCCTTAATTAGAGCAAATACTTTATTCTCATATCCATAGAATAAGAACAAATATAAATTCAAAATAAAAATATATGCTCGTATATTTTTTCGTTAATATAACTCGCTATGTCTCATGGCTTGCGTACGTGACCAAGCGACCAACGCACAAAGCAACTTTGTCTAGGATTAAGTATCGATATTTCTCGGCCTGCATATGCGCCCGAGCTCTCAACGTTTATATAAATATTTTATAAGATTAAATTTTATTGCGCTTCGCCTTCGGCCGTCTGTCCGTTGTCCAAAACCCTTGGAACACTGCGGACTGAGTCAGACTAGCGCGTGGGAATATATACTTATCGATGGGTCCCACGGATGCATTCCTAGAAATGCAGTCACGTAAACCCTTGCCCCACTATCGCTATCCGACAAATATCGGCCCTGCGTAGCACGGGACTGACGACCTATAAGTCAGAATCGTGAAATCACTGTTACGAAGAGGTTCTCTCCTAAAGACCTCTACTGTTAGCTGCTACGCTAGCGATACGCCGTACAGTACACGGGATAACACGCGCAAGTTTTCATTAAGAAACTCCGTAAATTACGCGAACGCGTTTGTTGTAACGTTTAAACCATCGCGCTAATAAACCGGAAGAGTGTTATCCGCATCCGAGTTAAAATAACATCGATGTAACGAACTGATACAAGTGTAATTAAATCATTGACACAATTAACTCGTGATCTTCTCCTTTGTGTTAACCTGAAGACACCTTGTTCCAAATCCTGGCAAGCTCTGATTCTTCACCAGTTTCGCATCGTACTCACCAAGGTTCGTCCTCTTTCTGTAAAGACGTCGACTGTTTGTTATAACAGGAGTCCCAAGGAAAGAGACCTTTGATCAACATTTCGGCAAGTATCAAAATACACGTGAAACTCATCTCACTTCCAATATTGGTCCTGATTCTGACATCGAGGAAAGACTGCGCCGTCGATAAAGACACCGTTGGGCTACAGACCTATTGTTACGCGTATTACCATTCTGACACGTAATACAGCCCTGGAAAGGCTTCATCAAAAACTTAACCTGGCGATTCGAAAACCAGAGGTTCTTTATAAAGACGCGTTATCTTGTGATGTGTATTTTGCACAAGGACAGAGTTTATAACGAACGCTAGTTGGATTCGAGTCATCGAGCCATTTTGCGTAACAGCTTGCTGCCCACAGGAATTACAAATGCAATGGTTGTCTCGTATTGCTCCCTGCAGCGGCATCGTTCTTTCGTGTTTTTTTTCTTCGTTTTCTTATTTCTTTTCAACACTGAAGCAACGCTTCCTCGCTGTCGTTGACCTCGCATAGCGACGCTTGTTCCTACTTTCGCGAGCGTCTAAGTACGCTACATACTGACGTGTGTGTATATATATATATATATATATATATATATATATATATATATATATATGCAAGGGGAAATGTGATTTTCAAGACATTTGACTTCGACAGCCGCCCTCACAGTGGCCAAGTGTCCCCATTCTCAACATAATGTAAAGCCCAATGTCTTGAACAGCACCTTTCGAAAATAACAGCATATTTTTCTAAACGCATCCCAAGGATTGTCCTGTAGCCCAAAATCAACGAATTGTTTGAAGAGTTAGGCTACTGTGAAAAAGACGTAAATATCATTTTATCTTGCGAAAATCGATAGTTAAATCTTTAAACGCGTTTTTCTCGAAATGAGATTTTTCAAATTTGCTGACATTGTAACTCAAAGAGAAATTATCCGATTGACTTGAAATTTGAACTGAATACTCTTGAATGAATTTACTCTACAATGACGTAGGATATTTTTGATTGGATGAAAATTGACGATTTGGCATTGAAAAAAACGACCATTTTATAGGCAAGAAAACAGACTTTTTTTCATAACGACGCCATTTTGTTAGATTTTGATAGTTTTCGAAAATCCTACATCATTGTACAGGAAATACCTTCCAGTTTAACGACATTTTTTCCTTTTTCGGTTTCAGCTACTCAATCGGCCGGAATCATGTCAGCAGTGGAGGAACTTTTTTTGGCGCCTCCGAAGGCAGCGCATAAGTCGCTTGGATCTCAATATTTTTCTATGAAAAAATAGTGTAATATATCTCAAATATAGTCAAATATATTCTTAATTTTCCGAAACATTTAATTGAGTACTTTTCTTCCAAAAATTTCCCGAAAATCACCCAAATTTTCAGCGTTCACACTGGTATAGCCCCTTAAACGCGTTTTTCTCGAAACTACACTAACAAGGAATATCCCTCAGGTGACACCCTTCGATTTTGTTGAAATTTGGATATGTTGTAAAGTACAGAAAAGTAAGCGATACGTATTTTTTTTATCGGCGGAAAAACGATTTTAAGGGGTGAAACCACCCCTCGAAAAAAGGCATCTCTAGGGGTAATATAGCAGTTTCACACTTTCATTTTAATGACACAAAAACGAAAATTCTTCTAACCCGAAGCAATTAAAAATCCACTATAGTGACGTTGCAAAAAAAAATTAAGGGGTGAACCACCCCTATGTTAAGGGGTGGTTTACCCCTTAAAACCTTTTTTCCGCCGATAAAAAAAAATACGTATCGCTTACTTTTCGGTGCTGTATAACATATCCAAATTTCAACAAAATCGAACGGTGTCACCTAAGGGATGTTCCTTGTAAGAGAAAGGTTTGGTGTTCTCAACCATATTTTAACGATATTTCATATATCCCTGAGGGGAAAATAATATTTATAGCTATAGTTACTGCCAAAAGTATAGTTCTGCTTATTGATATTTTAGCAGTTGCATGAATTATGCACATGTGTTAACCGCAACCACCAATCCCACAAACATACGTTTACTCTTCAATGCTATATAATATAGTAGGTTTTCGTAAAATGGATATTCCCTGATACTATCAAAAATGTACTTCCCCAAGATTCTAATAGTGAACTAATAGAAACTTCCCTCAAGCTGCGGTTACTCGAACTGCAAATGATTTACGTCGTCGCTATGAGTGAATTTTGGTATGATATTTTTCGTATAGTCACTTTTCATAAGATCTTTTAACAAATTATACTCGAAAATTGTACAATCTTGAAAAGAATAGTAGAAGTTTGACTGAACAAACCTTAAGGGAGACTTTGTCCTTGAAATTTTCAAAAAATCAATTTGAGCTCAACATGAGCAGCTAGAAGAAGAGGAGGGATGCCTCTATGGACCAGGCATTGCCGATTAGCGGTAATTATAAACACATTTGTGTAAACACATTACAAAACTTTAAACGCGTTTTTCTCGAAAACACGTTTTTAAAAATGGCTGACATTCTCCTGACCGCTGTAATTAACATATCGACCTGACATTTGGAAAGCATACTCAGAAAATATGTCTTCACGGAATGACGGATCGTTTTTTCGATAGATACATTTTTGCATTTATTATTTATCTTTTTATGCGAAAAAAAACGCGAAAATTCGATTTTTTTTTAAATTGCCGCCATTTTCCGAAATTTGTACTAAACGAAAAACCCATCCGTCATTCCATGACCAAAGGGTCACAGATTGATAATATGCTTTGAATTTGTGTTTCAGATCAACAAAGAGGGGACAGTGATGTTAGCCGTTTACCTCCCGCGATTTGAGGACCTGTTTTCGCGGAGCTGCAACGGCCGCCATTTTTTTTTTTTTTTTTTTTTAAATGTTTAACGTTCTGTATATCATGAATAAAAGCAAAAAAAAACCGCACTCAAAAAGCTTTACTCGTTTCCTTTAAAAAAAATAAAATTTAAACACCTGAAATATGGCACTCCAAGGACAAAGTCTCCGTTAACGTACAGTATACAACATTAGTATTTGTACGCCGATTTTGTTATAGCACTGAATTAACACAATAGTGAATAATCATTTCGGAGATAATAGATAGTCAAACACGCCATCCAAATCGGATGTTTAGGTATACTTTTCGCTTAGTCGTATTACCCATATTATGATCGCGGTATTAATAAACTATAATGAATTTTACTATCCCCTCTTTTACTACGGGCGTTTGTTGTAAATACCATGGACTTTTCTCTCAGTGTACAAACAAATTCGAACATCTGACTTTGATAACCTGCGGTGTCAAAAAAATGTACTACGCATATCGTACCAATTACTTTAAAAAGTTGATTAGTTATTGTCGATTCATATGATTTGTAGAAATGGCATGCGAAAAGTCAAAAGATGATTTTTTTTTTTTCAAAAAATAACATACAGTCGATAATCTCGAAAACTGTGGGACTTTTTCTAAAGTGAAATTTCAGCATATAGTAGGACATGATCCGACCTATCAACAGTTGCAGGATTATCCATTTATAACAGGAGGATGTATATGAGGTGAATCCGGTTGACTTTTTCACCTGACCCCCGACAATACGTTTTTTTTTTAAATCTGATTCCAATGACTAAAAGACACCCTGCATTTATTAAACATTTTTCGAAAAAACCCTTAGTCAAAAAAAAATCCGAACAAAAATGCCCCGATTTAAAAATCTAAAAAAATTCCCAAAAATGCGTGATTATATGTAAACATTTTCAAGCTATCACCCGCAATGGAAGTATAATTTTTTCTGTGCTTTCTGAGCGGTTAACCTTTAAAAAATCCGAAAAATTGACTGCTAACTGTTCAAGGTCCATGATTGTGATTTGGTTATTCGAAGATGGTCAAAAAATTCATTGTGGGTATCAAAATATTTAAGTATCCGCCCGAAGTAAGCGGTGCTTGAATTCTTCGAATTTTTTTAACGTTGATCACTCAGAAAGCACAGAAAAAATCATATTTCCACTGCGGGTGATAGCTTGAAATTTTTTACATATAATCACGCATTTTTGGGTTTTTTTTCAGTGTTTTAAATCGGGGCGTTTTTTTCGGAGAATTTTTTTTTTACTAAGAGTTGTTTCGAAAAATGTAAAAAAAATTCGGGTTGTCTTTTAGAGTCAATGGAATCAGATAAAAAAAATGAATCGAATTGGCGGGGGTCAGGGCAAAAGTCCACCGGATTCACGTGGAATACCTTATATATATATATATATATATATATATATATATATATATATATATATATATATATATGGGTGTGTGCGTACAATATATGTGCAACGAACGATCCCGTTCAATATCGGGCACGGCACGTAACGTGCCCCCTCGAGAAGGAACACCGCTCAAGCGATATTGTTCTATCCGGACGAGTGTTTCGTGCCGCAACGCGAAAAAGAAAGAGCCGATCCGGAAGTCTCCCACTACCGTGCTTATTAGCACGAAATTAGCGGGGACTCGCCGAGCCGTGACAATAATCAAGCTGAGAAGACGAACCGGACACGCGGGTCGAAGCATATATTGGATCGGTGGCATTGGTTGAATAAAAACAAAAAGTAGAAGAAAAAAGAACGTCGAAAACGATGCAGCGTAAGTTATGGAAATTTGGAAGTTGTCGCGAAATGTTGTTTGTTAAAAAAAATACATATGCATATCAGTGTCAAAGCGTCCTTTGACATTCGCGGAGAAAGGCTCGGGTTTCCTTAAGGTCACGCTAAAAAAATCAAAAGAGGAACGGGCTTTTAGATTTTTTTTTAAATCGTCTCAGCTCAGGGCAACGATTTCTCGATATTGATTGGGAAATCGGCAATTCGGCGAGGTAATTAAGGCTGTCGTGACGACAGTCGCGATACTTAACGACGTATGTTAATTTTTTTTTTTGAAGGGCGCTAAAATTATTTTTGGATGTCGAAAAATGTCAATGCGATAATTAGTATTCCGTAACGGGGCCGATAAAGATTCGCGTGTCCATCAAAATGCATGTATGTCGCCGTAAAAGGCCAGTGGGAACGTTACGTAGACGGGCAAAAAAAAAGAGAACGGAATTTTTGACATTTATTCGTAATTTAAATTACCGAATTTTTTTTGGAATATTTTACAATTTTGTATATTCAAATTTTTGCCTGAGATTGTATCGATGCATTTTCGAAGAGATCGGCATCGTTACGTTCGACGATCGGCATCGCGTCCTGAATGGCTACGATGTAACGGAGGCATTTGAATTCCTCGGATGCCTCGACGGCGAGCGCCGAGTTGCGAAATACAATCTGGAAATCGTCTTTCGCACAAGGCCACACGCGAGCGTATTCACGTTCGGATAGGGCCGAATGCCGCTGGAGATCGCGAGGAGTGGGTTTAGAGCGAATCCAAACAAACAGAAAAAAATGTTCGAGGCGATATCCCGGGGCCCCTGGAGTCTTAAGTCCGCCCCTGGACGAAAAACAATAATACACTTGTCGGCAAGATCCTAGAATAGATATTACAGCGAGAGTATGAGAAACGTTCGAGCCACACGCGAGGCACGAGCCTAGAAGTATTTTCAAAATTTACACCGGCTCGTGTTTCGATAGCCCCAACAGAAGGGGGGGGGGGGTAAACTAAAAAAATCGGCAGGAAGAAACACTTTTGTGCAACGATTGTCCAAATCGGTAGGTAGGATGACAGATCGAATGTCATTGACGGGAAAGTGTCTCGAGATAATAGGGTACTACACCCTTTTTTGAAAGGTGTCTCAGTTTGATCCTTTGGTGGTAATAAATTCCTAGAATTTTTATTTCTATTTTATGAAATCGACAAGTGCTTTTTGGAAACCTGCCGTTTTTTCAAGAAAAAACGAAATTACTCTGCGAAAAAAATGGTTTTTCTCTTTTTTATATTTTCAATAAAACATCTTTGTTTCAAAGTAACGGCAATAAATTAATGAGACAAATCGTCGACTATCAACCGAAACTAGCGATACGAAGAAAATTCCGAAAAAAATCTTTAAAAAATGTAGCGACTCCAAAATAACAAAATAAAACTTTTTACTCCTTAGGCTAAATATTCCAAATCCCATAGTTTTCAAGTTACGCCGCACGATGCCGGTTATTTGATAACCTGCCGTTTTTTCAAGAAAAAACGAAATTACTCTGCGAAAAAAAACGCAATTTTTTTTTTCAACGAAACTTAACCTTACGGTTTTCTCTTCAAAGATCTTATCATTAAATGGTGAGATTACTATTTTTTCTAAGTCCAGCACGCGATTCTGCCAAGTGCGAAAATCGTGATAAATCGGCATTTTCAAAATAACGTACCGGGTACAAAAAAAATCGCAAAAATAAAAATAAAAACGCAAAATAAAGCTGATTTTAGCCTCTTCAAAACGCCGTTTGGTAAATTGGTTTACGATTTTTTTTCGCCGAGATATTCGATTTTTTGTTCAGATAGAAAAATCGGCCATGAAAATACATCGAAACTTTCCATTTAAAATTTCCGCGCGAAAACGCTCGCCGCCATGTTGCTTCGATTCGTGACGTCACTTGCATAGTAAACATCGACACTGCGCCAATTGTAAATACGTAAATTTTTTTGGTTAAAAGTGAGTTACAATCCCTATAATTGGTGTGTTGTTCCTAAATGTAAGAATACTCGTGCAAAAACACCGGGAAAATTGTGGATTAAAATGCTGATTGATATAAATATAAGGAAGACTTGGTTAAAATTTGCGAGAAGAGATCCAAAGTCATAGTCCGAAAAAAAAACTCATTTGTTCTTTTTTTTAAGTACAGATAACGATTCGAAAATGTTCATTTAACTATGACAAACGAGAATATATCGTTGTTGACGCTTTCTTTCACAGGTTAGAGAGTAACACGTCGACCGCTTTCTTTGTTTTCTATGTCAATGACGTCACGTCGGAATCCACTATGGCGGCTACCGTATTGCATGTTTGTTGAACAGATAGAAGTATCTCTTTTAAAATGAATTATAACATTTATTTTGGGTGTTTTATAAATTAAAACCAACATTATTCGATTGCTTATTGCGAAAACTATCTTATTTATACATTCTAAGTATTTTTCTTACATAGAGTAATATACCCTATTAGAACTGATAGCAAATCTATCGTTCCGGATGAAATTTCCGGACTTCTTGCCGCAGTGCCGTTTTTCGTCGACATGAGGCCTCTGCGCACCGCTAGATGGCGCCTCTGCGGCGAATATGGGTGCGCGCGCATTTTGACGCATAAAGGTCAACGGCACTGTTTTTTAAATATTTCTCAGCCATTTTTTGACGGAACGCAATGATTCGGGTGTCAAAATGCGCGTTTCAGGAGCGGCCAAGTCGAGTATCTATTCGATTTGCGATCAGCCCAACCGGAAGTTTATTTCCGGCGGTAAATTGAACTCTAATTTATTTGCGTAAAAAAATCGTATAGTCCCGAGTCGTAGGTCCTTCATCCAGCAACTGGACATCTACTCTCAAAATTTGTACTCATTTGGCCTAGCCGTTTTTCCGAAAATTTCTAAAAACTTCGTGAATGTTTTTTATCGACCCGTGCCTCGTTTTGCTTTTCCAACGAGAAAATCGTGATTTATCGGGAATATTATTTGTTCGACGAGATCGAGCAGAGCCGTAGATCGCGAAACAAGCCGGCCGGCATGTCGGCCTGTCAAACCGCGCGCCAGCGTAAAACCTCACCCTGACTATATTTAGACGAGATGCCTGTGCGCCCGCCACGATCTGCCCTTTTTCCTCGGGCGCGTTCCTCCAATAAAACTCGTTTCCTGTCGGCTCTTCGAGTCCAGCGCGTTGTCTATTTTTATCTGATGTACCAAAATCGTGCCTCAATCGATGGAAAAATTATTTCATCGATACGAAAAAAAGCCATAAATGTCTAAGTGTCATCGTGGTGACAAAAGAACGGAAAATGACGGCGAATAGTGACCTTTCCTTGCTCTTTAAATCCAATTGAGCAAAGGATCAATCTACGCAGTCAAAGACTCTTTCGAAATAACTCTTGATGGACAAAAAGAAGAATATTTCTCCAGACGGTAGGCTGGAGAAATATTCGTCAACATAATCAATATAATCCTCTTTCGTTCTACCCATGAAAAAACTCCGCATCTGACACCATGTGTTCTTACCCCAATCCCCGAATAAAAAAAAACCATTTCTCATTTTTCAATATTTGGCTCCTCGCTCATGGTCTCGTCTATTTTCCAATTCTCATTTCCCACTCCGGCTCATTGTGTCTACCACACTCGATTAATCTTCGACAAGTTTTTCACGATCTTCACTATTCTCCTAAACTTTCTTATTCAACAAAAGCTTCCTCAATGCCCAACTATCCTTCCATATTCCCATAAAAGTATAGCACAAAAAAAAACTTTTCGCTCTTCCTGCATGTATACGTGTCATAAAAAATCTAAATTCAACTGTATTTATAAAATAAACAAAATTCTTTCCAATCTGTCTGTAATTATAATTTGCAAAAAATCTAAACATAACTGTAATTATTAAAATAAAAAACTTTTCGCTTTTTCGGTAACTATAATTTAAAAAATACTATATTTAACTGTATTTATAAAATAAAAAATTCTTTTCGCAGGTTCTGTAATTTTTATCCAAAAAATTCTATATTTGGCTGTGATTATAAAATAAAATTCAAATAAAATTAAGTAATTTAAAAAAAAACATCAATTTCGCTGCCATTATAGTTTTCAAAAAAATTCTCTTTGCTCCTTTTGCAATTGTAATATTTTTTGTGCACGAAAAAGTAGTTTCGTACTTACAAATAGCCATGTTGATCGGAGAAAAAGAGCGATATCCTCACGAGTGAAAATGCGAAGCGAACGTTACGAATTTCGAACGTGAACTGCGCTATTCCCAAGTTCGATTCCCCAACGTATGGTTGTCTCCTTCCTTCGTCGAAGGCGTCTGCGCATGCGCTCGTTTCTCTCGGACACTATTTGTATGTATACAACGGACGAAGAGCAATTTGCGAATAATTACTAAAGGAATATGACTCATCAATCGCATATATATATATATATATATATATATATATATATATATATATATATATATATATATACACATACACATATAGATATAAATATGTACACTAAAGTCACCGGTTGAGACCGTGCTAATATACGAACGGGGACGATAAACACGAGAATTTTTTTTCCCAACTTGTGAAAATCGATGATGCAAATGGTATTGGTATGAATCTCATTTCAATGAGATTGTTCATCATTCGCGTCAATTGAGTGGCCGATTTTTCGAGACTAACGAAATTGGCCAGCGATAAAATATGGGGCGAATTTATTATATATATTTTTTCAATTACGTATTAAAAGTGTGGAAAACATTGGGTCATCCCATGAATAATGCGGATTTTTCAGTTACATGAACTAAAAGTCTGAGGGGGGGAGAATGAACTGCTTGCTACAAAAGCAGGTGATAAATTTACGTTGTTCGTATTCTTGGTGTGCAACTTTTGAAGAAGTTTGTTTATCTTGATTTGGAAAAATAAAAGAAGTATAAGAGAGCCGCGTTAATTATGGAAAGAGCCAATATTATGACTTGTACTTTGTATTACATATGTTAATATAACTACTTTGTATGTATTTTACAAGGTGGCCCGAGAAATGAGGTCCACCTTTGAGGTTTGTTCCGGGATCTTTTTTACTTGTCGAGAAGAAAGCATTGTTTTTCTCTTTTGTGTGTGTACATACCTGGCGATTTTTTTTTTTACATGTGTTATGAAGTGAAGTACGGGACATCACTGTGATGGGTCGAAAAATGGATTTTTTTGCATTTTTTCAAAATATACAAATTCAAAAATATGTGAAAAAATGGTCAAATTAAAATATTGGAAATTGACCAAGTTACGAACGATTTCTCGAAACGATTTTTCTCGACCTGGCCGGAACCATAACTCTAGCTATAATTGTCCGATTAAATTCTTTTTATACTTAAACTTCCGTAATTGCAATAGCTATCGTTGCACGTAGCCGTTTTTTTTTAATTCAGCATTTTTTAAACTCTCGACTATAAGTAAAAATTTCGCCATAATTATACTTTTTTTACCGTCTTAAGACGGAATGACACCTCATCGCGGTCGGTATGGTAGAGCAATTGTAGATACCCAAAAATCTCTGAAACGGCTCTTCAGATCCCGTCGAAACTTTGCCAAACGACGTCAAATAGATAGAAGAACAGCTGTCTGCCCCTCAAATTTTCTGAATTTGAGAAAAAAAACGTAGATTGGGTTATCATAAGCCAATCTACGGTTTTTTCTCAAATTCAGAAAATTTGAGGGGCAGACAGCTGTTCGTCTATCTATTTGACGTCGTTTGGCAAAGTTTCGACGGGATCTGAAGAGCCGTTTCAGAGATTTTTGGGTATCTACAATTGCTCTACCATACCGACCGCGATGAGGTGTCATTCCGTCTTAACGTAGGAGGCTCTAATTGAGGTTTTAAGGGCTGAGTAAGGTTAATTCGGCGAAAAAAGGCATGTTTTTAAGATTTTTTTTTGGCGTAACGAATAGTGTTCGTTTATTGAAAAATTTACATATAATAAAGTAACAATTGAACAACATTCTCCTAAATTTGCATTGCAAAATATTCAAAATTGAGCGAGTGAAAATTAAACCCCGGAGGCGCCTCGAAAAAAAGTTGGTTTGCGGTGTGCACCATAACTCGCAACAGAATCATCTGAAACAAAAAAATCAAAATGCATTTGTTAAAGGAGATGTTTCTCGAGGTAATGACGGGAGGATTTTTTTTTTTCGATTTTTCGTAGCACTTGGGAGCCAAAAACCCGATTTTCGCTAAAAAAAATCGGCTAATTTGTTGTTGAAAAATTAGTAATTATTAAAAAAAAACAAAAAAGCTCTCGACAATACCTGGTGAATTACGTGAAGAAGTACTGTGCAAAATTTCAAAGCGATTGGTCCAGTAGATTTTGAGTTATCGTGCACACGGACTTCAAATATGACAAGTCTCAGAAAAACGGTTTGAAAAACGCAGAAGAGTTTGGTCGCTTAGCGCTCATTGCACATAAGTTTGAGAACACTTCTCGATTGTATAAAAATCTGAGAAAATTCATGCATATTAAAGGTACTCAAAAGATTAATTTTGCATAATAATAATTCTAAAATGTTATTAACAAAATGGTGAAAAAAAAATTAGTGAACAAATTTCCCCGCAACCCAATTTTTTTTCGTGATTCGTTCATTTTTCCGAATACGTATGAATTTTTTCAGATTTTTCAATTATCTTTGAATTTTTAGAAATTCAAAATAAAACTCGATAATTTTCTTATACTCACTCAAAGTCGTCGATGCCAGGTCCGTAGAGCAAAAGGCTTCCATCAAGATGATCGAGAGCATCTTTTTGCGTTTGTCTACGCAAAACTCTTTCTTCTTTACTGTCGTGCGTACAGTCTGTCGTACAGACTAATGTGTATACTAATATACACCGGAACAGGCCCGTTTATCAAGAAATTTATTCGGGGTCGAAAAATACAATAGCGCGCCGCGCAGCTGCCGCCCAGGTATAAAACCCGGCATGGAGCAATAGACGCTCAAATACTCATAACTTCGTTAATTTTACTCCGATCGACTTGAAATTTTAACACAATATTCTTGATATATTATGCATTCATTTAAAAAATGAAAAAAAAATGAAAAAAAAATTGTAATACTTTACCCCGCCCTTAATAGTGTAATACTGGCCAAAACCCAAATAAGTAGTACGACAAGGTAGGCAAGGAAGAATAATTAAGGCCTTAGGCCACAGTAACGGGTATAAAATCATGTGCGAATTTAACAATTTTTTTTTCGTATGAAAAAGTGATTCACTCATAAAATTGATTACATATCTATTTAGTTTGAATATCAAGCTGTTAAAAAATTTATATATTTTTTTTCGATGTACAAAATGACTTTTTTAGGCGCTCCGCGGCGTGACATTTAGCATCCACAATTTTTGACTTAGAACAAAAAACAAAAATTTTCGTCAATCTACATTAGAATATCTAGAGAAGTACGTACGGAATTTAGAAAATATTGTTTTATTCAGAAATTGTAGGTATTTGAACTTGAGAAATAAATTTTCAGTGAAAAATTTCGTTATAACTGCTCATAAACTGGTCATAAAATGAAAAGTTTTCGATTAATCAGAAATTTCGTACGTACTTCTCTGCGAATGCAATTAGGAACATAACCTTTAAATTTGAAGTAAATCGAGTGAAAATTGTTGAAGTTATTTGTCACGCCAATTGGAAAAAAGCTGTTTCGATAAGTTTTGAGTATTCGGCCATTTTGTACATCGAAAGAAAAAATATATATATTTTCTAACAGCTTGATATTCATATTAAATGGATGTGTAATTAATTTTATGAGTGAATCACTTTTTCATACGAAAAATATTGTTAAATTCGCATATGATTTTATACCCGTTGCTGTGGCCTAAGGCCTTAAGAGCCTGTTCGTCGATACAGACTGACGTGATTGACAAGACGATACAATCAATGCGAATCAGATTGCAAGCGCGCATCAAAAGTGGTAGCCATCACTGAGCACCTTTTAAAGGAGTGAAAGCTTTCACCGTTTTTTTTTAATCGATTCTAGCCACAAAAACATTGAATTTTCTTTTTTATAGATTTTTAAAACTAAATATTGATCGCTCATCTTGAAATTTGGTGGGTGAATTTATTTTTAGTTCCTTGAGAAAATTCTGAGAAAATATAGTAGTCCCATTTAAAAAACTGGAGATGACCTTGGAATCTCCGAAGTTCCTCCACTTGGATGAACCTCGCAGCCACCACTCGAACTATGCCACTTTTGTAGGAAAAGTTTTCTCCTAAGTCTGATAGGTTAGAAAATATTCCTACTGCTAATAGTTGTTGCTTCACCCTGTGTGTGTATATATATATAAACGTAGGCTCGGAATTAAACATTCAATGGTCATGATTTTAGCAACAGCTCTTTATTATATTTCGTTCTTACCCACGTATCACTGTTTGGTTCGGTTGTCGGTGACAAACTCCTGTTGCTAACGTCTTTGCTATCATCATCCCCATAACAAACGAACTCTCGTTGCCAACAGCCCATCACTACTAATCAAGATGTAAGAACGAAATATAATAAAGAGCTGTTGCTAAAATCATGGCCTTTGAATGATCAATTCTGAGCCTACGTTTATATACAGCCTTGATAAAAAGCACTAGGCACCCGGTAAGTTTTCTATCCGGACAAAAAATTGAATATCTCGGCGAAAAAAATTGTAAACCAATTTACCAAACGGGGTTATAAAGTGGACAAAGAGAGCTTCATTTTTCTTTTTTCTTTTTATTTTTACGATTTTTTTTGTACCCAGTACCTTATTTTGAACATGCCGATTTTTCACGATTTTCGCACTTTGCAAAATCGCGTGCTGGACTTTGAAACGCAGTAATCGCACGATTTAATGATAAGATCTTTGAAAAGACAATGTTAGGGTTTGTTTCGTTTAAAAAAAAATTGCGATTTTTTTCGCAGAGTTATCTAGTTTTTCCTCGAAAAAACGGCAAGTTTCCGAAACGCCGGCATCGTGCAGCGTAACTTGAAAACTACGAGGTTTGGAATATTTAATCTGAGGTTGTATTCTGTTATTTTGGAGTCACGAAATTTTTTTAAAGATTTTTTTCCAAAATTTCTATCTATGACTATTTTTGGTTGGTAGCCGACGATTTGGCTCATCAATTTACTGCCGTTAGAAGGGAAACAGAGTAAAATGTTAATTCTACGTCAAACTGCGAAAATCATATTTGCGAGTGTCAAAAAATGTCAAAAAAACGTGAGCTCAGTCTGGTTAAACGTATGAAAATTCAAATGATGTTTGAAGACGGGAAATCCCAGAAACAAATAGCAAAAAAGTGAATTGTTGGGTGTTGCGCTGTACAATATAGAATTAAACGAATGAGAATGACTGGCAGTCATTTAAATCGAATGCGATCGGGAAGAACAAAGTAACCACACGTCGGCAGAATCGAATATTTGTGAGAAGTGTTCTTGAAAATCAACGAAAAACGTCATCTGATTCGTACGACGTGCGATTTCAGTGATGTCCCTCTTCTCTTGATATTTTCATTGAAACATCTCTGTTTCCCTTGTAACGGCAGTAAATTGATGAGACAAATCGTCGGCTATCAACCAAAAATAGTGATAAAAATAAATTTTGGAAAAAAAAATCTAAAAAAAATGTCGTTACTCCGAAACAACAAAATACAACTTTTTACTCCTTAGACTAAATATTCCAAACCTCATAGTTTCCAAGTTACGCCGCCTGATGCCGGCTATTCGGCAACCTGCCGTTTTTTCAAGAAAAAACTAGATAACTCTGCGAAAAACAATCGCAAATTTTTTTTGTTCCAACCACACTAAAGTTAACGGTGTCTTTTTCAAAGATCTTATCAATAAATGGTGAGAATACTATTGTTTGAAGTCCTGCACGTAACTTTTTCAAAGTGCGAAAATCGTGAAAAATCGGCATGTTCAAAATGACGTACCGGATGCAAAAAAAATCGCAAAAATGAAAATAAAAAAGAAAAATGAAGCTGGCGTTGTCCGCTTCAAAACCCCGTATAGTAAATTGGTTTGCAATTTTATTTCGCCGAGATTTTCAATTTTTTGGCCGAATTGAATACTTGTAGGGTGCCTAATACTTTTGATCAAGGCTGTATATATATATATATATATATGTTTGTACAGTGTAATGAACAATAATAATAAATGTAATGTACACAAAGTACGCATGATAATATTTCCAACACTTTTAGTAAATACTTTCAATTAAGGGAGCACATACCTTTAGGCGAGGAAAAAATTGCTGATCGGCATGATTTTTTTTTAGAAGGAAATATATATCTTCACCATTTTTAAGACTTAGGGTATGTGTTATTACTACTTTTGGCTGCTGCATGGTATTTTTTTCATCAACCTTTAAAAATGGCGGAGATATGGCACGGTCTCATAAACGGGTTGCGGCGGATGTTGTCTCGCGGCGTGACACGTAGCATCGGCGGAATTAATCGGAAAAATATCAACGAAAATTTTTCTTTCATCAACACTCATACGCAGTATATGAACCAAGAAAAAACGATAAATGTTGAAAATCGATAAAATGGCACGCTTTGAAACAAAAAGATTGAATTTTCCGTACAAAATTGCGTCGTTTTGCGGGAAAAAAAAACTTAAAAAAAATTTAAACAACATTCAGGTTCATGTTTTAGACCATAGGGGTCGATTAGTTTTTTAGCTACCCGTCACGCGGTTTTGAAAATGCAGGTTAGAGGACCGTGCCATGTCTCCGCCATTTTCAAATAAGAACTTTTAAAAAACTATGTAACAGCCAAAAGTAGTAATAAAACAAACACTGAGTCTCACAAATGATTAAGAAATCTTGGCTTTGCGAAAATAAATAATGAAAATCAGCAAATTTTTTCCTCGCCTAAAGGTATCTCCCCCCTTCAATCTACACATTCACGTGTCGAGGCCGCAAAGCTCTAGACTTGATTATAATCCCAAAAAAGTATATAGGCGGTCTGGGTCACGCGACGATAAAAAGCGCGATTGCACCATTCGAAATTTGTCTCATCTCGCACTGCGACAAATCGCAATAAAAATGCACACACACGGGACGAAGAAACTCGAGTATTGAGCGCGTGAGTCACTGCACGGCAATTTATATTTCTATCGATTGTATTAGTTGCAAAAGAAATATAAGCGACTTACGTACAGCTGGACCGGATGAAAAACGCAACAGTTGCTGTACGTCCGTTTCATTATCATTCCGCTACTCTCTCTCTCTCTCTCTCTCTCTCTCTCTCTCTCTCTCTCTCTCTCTCTCTCTCTCTCTCTCTCTCTCTCTCTCTCTCTCTCTCTCTCTCTCTCTCTCTCTCTCTCTCTCTCTGTGTGTATCTGACGTCATCGTTAAGTTGCGTTCTTTCGATTGCGAACGGATGATTTTTTTTTAACATTCAAATTCATACAGAGACACATACATGCATTTTAATTTGCCCAGTCCGCACCGAGACCTTGCTCAGTGATTGAGAAAAGCGCAATAACTATAGTATGACGTTGCATGTATGAATCATTTATCAGACGTGTGGGTGTGCGATTTTAACATCGGTAACGTAATCGAGCTTTTGTGAGGGCCTGTCTACGTGTGTGTCACGACCTCACCATGAGATATACGTTTATTACGTGACATTATTCGACCCGAATAAATCCCGTTTTTTCAAGGTTCGAATGCGGTCCGGTGTTATTTACATGTGTGTGTATGCATATCTAAATATATATATATATTTATTTATTTTTTAGGGTGACTGAAGAATGCTTGCTTTTACTCGAGAGGATTTTAATTTATTTTGATGACATAATATATACAGGGTGTTCGGAAGGTCGGTGAAAAGCCTTAAGGGGGTGACAGGTCTCGTCGTTGGGAACATTTAACCTAGGTTACCGCAGTCTAAATTCTAAGGATTTCGACTTTATCATGGTAAGTATGATTTATATAAAATTTCCCAAAATCAGGTACTAACTCGTTTACCTCTTATGTTAATGCTATTTTTTTAAATAGCATTAACAAAAGAGGTATTTTTATTTTTTGACAAGTTTATCATTATTCAACACGTTCCATTTAGTTAATTGTGTGGATACAGATGATTGTATTGGTGTTTGTCGCTTGAATACACATTAAGATAAGGTGCAAATAAGTTTTTGGTTACCAATTATTGTCTGTTTGAACATTATGAACGAGTTAGTACCTAATTTTGGGAAATTTTCCAAAAATCATACTAACCATGATAACTCGAAATCCTTAGACTTTGGACTAAGCTAACCTAGGTTAGATATGTTCCTAACGAGGTCACTCATCAGCCCCTTGAGGCTTTGCATCGACCTTCCTAACACCCTCTATATATATAGAATGGTGCAAAAAAATGTAATTTTTTTCTTTCCCATAGCAAAGTATATCAGTATGTGGTAAAAATAAAATATACTCGAGAGAATTAAAATTGATTTTTGTGACATAATATATATATATATATATATATATATATATGGTTATTTTTATTTTTGAGGATGACCGAAAAATGCTCAATTTGACTCTAGAGAACTAAAACTGATTTTAATGAGATTACACACACACACACACACATACACAACATATGCAACAACTTGTATAAATAAAAATGTTCATGAAAAAATATGATCAATTTTTTACTTTCCCACCGCAGAGAATATTAGTATGTAGCAAAAAAAATGATACTCGAAGGACATAAAATTGATTCTGATGGAGTAATATATACATATGTATATATTTTATTTTTTATGGAGACCGTTGAATACTACGCTTCACTCGAGTGGATTAAAATCAATTTTGATGACATCATATATATATATATATATATATATATATATATATATATATATATATATATATATGCATATATTTTGCATCAATTTTAGCTTTGTAAGGGTGATGCAAAAAAAAAGTAATGTTTTTCTTCCTTACCAAAGCACACAGTGTTGGTATATGGTAAAGAAAAAAAACCGTTGCACAGTATGAGTAAAAAAATAGTTCAGATGTGTTAATGAAGGCAATCAATTGAAATAGTAAGGTAGAACACTTTTTCGATACTTTTTGTTTATCGTCTCAATAGCTCGTAATTTTTTCTTTTATCATTGTCTAAAAAAAAATCTTTATTTTTTTCTATCCCATAGTAAAGAGTGTTAGAAGATAAAGATATAAAAAATCTCGTACAGAGTGTGTATAGAAAATCAGTTGGAATGAGTTGACGACTATTGAATTGGGAACGCTATGCGATCGTCGGAAAACGGAATATCGCGTGTTGTGCTGACATCTACGGTGTACTCGAGGATCATGTTTACCCATATCACGGTAAAAAAATTATCTACACTCGGGTATGAAAATTTTCTTATCAACTGTGAGTACATCCGCTATTATTGGCAGTCGATAAGGTAGGCATCTTTAGCATCGCGGGACAATGTGCGGCAGCAGATCGAAAGGAACGCTACTGAAGTTCATTTTGGTTCGAAATGTATATATACATACATACATACATACATACATACATACACACATACATACATACATATATACATATATACATGCATATATATATATATATATATATATATATATATATATATATATATATATGAACCGAGTGACGTGATAAAAATTGGATACTTCAAAACTCCTACAAACATTAATCTTCGATGAAAAAGTAAAAAAGGAAAATTTGATGAGTTTCTCAAAATCTACATTTCGGTCACATTTTTTGTTCTAAGTCAGCGTGTCAGACTTTACGGTCAACTTCGCTTTTTAAATTGGAAATTTCTTTTTATAATTTCCATCTTCCACTTCGGTCTTCAAAACGAAACCAATGACCCGTCATGACTTCGGGATGACCTTGACTCGGGAAAAAATCAATGAAACGGTAATGAGCCCGAGGCTCATTGCCATGGAAATGAACGTGATATTTCCGGGAAGCAAATAATCTTTTCTGAAAGAACAAAACGAGTTAAAGATGTTTCTCATTTATGGTAAAATATTTTTTTTTTATACTACGATTTCTCCATTTCGAATGCCTGGCGTTTTTCATTATTTTTTTAAATCCCGTTTTCGAGTATCTGATTTCTCCTGAGTCGCCCTGTGTACACCTGGTGAGGCAACACCTATTAGCAGTAGAAATATTTTCTAACCTATTAGACTGAGGAGAAAACTTTTCCTACCAAAGTTGCACAGTTCGCAGGGGGTCATCGAGTGGTGGCTACGAGGTTCATCCAGGTAGAGGCGCTTCGGAGATTTCACGGTCACCTCCATTTTTTTTCTAAACCAGACCGGGATTTACTTTTTCAGAATTTTTTGAAATTTTTTGGAGGAACTGGATATAAGTTCATACACCAAATTTCAAGGCGATCGATCAAGATTTAGTACAAAAAATCGATAAAAAAGACATTTCAATGTTGTTAGCCTAGAATCGATTTAAGGCGTCACCCCCACTTGTAGCGCAAAAAAGGCCTTTTTCATGAATTTTTTTAAAGAAAACTACAAAACTTTTTTAATCGATCAATATACCATCTTAAAGAACACATCTTGAAGAACTTTCAGTAATTTTTTTATTGAAAAATATTACATTGTTTAGTGGCAAATGGCCGTCAATGAAATAATGTTTTTATATACACGGTTTGCGGTGACCAACATTGCGGCGAAGTGGATCATCTGAAAAAAAATGCGGATGGATTTAGTCAAATATAAGTATAAACTAGTCTTTAATCGAAGGATTTTAAAAAATATTCATTTTTCACAAAATGGCGGACAGTCAAAGTTAATGGTTCGATTTTAACGAAAAAAAATCGAACGATTAAAGACTACATTTTTATGTATTAAATAAGCCTGCAAAATTTCAAGAAGATCGGTTCATTAGTGTTCGAGTAGTCTTGGTCACCGACTTCAGAAATGCCATTTTGAGAAAAACGCGTTTAAAGTTTCAATTTCAGTTTACACGAAGAAAATATTTTTTTTTGTAAACTTACATAGTCATCTATTCCGGGCATAAAAAAAAACTGCACTTCAAATTGCACTTCAAAAAAACGCAATAAAAAAAAATCGATTTTTTCAAAATCGCAAGTGGGGGTAACCCCTTAAATAACGGTGTGAACACCTACTTATATAAAAGGAGCTCAAAGGCCACCATTTTCAATGCCCGCTTGCAATCGGATTCAAACTTGTAACTGCTTTGCAAAACAAGTTGATAAGATTCTCAGGTGCGAACAATGTAAACAAAGCCATACGACTTATTTCGATTGTGTTCAGCATTTAGCTATTGAAGCCTCGATCAGAGCCTGTTCGTTAATACAGACGGCGTGATTACACTGTTTTTTAACGAGCTACATCTAGAAGGGCAAAAAATGACATTTTCCGAAAATATTTTTATTCGATAGTATCCTCTTAAAATTTCATTGAAATATATCTAAAATTGAATGAGCTTACACTCAGAAAAAAGCTTTATTATGTTTCAATAAATTGGCACATTAGAACATAATTTCTTAGAAATTAATAAAAGTTTACTCGTATGGAGACAGTTTTTATGTGATTGTAACTAACAGAATTTATTCGGCGTCACTAAATATGTTTCTTTACGTGCCGATTTTTCACATCAATTAAAAGCCATATTTAAAATAGAAAATTTGAATAAAAATTTCCTCAAATCAAATAAATACTACTTTCCAATCACGAAAACCTCTTATTTCGCGACTATGATACTAATGCGCGCATGCGCACTTTGCCCTTCAACGCGACGGGCCCGACAGCAGGCCGCTCGTCAGATGTAGCTCACGCATACGCTTACCATGTAGCTTCTTCCTATGCCAATGCTTTTGGCACAAGTGTCAGTGTTGCGTTTCGGAAGTGAGAAACTCGACAGTGAGGAATGATTTGAGTGTAAGTAAGAATATTAAGTGAGAAAAAAACGATCAAGTGAAAAAATAATGACGGACGAAATAACACAATTCCTCGAAGAAAACCAGCTGGGGGATTATGAAGAATCCTATTAGATGTTAAGAAAAACTCTATTTGTCGGATATAAAAGACCTATTTGTTCTAATTTATATATCCTATTAGATGTTAAGAAAAATTCCTAGTAAATCTTAAACATAAAGTTAAATAAAAAATGTTCTTAGCTGTTAATACAATCGTAGTAGGCCGACATACGAATAAGAAAACTTATTCGCCGGGAGACAAAATTCTTTGTCCTTAATAAATCTTTTTTCTGAGTGTACAGCTTCTAACAGTCAACCGAGCACCATACTTCAAACTTTAAACGCGTTTTTCTCGAAACACTGTTTTCAAAGTCGGTGGACATTATATCTCGAGAACCACTGGATGGATTGGTTCCAAATTTACAACAGACACGATGAGAAACATTTAAAGGTCATTGACAATCTTACTTTTTTCAAAACGATCTTCATTTTTAAGTAGTTATGTAAAAACAACGATTTTTTTCATAGTTTTTGTATGCTCAAATTTCAATTCATCGCCACGTTGTTTAAAAAAATGATTTGAAAAATCGACGATCGTCAACGACTCGTATTTATTGGTAACTTGAATACCCCGTTTGGGTTTTAGATTTCAGATGGACCGCCTAAGCTGGAGATGGTCCACCGCCAAACGTCGTGAAAAAATATAATCATCTGTCGGCGCCCATGTTTTTGTTGTTTTTCTGTATTTTGTGGTGATTTTTTTCAAAGGCTCTCAATAAATATATGACTTCTAAATGGGGGTATTCCTCCCTGGAAACTTAAAAAATCGTTTTTTTTTTGCATATTGTTGTAGTGTGAACTTTCAAGAATATTTTAAGGCCAACCGGACCCAGAATTTCTAAAAATTGACCACACTTATTTTCACACTTATTTTCGAGTTTGTCGAGTTTGAACGCGATTATCTAGAAACTACATACCTTGACACGGCGGGATTGATATTTTGAGTAACTTTCACACTATTGACTTGAATTTGCACAGTTAGCGTTCAAACAGTAGTCATTTTCGGTTCACGGTCGCATTTTTTTATTGAATGAATCATTTGTTAATAACAATGACTTCAGCATGCTGTTTTTCGAGAGAAAAATGAGATTTTCTTTGGAGAAGCTGTCATTTTTCGTATTTTGCGAAAATTCTATATAGAAGTGGATCGTGAACTCATAGCCAGTTGGATATACTTAAAGAAATTCTTTTTGTTTTCGTTTCAAATTACATTTGAGCCTGATAGAGATCCCGCGGTTTTGGGCCCCGCTGCTGGAGGACTGCAACGCCAACTGCAACGCCAGCTGCAGCACCACGAACACATTGAAAGATTTTCTTTCGAAAAAATTACATTGTAACCAAAAACATGTGTACAACATGCTGGAAAAAAATTAATTTATTCAGACCAGTGTGTAACTAGAAAAAAAAATCATCATTCTGACCCAGGTAGGAATTGACGATGAAAAAAGGGCTCACCAAGCTCTGAAACAAGGCTCACATTTTTTAATTCAGGCTGAGCACCAGCCTGATTTCAGGCCTAGCTGAACCTCTGAATGATAACGCGGTTTCAGGCTCTTGCACACAGGCTTGACCAAAGGCTGGTAGAAAAGCCTGTACTAAGCCTGAAACGACGAAACAACAAGGCTCAAAACGAGCCTTAATGAAGCCTTCACGAGCATTTATGACCAGGCTTTTCCCAAACTCTTCCCGAGGCTATATGAGGCCTGTTTTTAGTTTTCTATATTCTACATTGGGGTAAATTTAATAAATCTGTAAAGAATTCATTTGATTTATTATATATATTTATTATTTGTTATATTATTTGTTACAAAATATATATAAAAAATATTTTAAAAAACAATACTTTATTTTATTGCGTACTTTTATTTTCGTATACACTTTTTTGTGTACCTCATAAATATCGATAAGAGAATATGTTTAAATGTTCTGAGCTGCCTCCTTCGCTTTCGTTTTTCGTGCCTTCGCACCCGACAAATTTATTGCTAAATTTTTTTTTCATAAAAGTACAGAAAAAATATTATTTTAAACTTATTTTATTTTATCACAACCTGAAACAAGCCTGCATCCAGCCTTGATTTTTCAGCCTCAAAATTCACCGGCTGAATAAAGCTTGAAATAACCCTGAGTTTAGGCTAAGCAGCCAGTCTTGGTTCCAGGCTGCTCCAAACGATGCAATGAAACCTGGGCCAGGTCTGTCTCACTCAGACTCGGTAAAACAAGGCTCGCACAAGCTTGTTTCCATCGTCAGCCTTTTAATTTCCTACCTGGGGACGCTTCAAATTGGGCTTCCAGAGAGGAATACCCCGTTGAGGGGCTATACCAGTGTGAACGCTGAAAATTTGGGTGATTTTCGGGAATTTTTTGGAAGAAAAGTACTCAATAAAATGTTTCGGAAAATTAAGAATATATTTGGCTATATTTCACCTATACTACATAATTTTTTCATAGAAAAATATTGAGATCCAAGCGACTTATGCGCTGCCTTCGGAGGCGCCAAAAAAAAAGTTCCTCCACTGCTGACATGATTCCGGCCGATTGAGTAGCTGAAACCGAAAAAGGAAAAAAGGTCGTTAAACTGAAAGGTATTTCCTGTACAATGACGTAAAATTTTCGAAAAATATCAAAATCTAACAAAATGGCGTAGTTATGAAAAAAGTCTGTTTTCTTGCCTATAAAATGGTCCTTTTTTCAATGCCAAATCGTCAATTTTCATCTAATCAAAAATATCCTACGTCGTTGTAGAGTAAATATATTCAAGAGTACTCAGTTCGAATTTCAAGTCAATCGGATAATTGCTCTTAGGGTTACAATGTCAGCAAATTTGAAAAAGCTCATTTAGAGAAAAACGCGTTTAAAGATTTAACTGTCGATTTTCGCAAGATAAAATGATATTGATATAAATGATATAAATGATAATGATATTCTTGAAAGTATAAACTGTCGAAAAGGCCAAAAAAAGGATCAATTTTTTTGAAGCGTCACACTGGTATAGTCCCTTAAAAAGTGTCGGTGACCTTGAAATCTCCGAAGGGCCTCCACCTGTATGAACCTCGCAGCCACCACTCGATGACGAGCTTCGAACTATGCAACCTCCGTAGAAGTTTTCTCCCAAGTCTGATAGGTTGGAAAATATGTCCACTGCCAACAGTTGTTGCTTCACCCGCTGTTTTTCTTTTCGTGTGTACTCGTAAGGTACATACTACACGGCAAACTCATTACAGATGGAATACACGTTTAACGACCATTAACGAGTCGCTCTGACGAACGATTTTTCCATCTTTCCTGATTGGAAGCAACATCAACCGGGCAGTCGAAAGATTGTGCCGATTCGTTGTTCCCCGACTATACAGCGCGATGTCACAATTTACATTCATCATCGGAGCTACCCATCAGGCGTAGTTGCCGAACGCGTTGATCGTCTTGATTGACTGATTGCGATCTGTTGCGAGACAGCTGAACGAAAAAATTGCGAACATTATTGGCTGCGGTCGCCCGCCGACGAAACGATCAATTTCTGACTGAATATTTTTTTTCGGCTCGTACCATACGCGCTACGTATATTAACATTTGACTCCACACTTACCGCGCGCGTGTGTGTGTGTAATCTCATTAAAATCAGTTTTAGTTCTCTAGAGTGAAATTGAGCATTTTTCGGTCATCCTAAAAAATAAAAATAACCACACACACACACACACACACATGTGTGTGTGTGTGTGTGTGTGTGTGTGTGTGTGTGTGTGTGTGTGTGTGACATAATATATATATATATATATATGTGTGTGTGTGTGTGTGTGTGTGTGACATAATATATATATATATATATATATTATGTCACACACACACACACACACACACACACACACGCGCGCGCGCGCGCGCGCGCGCGCGCGCGCGCGTGTGTGTGTGTGTGTGGTAATTTTTATTTTTTAGGATATATATATATATATATATATATATATATATATATATATATATATATATATATATATATATATATATATATATATATATATATATAATGTCACAAAAATCAATTTTAATTCTCTCGAGTATATTTTATTTTTACTACGTACTGATATACTTTGCTATGGGAAAGAAAAAAATTACTTTTTTTTTGCACCATTCTATATATATACAGAGTGTTAGGAATGTCGATGCAAAGCCTCAAGGGGCTGATGAGTGACCTCGTTAGGAACATATCTAACCTAGGTTAGCTTAGTCCCAAGTCTAAGGATTTCGAGTTATTATGGTTAGTATGATTTTTGGAAAATTTCCCAAAATTAGGTACTAACTCGTTCATAATGTTCAAACAGACAATAATTGGTAACCAAAAACTTATTTGCACCTTATCTTAATGTGTATTCAAGCGACAAACACCAATACAATCATCTGTATCCACACAACTAACTAAACGGAACGTGTTGAATAATGATAAACTTGTCAAAAAATAAAAGTACCTCTTTTGTTAATGCTATTTAAAAAAATAGCATTAACATAAGAGGTAAACGAGTTAGTACCTAATTTTGCGAAATTTTCCATAAATCATACTTACCATGATAAAGTCGAAATCCTTAGAATTTGGACTGAGGTAACCTAGGTTAGATGTTCCCAACGAGGAGACCTATCACCCCCTTAAGGCTTTGCACCGACCTTCCTAACACACTGTATATATTATGTCATCAAAATAAATTAAAATCCTCTCGAGTAAAATTAAGCAATCTTCAGAGTGTGTGTGTGTGTGTGTGTGTGTGTGTGTGTGTGTGTGTGTGTGTGTGTGTGTGCGTGCGTGCGTGTGTGTGTACGCGACGACCTCTTGCATCGATTACTCTTGGTGTGAGCACCCCTTCAGGTGAAAGGTTTCGAAACACACACTTGTTGGAGTGTAGTAACTTCGCTCACGAGGCTGCAAAAAAAAACGATGATTGCGCGTACACGATACTTTTGTTGCCGAACGGGGCAACCGGTTATGGCCTAAAGCAAAGTCGAAGACGCGTCTCGTGAATTCTGCGCCGTATGTGTGTGTGTGTGTGTTTGTTTGTTTGGTGTGTGTGTGTGTGTGTATACAGGGTGTTAGGAAGGTCGATGCAAAGCCTTGAGGGGGTGATAGGTTACATCGTTAGGAACATATCTAACCTAGGTTAGCTTAGTCCAAAGTCTAAGGATTTCGAGTCATCATGGTAAGTATGATTTTTGGAAAATTCCCCATAATTAGGTACCAACTCTTTCGTAATGTTCAAACAGACAATAATTGGTAACTAAAAACTTTATTTGCGTCTTAGCTTTATGTGTATTCAATCGACAAACACCAATACAATCCAAATAATACAAAAAAAATAACTTACGTTAATGCTATTTTTTTTAAATAGCATTAAGGGACTAGTCCGCTTTGAAAATTTCAAAAAATCGAAAGCAAGCAAGACTTGAAGAAATCGATGATGAGCAATCAGTAGGGATTTTGTACGGTGCAGGAATTGCCGATTGAGTTTAGGTGAGAGTTTTTCAGAGTATAAACTTCAAACGCGTTTTTCTCGAAACAACGTTTTCAAAATCTAGCTCCATCGCGTCTCTAAAACTAGTACACCGATTTTCTTGAAATTTAAACCACATATTGTAAACATGATTCGCAACAAGATGACCCTCGATGGTTTTAAAATTTTGATTTTTACTCTTGTTTTTTGCGAAAAACTGCGAAAAAACGCGTTTTTTTTACTGTTCTCGTTTTTCATCTGCCATTTTTTTATTTTTTGATAAAACTTTATATCCGAGGGTCATTTTGTAGCTGGTGTGATACTGAATCTAATGGACTTTGATTTTTTTGTTTCAGACAAGCCGTCGCCGGGTTGCGATGGAGCTACCTAGCCCACCTATTTTTGAGGCGTTACGTTAAACTATAGTTTTTGTACTTAAAAATGAATAAAAATGAATTAAATTTTTTAAAATGTATTTCAAGACATTATTTATCAAGCCCAACAACTTTTATATTCATCTCTTTTATAAAATTCTCAAAAAAATCGCGAAAATAGCCTCTTTTCGTGGCTCCAAAGTGGACTGGCCCCTTAACATAAGAGGTAAACGAGTTAGTGCCCAATTTTCGGAAACTTTTCAAAAATCATACTCACAGCATAAAGCATCGTGAAAAAAAATTTCGAATTTTTAAAAAACCCAAAAAAACCACAACAAACCCAATATAGGCGTCGAAATCTCCAAATTGCCATATTTTATAATTCCAAAAATGCCCTATTTTATAAAGTGTTTCCCAAACTTCAAAATCTCATAACTTTTTATGGGGTTGAGGGGGGGGGAGGCGGGGTGAATTTTAGCTTCCCCCGACCGAATACCATCATTTATAACCCAATAAATGAGCAAATAGCACAAAAAATGTTTAGGCTCATTTTTCGCAGGCACTTATTTAAAAAATTACCAAAAAGTTCAAAAGGTTAAAAAAATACCAAGGCGTAAAATAAACCATCAATCAATTAATCAATCAGTCTCTCTTTCTCTTTTTCTACTTCTCGTTTCATCCGCCTGTCTCAGCCTTGATCCAGTCTCGCACGACCATGTAAGTCAATGTCTCGTCGCGTTGTTCTATCGCGGAAACGGCATAAATTCATTGAAAACCCCGATGTCCGAGGCTCCGCTGTCGGAATACGATTAGTGCGGTGAGTTTGTTTTTCCCTGAATAGGACGACATTCAACGCGACAGGGAAAATACCGTTTCGAAGCATTTTTATAGCAGCTGCGAAGAGAACGAGTGGCTCTTCACGTACGTGCGTGCGGGAGTGTTTACATTTATTTTCCTCTTCTCGCCGATCCTCCGTTATCGCCAGTCGAAAGATATATCCAGACGGGAGAGAGCGTCGCTCTCCCCAGTGCTGGAAACGCACGTGTGCATCGAACCACACCGATGTGTTCGCGGCCTTATTATATACATTTGTGATAGTCAGAAAATTGGAAAAAAATTTCATTGCATATTCTTTGAGTACAATATCTCAAGAATATTCTCACCAAATTTCATAAAGATCGGAACATTAGATTCGCAGTTATAGGTATTCCAACCGCAGGACCGCGCAAGTCGCGTGTTACGCTTGCCGAGCAGCAAGCGCAAGCAGCCACAAGAGAAGGAAGAATGGCTCGTACACTGAGAAAAAAAAATCATTGATCCAATATCATTGGTGTTATTGAATTAAATTTCGTTGTTTCAATTGTAAAATTGTCGGTGTAAATAATCGGATTTGTTGGTCTAAACAAAACGCTATTGACTTCAATGACGTGATAAAATTGAACGTTTTTTTTCATTCAAAAGATATATTGCTAGCCGAGAACAATATATTATTGAAACTATCTAAAAAATTATCGCGATCAAATTAAATAGTTTTGAATGCAATTTCTGCAACGAACGAAAAAAGCGTTTTAATTCATAACATGAATATTGTTGATTCGAGTACACAAGAAAAATTGAATTTCGCTCGTTTGATTCAAATAAAATTTTCTATTGGGTAAATATGTTATTTTATTGTTTTCTCCATATCTGATATTGATTTTATGTGCATTATTCGTTAAAATATTAATATTTTATTTTGATTGAAAAATATGAAGCCAATGTCTGAATTGGTTAAAAAAATGATGCGAAAGTAAAATTTGTTTCTTGCACATTTGGTTGAAAAAATTCAACCAAATCATGGCTGAGCGCCACCGAAATTATAGGTGTGAGGAAACCCGTAGTTCTCGGAGTAACCGCTAGAGGCCGCACGCGCGCTCGTTTCTCGTAAGCGTAGCGCGAAGCGAAAATCTACTTAACGGAGACTTTGGCCTTGGAGTGCCATTTTTCAGGTGTTTACATTTTATTTTTTTTAAAGGAAACGAGTAAAGCTTTTTGAGTGCGGCTTTTTTCTTGATTTTATTCATGATATACAGAACGTTAAACATAAAAAAAAAACAAAAATGGCGGCCGTTGCACCTCCGCGAAAACAGGTCCTCAAATCGCACGAGGTAAACGGCTGACATCACTGCCCCCTCTTTGTTGATCTGAAACACAAATTCAAAGCGTATTATCAATCTGTGACCCTTTGGTCATGGAATGACGGATGGGTTTTTCGTTTAGTACAAGTTTCGGAAAATGGCGGCAATTTAAAAAAAATCGAATTTTCGCGTTTTTTTTCGCATAAAAAGATAAATAATAAATGCAAAAATGTATCTATCGAAAAAACGATCCGTCATTCCGTGAAGACATATTTTCTGAGTATGCTCTCCAAATTTCAGGTCGATATGTTAATTACAGCGGTCAGGAGAATGTCAGCCATTTTTAAAAACGTGTTTTCGAGAAAAACGCGTTTAAAGTTTTGTAATGTGTTTACACAAGTGTGTTTATAATTACCATTAATCGGCAATGCCTGGTCCATAGAGGCATCCCTCCTCTTCTTCGAGCTGCTCATGTTGAGCTCAAATTGATTTTTTTGAAAATTTCAAGGACAAAGTCTCCCTTAAACGCTGGAGAAACTCTAAAGAGTATCGCTTCTTGGCCTGTGGCTAAGATCAAAGTGTAGTATCTGTTCTAATCAGTTGAATATCTGATATTCTCTCCATGGATATTCCATTGGATATCTGATATTCTCTCCACTATTATCGTGGATGATCATTCTAATGCTCACTTTTTATTGAAGATTTAAAACAAATTGAAAAACTTACGTCCCATGGCATATTCGTTTCGATGTAGTAAAGAAATAATTAATTCTATGGATTATATTTTGGTACGAAATAAAAAATGTTTTTAGCAACCGCTTAATAATTATTTCATCCGATACATCTACGGATTGTATATAGAATGATTTCAATAGAATATAATTTTATTTGAAGGATAATGTAGATATTCAGAGAACAGAAGAGCTTTTTCAAATAAAATAATATGTTATTTAAATCAATCACATTTTCCAATATTTTATAGTATTGAAACAATCTCATATATCGGTGGCACTCCGCAGCAGCACATTTATTTGGATCAACCAATATATTTTTGCGATTCAATTGGTTTTTTTTCTCAGCGTAGGCAGTATCAAATCAATGTTTTAGAGGCTGCAGAGGATGCAGAAGGATTGCTGTATGGCTATGGAATCGACGACTCCATGTTAGTATGAATAAATTAATTTTAAATGTAAAAGAAACATACTTGAATCTTAAGGGGCTATACCGGTGTGAACGCTGAAAATTTTGGTGATTTTCGGGAATTTTTTGGAAGCAAAGTACTCAATTAAATGTTTCGGAAAATTAAGAATATATTTGGCTATATTTGACCTATATTACATCATTTTTTCATAGAAAAATATTGAGACCCAAGCGATTTATGCGCTGCCTTCGGAGGCGCAAAAAAAAAGTTCCTCCACTGCTGACATGATTCCGGCCGATTGAGTAGCTGAAACCGAAAAAGGGAAAAATGTCGTTAAACTGGAAGGTATTTCCAGTTTAACGACATTTTTCCGTTGAGTTGCAATGTCAGAAAAATTGAAAAATCTCATTTCGAAAAAAACGCGTTTAAAGATTTAACTATCAATTTTTGCAAGATAAAATGATTAGAGATACGGCCTTGACATTTTTACAAAACATTCTTGAAAGTATAAACTGTCAAAAAACGCAAAAAATCGATTTTTTAAAAGTCTCACACTGATATAATCCCTTAAACGCGATTATCTCAGAAACGTCTTTTTTGAGAAACACCTTTGCGGTAGACACTATTACCAAAAACTATTAATCCGATCCATACGAAATTTATACCACCTATTTGTTATGATAATAGCTAGGGCCTCGACGAAGGATTTTGAATTTTGTTAGAAAAAAAAATCGAAAATTTAGCACTTCTAAAAATGAATTTTTTTGTTAAAGTTATCGTCATTTTTTTAATCAAAATTTCACAAATCCTTCGTCCAGGCCCAAACCAATGCAATATACTAATGAAATCTTTTTCATATTCTGATTTCAAATGAACCGTTCTCGAGTTATCATGTCCACCGCAACTGATGCTCAAAATAAGGCGCTTCTGGAAGACACCAGGAGTTCCGCCATTTTGAAATAATTTTGAATGAAAAAAATTGTAGAAGTACATGAAAATATGTACTCACCGATGTTGTTACAGTTTTTCAATAAACATTTATTGTCCCGTCGAACAAAAATCACGAAAATCACGTCCCTTCGCCCGCTACAAGTGTATGTAAAGCGTTAATTTTTTAGCAGCGAGTAGAAAAAAAAGGGCACATCGTTTTTCACGATTTATACACATGGGCACAAACAAAAAAGAAAGAATGCAAGGAAGGAATAAATGAATAAATAAATAAATTAAAAAACAAAGAAATAACTGAATACATAAGTCAATGGAAAAAATGAATGAATAAATAAATTAACGAACAAGTATATGAATAAATCCATAAATAAACAAATGGGTAAGAGGATAAATAAATAAATAAATAACACAAAATAGGCGAAACTGCAATCACCATTCATCACAGCAACGCCCTCAATTCGCATTACGCATCGGCAAGACTATAAACCAATAATAAAAATGATGTTCCATAAGAAAAATGAAAAAAAAAAACTGTATCTTCGTGAATACAAAATTATTTCTCATTCATGCAAATAAAATTAATTTAAAAAAAAACAAATAACACAGAAGAAAAATACAGAAAAGAAATAAAATAATGATAAAACACAAATAAATAAAAAAACAAAAAAAAAACAAAAAATAAAGAGAGTAAAGAGAAAACTCTCAAGACTTCGGGAATAAGGAACAGCTCATTGGAACGTAGAAATGATCGACGTTGCTCGCCGGAAACGCATCTACATAAATATATACATATATCTGCAAACGATTTTATTTTTCTCTTTATGCAGTCTCACTATTGCAGTGAGTACATTCTAAAATACGCTTGATCCACAGTCTTCTATTCTAACAGCTCTCTACGAATGTGTAACAATTCTTTTGCTCGGGCCCTCACGTTCTTATTTGCTTTATTTTTTTTTCATTTTCGTTTCCATTAACATCGAAGCGTACACATGAAGCGATACATGAAATTCATATATGTATATATATACACACATATATATACATATACATACATATATATATATGTATGTATATATATATATATATATATATATATATATACACACATATATATATATATATATATATATATATATATATATATATATATATATATATATATATATATATATATATATATATATATATATATACATATACACACACATATATATATATATATAGGTGAGTTGGTCTAATTAGTACACGTCTATAAATATATGTATACATGGCCTCGCCTCGCTAAAGTGACACGTATCCAAAAAAAAAATAATCTCGCGCATAGTACACTCGTAAAAAGTGGGGCGCATGGAGCAACGTGGCCGTATACCCACGTGTAACAAAAATTCCTCTATCCACGCGTCCCGCTCGTGCGGTACGTCGCGGATGATGAATAGTGTGTTAAATATGTATCAACGTATAACTGCGGTTCTATTATTTTTATTACTATTATTACTGTTGTTGTTGTTGTTGTTGTTGTTGTTGTGGATATTGTTATAATTATTATTATTATACGTCGAAAGGGGTTATTTTAACAATGTAATAGTCGTAATTCCGAAGCCGGATAAATAGTTTGACAATAATAATGACAATAATGGTAATCGTTGATCGTTGGTCGATGTTAGTAACGTGAAGCGATTGTATCGCTCGAGCATCGTCGAAAAGATCGACGTACGAGTATACGTGTGTGTGTGTGTGTGTGTGTGTGTGTGTGTGTGTGTGTGTGTGTGTGTGTGTGTGTGTGTGTGTGTGTGTGTGTGTGTGTGTGTTTTTTATGTCATAAATACGACACACCTGGGCGCACTCCGTTTTTTTATATCTACATAAATATATATTTGAAGAATTTGAAAAATATCAATTCTACGACTATTGGGAAATCGAAAGCCGTCGAAATGATCACTTGAAACTTCTTTTTTTTTTCTTTTATTCGTCTCGCTTATGATTTTTTTGATAGACGTGTGTGTATGTGTATCGATGAATATATATAGAGAGAGAAAGCTCGTTTGTTCGATTTTTGGATTTTTTTGAAGCCATTATTGACTTCCGAAATTCCAGAACCCAAACAAGCCCAAAAAGAGCTCGATTGATCGATTTTTTTTTTTTTTGGACGACATTATTGATTTCGGGAATTTCGGAACGTAAACAAATCCAGGCAGAGCTCGTTTGTTCGATTTTTCGATTGTTTTGAATTTTTGGCATTTCGAATCCCAAACAAAGCTGGCTTGGTCGATTTTCCGATTTTTAAAGTCGAAGACATCGACTTCCGGAATTTCGGAACCCAAACAAGCCCAAACAAAGCTCGATTGTTCCATGGTTTTTGGACGACATTATCAATTTTGGGAATTTCGGACCCCAAACTAACCCAAACAAAGTTTCGTTTGTTCGATTATCAGATTTTACAAATTGAAGACGCGGACTTCCGGAATTTCGGAATCCAAACAAAGCTTGCTTGATGGATTTTTAGACTTTTTTTTGAAGACATTATTAAACTGCGGAATTTATTGGACGACATTATTGACACCGCAATTTCCCGAACAAACCCGAACAAAGCTCGTTTGTTCAATTTTTTTTTTTTTTTTTTCGATGAAATTATTAACTTCGGGAATTTCGGAATGCAAGCAAACTCAAACAAAGCTGGTTTGTTCGGTTTTTGAATTTTTTGAACGAACTTATTGATTTTGGAAATTTTGGAACGCAAACAAAGCCAAATAAAGCGCGTTTGTTCGGTTTGTAGATTTTTATTTCGACTTTATTGACTCCCGAATTTTGGACCCCAAAGTAAGCGCATTCGATCGATTTTTAGATTTTTTTGGACGGCATTATCGACTCCGGAATTTCTAAACCCAAACAAACCCAAACAGAGCTTGTTTGTTTGATTTTTAGATTTTTTTAGACGACATAATCCACTTCCAGAATTTTGGAACCTAAGCAATGATCGTTTGTTCGGTTTGTAGATTTTTTTTATCGACATTATTGACTTCCGGAATTTTCGGGGTTTGAAAAAAAAACTTGCTTGTTTTGGACCACGTATGGCGATATTATTCCATAATCGCTTATGATGTCATAAAAATGCATTTCTCTCTATCTCTCTCTCTCTCTCTTCCTCTCTCTCTCTCTGGTTCTGCTTCTTCCTCTGTTTTTTTTTAGTAACTGTCAACCATGTTTCATGCGTGAGGCACATTAGGCACGATTTCAAGGCGCAACACGACTGTATTAAATCCGTAATTACATAATAATTTTTTTAATTGCACTTTGCGATTCGCAACAAACTCGTATACATCGAAATTCTACACTAAAACAATTGTACACGTAAAATCACGAGCGTTGCAAAAGGACACGATCTTTTTTTTTTAAATAAAAATTCCATTTTGTCACGTGGTGGTCGTTTTTTTTCGCGAGCGACCAAAAAAAATGGTAGGAGAATCGAATTGGTAAATAGTTATTGCTCCCGTTGGAGAGAATCACTCGGACTTAGGTTCGAGAATCACTCGGACCCTGAAAAATAAAACATCGAGATTCTGTATAATTTGTCCTCGTTTTTTTTTTGTTTACAAAGAATTAGCAAAATTTTAGTTTTCGCCCATCATTTCCCTCTCTCTCTCTTTCCCGCTCTCTTAAATCTCTTTCCTTTCTCTCTCCTTCTCCTGTCCTCCGACTTAAAAAAAATACACCCCCCCTCCCCCTCCTCCCGGAACAGCCATTACGTTGGAACGTTTGTGGGCACGTGAGCCGCAGAAAAATTGTTGGTTTTCCGCTCGTGCGCGGTCTGAGCGATCGCCTCCCGTCTCGAGATGTTGTTGCGACTGTCTCGCAGTCCGACAGTCCTCTTACAGACTTCCGTACTCGCGAAGCACGCGGTTTCCCAGCGGCAAAGGCGGACGGAAGTTGTTGATTACCTTAACAAACATTATCAAGAAAATGTATAATTTTATTTCAAGTTATTTGAAATCAAATGTATGTACCATTCGTTAAGTTTATCATTTATTGTTATTTGCAATTTAATTATATTTTTAATAAAATTATGAAAATATTATAATACAATTCATTATTAAGGTATTCATGCACAAGTGTATATATAAATGTATTAATTTTTTTTTATATATTATTTAAATATATATCGGCAAATTTTCTAAAACTGTAATTCATACATATGCATATATGTATGACAGTGTTTTCAAATATATTATTCATTGCCTGTTAAAAAACGAAATTAATAATATTTTTTAAAGTACAATAAACTTTTTTTATTTGTTTAAAAAAGAAGTTAATTAATAATAATTTATATTGTATATTGTCTATATACATTTTTTTTGTCTCTTTTTTAATTGAAAAAAATGCATTACATTAAGGCGATTAAAAAGGACAAATAAACAAAATTCGAAAGAATACAATTCAAGTTCCTTTTTATTCGTTTGAAAAAAAAACAAACAAATTCAATGATATATATGGTGACATTGATACACATTTTTTCAAATATTGGAAAAAAAATATTACACCAAGGCGATTAAAAAGTACAGATAAATAAAATTCGACAGAATACAATTAAAGAACTGTTTTGTTCGTTTGAGAAGAAAAAGTTAATTTATAATAATATTTATAAATAAAAAAGCTTATATATATATGTATATACTTTTTTGTCTTTTTTATTGAAAAAAATGCATTACATTAAAGCGATAAAAAAGTACAGATAAACGAAATTCGAAGGAATACAATTAAAGTACCTTTTTATTCATTTAAAAAAGACAAACAAATTCAATTATGTATATGGTGACTTTGATACACATTTTTTCTAATATTGGGAAAAAAATATTACATTAAGGCGATTAAAAAGTACACATAAATAAAATTCGAAAGAATACAATGAAAGTACCCCTTTGTTCGTTAAAAAAAAGAAAATTCAATTGAACATATTTTTTTTTTCCCTCAATATTCCAAAATATATACACATTAAGGGGATTAAAAAATACGTATAAATAAAATGCGAAAGAATATAATTGGACTAAATTTCCGTTATTTGTAAGAAAATAAAACAATTTCCGTTATCGCTTGTTGTGAAAAAAAAAATTAAACATGAGAATAAGCTTACCGCTCCGTGATTGTCATGGCACGGGCACTCGTCGCCGCGCGGAAACTTTCTCAAATTACGGAATATATTGAGCTGATGATGCGACACCTCGATGTACTTCTTGAACAGAACCCAAGTAACGCTCTCGTTGCACGGCGGCGTTGTCAGCGAGCCAAGATAAGTCCAGTAACCATTGTCGTCTGGAGAAGTTTATTTTTTCATTGGTTTTTTTTCTTTTCTTTTTCAATTTGACGCGTCAACGCGCAGCGAAAAAAAAAGCGTAACACGGCACGTTGGGAGCGCGAACGCGAGGCGAAAGCTTCGGATTCGCGAATTCCATTGTGCGTAACATCCGCATGCGAGGTGCGCGCTTTGGGCGTTTGTGCCGATGAGATAAAATGGCCATTGCGCGAATGCACGAGCACGAAGTGTTGATAAAAAAAGCTTAGGTTGAACTTTTTTCTTCAGGTTTTTGGTTTTTTTTTGGAAAATAGAGAATTAAATAAAAAATGTAGAATACGAAATAGGAAGTTGATAAAGTCAAAGAAAAAAATTAGATACAGAATGTGAAATAGTTTTTTTTTAATACAAAAAGGACGATAATGAATGTACAGTTCAAAAAATAAAATACTGGGAGGAGAATACAGAACTAAAAATTACAAACGTAAAGAAAATATAAAAACGTGAGAGACGGAGTGGGAAATTTAAAAATACAAAAAGTAAGACACAGAATGTAAAATTAAAAACTTCAATAAAATATGAAAAGTCAGATTTGGGATGTGAAATTAAAAAAAAACACACAAAAAGTAAGATATGTAATGTTAAACAAAAAAATTAAATACGCGAAATAGTATACCGAATGTAAAATAGAAAAAGCAAATAAAATACAAAAAACAAGAGACAGAATGTAAAATGAAAAATATCTAAAAATGGTAAGAAAAACAAAACAAAAAACGAATTTCGCAAAACTATATTTCTTCCGTTTATTTTCGCATTTCGTGAAATTGAACAAAAAAATCGCCCCAGGCTTCGCGAGTTGAAGAATATTCGTCTCAATAAATCAACGTGTCATAAACAAACGACGGATATAATTAAACGAAAGGAGAATTCGTCAAAATAATGGGTAAGGTTCCGGAACCCCCCCGCCGATCGAGCCGAAATTTTGCACAAACCTTCCTTTTAATATTTTAAGACAACCCCCAAAGCGATTTTTGGCGTCGCGCAATGGTTTTTGGGCTTGGGTTTGTTTAGGTTTGGGTTTGTTTGGGTATTTTTGTTTTTATAAAACGGAGAGCGCGATGATATATACAAGTATGAACGGAGACGTAGTAGATATAGATATAGTCGGCGCGCGTTAAAAAAAACTTTAAAATTCAATATTTTGAAAAAAAAACTTTAAATAAAAATTCAATATCTCGAAAACTATTGCGAGTCGCCAAAAATCCCTTTAGGGGTTGTATTTAAATGTTAAAAGTAAGGTTTGTGCAAAATTTCGGCTCGATCGGAGGGGGCGTTTTCGGAACCTCACCCTTAAAAAAAAACTTGAAAATTCAATATCTCGAAAACTATTGCGAGTCGCCAAAAATCTCTTTAGGGGTTGTTTTAAAATATTAAAAGGAAGGTTTGTGCAAAATTTCAGCTTGATCGGAGCGGGCGTTTTCGGAACCTCACCCTTAAAAGAAAACTCAAAAATTCAATTTCTCGAAAACTATTGCGAATTGCCAAAAATCTCTTTAGGGGTTGCATTAAAATATTAAAAGGAAGGTTCGTGCAAAATTTTGGCTCGATCGGAGGGGGCGTTTTCGGAACCTCACCCTTAAAAAAAAAACTTGAAAATTCAATATCTCGAAAACTATTGCGAGTCGCCAAAAATCTCTTTAGGGGTTGTTTTAAAATATTAAAAGGAAGGTTTGTGCAAAATTTCAGCTTGATCGGAGCGGGCGTTTTCGGAACCTCACCCTTAAAAGAAAACTTAAAAATTCAATTTCTCGAAAACTATTGCGAATTGCCAAAAATCTCTTTAGGGGTTATATTAAAATGTTAAAAGGAAAGTTCGTGCAAAATTTCGGCTCGATCGGAGGGGGCGTTTTCGGAACCTCACCCTTAAAAAAAAACTTGAAAATTCAATATCTCGAAAACTATTGCGAGTCGCCAAAAATCCCTTTAGGGGTTGTATTAACATATTAAAAGGAAGGTTTGTGCAAAATTTCAGCTCGATCGTGGGGGGGGGGGGGCGTTTTCGGAACCTCACCCTTAAAAAAAAACAAAAAATTCAATGTCTCGAAAACTATTGCGAATTGCCAAAAATCCCTTTAGGGGTTGTTTTAAAATATTAAAAGGAAGGTTTGTGCAAAATTTCAGCTCGATCGAAACCTCACCCTTAAAAAAAAAATAAAAAACTCAATATCTCGAAAACTATTGCGAGTCGCCAAAAATCCCTTTAGGGGTTGTCTTAAAATATTAAAAGGAAGGTTTGTGCAAAATTTCAGCTCGATCGGAGAGGGGGTTTTTCGAAACCTCATCCAAAATGATTTTTACGAATGGAATGATCTGTGCATCCCAAAAATTCAGCATCCCTTGAGGAATTTGCGACGAAAGCATTGGGATAAAAATTCACGCAGGTAATTACAAGGAGACAGGCAACATGTGTGCAAATCGTTAGCCGTCTACCGTTTTCTACATTTACTGCACTCGAGCCCGACCGAAGATAATGAGAAACTGTAAAACCGTTGTTGCAAATATTTATTACACTTTGCGGTCGTTTGTTCGACCGCCAGGTCTCCAAACGTAAAGTTAGCTGCAATTCCGCGAGAATTCGTCCCCCGATGGAGGCACGCGAATATATTAATTCCCGATAATGTACAAGTGCAATATCTACGTATCGCACATGTACCCATGCGTATGCAAATATTTGCCACCTTTTACGTTTACAACCACGGACTATCGGAGAGTTGGCGAAGTGCTGGGAAAACAAATTGAACAAACAAAAGCCACGGCAAAGCTCTACGTGTATGCGCCCCCGTGCCGTATTTGCGAAAGCGAAATTGAGGCGGCCAACCGCTTTAGATGCTTCGAAAAAATCAATTTTTTTTAAATTTCATAAATCGTTAGCGCAATATCTTAAGAATACATCTTGAAAATTTCAAAACGATATTCGGATTCGTTCCAACGGTATGTTTACAAATTATAAAGACTCTCCGCTCGACTCCCAACCAGGGTTGCAAGTAATGCATTACTATTTGTAATGCATTCGCGTTTTCATTACTCATTACTTTACATTTTGTAATGAAAAAAAAATTCATTACCCATTACATTACATTCAGTAAGGTACAAAAAATGCATTACTCATTACATTACATTTTGTAATGCAAACAATTCCCATTGCTCATTACATTGAATTTTGTAATGTAACAACTTTTCATTACTCATTGAATTAAATCTTGTAATGATAAAAAATGTCATTACTCATAACATTGGAATTTGTAATGTAAGAAATTTCCATTCCTCATTACATTTCATTTTGTAATGTGAAATATTTCCATTACCCATTACAATGTAATGGGGAATGGCATTTTTTTACATTACAAAGTCCTATGTAATGAGTAATGGATTTTCTTTACATCACAAAATGTAATGTAATGAGCAATGGAATTTTTTTACATTTCAAATATAAGGTAATGAGTAATGGAGATTTTTTACATTACATTAGTAATGTGAACAAATTCCATTACTTATTATATTAAAATTTGTAGTGTAAAAAATTGCCATTACCCATTACAATGTAATGTGTAATGAAATTTTTGTCATTACACATTACATTGCATTTTGTAATGAAAATGTTTCACATTGCAAAATGTAATGTAATGAGTAATGGAAATTTTTTACATTACAAATTCCAATGTAATGAGTAATGGAAATTGTTTACATTACAAAATATAATGTAATCAGTAGTGGAATTTTTTTACATTACCGAATGTAATGTAATGGGTAATGAAATATTTTTTCATTACCCATTAAAAAAGTAATGAATAATGCATTACTTTTTCATTACGAATTTCGCAACCCTGTTCCCAACCACTGTGACGTGTCAAAACATTCGATTTTATTTTGCTTTTTTCAGAGCGTACATCTTCGAGAATATGGGAAAAAATTCAAGTTAAAATATTGAAAAGTGTCCAAGTGACAGACGATTTAGTGACAATTGGTAGCGCAACGATTTACATATGCTAAAACTTTCAATCGCGTTTTTTCTCGAAACGACATTTTTTTAATTTGCGGGAATCACAACTCAAAAACTAATCGATGGATCATCTTTAATTTTGGAACACATTTACATAATATAATTCATTGAAACATGAACGCAAAGTTAGAACGATTAGATTGTTTAAAAAATATTTATTATTGCAAAATGCAGGTAAAAATTTTAAAAAATCCATCATCTTTTATCAAACACGTTCCAACATTCAATTCTCGATTTTTTTTAAATTTAGGTTCATGTTCTTAATAAACATTTAAAGAAAGTATACAAATTTGTTGGACTATTTCAGATGCGAATCGCGAGCTGCACAATTCCCGAAAATCGGCAACGACGATCAGAACACGCCGAGGGACACAGCGGATTACACCTTGATTAATGCATGAAATAAATTGAAAAAATTACCAGAGATGTATGAAAATATGAATAAATTATTCCCAGAGTTGCGGAAATTTCCGATTTTTTTTTCACAATAAAAAAAATTCAAAAAATCATCTAATTTTCGGTCTCCTAAAACGGTTGCTCGCCTTAAAGGCGAAACGAAACACGTTGCTAAACTTTTCGGTAGTTTTGTTCGAATTTTTCTCCGTCCCTTTTTCGCTGAATGCAATGTTTCGGGTGGCAAAATTCGTATCTCTAGAGTGGCAAGGTCGAGTATCTCTCGAATTCGCGATTAACTCAACCGGAAGTTCATTTTCGGGCTTTTTATTTCAAAAACTCGAATATCCGGGAGTGTAAGGTCCTGCGTCTGGTCACGATACGTCGACTGTAAAAATTTCGAGTCATTCGGTTCAGCCGTTTTTGAGAAAAATTCGAAAAACTCATTCCGGATTTCTTTATCGGCTGAGATCGCGCGTCGTTTCGCCTGAAATATTGTAACTGCACTTGCGTGGTATTCGGTGATGCAAATCAGACGTTTTTCGGTGTTCCAAGTGGCAAACAAAGAGTAATAAAAAAAGAAGACACATGGACATTTAACTCGAGGAATATTGACGAACCTTGGTAACCACACTTGTTCTCTTGTCGTATGATTCGGTCGGCCCAGCGCATGCACGGATTAATGCATTTGTGCGCCCCTACACGTCCACCTCGTACTAGCCGCGCAGCAGTTTTTTCGTTTCGTACACATATCAAATTTGCGAGGGACAGAGAGAACAAAAGTAAGAGAAAAAAAACAAAAATTGCAACAAAGCTTTGTTAATTAAAAAAAAATTTAATCCCTGCCGAAACGCACCTTATTCTCATTAATTTTATTTTCATTATTCAACGATACGCTGTGAAGCAAGCAAGCTTGGACAGCGGAGCCTGATTTACCCGTAGCGATCGTTAATCTAGCTCCATTAATCCAGGTACAAATATATATCGAGCGTTAATCAACGTCAATTGTTAATATCGTTGTTAGTAATAATTGCAGGGAAACAAGGCTCGAATCAAGATAATCCTGTGCATTGATACTCGTTTTAAAAAAATTCCACGAAATTAAACCCAAACACATTCCTTTAGTTGTGACTTTTTTTTTCTTAATAAAGAGCTATTTTTTGTTCAAATAAATGTCGCGATTAAATTCACAGCAATCCAAAACAAACCCAAATTGAGGCAAACAAATTTTTCCTTTTTTGAAAATTCCACGACATTAAACCCAAACATATCTCCTCGATTTCAACTGTCTTTTAAAAGACTAACCGCTTTTCGTTTGTATAAATGTCGAGCCTTTATTCGTAACAATTGAAAATAAAGCCAAATTTTTTGTTTTTCACAAATTCAGCAAAATCAAACCTAAACAAACAGTCGTCACTGCCTTTTTATTTTTTGCAGTTTAACATTTTTTACAATCTGTCTGATTTTGTTTACAATTTATTTTTTCACGAGCGGAATTTAAAAAAAAACGTCGCCAAAATATATGTCGAGATTTAATTCATGGGTGCAGAATTTTAATCAAACGACAGGAGTACCTTGATGCAAGACTTGTACAAGTTTGGAAAACATGAAAAATCATAATAATAACGAGAATAATAATAATAATAAACAGTGATAAAATAATAATGAATAATAAAAATAAAAATTAATAGAATAATAATAAATAATAATAATGAATAGTAAAATAATACCAAGTAATAATAATAAATAAAAATAATTAGTAGACATAAAAATGATAACAACCATAATGACAATAATAATCATCAAAATGTTAGTAGAAATAATAATAACGATAATAAATAATAATAATAATAATGTTAATACTGAAAAGAAAACTTACCAGGGAGTAGTTTGCTGGGATCAATGGGTTCCATGACCTCGACAATTTCATCCTTGTGCGACACGTATGGCAACATACGAGCGATTTTGTCCATTTCCTCGTGTGTTTTTCCCACCTGAGCATAAAACGACAGCTACTTAAGGAAAAATTTCACAATCGTCTCCTCGCTTAACTTTTTTCCCTGCACATTTTTCTTTAACAAGAAAAAAAAAACACATAACTCTTTGACGCAAAGTGATGGCAATTGACGTATGCGAATAACGCGTCAGGGAAAGACACGACATTGGGGAAGGTTGCAAAGTCGAATTTTGTCAGGTGACGTATATATACGATATAATTTATGCTCCTTCGTACACAATTGTGCAAGCTGAGGAGAATTTTTTTCTTTCTTTCTTAAAAAAAAAGCTACGAGGAAAAGAGCTCCGAAAATCGGTAACTCGTTTGCAGTGAGCTATCTCGACATCTCGATGAAAATTTGCGTTCGAAATCCAGTCGATGCAAAATTGCTACAAACATATTTGAGCTCTCGCGCGATTACCTAATGCAAAATCTTTGCATTGGAGTGTGCCGCGCGCATCTGGGCAATATTGCGCTCGTAAGTGTACTTGCGGTTGCGTAAGATTGCAAATAATTCACGATCGTTATGTTCGTGGGACTAACAATGCCGTGGGGCGGGGAAAAAAAATTGAACGGTAATAAGAAAATTGAAAAAGGAAATGGAAATTATTGAGAAATTTTGGCAATATGGGAATAAAAAATAGAAAAAGGTAGAGATAATTGACAAAATTATGGAAACATGTCAATAAGAAGAAAAATATCTAAAGAAATAATTGAAAAGTAGTATTAAAAAATTGAAAAAAAATGAAAATAATTGAAAGACGAAATAATGCAATGAGAAAATTTAAGAAAAAAAAAACAAAATAAATAACAAGTTGAAGCAATAGAATGAAAAATGTTTAAAAAATGAGAATGATTGAAACGAAATTGAAATAATCTAATAAAACGTTGAAAAATCAGAATAATTGAAAAGAAATTGAAATAATAAAATAAAACGTTGAAAAATCAGAATAATTGAAAACAAATAGAAATAATTGAATAGAGCGTTGAAAACGTGAGAATAATTGAAAAATTTGATAATTGAATGAAAATGTCGAAAAAAAGAATAATTTAAAAGAATTGAAATAATCGAATAAAACGTTGAAAAAATGAGAATAATTTAAAACAAAATTAAAATAATCGAAGGAAACGTTAAAACTAAGAATTGTGGAAAACGAATGAAAATAATGAAATAAAAATGTTGTAGAAATAAAAATAATCGAAAACAAATTTGAATAATCGAATCAAAACAAAAAATGAAAAATACTAAAAGCAAATTAAATCAATCGAATAAAAGCATTGAAAAAACCTAAACAAATTGGAACAATCGTATAAAAACATTCAAAAATGGTAATAATTAAAACCCCATTAGAATAATCGAAAAAGAGCGAAAAATTCTTTAAAAAAATCATATGCCCAAAGTTGTGCGATGATCTGCCGAAATAGAATCGCAATAAAGGAACTTTCCAGGACCGCTCGGAATGTGAAAAAAAAAACACCAAAGAGCGAGACGCGCGACGAAAATATTATTTTTAGACCAACTCCAAAGCATTCGCGAGTGTTACGCTTGGCATAAAAACGCGCGATCTGAAATAATTCACGGTGCTACATTGGCGTGTGTTTTTAGCAATAATATATTAATCGCTTTCGGAGGATGGGCGCAGCTATCGCGTGATGTGCTTGCGAGGTTTGTTCGGAGCCTGTAGGGTTTACGTAAGAGCTTTGGGATAATTACGAAGCGACGTGTGGCTGCCTCGTGCAGCCCTCCAAGTGCATTTATTGCGTATACAAGTGCACATTGTGTGTATCCTTTGGACGTGTAAAATGCGAGAGGGAGAGCGTGCTGATTCAGGGCCAAGGTGTGTCGTGACACTGTGAGAGACAATTATACCCGCGCGCATTAAGGGTTTCTCTTAAGCGACACGTTTTTTCAACACCCAAGCAAACGATATGTTCGCTCCAAACAAATGTCTCAATGACAATGTTGAAGTTTTCATCGTTGAAATGCAACGAAAATTAATTCTTTCGTTATTGCTCAAATTTTTTCGCCCTTTAGAGACTTAAGGCCTTAGGCCACCCTAGAGGCCGAAAAAATAGGCTTTTGGGGGATTTTTTTTCAGAAAAACTATTTTTTAAGGGGTTAAACCTCTAGAGTGGCTTAACCCCTTAAAATTGCTGAACCTTGTTTAGGTATTCTAATTGGAGGTTTGGGAGCTCAATTTGTAAAAATAAAGCTTCGGATAATGGTGAAAGCAAAAACATTAAAGATAAGGGAAAAAATTGTTGCACTTCAACGATGCAAGTGGTTGGAATGCACCGAAAATTAATTACTTTTCATTGCTTAAGGCGGGATATACATTTAGACAGGAAAAAATAAGCAATATTGAGGGTTTTTTAAGGGGTTAGCCCCACTTGTGATTTTGAAAAAATCGATTTTTTTTATTGCATTTTTTTGAAGTATAAGTATCCGGGCCCATACTTCTGTATGGGCCCGGAATAAATGACTCTATGTAAGTTTACAAAAAAAATATTTTCTTCGTGTAAACTGAAATTGAAACTTTAAACCGCGTTTTTCTCAAAATGGCATTTCTGAAGTCGGTGACCAAGATTACTCGAACACTAATAAACCGATCTTCTTGAAATTTTGCAGGCTTATTTAATACATAAAAATGTAGTCTTTAATCGTTCGATTTTTTTTTTCGAAAAAAATGGCCGTTTTATAGCCAAAAAACGGCCGTTTTTTTTCGTTAAAATCGAACCATTAACTTTGACTGTCCGCCATTTTGTGAAAAATGAATATTTTTTAAAATCCTTCGATTAAAGACTAGTTTATACTTATATTTGACTAAATCCATCCGCATTTTTTTTTTCAGATGATCCACTTCGCCGCAATGTTGGTCACCGCAAACCGTGTATATAAAAACATTGTTTCATTGACGGCCATTTGCCACTAAACAATGTAATATTTTTCAATAAAAAAATTACTGAAAGTTCTTCAAGATGTGTTCTTTAAGATGGTATATTGATCGATGAAAAAAGTTTTGTAGTTTTCTTTAAAAAAATTCATGAAAAAGGCCTTTTTTTGCGCTACAAGTGGGGGTAACGCCTTAAAACTTGAATAAAATCTATAGAAATCAAGAGCGCGCGCTATCCCACGTGAAAGATAAAAAAAGAGAAAAAATGTTTGCAAGAATTGCAAAAAAATGTTTACGTTTTAAATGGACCCGGCATAGCAGGCTAATGGTGAGTCAACATTTTCTTTGTGTAAATAGTCTACAAATTAAGATGCCGTTTGATTTTTTTAATTTCAGATGAGCAAAACCTCCGGAATAATGGCAGCCGTCGACTAACTTTTTTTACACATGAGTGTCTTTCGAACGGTGTAAAGTCGATTCAACCCGTTATTTTTGTTTGATAAAATTCTGAGGGACCGTAAAAATGTCAATAAATGTGTGGTAAAAATTCATACATAGTGTGTTTTAATGGTTCATAAAAAGAAATTCCCCAAAAAAAGCGAAAATAATGGCTGTCACATGGGATGACCCCGTTAATTTTTGTTCGCGTTTTAGAGACTGATAATCACTCAAACTTTTTTACGTACTCTAATTGGAGGTTTAGGAGCTCAATTTGCAAAAATGAGGCTTCGGATGATGGCGAAAGCCAAAAATGTTAAATAAAAGAAACAATCATTGCATTTCAACGATCCAATTCGTTGGAATGCAACAAAAATTAATTCTTTTTAATTGCTGAATTCTTTGTGGCTGATTCAGGCTGTAAAATTTGCTTCAACATTTTTACGTATTCTTATTGGAGATTTACCGCCTCGATTTGCCAAGCAGGCTTTGGATGACGGTTAAAATAAAACGTTTTTTTTTAATCGTCCCATTTCAACGATGCAAACTTTATGATCCCTAAAGAGGGATTATTCTTACTAGATGATCCAAGCTGCGTCACAACTGGGCTGATAACGACGATGCTGAAGTTTGCATCGTTGAGTGCAAGAAAAATAATTCTTTTGAATTTGCCCAATTTTTTATTGGCGATTTAAAGAGTGAAAATCACTCAAACGTTTTTACGAATTCTTATTGGAGATTTGGGGGCTCAGTTCGTAAAAAATGGCTTTGGATAATGGTAAAAATCAAGAAATGAAAAAAGGAGAAAAAATGGAGCACGTTGGAATGCAACGAAAATAAATTCTTTTTAATTGCTCAATTTTTATGATCTCAAAGGAATTCCATCCATTTCCATTTCCAAAGAAATTCTATCATTGGAATGCAACAAAAGTTAATTCTTTTTCATTGATCAAATTTCTAATTTAATTAAATTAAATTTTTTATTGGCGATTTAAAGAGTGAAAATCACTCAAACGGTTTTACGCATTCTTATTGGAGATTTGGGAGCTCAGTTCGTAAAAAATGGCTTTGGATAATGGTAAAAATAAGGAAATGAAAAGGAGAAAAATGGAGCACGTTGGAATGTAACGAAAATGAATTCTTTTTAATTGCTCAATTTATATTATCTCACAGTTTGCATCATTGGAATGCAACAAAAATTAATTCTTTTTCATTGATCAAATTTGGTTTCAAATTTTGGCTATGAAAATTATTCCCATGTTTTTACGTATTTTTGCTGCAGATTAACGATCTAAAATTGCATGGAAAAAGTTTTGAATAATCAGCCAACTGAAAATTAAGAAATATAAAAAAAAATCGCTGCATTCCAACAATACAAACTTCAACGTCATCAATTTTTGTTGGCTAATTTACACAGTAAAAATCACTCAAACGTTTTTACGTATTCTTATTGAAGATTTACGACCTCAATTTGTAAAAATGGCTTTGGATGATGGTAAGAATAAAGAAATCAAAATTAACCAAAAAGATCGTTGCATTCCAACGATGCAAAGTTCAGCCAAATATGCCAACCACTACAACTGACTAAAAAAAATTTCACATTCCGCTCCAATGAAATTTCACTCGAGTCAAATTTATTTTTCATTCACTCCATTTTTTTCCGTATTCAGCCGAAAAAAAAAAACTTTTTTTCCCGCCAACATATTTTTGCTCCCGTTACATTTCTGCACAAAAAATCCCTCGAGTGGGCAAACTCTCCGAAGCCCTCGGCGGCCCTGAACGCGGCAATGGTTTACGTTATTTTTTTTTCTTCACATTCGAGGTTGAGTGCACGTGCAAATCGTTTAGCTAATTAAATTCATATGTGATCCGTTGAGCCGCACCTTGGAGAGGTTTTAACGACACGATTGATGCCACTCGTCCCTCGGTAGCTTATTATAAAATAAGAGAAAATAAAAATAAAAAAAGCATTTTCGCGATGCGACGAATTTTTGAGCTCGTCGGATGCACGGTGAAGTAACTCACCTTGAGGAAAACTCCGAGAACGGCCAAACCGTCGGGAGCTTTGGCTGCCTCAGCGAAGGTCCTGTACTTGCTGGTATTCCAGTGCACCAGATGTAACTGGAACAGCGAAAAAAATTGCCTTTTGATTCTTTTTTTTTTTTCTTAATTTTTTTTCATACAAAAATATATTGCAATGCCGCTTAACGATTCTTGACAAACATTTATTTATTTGTTTATTTGTTTTATAAGTAAAAAAATTCGTTTATGAGTAAAAATGTATTCATTTAACCGATAATTTGTGAGTCAAAATTCATTTTTCTTTCTATGTGTGTGATATTTGTTATTCGTGTGAGTAAAAACTAATTTATTTTATGAGTACAAATATATTTATTTTGTGAGTAAAAAAAGAATACGTCATCAAAATAAAATGGAAGCTCGCCCTCTCTCTTTCAACATAAAATACATTTTTTTCACGAAATCATCCATACAAAATTCTTCATAACAACCGAACGAAAAATCGGCGGGCAAAGATCCTCGCGTCTCATCGAGTTTCTCGAGTGAGCTAAAAAAAAGCACGCTCGCTATTGTGGAGGAGCTTCGTGTTAAATATTTTAAAACGTTGAAAATAAAATTTTTATATATATATATATATATATATATATATATATATATATATATATATATATAAATTAAATATTTTAAACGTTTAAAAAATTCAGGGAGAGAGAGAGAGAGAGAGAGAGAGAGAGAGAGAGAGAGAGAGAGAGAGAGAGAGAGAGAGAGAGAGAGAGAGACGAAGACAAGCATCAGCAAAAATTCAGAGCATGGGCAAAAAAGAAAAGAATACAGATCACGCGACGAACGCGCGACCAATCGCTTTTTGACGTCTACGAGCCGCATCATCCATAGTCCACAAAACGTCAGTGTGACAAGAGGATATTTATAATTTATTTAGTATTTCGACTGACGGAGAAAAAAAACTTTTTCCGCCTAGCCATTTTATGTGTGCGGGTGTGTGATGAATGTCGCAACTGGGAAAATATGATTTTTTAATGTTCTTTCAAGTCCTCTTCAAAACAAAATATTGCGCATGTTTGTAATGAGTAGTATTTTTCAGGAAAAATAAACCATTCCGCACAATAATTAGGATTCCAATTTAAGTGCAGCAGATTTAAGATAATTGAATTCCGAAAAAAAATTCACCAAAAAGTTTTTTTTGCATCCTGTCATTGAGAAAAAATAATCAAAAATGCGGCCGGAAAAGAAGAAATTTTCGTGATTTTTTTTGGAAAAAAGTATCAAATTTTTAAAGTTTTGTTCGTACATCAAAGAGTATGGTTTTACGTATATTTAATTGTACAATTTTTGTATTGAACAATATTTATAAATGTGGTAGATAGAATGGTTTGTGCAGAGCGCTGTTTGAAGATCGTCTTTCGTGGTCACCACTGCTGCTCCGAAACGAATAATCCGAAATAAAAAAACCAAACGCATTTCGTTTTTGGATAAAATGATCTACTGCTTGGACGAAGGATTCAATAAAGTATTGATTTTTGAAAAAAATGGCCGCCGTCTAAAGCGAAAAGCTTGTTGGGGATTTTTTTTCAGCAAAACTACAAAATAAATCGAGATGACAAAAAAGGGTGTTCGTCATACATATCAGTGACTGTATACATTAATTTTTTTGAAGCGATCAATTTCAAAATGGCGGCTGTGCAGCGTTTGTCTCAAAACTGCATTTTTTAAGTTGGCGGGACATATAACTCAGAAAATTTTCAACCGATTTACTTGAAATGTTGAATATATCTTGAAAAATACATTGTCTATGGAAGTACGTAGGATTTTTTTATATGGCATAGTTCATTTGTTATCAACGATTATCTGACGAAATGTTTCACTTTCCAAAAATTTACCTAAAAAATCGCCATTTTGAAATTGATTGCTTCAAAAAAATTATTGTATACAGTCACTGATATGTGTGATAAACACCCTTTTTTGTAATCACGATTTATTTTGTAGTTTTTCTGAAAAAAAAAATCCCCAAAAAGCCTATTTTTTCGGCCTCTAGAGAGGCCTAAGTCCTTGATACAAGGTACAAACATGGAGGTTATGTGTGGAACACAATATCCGATAAATGACCGCCTCGTCCCTGTTTGCAAACGTTCACTCTTTTGACGAAATTTTCAATAACATTTTGGCATAATCGCGGATTAATTTCATTAAGGGGTTACCCCCACTTGCGATTTCGAAAAAATCGATTTTTTTTGCATTTTTTTGAAGTATAAGTATCCGGGTCCATACTTCTGTATGGGCCCGGAATAGATAACTCTATGTAAGTTTACAAAAAAAATATTTTCTTCGTGTAAACTCAAATTGAAACTTTAAACGCGTTTTTCTCAAAATGGCATTTCCGAAGTCGGTGACCAAGATTACTCGAACACTAATGAACCGATCTTCTTGAAATTTTGCAGGCTTATTCAATACATATAAATATAGTCTTTAATCGTTCGATTTTTTTTTCGAAAAAAAATGGCCGTATTATAGCCAACAAACGGCCGTTTTTTTTCGTTAAAATCGAACCACTAACTTTGACTGTCCGCCATTTTGTGAAAAATGAATATTTTTTAAAATTCTTCGATTAAAGACTAGTTTATACTTATATTTGACTAAATCCATCTGCATTTTTTTCTTCAGATGATCCACTTCGCCGCAATGTTGGTCACCGCAAACCGTGTATATAAAAACATTATTTCATTGACGGCCATTTGCCACTAAACAATGTAATATTTTTCAATAAAAAAATTACTGAAAGTTCTTCAAGATGTGTTCTTTAAGATGGTATATTGATCGATTAAAAAAGTTTTGTAGTTTTCTTTTAAAAAAATCATGAAAAAGGCCTTTTCTTTGCGCTACAAGTGGGGGTAACGCCTTAAGTGTAACAACTTTAATATCAATATCTATGATATTAATCTATCAAAAAAATTCATTTAAATAGCCTTTTTTTAGCGTCAAAAGAAAGACCCCTTAATTTTAGAATTTTACAGTGGTGTAAGCCCTCAAAATTTTCACCGTGTCGCACACATATCGCTAAGTCTATACTCCATTCGGTTGATCCCCTTTTATTATCCCGGATATTCTATTTTACCGTCTTCATTTTATTATGCCATAACGACAATTGTTTATCTGGGGATCAACATTGTGCGCAATTGGCGCTGAAAAACTTTCCGCCCGCACTCACTTGAGGGCACCGAGAGACACACACATGCACACATATACGTCTCACCCGTGCACAAACGAGAATTGGCAATTGACGACTCTCGTTTAATAGGCTTCTTAATTGTCGAACGTAGCAACTCGATAAAAAAAAAATCGAAAAAACATTTGGGGCTCACGTACGGTCGTCGTACGTCCGTTCGAGATCGTTAAATTCATACGATTGTTGTGAAATAAACGGAGCTTTGACCAAAATTGCATACGAGAAGCCGGGGGGGGGGGGGGGGGCAAAAACGTTCGCGGCGTTTAAATTATCGAGCCGCGCGAAACGCGGCGAATTTTATTGCGTTGCTCCGAGTGCGAGTGAGCTTCATATTATTTTTGACTGTGCGAGGATAAATCCTATTTATTTTCTCAAGCAAGAATTTCCAATTGGGTGTTTGTTTTTTTTGTCATGCTTTTTGCCTCCGACGATTCTCGCAGCCTGGCTCGAAAAATAATTTACGGTAACGCGCGTTTTTATCGTTATCTCGCAATTTCAAAAATTTCTGACTCGCACTCTTTCCGCTTTTTTGTACACTAAGGAGGAGGGGGGGGGGGGGATGCTGATATTCATGATTTTTTAAAAGATTTCTTCACCTTTTTTAAGATTTAGGATATGGTTTATGACTACTTTTTAAATTTATTGATCTTTAAAAATGGCGGAGGTATGGCACGGTCGTCTAAACTGCATTTTCAGTACTGGCGTGACGTATAGCTCAAAAACTAATGGACCGATTATGATGAAATTTGGTACAAATATTTCTAACCTTATTGTCTAAAACATGAACCTAAATATTTTGGAAAATTTTGGAAAATTATTTTTTTACTACAAAATGTAGCTATTTTTTTCGGAAAATTCAATCTATTTGTTTCAAAGTGTACCATTTCATGGATTTTCAAAATTTCTCACTTTTTCTTGGTTCATATTCTGCGTATGAGTTCTAATGAAGGAAAAATCGTTACTGGCTTTTTTTCAGATTAATCCCGCCGACGCTACGTGTCACGCCGTCTGACAACATTCGCCACAACCCGTTTAGAATACCGTGCCATACCTCTGCCATTTTTTAAGATTAATAAATTTAAAAAATAGCATGTAACAGCCAAAAGTAGTAATAAAACATACCCTGAGTCTAAAAAATGACGAAAAAATATTTCTTTCTAAAAAAATATCATGAAAATCTGCAATTTTTTCCTCGCCTCAAGGTATCGCCCCCCTTGATACAATTCTTTCTTTTCCGTATCGATATCGAGAACGTCTTCGACGATGCAGCGAGACGAGTCACGTGAACCGTTGAATAAAATATTGTCTCACAGATCTGAAGCGCGTCGGACTGTGTGTGCGCGTGCTGACGTATCTTCTCGATAAATCTCCTCCACCGAGTGGCTGTCAGGCGCTTTAGAAAAATGGCAATGAAAAAAAAAAAGGAAAAAAAATACCAGTCATGTGCAGGGTACTCTCAAGCATTCTCTCGAAAGCCGCGGGAATATTTTTAATTCTTGTATCGACGGTTTTTTTCTTTTTATGTTGCACTCGTTTTTTTTTTCAATCTTCGAAATGACGGTACGTTCCATTGTGGCCGTATGATAAATCGAGTTCGCGCGCTATATATGTGACAATTATAAGGTAGCCATTATAAGGTGGCCGTGTGTCATTTGAGACTCTGGCGCGGAGACTTTGCAACCGAGAAAAAATATATTCAATGGTTCTTCGAGTCCTTTTTCGAAGAAAAATATGGCGTATTTTTGTGACAAATAGTATTTGCCGGAAAAAAATGAGCATTCTGGAAAAAATCGGAATTCCACTTTCAGTTCAGCAGAGTGGAGATAATTAAATTTGGACTTTGTTTGTTTGGGTTTTGTTTGTTGTGTTGTGTGCTTAGGTCTGTTTGGGTTTGTTTATTGTATTGTTTGTTATTCGGGTTTGTTTTTTGTGTTGTGTTGTGTGGTGTTTGTTTTTCGGCTTAGTTTGGGTTTGTTTGTTGTGTTGTGTTGTTTGGGTTTGTTTGGATATGCGTATAGTGTTAAGGGGTTAGGCCACAGTGAAGGGCATAAAATCATGTGCGAATTTACGATTTTTTTTTCGTATGAAAAAGTGATTCACTCATAAAATTAATTACACATCTATTTAGAATGAATATCAAGCTGTTAGAAAATATATATATTTTTTTTTCGATGTACAAAATGGCCGACTACTCGAAACTTCTCGAAACAGCTTTTTTCCAATTCGCGTGACGAATAACTTCAACAATTTTCACTCGATTTACTTCAAATTTAAAAGTCATGTTCCTAATTGCATTTGGCAGAAAAGTACGTACGGAATTCCTGATTAATCGAAAACTTTTCATTTTATGAGCAGTTTATGAGCAGTTATAACGAAATTTTTCACTGAAAATTGATTACTTAAGTTCAAATACATACAACTTTTGAATAAAACAATATTTTTTATATTCCGTACGTACTTCTCTAGGTATTCTAATGTAGATTGACGAGAATTTTTGTTTTTTTTTAGGTAAAAAATTTTTTTGTTCTTGTTTAGGTAAAATGTTTTTTTGTTCTGGGTAAAAAATTGTGGCTGCTAAATGTCACGCCGCGAAGCGCCTAAAAAAAAGATAACAAAAGAAAATATTAGTCGTCGGCAATTTTGTACATCGAAAAAAAATATATATTTTTTCTAACAGCTTGATATTCATACTAAATAGATGTGCAATTAATGTTATGAGTGAATCATTCTTTCATACGAAAAAAAAAATTGTTAAATTCGCACATGATTTTATACCCGTTACTGTGGCCTAACCCCTTAAAGATCAAACTGCAACCTTCCCGTGGTAAAGTGCGTAAGTAGATAATATCGAAACTAATGGAGTTAAAAAAATGTACTTTTTGGAGCATTATCCCATTTTTCTCGAAACCGATTGGTTTGAGACAAAACTTGTATAGCACTTAAAAGATCAATATTTATATAGGCTACAACTTTAGTGAAAAACATTTTTCTCCAAGATCAACATTTATTGCAATAAAATAGAAAAACTTAAAAAAATCAGTTTTCGTGAGTTTTGACTTCGAAAATCATACTTGGGGGTATTTTCACTATTATATTCGTGATCAGCGAGTAAAAACACCCGGGTACACAAAATGCCAAATTAATCAGAGGCATATCCTTTTCGGAACTTTATCTCAGTCGCAAAATCTCCGCCCAGGCCCTTAAAAAACACATGACAATTTTTTAGTTCCCACCCTGTACACAAAGCTACTACGTTATTTACTCTTGTCGAGCAGACCAATTTGTTTAACGAGAACGAGAAACTCGTTGGATGCATCGGAGTAAATCGCAGTAGCTCAATTCGTGCCCGAGTTTTATCGACGACGGACACCTGTTGATAATGGACCGGGTCATCGTCGACATTTTCGACCAAATGTCCCGTAGTATTCTAGCCTCACTTTTTGCTCTCACATTCTAGACTCGCTTTTTATTCTAGACACATACTTTTGTTTTATTTCAACGTTGTAAAAATGACTGACCTCGCCGGCGAAGGCTTGTCCGTCCACAGTGTGCTCGGAGCCCCGCGAGTCGCTGCATCCCCAGTGGCAATGATATTGCTCAAGCTTGTAGATGTCGTCGAGCAACGGCCCACCGCTCAACACTGAAAACGCCAGAAGCGAAAAAAAAAAAAATTAAGTCACCGTCATAAAACATGTTAGGAATAATGAAAAATGCGGAACAAATTGATAAAAATAATAATAATGACAATAATAAAAAAACTATTACTGATAATAATAATAATAAATAATATAAAAAACACCGACTGACTGCATTCGCTATTATACGAATCGAATGAAACGACGACCGGTCAAGCGTTTCGAACAAAAAATGAACTTTTTCGTTCTCTTGTAATTCGGAGTAAAAATGACCGTGGCTATGACGCCCTTCGTTACAGGATACGCTCGATTAGCAATTATGCGGATGATCGCAGCTGTCATTTATCGTGTGTACTTGACCGCGACTCTTACGCTCCAGCGGGGGACCAAACTCTTTTTTACAGACATATATATATATATATATATATATATATATATATATATATATATATATATATATATATATATATATGTGTATGTATATGTATATATATGTATATGTATATGTATATGTATATATATGTGTGTATATATATATATATATATATATATATACGCAGGGTGTTTGGCACATGAACCGACACAACTTTTTTGTTTGTGGTTGCAATAGCACGAAATAACTTTTGTTGTATTCTGCAATGTATGCTTATTGTAAATGAATCATTGTTTGATGCAATTGGTTTTAAACAAAATGACTCATGAGATTCCAAAGTCTTGAAAATGCGAAAATGTATGAAAAATGTCAACTTCTAAACTCATTATAAAAAAAACTGAAAGCTATTTTGAACTTTGTTTTGAAAAATTCTACAGTTTATACCCTTTCCAACGGTATGCTGCATGTCATAGAAATCATTTATTATGTGGTCGAAATAAAGAGAATAATTTTTTTTAATAATGAATTTAAGAGTTGACATTTTTCATACATTTACACATTTTTAAGACTGGAAGCTCAAGATTCACTTTCTTGAAACCAATTGTATTAAATAACGTTTTATTTATAATGAACGTACATTGCGGAACACAACAAAAGTTATTTCGTGCTATTACAACCACAAGTAAAAAAGTTATGACGATTCAAAGGCGAAATTTCGGGAAATTGAAGAAAAAAAAACTAAAAAAATCATATCTCAATAACCGTGGCACTTAGGACATAGGATCTAAGGGTGAAAAAGTTCGGAAATTACCCCCCCCCCCCCCCCAATCCGGCAAAAAAATGTGTCGGTCTATAAACACCCTGTATATGAGAAATGGATATTTCAAGCTCGTTATATAGATGCAATGTTGGTTATAAGCATATCTGGCTCTTTCGAGGACAGTCCTCAAATCTATGTTTCATCGAATCGATGATTTTGTTGCTCAGGACGCTCCTTGAAATGACCTTTACATAAATATGCTACGATCTTGAAGTTTCCATCTTTGGATTGCGACGAACATACTTTGCAATTTTTTAAATTTCATATTCTTTATCAGCCGAAATTTTTGTTCGTATAAATTCAAACTGTAGCTAAAACATTTTTGTAGCCGAAATGTGGGAAAAAAAATTGGGTTTCCAAAGGTGATTTTCAAGACATTGGGCTCATAATGCTGAGTATGGGGATGATTGGCTACTGTGAGGACGATCGTCGAAGTCGAATGTCTTCAAAATCACCACTCCCCAATGTATATATGAAAAACAGTTATTTTGAAGCCGGTATATGTATGTAATGTCAGCTATCAGCACATCTGGCTCTTTCGAGGACGGTCCTCATATTTTTTTTTTCAACGAATCTTTGATTATGCTGCCCAGGAAGCTCCTTGAAATTACCTATACATAAATATGCTACGTTCTTAAGGCCTTAGGCCAGGGGTAACGGGTATAAAATCATGTGCGAATTTAACAATTTGTTTTCGTATGAAAAAGTGATTCACTCATAAAATTAATTACATATCTATTTAGTATGAATATCAAGCTGTTAGAATTTGACAAATAACTTCAACAATTTACACTCGATTTACTTCAAATTAAGAAGTCATGTTCCCAATTGAATTTCGCAGAGAAGTACGTACCGAATTTCTGATTAATCGAAAACTTTTCATTTTATGAGCAGTTTATGAGCAGTTATAACGAAATTTTTCACTGAAAATTCATTTCTCAAGTTCAAACACCTACAACTTTTGAATAAAACAATATTTTTTAAATTCCGTACGTACTTCTCTAGGTATTCCAATGTAGATTGACGAGAATTTTTGTTTTTTTTTTAGGTATAAAATTTTGGATCCCAAATGTCACGCCGCGGAGCGCCTAAAAACAACATAACAAAAGAAAATATTCGTAGTCGACTATTTTGCACATCGAAAAAAAATATATATATATTTTTTCTAACAGCTTCATATTCATACTAAATAGATGTGTAATTAATTTTATGAGTGAATCACTTTTTCATACGAAAAAAAAATGTTAAATTCGCACATGATTTTGTACCCGTTACTGTGGCCTAAGACCTTAAAGTTTGCATCCTTGAAATACAAAAAGTAAAATACAAAATTCCATCCTTGAAATACAAAAACTAAAAAAAACTTGAAATACAAAAAAATTTCGATTTTTTAATTTCTTTATATTCTTCATCAGCCAAAATCTTCTTTTTATAAATTTAAACTGCAGCTCGCTGATTGGAAATTCTAAAAAGAAGTTTGAGACACTTTTGTAGTCGAAACGGGTGAAAAAAACCGGCTACGAAACTTTCGTTGTATTCCAACAATGTAAGCTTCAAAATAGGTTTGCGTTTATTCAAAGGTCATTTTCAAGACATTGGACTCATAAAGACGATTATGCGGATGATTGGCAACTTTGAGGACGGTCCTCGAAGCCAAATGTCCTCAAAATCACCTTTTCGTATATGCATACGTAAAAATATGAACTCACGTGTGCCATCACCGTCGCAATCGACTCGCCAGCAATATCCCGGATTAACGAGCTTCCGGGAGGCGGTCGCCGGATATTTCCAGCGCAGGGGCTTGCTGCTCAGCGCCTCGTGATCGGATTCTGCACGCTCGGTCTCGATGTTGACCGGGCTCTGTCGCGAGCCCGCCGCCATTGGGAATCTCTCCACCCACGTGCTGGGACCTGCGTCGTACGTGCACAAAATCCGCAAAAATACGTCTCGTTAGTATCATACGTTGGCACACGAATATGTCAATTGGAAGATTTAATGTTTAAGGGACGTTTTCACTTTGCTGAGGCAGAAAAATTGGGGCCGGGTTGAAATTCCGAGCTTTCAATTATCAGAACGCTCAAAACTCCGAAAGAATTTTACACGAAAGACCAAAACTCCGAAAATCTGAACACCGTCAAAATAATTCGTCTATGGAAGTTTTAAAAGTTTCAAAATTTTCAATAAATCGACGAATTGTGTCAAGAATTTTTTTTTTTTATTAAGAAGTGATTTTACGTCAATTTTGAAATTTGTCCAGACAATGTTATACGTTCGACATCATTTACAGTCAACTGTGTAGACGTTCGCTGGCATAATCTTGACGGACCTTGTCATTTCGGAACATTAAGGGAGACTTTGTCCTTGAAATTTTCAAAAAATCAATTTGAGCTCAACATGAGCAGCTAGAAGAAGAGGAGGGATGCCTCTATGGACCAGGCATTGCCGATTAGCGGTAATTATAAACACATTTGTGTAAACACATTACAAAACTTTAAACGCGTTTTTCTCGAAAACACGTTTTCAAAAATGGCTGACATTCTCCTGACCGCTGTAATTAACATGTCGACCTGAAATTTGGAGAGCATACTCAGAAAATATGTCTTCACGGAATGACGGATCGTTTTTTCGATAGATACATTTTTGCATTTATTATTTATCTTTTTATGCGAAAAAAAACGCGAAAATTCGATGTTTTTTTAAATTGCCGCCATTTTCCGAAATTTGTACTAAACGAAAAACCCATCCGTCATTCCATGACCAAAGGGTCACAGATTGATAATATGCTTTGAATTTGTGTTTCAGATGAACAAAGAGGGGGCAGTGATGTCAGCCGTTTACCTCCCGCGATTTGAGGACCTGTTTTCGCGGAGCTGCAAGGGCCGCCATTTTGGTTTAAAAAAAAATGTTTAACGTTCTGTATATCATGAATAAAAGCAAGAAAAAAACCGCACTCAAAAAGCTTTACTCGTTTCCTTTAAAAAAAATAAAATGTAAACACCTGAAATATGGCACTCCAAGGACAAAGTCTCCGTTAAAATTAGGAATTTCAAACCGTCGACGCATTCAAAGTTCGGAATTTCAACCCGGCCCTCATGTCAAGATCATGCCAGCAAAAGTCTACACAGTTGACTGTAAATGATGTAGAACATATGAAATTGTTTAGACAAATTTCAAAATTGACGCAAAATCACTTCGTAATAAAAAAAAATTCTTGAAATAATTCGTCGATTTATTGAAAATTTTGAAACTTTTAAAACTTCTATAGCCGAATTATTTTGACGGTTTTAAGATTTTCGGAGTTTTGGTCTTTCGTGTAAAATTCTTTCGGAGTTTTGAGGGTTCTGACCATTAAAAGTTCGGAATTTAAACCCGACCCCATCTTGAATTTCGGAACATTAAAATTCGAAACTTTTGACATTTGATATTGATATTTCCTTCTATTGAAAACGTGGAAGCGCGTTTCGCCAGTTTCCATCTTCACGATTTTTCCAAATTGGCGGGCGTGATAGCAAACAAACTAAACGACCTATTGAATCAAACCAAAGTTTATTTTCTCCCGTATGAAAATCCCTTCTAAGTGAATTAAAAACGTCGTTGAAAAATTATTTTCCAATCATTTTTATAGCACGTTAAAGTATATTTTTAACACATTTTTTTTAACCTGAGAAAAGTTATATTTTCACGATTTCTTTAGCTTTATCTGAATTCACCCACAAGAAAAATACGTGACAATTGAAAATTTTATTGGTTTTTTTTTGTTCAGTCGAGAATTGCGAGCTGCATCTTTCCCACCGATTTGGGACTGCAGTGGCAAGACGCACATGGACTAGGGTCACAAACTTGCTGTCATTTACTGTTTCATGTTTAACATTTTTTTTTATACATTTCAAATACACATAAAAAGATATCTCAATGTTTACGGGCTCACTTGTTTTTTTTCCTTCCAAAAAAAATCCCGAAAAAATGTTTTTTCGGACCTTCTAATTCAGGCTCCCGCCTTAAGATTTGAATATACGCCTGATGTGAGTATGGAGGACAGTCGTGTCGCAGCGCGCGAATAAAAAAAAACACGTTACCAGCTGCAAAGTTTTTGCGCCGGTAGAGATAGTGACGAATCACGATCTACATCTCATAAATGAGTCATCGAGTCACGAGATCGAGATTTATAGACGCGCAGCGGTCGCTGGATTTAAACGTAATTTTTGTCAATTTTCCTAATGAGACTGTAATACGTGTTTCTTGGAATTCTGATGAGAAATTTACAATTGTCTCGTGATATACTTGACGCAATTGTGTGTGTGTGTACTTGGTGTAAACTTTGAAGCGTTTCACGGTTCACGAGACTTGCGAGACAAGGTCAGGTGATAAAAAATCATTCTCTCTCTCGATCTCTGGAGCGGGGGAGTTTGCGGGAGGGCTTCCGTTTAGACGGGCGAGGGAGAGAGGGAGAGATCCAGGATGGCCTTCGAGATCGCCAGATCGGTGAGGTCTTCCGTATGCTCGAAAGATCTCTCGTGCTCTACCTCAACTTCTTGATCATGGCCATCAATTTCGAGGGCTTACAACTAGTTGCAATGGTTGAAAAAAATCGACCTTTGGTTTTCAACGGATTCTCAAAATATAACATTTCAAAGGTATTCTCTGAAAATTTCAAGTCGATCCGTTCAAAATTGAGGGAGTTATGGGCGTTTATACGTAAGTTCCGCGAACCGGCGAACTGCAAAGGCGTTTTTCTTAAAATGAGTTTATCGAAATCGGCGATCACGAGATCGTAAGAATCACTGCATCGGACAAATTCAAATTTTACAAGTTTTTTTGACATATCAAAAAACAGTGCTTTAATGATGGAAAAGTCGGCACTTTCAGTTTGAACTGTGGCCACTTTTTTTTTAATCAATATTCCCTTGAATTCTGTGGCCAAGTGCTAGATAATTTCATGGAAACACTAAATGCGTTTGATTTTTGTTGATTTCGGCGATTTGTTTTCGAGCGGCGGTCGTCACCGCGAAGGACGTTATTTAAACAATATATTGTATGTACGACATTTATAAATATCCTTCAACACGAAAATTGTAAAAGATACTCAAAACTATACTCTTTAAGGGGTTACCCCCACTTGCGATTTTGAAAAAATCGATTTTTTTGTTGCATTTTTTTGAAGTATAAGTATCCGGGCCCATACTTCTGTATGGGCCCGGAATAGATGACTCTATGTAAGTTTACAAAAAAAAAAATATTTTCTTCGTGTAAACTGAAATTGAAACTTTAAACGCGTTTTTCTCAAAATGGCATTTCTGAAGTCGGTGACCAAGATTACTCGAACACTAATGAACCGATCTTCTTGAAATGTTGCAGGCTTATTTAATACATAAAAATGTATATAGTCTTTAATCGTTCGATTTTTTTTTTCGAAAAAAATGGCCGTTTTATAGCCAAAAAACGGCCGTTTTTTTTTTTCGTTAAAATCGAACCATTAACTTTGACTGTCCGCCATTTTGTGAAAAATGAATATTTTTAAAAATCCTTCGATTAAAGACTAGTTTATACTTATATTTGACTAAATCCATCCGCATTTTTTTTTCAGATGATCCACTTCGCCGCAATGTTGGTCACCGCAAACCGTGTATATAAAAACATTATTTCATTGACGGCCATTTGCCACTAAACAATGTAATATTTTTCAATAAAAAAATTACAGAAAATTCTTCAAGATGTGTTCTTTAAGATGGTATATTGATCGATTAAAAAAGTTTTGTAGTTTTCTTTTAAAAAATTCATGAAAAAGGCCTTTTTTGCGCTACAAGTGGGGGTAACGCCTTAATGTGACGAAAAAAATTGAAAACCTGCACATGTTTTTCCAAAAAAAATTCACGAAAATTCCTCATTTTTCCTGCCACGAGTTGGGGGGGCATCACTGGGACGGATCAGGAGAATCGATTTTTTTTTGCATTTTCTTAAGGGGTTAGGCCACAGTAACGGTTATAAAATCATGTGCGAATTTAACAATTTGTTTTCGTATCCAAAAGTGTTTCACTCATGAAATTAATTACGCATCTGTTTAGTATGAATATCAAGCTGTTAAAAAACATATATATATATATTTTTTTCGATGTACAAAATGGCTGACTACTAATACTCTCTTTTGTTATCTTTTTTTTTCAGGCGCTCCGCGGCGTGACATTTAGCATCCACAATTTTTTACCAAGAACAAAAAACAAAAATTCTCGTCAATCTACATTAGAATACCTAGAGAGGTACGTACGGGATTTAAAAAATATTGTTTTATTCAAAAGTTGTAGGTATTTGAACTTAAGAAATAAATTTTCAGTGAAAAATTTCGTTATAACTGCTCATAAACTGCTCATAAAATGAAAAGTTTTCGATTAATCAGAAATTCCGTACGTACTTCTCTGCGAAATGCAATTAGGAACATAACTTTGAAATTTGAAGTAAATCGAGTGAAAATTGTTGAAGTTATTTGTTACGCCAATTGGAAGAAAGCTGTTTCGAGAAGTTCCGAGTAGTCGGCCATTTTGTACATGGAAAAAAATATATATACATTTTCTAACAGCTTGATATTCATACCAAATAGATGTGTAATTAATTTTATGAGTGAATCACTTTTTAACACGAAAAAATGTTATATTCGCACATGATTTTATACCCGTTACTTAGGCCTAACCCCTTAAAGTATACATATTTAAGAAAATGTGACAAAAAATGTAATTAACAATAATGAAAATTGACTAACGTACCGTCGATTTAGTGGGAGCAGGTATCGCAATGATTTACGTATACTAAAACGTTCAATCGCGTTTTTCTCGAAACGATTTTTCTCGACCTGGCCGGAATCATAGCTCCAGCTATAATTGTCCGATTTTCTATTTTACGTAGCCGTTTTCTTTTATTTAATATTTCTTTAGCGCCCTATTATTATTTTTTACTTACTATTATTTTTTAGTAAGTAAGAATTTCGCCAAAACTGAACCTTATTTTCGTGAACATCCGCCCATTTGAGAATTTGTTCTTTTTTTTTCCAAAAAACGGCTACTTAGAACGAGAACTAAATTTGTATAGATTACTAAACTTAATTTTTTTATTTTCCTAACCAACAAGTCAAGTTATCGACCCGGCCATTGGACCACGTTTTTTATACAGAGGCTTTATTATACCTCAATAACGTTGTTAATTTTCAATTTTTTCAAATAAAAATTTACACGAATTAGGTTCAATGTATGCTTAATAACATACCTTTTTTCCAAATCCCAAATAAACAATTTAGTAGACAAAAAAATCGGAACACCGATCTCATTTCGGCCCGTCACAGTGCGAAGTTTACACCATTGGAACGCAATGACAATATTTTTGTTCGATTTTCCAAACTTCCTCTGGCAGATTTGAGCTACGAAAATTCCGGAAACATTTTTCAGAATTCTTATTTAACGTTCTACAACCTAAATCTGCAAAGTATGATTTTGGATAATAATGAACATTTTTAATAAATAAAAAATAACTTTCGTTGCTCTCCAATGCGTTCGTAATGATTTCCGTTCATCGCGTAACATTTTTTTTTTACTATACTTCGGAAGATTTTTCATCGGTATCCGGAGTCTTTGGACACGTCTTTGAGTGCCCGATTTTTAGTTGATCACCCTGTATAGTGCCGCCCGTGCGGAATGACATATACCTGCGGCGACATGTATGGATATCTCCACATCGTGTGTCTCGTGACTCTATCATTTTCCTCGTGACTCACAGATAAGAAGATAATTCCTGTATATATAACACACCTCGCGATTTCGGGCTTGTTATATATACCTGAGTCGTATGCGCGACTAATGTAATGTCGCGGGGCACATTTTATTTACATTTCATTCATTTTGTGTATGCTCGCCGAAAGAAGGATAAAGACACGAAACGTGATCGCAAGGCTGGAGAAATCGCCGCGTGACGCGTGCAGACGAGATACTTGGCTCTCACTCTCTCTGTCGCTCTCTCCAATTTAATTTAAATGAAAATAAATTAATAGACATGTTTTCAATTTTTACTCATAATTTTCTTAATTATTGCCCATTTTTTACTGCTAATAAAAATGATTTTTTTCTTTCTCTTTATTTCTCTCTTTTGACGATATAATTTCAATAAAGAATATTTATAAAAACGTTTTCAATTTTTACCAGTAATTTTCTCGATTATTGTGCATTTTTTACTGTCAATAACGATTTAGTTGCTCTCTCTCTCTATCTTTCCCTCCCTGTCGCCCTCTCTCAATTAACGATTTAATTGGAAAAAGGAAACGATTTCAAAGGTTTTTTACCAATTAACTTTTACCAATATTTTTCTCAATTATCGTCGTTTTTTCATTGCCAATGCCGCTCTATTCCCCTTTCTTTCTTCCCTTCTCTCATTTTCTATCATGAGGCTTTAATTAGAAAAACAACCAAAACGTTTTATATTTTTACCAATTACTTCGTGAATTATTTTGATTTTTTTAAACGCCAATAACTTTCCCTTTCTTCTTTCTCTGTCGCTCTCATCTTCTAATTCGTCTCTTTCCTGATGCTCTCCTTCTCTCTCCGACGATTCAATTGGAGAAAAAAAATCGGAACGTTTTTCATTTTTGCCAATTATTTTCAATTTTTTAAGCGCCGATAACACTCCCTTTCTCTGTCGCTCTAGTCTTCTCCTTCTTTGTCTCCTTCTCGAACGCCTTCTTCTCGCTCCTGACGATTTAATTAGAAAAAAAAAATCATCGACACAGTCTTAATTCATGCAAATCATTTTGTCGAGTATCGCGATTTTTTTTCAATTCTAATAACGCCTTTTCTCTTTTGTCTACTATTTTCATTTTCCTTTTCCCTCCCCTGCTTCTCTCTTAACGATTTAAGGCCTTAGGCCACTCCGGACATTTATCTGACGATTTTTTTGGGCACATTTTTGGAAAGTGAAAAATATGCCTAAAAAATCGTCAGATAATTGTTAATAACAAATGAACTATGCAATATAAAAAAAAATCCTCCGTAATTCCATTGACAATGTATTTTCCAAGGTATATTCAAGATTTCAAGTGAATCAGTTGAAAATTGTCTTAGTTATGTTTCCGGCCAACTTAAAAAATGCAATTTTGAGATAAACGATGCACAGCCGCCATTTTGAAATTTATAGCTTCAAAAAAATGATTGTATACAGTCACTAATATGTATGATAAACACCCTTTTTTGTAATCTCGATTTATTTTGTAGTTTGTCTGAAAAAAAATCCCTAAAAAGCCTATTTTTTCGGCCTCTAGAATGGCCTAACCCCTTAATCAACACGAACAATTGCTGCGCGAATTTGCTTCGAAGTATGGCAATGTCATGGTTGTCCAGAGCGGGGCGCCGATTTTTCGAGGTCACCCTGAGCAATGGGGGATCGCATATATATATATATATATATATATATATGCGATCCCCCATTATATATATAAAGATAATATAAAGATATATATAAAGAAAGAAAGAAAGAAAGAAAGAAAGAAATAAGTATATATATATATATATATATATATATATATATATATATATATATATATATATATATATATATATATATATATATATATATATATATATATATAGTAATCCCCCGAGAAAACACTCAAGAGAACTATCCGAGAAAAAATGCGTAGCGCTTCTGGACCGCTGCTCGAACCCGGGACTTTTCGATTGCCGGTCGACTGCTCTGACCACTGAGCTACGCCAGCCCGCTTACCTCACCTTTCTCGGATAGTCTTCATATTCGTAACGCAACGTTACATTATATATCAGTTTTTACACATGTACAGGGTATTCTGTTACGAATGGATAATCCTGCAACTGTCAATAGGTCAAATGATGTCCCACTATATGCTGGAATTTCAGTTAAGTAAAAGTCCCACGGTTTTCGAGATAAAAATCATCTGCTTTTGGTTTTTCGTATGCCATTTCTACAAATGATAACTTTTTTAACCCGTTTTTTTGAAAAAATACTCTTGGTTATTTGTTTCATCTAGAAAAGTCATCTGTTTAATCTTAAATGTTAAGGAAACTTTATGAAAAAAGATCTTGTGCAGAATTTTCATACAAACCAATTCGAACATCTGACTTTGATAGCCTGCGGTGTAAAAAAAATGTACTTCGCATATCGTATCAATTACTTTGAAAAGTTGCTTAGTTATTGTCGATTCATATCATTTGTAGAAATGGCATGCGGAAAACCAAAAGGAGTAATTTTTTTTTTTTAATAACGTAAAGCCCAAAATCTCGAGAACCGTGGGACTTTTACTAAACGGAAATTCCAGCGTATAGTAGGACATGATCTATGTCGATAGTTGCAGGATTATCCATTCATAAAAGGACACCGTAAATATATATACACACACATACATACATACATACATACATACATATATACATATATATATATTAGGGTGATTCGTTTCAGGGTAACTTTTTTTTCTGACCCATCGTGCCCGAAAACCTTTAGTTGGTACCCAAAAACGATGTTTCGTGAAAGGGGGGTGTTGTCAAAAAATATTTAGAGATCGCGAATCAAAATTGAAGGTTTCCCATTTGATTAACATTGAAAAAAATGTTTTTCTCATTATTAGTGTTACCATTCCGCGAATTTTCATATCGCGATATTTTCCAAGTGGGTTCTCATAGGAAATATGATACTTTACAATAAAGTTCATTGAGCCATGTCCGTAAATTCAACCGTTTCAGCGGTATCATTATTTCAAGTGAATATTGTATGAAAATATCTATTCAAACGGCTGTAACGCCTAAGCTATTAGATATATCGAAAAAAATTCAAATGAGAACTATATAGAGAAAGTAATTTGCTACAAAAAAGTCTTATAAGCCCAGCCCGTAAATTCAACTCTTTCTCAGCTATAGGTGGATGAAGTAAAATAAATAGATTTGTTTTTGTTTAAAAAGAAATCTATTTATTTTACTTCATCCACCTACAGCTGAGAAAGAGTTGAATTTTCGGGCTCGGCTTATAAGACTTTTTTGTAGAAAATTACTTTCTCTACAAAGTTCTCATCTGAATTTTTTTCGATATATCTAATAGCTTAGGCGTTACAGCCGCTTGAATAGATATTTTGCACAGTATTCACTTGAAATAATGATGCCACTGAAACGGTTGAATTTACGGCCATGGCTCAATGAACTTTATTGTGGAGTATCATATTTCCTATGAGAACCCACTTGGAAAATATCGCAATATCAAAATTCGCGGAATGGTAACACTAATAATGAGAAAAACATTTTTTTCAATGTTAATCAAATGGGAAACCTTTAATTTTGATTCGCGACCTCTAAATATTTTTTGACAACACCCCCTTTTCACGAAAGTTCGTTTTTGGGTACCAACTAAAGGTTTTCGGGCACGATGGGTCAAAAAAAAAGTTGCCCTGAAACGAATCACCCTAATATATATATATATATATATATATATATATATATATATATATATATATATATATATATATATATATATATATATATATATATATGTGTGTGTGTGTGTGTGTGAAGCTGTTTTTCTCCAACTTTGTACCGCGGCCCAACGAGACCGCGGACTTTTCGCTGCCGTGCATAGAATTCGAACCGGAAATTGCAGTCATCGTAACATATTAATGAGCGAAAGAATACGCGATACTTCGCTCTGTTCGCTCGATCTTACGAGGGAAACAAAAAAGGGCGGGAAACAAATATAGATGACACGAGAAAATCACACAAGGGTAAACGGCATTATTTAAAGATAATGCTTCTTTTTTTTTTCACCGTAGTAAGTTAACGAATCGATTTAAGAAACGAGGTCGTAGTCGCGGAAAAACAATTGACCGATCGACAATCGAGAATCGGCCTTGCGTGGCGACCTCGACTTGCGAGCTGTTGTTGTTTATTCTCAGGCGGAGTATGTCTGGCGATGCACTAAACGATATAGTAACGAGGGCCCCCGAAATTGAAGAGGGCCGCCGAGCCGTTTACCAATTATTGTTTGCGCTTACGGATTTTTCTTCTTTTTAGTGACATATACGGTCTTCGGGAAAGATTAAACTTTGAATTTTTTATCAATGCCGCTGCATCGATTTGGAGGAAGAAGAAATTGAATTTAGCCAATTTAGCGCTTTTTGAAAGGGAAATTCGTGAATTCGCGTGTCGCCGGTCGACGTCAACACATTTCACTAGAAACAGTGCTAAATAGTCTAGGATTTAATATTCGCGTGCAAAAAAGACTATTTACAGGTAACGATGTATTCGAATTTTTGTTTGATTAGCGTATTTTAATTTACGTATGTTGACGTTTTCGGAAAATTTGAAAATATGTTGAATGTATTTTATTTTGATTTTTTTTTCGCGATACTAAATAAACGTTTTTTTAGAACATTTTGAACTTGTTAAAAGTATTGTATTTCACTTTTCACTTCATGTATTTTCACTTCATGTAAAAAAAAACCTTTTTTACAACAATTAAAAATATGTTGAAAACATTTTATTCTGCATTATTTTTATGATTTTTACAATTCTAATTAAATGTTTTTCGAAACATTTTAAGATAGGCTTAAAATATTTTATGCAACATTATTTTCGTACTACGGATGCACATTTTTTTTAAACGTTTAAAAAATATTTTAAATATCTTGATTTCCATAATTTATGATGTTAAATAATCAGTTATTGAAATAATTTAAAATAGGTTGAAAATATTTTATTATGCATTGCTTTTATGGTAGGAAATAAACGTTTTTTAAAACATGCAAAAATACGTTCACAATATTTTGTTTAACATTATTTTCGTAATACGCAATACAGGTTGTTTTAAACATTTAAAAATACTTTTGAAATACTTTGTTTTGCATTATTATCGTAAAACGAAATGCAAGTTTTTCAAAATATTCTAAAATATGTTCAAAATATTTTATTTTACATTATTTTCATGATAAGAAATAATGGTTTTTTTGGCGATGTGAAGTTATCCGTAAGTGAAAAACAATACAGAAACGTTTTTTAATAATTAACTATGTAGAAAACGGTAGACGCGTTGATGCAAAATTTCTCCAGTCTCGTCAGAGACAAGCTCTCTGTGGCGAGTACGTAACAAAGCGACATCACCGCAACGACAAATTGAGCGACGAGGTGACTGATCCCGCGGCATAAACGATCGAGTACAAGTGTCCGATACACGCGCAACGACCACTCGGATCGTCATCCTCGACACCCTCGGATCAATTTAGAGCCATTTACCATCATCTCATTCACGCCTCGCTTACACTCGTTTTTCTACGTCAGCGTCCCCTCGCCCCCTTCTCGTCATTTATTCCGCAATGTTACAGCACTATTAAATTAGGAACCATTGGGAAACATTTTCACCCAATTCTACGTTCAATTGTGTCATAAACATAATTAATATTCTGACAACTTCATTAAAATCATTAATTGGGTCATGATAATAATAAAAACCATCAATGATGTCTTTGAAATAATAAAAGTCATAGATTCTGTCGTAAAAATCATTGAAATCATTAACTTTGTTATGAAGATCATACAAATCATTAATTGTGTCATAAAAATCATAAAAAGAATTAATCTAGTCACAAAGTCAATCAATCAAATCGAATTTTATTTGCACAACTTTTAGCAGTTTTTTTACAAAACAGGTCACAAAGTCACAAAAAACATCAATTGAATTGTAAATCATAAAAATCATCGATTGAGTCATAAAATAATAATAGCCATTAAATATGTCATTATAATCATTAATTGTTTCATAAAAATAATTACAAAAAACATGAAATGGTCCATTAACATCATACAAATCATTGTCTCGTGAAAATCATAAAACTCAAACTTTATTATAAAGATTATGTAAATCACTATTTATGCCATAGACCTCGTATATATAATAAACCGTGGCATACAAATAATTAATTGTGTTCTAAAAACATAAAAATCATCAGTTGAGTCATGAAAATGGTAAAACCCGTTAAATGTATCATTAAAATCACTAATCGTCTCGTAAAAACTATAAAAACCATAAACATAATCAATTGTGCCGTCAGAAAAATAAAAACCATTAAATATGCCATTAAAATGTGAAGAAACATTAATTATGTCGTAAAATTCATGAAAATCATTATCTTTGCCATAAAAAGCACGAATATCGAAACCCTTGCGCGAAAATAACAACGGCGTGTCTCCCCGTCCGGATATCGGACAAATAAGCGTGTGTTATTCGCCCGGATAGCGGCTCAGTTCACGCCGTATTTCCAATGGACGTACATATATTATGATTCGTGTCAGCTTGTATCCGACGAATAACATACATATAATCGTCCGGATGGAATGTGTTAAATTGTTAAACAAACTTTCCGGACGAATAATTTACACGTATTCGTCCGAATAAAATCATTATAATTTTGTTTGGTTTGGGTTGATTGGGTTTGTTTGGGTTTGTTCGTTTGGATTTGTTTGTTTGGGGCGTTGTACAGCGGGGCCGGGGTGAAGTTCCGAAATTTAAATGCTCCTAAGGTTCAAAATTCCGAATTATAATGTACCGAAATTCAAGATGGGGGCGGGTTGAAATTCCGAACTTTGAATGGCCAGAACGCTCAAAACTCCGAAAGAATTTTACACGAAAGACAAAACCCGCAAAATCTTAAAACCGTCAAAATAATTCGGCTATGGAAGTTTGAAAAGTTCCAAAATTTTCAATAAATCGACGAATTATTTCAAGATTTTTTTTTCATTAAGAAGTGATTTTACGTCAATTTTGACATTTGTCTAGACAATGTTATACGTTCTACATCATTTGCGGTCAACTGTGTACACTTTCGCTGGCATGATCTTGACATGAGGGCCAGGTTGAAATTCCAAACTTTGAATGCGCCGACGGTTTAAAATTCCTAATTTTAATGTTCCGAAATGACAAGGTTCGTTAAGATCATGCCAGCGAAAGTCTACAAAGTTGACTGTAAATGATGTAGAACGTATAACATTGTCCAGACAAATTTCAAAATTGACGTAAAATGACTTCTTAATAAAAAAATTCTTGAAATAATTCGTCGATTGATTGAAAATTTTGAAACTTTTCAAACTTCCATAGCCGAATTATTTCGACGGTGTTCAGATTTTCGGAGTTTTGGTCTTTCGTATAAAATACACTCTCCCCCTCCCTCAATAATTGACAATAAAAGATATGAATTTGAAAAAAAATTGCCCATCCAATTATGTCGCAGACGAAAAAAAACGTTGCAAATTACGACATTTAAGTACCGTCCTAGCAAGAGCACTCTACAACGATTACTTCGCAACGAGAATCGATCGTATCCAGTTCAATTATTCGTAATTAATTCCCGATCAAAAGTGTTTTTCGCGTGCATACGTCAAACGTGTGCAACGCAAGTGCACATTTCAAACGGCTCAGCCTGCCATTGTCCCTTTCGTCGATGAAGCCGCACAGCGCAAATATTAAGAAACACAATTGCCAGTAAAATTACGTACAGGGCTCCCTCATTGTTTTACGTGCAATCGAGGCCAGTCTTCTCCGGTATCGTCTGGTAATAATCGTCGTGATGCCGCGCGCCTCTCGTACGTGCCACATTCGCTCAAACATTCGAGGCAGAATGTACAGGACACCGATTATTCCAGCTCGAAGTATATATACGTATGCATATATGCCATGTGTTTTTAAAGGTCAGGCACGTAGATTTCGCGACCGAAAAAAAATATCGTATTTAAGTCGTTACCCCCACTGTAGCGCAAAAAAGGCCTTTTTCATGAATTTTTTTGAAGAAAACTACAAAACTTTTTTAATCGATCAATATACCATCTTAAAGAACACATCTTGAAGAACTTTCAGTAATTTTTTTATTGAAAAATATTACATTGTTTAGTGGCAAATGGCCGTCAATGAAATAATGTTTTTATATACACGGTTTGCGGTGACCAACATTGCGGCGAAGTGGATCATCTGAAAAAAAAATGCGGATGGATTTAGTCAAATATAAGTATAAACTAGTCTTTAATCGAAGGATTTTAAAAAATATTCATTTTTCACAAAATGGCGGACAGTCAAAGTTAATGGTTCGATTTTAACGAAAAAAAAAATCGAACGATTAAAGACTACATTTTTATGTATTAAATAAGCCTGCAAAATTTCAAGAAGATCGGTTCATTAGTGTTCGAGTAATCTTGGTCACCGACTTCAGAAATGCCATTTTGAGAAAAACGCGTTTAAAGTTTCAATTTCAGTTTACACGAAGGAAATATTTTTTTTTGTAAACTTACATAGAGTCATCTATTCCGGGCATAAAAAAAAAACTGCACTTCAAATTGCACTTCAAAAAATGCAATAAAAAAAATCGATTTTTTCAAAATCGTAAGTGGGGGTAACCCCTTAACCCCTTGGCAGTCAGACGAAAATGAGATTTTCGTGCCACTTTTGTGTTGGAAAAAAAAAATTCGTAGATTTATCCTATAATTTCGGTATTTCGGTTTTTGTGGTTGCTGAATCCGAATCTGCAATTGGATTTTCAATACTCAAAATGACGGGAGAAAATTTCAGTTTTCATTCGATTGAGTTGGTTTGAATTTGAGCGCCCAAATGCGAGAAAATACCTAATATAATATAAAAAATAATACAAACAATATAAATATCAAATTTAAAAAATACAAAAAGCACAAAACAAATGTATACAAAAAGTACCAAAAAATACAAAATCGGAGTCAACGACCCCCGCGTCCTCGATTCGTGACTATGGGTTCGGCAGAGAGCGGGATATAAAACTAAAAAAAACGTACATTTTTTATTATGGATAATTTCTCATAAACGGTTTGCTAAATTTGTTTTCGTCATAATGTATCCGAGCTCCAGATACTTGCAGTCAGGACTCAAATTTGAAATTCGCGACCACAAACATCTAAAAATACAACTTTTTGTCGAAATCCAGCTACGATTTTCCTCCCGCCATATTGGATCCGCTATTTTGGATTTTAGAAATCCGATCTCAGCTTCGGATCCAGCGACCTCAAAAACCACAACATATGGACATTCGTCGAAATCAAACTATTTTTCGAATTTGCGTCCACCATATTGGATCCGCCATGTTGAATTTCAGAAATTCGATTTCACATTCGGATTCAGCGACCTCAAAAACCATCACATACTCACTTTCGTCGGATTGAAACTCCTTTTCGAATTTGCATCCGCCATATTGGATCAGCCATTTTGAATTTTGGAAATCCAATTTCAGATTCGGATTCAGCGACCTCAAAAACGATCATTTACCAAATTACAGTCAAATCGATGTAGTAAAAACGTGTTTTTTTTCTCTTCAAATTCCCACATATGTGTCATGACACAAAAGTGGCACGACTTTTTTCTGCCTATATGAGGGATTCTCTGTCAATTCAGCCACTTTTTTTCGACCATCTCAGATCTGCCCCATAATTGGTTATATCAAAGTACTACTAAAAGGCATTCTATGTGAATTTTTTCAGATTTTTTAATTCAACATTTTAGAAAATGCCGTTTTTTCCCCAAATGAATATATCTCGGAAACTAGAAGTAACTGAAAAAAAATGTCTGTACATAAAAGTTGTAGTTTTGTGTTAGCTTTCGAGCGGAATATTTGAAATAATTTTTACGTTCCGGTAACGCTGATTTTTTACCAAAAAAGGGGGAAATAATTTTTTTTAATTCAAAAACAGCTGTTTTTTTTGGCTGAAAAAATTACAGAGTCTTCCAGTATGTCTGACGATATCGCGAAAAACTCGCCAGAAAGGCACGGAGCGAGATTCCGGTATAAAAAAACTAATTTGTGTGGTTTCATTTTTTTACCCTAGAACCTCGATCCGTGCCACTCTGGCGATTTTTTTGCGATATCGTCAGACATACTGGAAGACTCTGTAATTTTTTCAGCCAAAAAATGGCTGCTTTTGAATAAAATAATAATTTCCCCCTTTTTTGGCAAAAAATCAGCGTTATCGGAACGTAAAAATTATTTCAAGTCGTCCGCTCGAAAGCTAACACAAAACTACAACTTTTATCTACAGACATTTTTTTTCAGTTACTTCTAGTTTCCGAGATATATTCACTTGGGAAAAAACTGAAATTAAAAGATCTGAAAAAATCACATACAATGCCTTTTAGTAGTACTTTGATATAACCGATTATGGGGCAGATCTGAGATGGTCGAAAAAAAAGAGGCTGAATTGACGGAGAATCCCTCATATGTGTGTCACTGACAGTCAAGGGGTTAACAGTTTCTCAAGTCCCCTTTGAAAAAAAATATACCATATTTTTGTGGTGAGTATCATTGGCCAGAAAAATGTAGAGCATTCTGGAAAAAAAATCAAAATTACATCTTGAGTTTGGCAGAATGAAGATAATTCAATTCTGAATGCGGCACTTCGGAAATTTTTTTTATAATGAAATTAAATTCCATTTATCCACTTGACAATGCATCTTTGATCATTTTTTTTATGGATGGTGGGCTGCTGCAAAAAGTTTTTGAGGAGTCTTTCGTATTCATAATTTATTTGCTTTTATTCCTCTATACACAAAATGGAATTTTGATTTTTCTTCCGGACTGCTCAACTTTTTCTGGCAAACTCTACTGTCCACAAAAATACGCTAATTTTTTTTCGCAGAGGACATAAAAAACCATTACGTATCATATTTTTCTCATTTGCATAATGTCCACGTAAGAGCATTAAAAAACAGATGGCCACTTTATAATCGTTACAACCTATATATATTATATATATATATATATATAACGTAATATTAATAGTGCATATAATACATAATATAATATAATATAATACATTATTATCATAAAGACAGAAAACTGTCAAATTCGATGAGATTGAAGTCCCATCCATGGGGTGCAACGAAAAATCATTATTATTCAATTTCTCAAATTTCCTTCGGAAAATCTTCGTTACGAAAATCCCCCTCAATAATTTATTAAGTCGCTTGTTTGCAGATGTAGAATTTAAATTTGACAAAAAATATTTTGTGATATAATAAAAAATGAGTAATTAAGTATACGAAAAAGAATTTTCGTCGCATCCCAACGACACAAACTTTCATTAAATTCGAATACTTGAAACAAAGTCGTGAATCGCTTCGCTAAATGATGGATTTTCGTATCTTTTTGTCGTTTACAACTGAATAATCGGTAGCGAAGTGCGGGTAGGGAGTGATAGGAAAGGGTTCAATTAGGAAGAGTTAGATGTAAAAAACCCACAAGGATATACATTGGAAATCAGGGACTAATTGAGCCCTCAATACATAAAAACTAAATGATCTAGAGAACGGCTTTACAATAAAAAATCTAAAAAAAACCAAAAAAGATATTAAAATACGAAAACGAAAAATATACAAAATGAAATAAAAAACATAAAGAAGATATAAGAATACAAAAAAAATTAAAACAAAACCAAAAAATGTAGAAATCACAAAAAAAAACAAAACAAAAATGTTGAAAACCTAACGTTTTAGGAGAAAAAAAGTTTCTAGCCTTTGATGACACAGGGCGATATCCAAACAAACGCAGACACATGTACGTACTCGCATATACAGGGTGTCCCAGAACTGAATGCGTTCCCTGAAATGGGGTGTTGAGGGTGAAATTCTGAGTCGATTGATACAAGCATGTGTGGGACTCAGATCAACCCCTGAATTATTATTAACTTTTGAAGGCGGGCCAATCAGGTCCGCCGGCTCATCAAGCGCACCCGATTGGCCCGCCTTTAAAAATTAATAATAATTCAGGGGTTGATCTGAGGCCCACACATGCTTATATCAATCGACTCAGAATTTCACCCCCAACCCCCCTTTTCAGGGAACGCAGTCAGTTCCGGGACACCCTGTATATATACAGAGAGAAAAAAGAAAGAGAGTCTGAGGGAGAACAACAAAAAGTTCCACTTCTGTTGGCCACATGTCCATTTGCGATGATCCCCCCCGTCGATTAATGCTTGCGCAATAATTCTACCGTAGCCTTAATTGTCCGAATAACGAATGAGCGCGGTATGTTTAATTGTTTCGTCGCGTCGTGCACGGAAAACAATTCGCTTCGACGAAGGCCCCCGACCGCGTGCTAAATCATTCAACGTCCGTCGTTTCGTTTAAATATAAAACGGGATATCCTCGCACGTTGGACTTTGTAAGGAAATTTGACTTGCACATTGAACACTTGGATTTTACTCGACGTCCGGTACTTTTGGAATTCGTAATGCGGCACATGCGTTTCCCGGTCGTTTTTTTATTTCTTTCCCTCCAAGTTGTTGAACAATTATACATGGAAACGAAAGGTGAAATTTACAATTGAATATTGCAATTAAAATGATTAGTCGGGTAGAGGAGTTTGGATCGCGTAGGAAAGAGCCATAAGAGTGAGCCATTCGAACAATAACGAATTCATCGTGTCGGGAATTATGTGTGAATTCGAAAACAGGTTTTGCCACTTTCGCTGACGAGAGGAGGAAAAAAAAGACAACCGGTTCAGGTAACTCGATCCTCCTCTTGGGGCTACTCGAGTACTCGTGCCCTACACGCTCTCGAGCTCTCACATATACAGGGAGCTCGAATTTTGTCTCGCAGTTTCCACTTTTTTTTTTCTCGAGCTCCAGTACCCTTGCGGGTTTTTACGTATTACCCTTGCCAATTGAACCCTCTTCCGATCGCTCCCTATCCGCACTTCGCTGATCCAACCCAACTTCCGTTGCGTCCACAGCCGTCTTAAGGGGTATTCTCACTTTAGACGCTAAAAATGCTTTTTTCATGATTTTGTTTTATAGGTTTATATTATAGATATTGATATAAAAGTTGTTACACTCAATAAATGCACTTTCAAAATACATACATTTTTTTTATTTATTTGTTTATTATTTATTTTATTTATTTATTTGAGTATATTTTATTATTTATTTTATTTTATTATTTTTATTTTATTTTTTATTCATATTTTTTTTATGATATATTTTATTATTTATTTTATTTATTTATTTGAGTCACTATTTATAGACGAAAATGGTAGTTAAAAAAATGTCCTAAAAAATCGTAGGTCTGCGCTGTTGATGAAATCTCGGACATGGACCATCCGAAACAAAAAAAATAAACGGTTTTAGATTCAGTATGTTAACGGCTATAGCGCATAACATACGATTTTTGATATATGCAAAAATAACAACATGGCGGACATTTTTCGAGAAAAAAAACGTGTTTTTTTTTCACCGTTTTTGGCAAAAAAAAATACTAAATATCAAAAAAAAATGTAACCCTTCATGTGCGCTATAACTGAAGTTGTAATGAATATGTGGTTAAAAATTTCACGAGGATCGGTTCAATACTTTCGAAGATTTTATCAACAAACTGTCGAAAAACGTTGTTTCGAGAAAGAGGCGTTTAAAATTTGTTTGGGTTACATAAATATTTGAAAAAATTATTTTTCATATATTTCGAAAGTGTATTTATTAAATGTAACAACTTTTATGTCAATTTCTATAGTATGAACTTTAAAAAAATTCATGAAAATAGCTTTTTTAGCGTCGAAGGTGAACCCCTTAAGAGAACGCCGGATAAGCTTCCGACCCCCCCCCCCCCCCCCCGATCGAGCTGAAAGCTTGCACAAACTTTCCTTTTAATTGCTTAAGATCACCCCTTGAGGGATTTTTGACGATTCGCAATAGTTTTCGAGATATTGAATTTTCAATTTTTTTTTCACGGCGCGCCGACCTTATCCATATCTGCTATGTCTCCGTTCATACATATACAGGGTGTCCCAGAACTGAATGCGTTCCCTGAAATGGGGAGTTGGGGGTGAAATTCTGAGTCGATTGATATGAGCATGTGTGGGTCTCAGATCAACCCCTGAATTATTATTATTTTTTTACGGCGGGCCAATCAGGTGCACCCGATGAGCCAGCGTACGTCGGTGAGCGATACGCGCGTGTAGTGGTGCCTGGGGGAGCACCGCACCTACGGAACTACTGAACCGATCCTTACGAAATTTTAACTTCATATTCGTCACATGTATGGCTACTGCTGGAACTAGAATTATTGGAAAATCTTGATTTTTAGTCCTTTTTTTGACCGAAATAACAATTTAAAAAATCTTATTTTTGGAGCCGTTTTTTTTTCATCTGCCGCCATTTTGTTATTTTTACATAAAAATGTATAATTATAGTTCGGGCAGTATCCACAACCATACTGAACTTAAATGTTGTTGGTTTTGTGTTTCAAATAAATCTAATCAGAAATAACATCATCGAAGTTGACATCGCCTTTTTTCCAGAGGCTGTGCGGAAGCTGCTACCAGGAATAAATAAATCATGTAAAATGAATTAAAAAAAATGTTTTCGTACATTTCAAGAGTCATTTTATCAAGCTCGAAAAGATTTACATCAATATCTTTTATAGCAACCATATAACAAATTTCCAAAAAAAACCTAATTTTTCAGCTGTTCAAAGTGGGATGATCCCTTAACAGAAAATTATAAAATGAAAATGAAAATCGGTGAGTTTGGTGGACAGCGCAGAAATGAGAAAAAGAAGAACAATTTGAGAGAACAAGAGAGGGGGAGAGAGAGAGAGACATGATTTCTTTTTTAATAAAAAAATGAAGTCATTTTTGATCCGCCACTACAAGACAAAGTTCGAAATTTTCCAAAATATTTCTAAACTTCTCTAAAAATGTTTATCAACGGCATTTTTTTTATCAGATGCAATGAAAAAAAATAACATGCAACACGCCCAATTTGCAGCAATGTTGTTTCGATCAACGCGATCGTGCGAGATCCGAGAGGCAACGATGCATATCCGCAGGGGTTTGAAACCTTTCCGGCTACTTTTTTTGTATCGTTCGCGTGTCGTTAACGAGCACGGGGGCTATCGGTGTGCTGCTTCAACCATTCCGGACACACGATATGCAGCGATACGTCGATTAACGTGCATGCATATGACATGTACAGGGTGATACACAACAGGTCGAACGTCCGATGGTGAGCGACGAATGTTCGTCGAAAGTTCGACGTGACCCATACGAGCATGTCGAACGTTCGTCAAAGTTTGATATGGGGGCATACGCAAATTAGACCATTAATATTCTAGAAAAAACGTAACTTTATGTCAACAAAAACGAAAGGAAAAATTTGAACGCATTTTTCTCGAAACTACTTTTTTCGACCTTGCCCCAGCGAATACTGAAATACTTAACATCGCATTGACTAAGGTTGTGCGTAGCCGATTTTTTAAATTTTGATAATTACTATTTTAAAAGACTGCTCGAATACAAAAAAGGGCCTTGAAAATCGGAAAGAAATTCCAAACTGTCGGCATTTTGTAATAAAAAACCAAAATAAAAAACCGGCTACGCATAACGAGAGCTACATTTGCATAAATATCGATAATACTAAAGATAATTATAAAGATGTCGATAGGACAACGAAGAGAATTTTTTTTCGTCGTCAAATTAAGGCATAAATCTCGGTTAATTTCAAAGATTTTTTCATAAAAATTGGTATAAAACTAGTTGAATATATACTTCATAAAATGAGTATAAACCCCATCCTTTCATAGTTAGTTATGTCTATGAAAAAAATCGCAATTATTGACGACAAAGCACCCGTTACGTAACGGAATAGAGGGAGGGGCAGGGCAGGCGTTACAGTCCTGTTAAGGGGAGGGGAGGGGGTAAAAATTAGAAAATTTGGCGTTACGTAGTTTGTGCACGTCCCCTTCGCTCGGATGAGCGGTCCCCCATCCGAGTGATGACCCAGGTACGACTTTTTTTGAATCACCCTGTACATCCTTGTCCCAACCGCGATAAATTGTCCGTGTGCGACGGGTGTTTTTTTTCTTCTCACCAGCGCGATTCGCAGGAAAATTCTCCACGTTTCATTGATGCGCACACGCTCACACACACATGGGGGCGCATGGTCGAAAGGAGTGCATCGCATATTGGCCGGTGCGGAGGCGCGGAATATCAAGGCGATTGGTTCAATGTCAATGGAACGTATATTGAAACGCTACGATTTTGTAATGAGCCGTCACGCCAGCTATCGTTACCGAGACCTGATACAGACGTATTATCAGCTCGACGCGCTTGCATAAAACACTGATATATATATGCACACGCGGAAATCCTTTCGCGACACAAACACATCCTTCGGAATACGAGAATAGATTTTTTTCCGAAAGGAAAGAATAATACTAATGTTTTTACTAAGTTAAGTAAGAGGCTACTTTTTACATTTTTAATCTCTGACAATATTTTAAGAAAGAGAGACATAAAAAATAAAAATAAATTCGAGTCACGTTTTTTGAGGTTACATTTGACGAGATTTTTTTTTGTTGCGCCTGATATTTTAATCGACGGGGAATATTGAGAGGGAAAAGTCGTTACAAAAGTTTCCGACTTTTGATCAGTCGGTTTTTTATATTAGCTGATTCACTAGTTAATTTTTCGTAGCTGTTTAGACGATTCCAAAAATGTTCGTCGTGCATTTGCATCGACTGATATGAGGCCGGGTTGAAATTCCGAACTTTGAATGATCAGAACGCTCAAAATTCCGAAAATATACTACCCCGAAAGATTAAAACTCCGAATGAATTTTACACGAAAGACCAAAACTCCGAAAATCTGAACACCGTCAAAATAATTCGGCTATGGAAGTTTGAGAAGTTTCAAAATTTTTAATAAATCGACGAATTTTTTTAAAAAATTATTTGATTAAGAAGTGATTTTACGTCAATTTTGAAATTTGTCTAGACAATGCTATACGTTCTACATAATTTACAGTCAACTGTGTAGACTTTCGCTGGCATAATCTTCACGAACCTTGTCATTTCGGAACATTAAAATTAGGAATTTCAAACCGTCGGCGCATTCAAAGTTCGGAATTTCAAACGGTCATGTTCTTAATAAAAAAAAATCTTGAAATAATTAGTCGATTTATTGAAAATTTTGAAACATAAAAACTTCCATAGCCGAATTATTTTGACAGTGTTAAGATTTTCGGAGTTTTGGTCTTTCGCGTAAAATTCTTTCGGAGTTTTGATCTTTCGGGGTACTATTCTTTCGGAGTTTTGAGCGGTCTGACCATTCAAAGTTCGGAATTTCAACCCGGCCCCACTGATAAGTATCGATCAAAATGGGAAAACGAAAAGAAAATAATAATACTAAAGTTTCTGCCGACTCTTTCTGCGGCTACTTTTCGTTTTTGGGTTTCCGTTTTTGACGAGCCTGATATTTCAATCTGTGAAAATATTTAGAAAAAGGGAGAAATAAAAAATACAAATGTTTCCACCGACTCTTTTTGCGGTTACATTTGACGTTTTTTTTTACTGCGCATGATATTTTAATCGACGACAACATTGAGAGGAAAAAGTCGTTCCAAAAGTTTCCGACTCTTCATCAGTCGATAATTAAGGGGTTACGCCACTCTAGAATGTTCGAAAAATCGATTTTTTCTATAATGGTCCCCTAGGACCTCAAAAAAGATGTCCCAAAAGATTATGGCTATGAAAAATCTCTAAGTACTCGGTTTTCGAATTTTAGTACAAGACCGCCAGGTACGCAGCTCACTACTCAAAACTTCAAACGCGTTTATCTCAAAACTGCATTTTTCAACTTGGCCGGAAACATAACTGCGACAATTTTCAACCGATTCACTTGAAATGTTGAAAATATCTTGAAAACTACATTGTCTATGGACGTACGTAGGGTTTTTTTCATATTGCATAGTTCATTCGGTATTAACAATTATCCGACTATTTTTTAGGCATATTTTTCACTTTCCACCCTAGAAGGGCGCCATTTGGCCAAAAATCAATATATCGAAACAAATCCTACATACTTTTATAGCAGTTATTATATATAATCGAAAAAAAATCATTGGCTTATTATAATTCAAAAATTACAGGAACTCTGACCGGCTGTGGACCCTGGAAAAACGGAGACGTAATCGCAAAAACGCTGCACAGCGACCATTTCGAAATTAATCGCTTCAAAAAATTATTGTATACAGTCACTGATATGTATGATGAACACCCTTTTTTGTAATCTCGATTTATTTTGTAGTTTTTCTGAAAAAAAAAAATCCCCCAAAAAACCTATTTTTTCAGCCTCTAGAGCGACCTAAGGCCTGTGACCTTAGGGAGGACTGTGACGGACAGATAGAGATCGTTTTTTTTCGATTTTTTTTGTCGACTGGATTATTTATTTGGGATTTGGAAGGGAGGTATGTTAATAAGCATACGTTGAATTTGTTACGCATAAATTTTTATTTGAAAAAAATAAATAAAAATTGACAACCTTATTGAGGTATAATAGAGCCTCTGTATAAAAAATGTGGCCCAGCAAATCGATGTGGCTAGATCGATAACTTGACAATGATTGGTACGAAACATAAAGATAAAAAGTTTTATAATCTATATTAATCTAGTTCTCCTTGTACGTCGCCGATTTTCGAAGAAAAATCACAAAATGGCAGGAAAAAAAAATACAATTTTGTCGAATTTTTTATTTACATTCGGAGGCTTGACATTTTTTTTAAGTCTACGTACGACAACAGCTACTGCAATTACGGAAATTCTGTTTATTCTTAAACTGAAAATTGGACAATTATAGCTAGAATGATGATTGCGGTCAGCCCGACAAAAGCCATTTGGAGAAAAACGTTTTCAATCGTCTGTAACATAGTCAATTTTCAATATTTCAACTTGAACATTTTTTCACATTTTCTTGAGAAAGTATACTTTGCGCAACTGCAAAAAAAAAATCAATTTTTCACCCATCACAGTGGTGTCCCGCCTCAGCATTAGTTAATTCACTAATTAATTTTTCATGGCAATTTATCTGATTGCCAAATTTTTCGTCCTGCATTTTGATCGATCCAAAATTCAATTCAAAAGCGTTAAACAAATTCGCCCGAATAATCGAAAGATCGAACGCATCATCACTGGCTAAATTTCCATAGCGAATTATTCAATCGTGCATGTACGGCCGCGATCGGTAATTACAATCACTTTTCGTGACAGGGCAACTTCGCATAGTTGTCTATATATCGGAGCTTCGTGCATCGTTATACGTCCGGAATAACTTTTACGCTGCCGACTATTAATGGAACGCACGTCGAAAGTATGCGGTGACTTACGCTCCTCGAGAGGGTAATTTGTTCCTTCGATCGATTCGGAAAAGGTGGAGAGACTTGTATAGCGCGGCTTTCCGGCTGTATGGTGTATACATAATGAGATACTTGAGCCTTATAAATGGTGCATGTATCGTCGTACCGTGGTCAGGGAAATGGCGCAACTTCCACGTCAATCGGCCTATGAAGGAGCGCGAGTGGGCCTTTTGTTTCGCATTAAGGCGTTACCCCCACTTGTAGCGCAAAAAAGGCCTTTTTCATGAATTTTTTAAAAGAAAACTACAAAACTTTTTTAATCGATCAATATACCATCTTAAAGAACACATCTTGAAGAACTTTCAGTAATTTTTTTATTGAAAAATATTACATTGTTTAGTGGCAAATGGCCGTCAATGAAATAATGTTTTTATATACACGGTTTGCGGTAACCAATATTGCTGCGAAGTGGATCATCTGAAAAAAAAATGCGGATGGATTTAGTCAAATATAAGTATAAACTAGTCTTTAATCGAAGGATTTTAAAAAATATTCATTTTTCACAAAATGGCGGACAGTCAAAGTTAATGGTTCGATTTTAACGAAAAAAACGGCTGTTTTTTGGCTATAAAACGGCCATTTTTTTCGAAAAAAAAATCGAACGATTAACGACTACATTTTTATGTATTAAATAAGCCTGCAAAATTTCAAGAAGATCGGTTCATTAGTGTTCGAGTAATCTTGGTCACCGACTTCAGAAATGCCATTTTGAGAAAAACGCGTTTAAAGTTTCAATTTCAGTTTACACGAAGAAAATATTATTTTTTGTAAACTTACATAGACTCATCTATTCCGGGCATCAAAAAGAACTGCACTTCAAATTGCACTTCAAAAAAATGCAATAAAAAAAAACGATTTTTTTCAAAATCGCAAGTGGGGGTAACCCCTTAAGCCAGTCTACCTATACAGGGTGTCCCAGGGTGTCCCAGAAATGAATGCGTTCCTAGAAATGGAGGGTTGGGGGTGAAATTCTGAGTCGATTGATATAAGCATGTGTGGGTGTCAGGTCAACCGCTGAATTATTATTTACTTTTAAAGGCGGGCCAATAAGGTGCGCCCAATGAACCGGCATATGTCGGTGAGCTGATTGGCCCGCCTTTAAAAATTAATAATAATTCAGGGGTTCATCTGAGACCCACACATGCTTATATCAATCAACTCAGAATTTCACCGCCAACCCCCCATTTCAGGGAACGCATTCAGTTTGGGAACACCCTGTATATATTTTAATATATATACAGGGTGTCCCTCTCATCTCTGCCACCCGAAATAACTAACAGACAAAAGTTGTACGGTGTGAAGGAGGCCATCAAATCTGACCAATTTGTCTTTATTTCGGTGGAGACACTGACGCACAGTACAGGTCACCTCCACTTTTTTAACTGGAATGGTACATTTTTTTTTCAATCATCTTGTCAAGCACCTCAAGCCGCATAAAAAACATTAGGGGGTCAAAGTCGTTCAAGGACATTCAAGGTCAGTATCGATGATACAAATCTAAATATACAATCATCGATACTGACCTTGAATGACCTTGAACGACTTTGACCCCCTAATGTTTTTTATGCGGCTTGAGGTGCTCCGCAAGGTGGTTGAAAAAAATGTACCATTCCATTAAAAAAAAGTCACGGTGACCTTCACTGTGCGTCAATGTCTCCACCGAAGTAAATAAAATTGGTCGCATTTGATGGCCCGCTTCACACCGTACAACTTCTGTCTGGAACATTTTTTTCTGACGTCGATAATTACCGAGTTATTTCGGATGGAAGAGATAAGAGGGACACCCTGTATATATATACAGGGTGTCCTAGAACTGAATGCGTTCCCTGAAATGGGGGAGTTGGCGGTGAAATTCTGAGTCGATTGATATAAGAATATGTGGGCCTCAGATCAACCCCTGAATTATTATTAATTTTTGAAGGCGGGCCAATCAGGTGCGACTGCCTTTAAAAATTAATAACAATTCAGGGGTTGATCTGAGACCCACATGTGCTTACATAAATCGACTCAGAATTTCACCCCCAATTCAGGGAGCGCATTCAGTTCTGTGACACCTTGTATATGTGGGTCATTCCATGTCAAATCGACAAATTTTTTACCTGACCCCCTTTGATTTCGCTGAAAATTTTCTATCTTTTTCTACCCCCCGAAAGTTATTTTTCAGAATTTTTTCAAATTTTTTTTCCCTACTCAAAAAAAGTTATGAATTTTTGAAAAAAACCGCTCTTTTATTTTTAAATTGCCAGAACTTTTTCAAAAATTGACCGTTTGGGAACTTTTTTTTTCAAAATTTTTGTTTTTAAATGTAGTTTTCGAAAAAAAATATGAAAAAATTTTCAGAATCCCAGATATATGAAATATTTTAGTTTTTTTGAAAAAACCGTAATTTTCTCAAAGTCCGACCGTTTTTTTTTTTTTTATTTTGCTCTAAAAATACTTCAACTAATTCTGCAATGATCCCCGTTAATCAAAAGATGTGACGACAATCGCTTCTAATTTTTTTTCTTGATTATAAAAAAATTTTTGTTGCATTTTTGCTGATTTTATATAACTTTGTTATGAAATTTTTTTTATTTCCTCGTGAAACCTCAAAAGTTGAAAAATAAAATTTTATTGAAGAATTTCAAGTGATTATCGTCCAAGAAATTGTTATTTAAAAAAAAAAATAATTTTTTTCTCTCATTGACGTTATTTTGTCATGTTTCAGTACCAAAATGACGTTAAGTTGTCATATTTCAGTACCAAAAAAAACGTCCATAAGAGTAAAAAAATAACGTCAATGAGAGAAAAAAATTATTTTTTTTTTTTAAATAACAATTTCTTGGACGATAATCACTTGAAATTCTCCAATAAAATTTTATTTTTTAACTTTTGAGGTTTCACGAGGAAATAAAAAAAATTTCATAACAAAGTTATATAAAATCAGCAAAAATTCAACAAAAATTTTTTTATAATCAAGAAAAAAAATTAGAAGCGATTGTGGTCACATCTTTTGATTAACGGGGATCATTGCAGAATTAGTTGAAGTATTTTTAGAGCAAAATAAAAAAAAAAAAAAAAACGGTCGGACTTTGAGAAAATTACGGTTTTTTCAAAAAAACTAAAATATTTCATATATCTGGGATTCTGAAAATTTTTTCATATTTTTTTTCGAAAACTACATTTAAAAACAAAAATTTTGAAAAAAAAAAGTTCCCAAACAGTCAATTTTTGAAAAAGTTCTGGCAATTTAAAAATAAAAGAGCGGTTTTTTTCAAAAATTCATAACTTTTTTTGAGTCGGGAAAAAAAATTTGAAAAAATTCTGAAAAATAACTTTCGGGGGGTAGAAAAAGATAGAAAATTTTCAGCGAAATCAAAGGGGGTCAGGTAAAAAATTTGTCGATTTGACATGGAATGACCCATGTATTAATATATATGTAAGCGTCACGCGACTTCCTGCGACTAATTTGAGCCTCGAGAGTCCGATGTGAAGACACGATGTGTATGTGTGTGTGTGTGTGCGCGCGCGCGCGCCTCTTCTCTTGTCGGGGACATAAATCGTGATATAGGGGGCCGATCGATCTCGTTACTTTTCTAAACTACCGGTCAACGCCACACTCATACATATCTATATTCGGGGTACTGAATTTCGCATTATTCGAATGCAGCGCAATTTTTTTTTTGAATTTTTCATATTTTTATTATTGTTATTATTAGCCATTTTTGAAACAAATCGCGTTTGGAGATTTCAAGTGGAAAAAAAAACCTTCGGTTGGTTTTCGGTTAAATCTGACAGGAAAAATAATTGAAAGAATGTAAAAAATATATATTCTTTGCAGCCCAAAGATGGAAACTGTAAGATTAAAACTAAAAAGATTTATATATAGATATACATGTCTTTTGAATGCAATAAAAGTGCATTTTTCAAATCGCTCTAATTTTATTGACGGATTTAGACTTTCTATATATATATATATATATATATATATATATATATATATATATATATATATATATATATATAACCTCAATGTGTCGGAAAGATATGGAAGCGATTTTTTTAAATTGCATAATGTTGTTCAAGTTTGCATCGTTGGAATAAAACAAAATTAAAAAAAAATTCTATGATTATTTTTTTACGCATTTCGCTTGTAGATTTTTAATAAGAAATAAAAAAAAATGATTGGGCGATTTTTGTCGCGTAAATCTATGAGGAACAGCATTTAGAGCAATTAAAAAATACATTTCCGTTGTATTCCACAGATGGAAATTGCAACATCATTTTATGTACACATATATATACATGCATAATCTTCTGAATGCAATGAAAATACATTCTTTAAATCGCGCGAATTTTTTTCTGACAAATATAGATTCTATATATATGTAGCCGTAACGTGTCAGAAAAAAGGACCGATTAAAAAAAATACATAATGGTACTGACAATCGCATCGTTAGAATGCAATAAGAATTTTTCATGTATTTATTTTCTATTATTATACACTAGATTTTTTAACGGATTTCATTAGTAGATTTTTATAGGGAACCTAAAGAAAAGGATTCGTCGATTTGTTATGTGTAAATCTGTCAGGAGAAGCAGTGACAGCAATTGAACAAAAAAAAATTGTTTTCATTGTATTGCAAAGATGGAAACTTAAACATAATTTTATATAAGTTTAAATATGTAAATAAACATCTGAGTTTAATAGATAAACATAATTGTCTTATGGATAAATCGAATTGTCTCATAGGTAAATCGTATTATCTAATAGATAAATGTAATTATCTCATAGATAAGTGGAATATCTCATAGATGGGTTCAATTATCTAATAGGTAAATCTACGCGTCTGATAGATAAATCTAATTACTTAAAAGATAAACCCAATCATCTGATCGAGTAATCTAACGGTCTAATAGATAGGTCTATTTATTGGACAGATGAATTCAGTTATTTGATAGATAGATCTAATTATCTAATGGATAAATCTAACTATCTCATAGATAAATCTTATTATCTAATAGATAAATGTAATTATCTCATAGATAAGTCTAACTATCTTATAGATAAGTCTAGTTATCTAATAGGTAAATCTAATTATCTAATAGATGAGCCTAATCGTCCAATAGATAAATCTAATTATCTTATAGATAAGTCCAGTTATCTAACAGATAATCTAATCTAGCAAAATAGTCTCAATAAATATTTCACAAGACAAACCCAATCATCTGATCGAGTAATATAACGATCTAATAGATAAGTCTAATTATTGGACAGATAAATCCAGTTATTTGATAGATAGATCTAATGGATAAATCTAACTTTAGATTTATCCATTATTATCTAATGGATAAATCTAACTATCTCATAGATAAATCTTATTATCTAATAGATAAATGTAATTATCTCATAGATAAGTCTAGTTATCTAACAGATAATCCAATCTAGCAAAATAGTCTCAATAAATATTTCACAGTCTAAATATCTCGGAAAAAAATAGAACGTTTTGGAAAAAAATTTATATTTCGGAAATTTCTCCTACTTTCGGATATTTCGCGGCCACTTTCATCGACTCGCTTTTGCCCGCGGCTACTATCGGATGTTCGCGAATTACGGTACAGCCGAACGAAGTTACACACGCAGTAGACGAGAAGCGTTGTGAGCACATATATACGAGTGGGAACGTTGGCCGCGTTCTCCTTATCATCGCCGTCCGATGCTTATCCACCCCCCCCCCCCCCCTCCCGCCCGTCACTCGTACACCCCACTCGATCCCGTACAATCGCGACGGTTCGATCTCCCCTGTAGAAAGAGCCCTCGTCGCCGTATCGTCAAACTTTTCAGTCCACGTGCGCAAACTTCACCCCAATCGCGCGTTCCATCCGTCGAGGCGAGATCGATTGCCGTTTGACAAAAAAACGCGCGGAAGAGAGGAATACAGTAGAACCTCGATTATCCGAATTTTCGGTTATCCGAACGCTTCGGCGCCTTACTCGAACGTTCGATTATCCGAACTCAATGATGATCTTTATTTTTCTCAGTTAAGGGGTCTTCTCACTTTAGACGCTAAAAAAGGCTAATTTCATGATTTTTTTAATAGGCTTATATTATATATACTGATATAAAAGTTGTTACACTCAATAAATACACTTTCGAAATACATTTAAAAAATTATTTTGTTTATTCAAGTCACTATTTATAGACGAAAATGGTAGTTAAAAAAATGTCCCAAAAAATTTTAGGTCTGCGATGTTGATGAAATCTTGGAGATGGATCATACGAAACAAAAAAATCAAACGGTTTTAGATTCAGTATGTTAATGGCTATAGCGCATATCGTACGATTTTTTATATATGCGAAAATAACAAAATGGCCGACATTTTTCGAAAAAAACAAAAAAAGTGTTTTTTTAACGTTTTTGGCACAAAAAAGATAGTAAATATCAAAATTTAAAAAATCCTTGATATGCGCTATACCTATAGTTGTAAAGAATATGTAGTTGAAATTTCCTAAGGACCGGGTCAGGAGTTTCGAAGATTTTATCAACAAGCCGTCGAAAAACGTTGTTTTGAGAAAAACGGGTTTAAAGTTTGTTTGGGTTACATAAATACATATAAAAAAATATTTAATGTTTTTCGAGAGCGTATTTATTGAGTGTAACAACTTTTATATTAATATCTATAATATAGACCTATCCAAAAATTCATGAAAATAGCATTTTTGTTAGCGTCTAAAGTAAGAAGACCCCTTAAGATATCGCCCTAAGGTATCCCCCCTTTTCCTCTAAGGGTGTACGCAAATTACGTTACGCAATTTGGGGCGTTACGGTCCAGGCGTTACGGTCTACGTACGTGTGGGAGGGGGGGGGGTCAAGGTTTGCGTTACGTCACGATTTTAGAACTGTCAGAAATAGCAAAATGCATGTTCAAGTTTTTAAATTAAAACTCGCGCGCAATTTTGCCGCGGAAAGTTGATAGTTTTCCATACGAAATGTCAGTTAAGAGGGAAAGTCACTGTGCAAGAACTTGCACAGTAGCTTTCCCACTTTCCCCAAGCAAAATTTGAAGACCATTTTTTTTTTGGTTTTTTTATCGTTCTTGAAAGTACATATATTCAAAAATATGTTGACAACATTTTTATTCACAAGTCCGAAAATTGACGGAGTTACAGTCACTTTAGTGAAGAACCGTCATATCGCCCGCGACTAGATACTTGAATCTAAGTATCAATCTTCTAGAAAAAACATAACTTCATATAAAAAAAAAAAAAAAAAAAAAAAACGGAATGAAAACTTTGAACGTGATTTTCTGGAAACTACTTTTTTCGACCTTGTCCCAGCGAATACTCAAAAATTTATCAACCGATTAAAAAAAAAATTTCACATTTTTGTAATCGCAGTGACTAAGGTTGTACGTAGTCGATTTTTTAAATTTTGATCATTACTATTTTTGAGGGGCCAGGCCGCTTTGAAAATTGCAAAAAATCGAAAGCAAGCAAGACTTGAAGAAATCGACGATGATGAGCAATCAGAAGTGATTTTTTACGGTGCAGGATAGTATAAACTTCAAACGCGTTTTTCTCGAAACAACGTTTTCAAAATCCACCTTCATCGTATCTCTAAAACTAATAGACCGATTCTCTTGAAATGTGAACCACATATTGTAAACATGATTCGCAACAAGATGACCCTCGATGGTTTTAAAATTTTTAATTTTACTTTTTTTTGCGAAAAACTGCGAAAAAACACGTTTTTGTTAACTTTTTTGCGTTTTTCATCTGCCATTTTTTTTATTTTTCGATATAACTTTATATCCGAGGGTCATTTTGTAGCTGGTGTCATACTGAACCTAATGGATTTTGATTTTTTTGTTTCAGTCAAGCCGTTGCGGAGTTGTGATGGAGCTACCTAGCCCACCTATTTTTGAGGCGTCACGTTAAACTATAGTTTTTGTACTTAAAAATGAATAAAAATAAATGACATTTAAAAAACATCTATTTCAAGACTTTATTTATCAAGGCCAACAACTTTTATATACATATCTTTTATAAAATCCTAAAAAAAAATCGCGAAAATAGCCTTTTTTCGTGGCTCCAAAGTGGACTGGCCCCTTAAAGACTGCTTTGTACAAAAAGCGGCTATGCATAACGATAGATACATTTGTATAGATATCGGTAAATTGTTGACTTTTTATTTACAGATAACCTTTCATAAAGATATCGATGGGACAATGAAGATACATTTTTTTTTCGTCATCAAATCAAGGCATATATCTCGGTTAATTTTAAAGATTTTTTCATAAGAATTGGTATAAAACTAGATGAATATATACTTCATAAAATGAGTATAAACCCGATCCTTTCATAGTTAGTTGTGTCTATGAAAAAATCGCAATTATTGACGACAAAGCACCCGTTACGTAACGGAATAGCGGAGTGGGGGTTCCGGTCAGGCGTAACGGTCCTGGTATGTTGGGGGGGGGGGGGGCTAAAAATTTGGGAATTTGCGGTTACGTAATTTGTGTACGCCCCCTAATAAAGCTGTTCCCTAACAATTCGAGACTTACAAGGAACATCACTTTGGTGTCCTCCTCCGATTTTGATGAAACGTTTTTATGTGGAAGAGTATCAAAAACTAACAGACACGCATTTTTTTTATCGGCGGAAAAACGGTTTTAAGGGCTCGAAACGCACCCTCGAAAATAGGGGTGTTTTTCGTTTTTCGTCGATAACGTTACAGTTCTCATCTCCAATGTATAGTACACAACAAAATAAACATTGTTGCAATTTGAAATTTTTCAATAATACCTTGCACCGTTAAATCGTTATCGACGAAAAACGTAAAACATCCCCATTTTTGAGGGTGCGTTTCACCCCTCAAAACCGTTTTTCCGCCGATAAAAAAAATACGTGTCTCTTAATTTTTGATACTCTTCTGCAGAAAAAAGTTTAAACAAAATCGGAGGACGCCAATGTGATGTTCCTTGTTAGCGGCCAAGAAACGCGCGACTACTATGAAACAGCCGAAAATTGATCATTATCTTAGGCCGCAATTATGATTTAACTACGTAAGTAGTGATGGCATAAAAATTGAAAATTAATTCATTGGTAATTGTTATTAAATAAAGAATTTAGGGTTATATTTTCGATTATCCGAATTTTTTATTATTCGGACGATGTCCGGTCCCAATTAGTTCGGATAATCGAGGTTCTACTGTAATTACGGTGAGTCTATCCGGCCTGGAAAAAGTCTCTCAATTGGGCAGTTTAATTCGATTTGATTGGATCGAAGCGGGTCTCGTACGCTTACAGAAGAATTCTATTAATATCGCCTACATTCGTCTTTCATTTTATTAAAAAAAATTCAAATTAACTAGATTTTTCGTGAAATCAAATTGTTTCTATTGCATTCCATTATTGGAATTATTTATTTTCAATATATTTACTTATTCAAATCAAGATCTACTTAATATCGTGTTATAACTGAATATTTAATTTATTTCTATTAAATCTGTGATTCGGTTTCATTTGTACAAATGACAATTTAGTTGAATCTACTAAATGTATCTACTAAATGTTTTCAAATTTATAATCAATAGCACTTTCGTAGAGACAAACATTTTTTATTTAATGAAATTAATAGTCTGTCTATATTGCAACACACGTTTTGAAAGGGGGGGGGGGGAGAGGATATATATATATATATATATATATATATATATATATATATATATATATATATATATATATATATATATATGCTGAATTTAACAAAAGAACATTTTTTATTAATAATAATTTTTTTTTTCGTTAAACTCAGCACAAATTCACAATAAACCGTTTCAGGCCTGTCGAAGCCGAATTCGTAATCACAAAATAATTAATAGCATTATTGGAGATTAAAATGATAAAAATCTTCCAAAAAATATAATTGATTCAAAAAAAATTAAAAGGAAAAATGGGCCCACGATGAGACTAGTCTTAAAAATCATAGAATAGGTCACTCTATTTTAGAATTTTTTTTGAAAAAAATACAAAAAGACAATCATTCATGGGGTACAATTTGACCAATAAAATCAGGAAAATAACAAATGGTCGGGGCCACGGGCTAGGTGAAATGGCGTGGAATATCCCATATATAGGTTATGTTTGACAAATCTATAGAGTGATATTCCATAAAAGTTTCTAATTATCACAATGATATGAACTAATTGATATACTTTATGTGATACAATAAATAATTATAGGAATTAATTTCGTCTCTTATGCCATATCTGCGAGTAAGATATCTCGATCAGTGTGCATAGCTATAGCTAGGTAGGTTGTAGTTTCGATTCCATATGTAGGCGAATTATTTTCTTCGATTAAAGTCATTTCAGAAGGCCAGGGAATGACGAATTATGATACAAAATTAATTAATTAATTAATAATTATGATACGTTCTGGTAGAACTCGAAATTGAGTATTTAAATTAATTTTTGATTTTCGTAATACTCTATGCATATAGTAAACTTGAATTTGCAGTGTATATTGTAAGCAAATAAGGAATCGAAGCTTTATTTATTTAATTTGAATATATTCAATATTTGAAAAGAAGAGCTGAAACAAATTTTCAAAAATATTTGAAACAAATTTGATTTACAGAAAAAAAAACCTATTTGATTTACAAAGATCCTATTGAAATGAAATATATATATATATATATATATATATATATATATATATATATATATATTTTGGCAATGTATGTGTCGCGTGTGATTGGCGATCAGCTGATGATGCGTTGCGCGCCGAATAATTCGCGAGCAATGGGGGGGTCAATTCGGATCGTGGAGAGAATTTGTCGAGGCAGAAGCGCGGCAGCGGCTCGCGATCGAAAATGAATCGGAGCGCGATCCGATGACAAATCGCTCCATATGTATATGTCAACAGCATTGCATTTAGAGAGTCTGTGCACGCCTCGTTGTCGATGGTGCAGTCTTCATATTGCGGGAGGTTGAAGCTCATATTAATAATCTCCAGTGCACGGAGTCGAAAGCTCGTATGTATATTTATATTTATTTATGAAATATTTAGTATGTACGTGTAGCAAGTCGTAGATGTCAAAAAAAAAATCAAAAATATGATTTTTCTGTTCCTAGTTTTATAGCCTAGGGTCGTGAATTTAATTTGCAACAAAATTTTGGTCTAAATTCCATAAATTGACCGCATGTTTTTTGTGGAGAATCGAAAGCTCGTTTTTAAAATATTCATTTATGAAATATAAATGACGTTGAAATTTCCATCGTTGGAGTGCAACGTTTTTTCTCTTGACTTATTTATTTATTTTTTTTATAGGCAAAAGTCTTTTTCTTTCGGAAATTGTGGTCGTAAATCTCTAATGAGAATAGGTAAAAGCATTCCACTGACTTTCGTAGCCTGAATAGGCTGAAAAGAAATTTTAGTAATTTAAAATGATCAATTTTCGTTGCGTTTCAACGATGCAAACTTTATGATCATCAATAGAAGAATGTATGTGTGGGCAGTCGGATATATCCCGTGTGCTCAGGGGTCTGGGAAAGCTTAAAATTCGAAAATTACTGAAAATTCGAAGAAAAAAATCATTTTCTATTATTATATACTACCTTTTTACGGATTTCACTTGTAGATTTTTAAAATAAAGAACCAAAAAGAAAAATGCGTGGTTCAATAGCCTAAGGTCTTGGCTTCAATTTGCAACAAAGATTTTGTCCAAATTCAAAAAATTGGCCGAGTTTTGACGATTTTTCTAAAAAGATCGGCCATTTCGCTACGGCGAACCGCCTCGCTGCGAATTTACTCTTTTTTTTCGCGTTTTTCTCGAAACTATGTTTTACAAAAGTTCGTAAGTCGTATCTCGAAGTCTATTTGTACGATTCACTTCAAATTCGGACAGTACCCACTTTAAAACATTTTCTATTACATGACCGGATGATTTTTTCCCCAAATTCATCCATTTATTAATAACAAATGATTAAACCATTTTTTTCGTGGAAAATCAAATTTCTTTTTCTACAGCTTGGCATTTTCGTAATTTTCAAAATTTCCATAACGTATCCAGTCGTACTCAAGTGATATTAGTGTACTAAAAGTACATTTTTCAATTTTTTATTCAAGATGAGCCAAGTTCCCAAAGCATCCGCACCGATCGCTCATGCAGCATGCTTTTTCTTTAAATAATAACTCCGTTGTCCGTCAATGTATTTCAATGAAAAAAAACCTCACACTTGGCAAGAATATGTATCAATTATGTGTAAAATCCCGACCTCCCCGTCCCAATACTTTCATCAGAAAAAAAATATTGAAAATAGACCTGTTTTTTGGGCAAGCTCATGGCCTTTTGCCACTCTACAGGCCACAAAAGGGCATATTTTGTGATTTTTTTTCAGCGAAACCATAAAATAAATCGAAATTACAAAATAGGGGTTTTATCATACACGTAATTGACTATACAAAATTATTTTTTCACAGCGATACATGCCAAAATGGCGACTGTGCACCATTTTTCCGATGACGCATTTATTTCTGGAAGGTCAATGGTCGGACCAACAGCTCCTATAATTTTTGCGTTATGATGAGACACTAAAGTTTTTTCGATTATACATAAGAATAGCTATAGAAGTACGTAGTATTTTTTTGATTTATTGTTTTTTTTTTTTGTCAAAATGGCGCATTTCTAAAACAAAAAGTATAAAATGCCATGTAGTACAGTCGTGCTGTCGCTGAAAAACCCCGTAATCGGAAAAAAAATATTAAAAGGCTAGTTTTTTGACAGGTGATTTCGTAGTTTGCCTAAAAATCGGGTTGTAGGGGTTTTTTAGGGGATGAAAGGGGATGGGGGTGGATTGATACCAAACTACAACCCCTACGAGGTCGGCGCCGTGAGACAAAATGTGCAGAAAAATCCAGGCTTTAATTTTGTTCGCAGCGTCGAAGTCGGGAAAGTTCATTTTGGGGGAGAAAAAGTGGGGTGAAATTTTGAAAAATGAGTTTTAATTCAATAACTCTTTAGAAAAAATTCGTACACTTTTTGCTCAAATGGGAACGTTGTAGCTCTTGAAAAGACGCGTCGATCAAGTATTTGATCATCACTCTCCGATAATATCTTCACCCACAAAAAATGGCTAAAAAACCCCCAAAAAATTGTTTATTGAATAACTCAAAAACAATCGATTTTTCGGGTATGGGTCAAATGTACGAAATGTAGAGAATAATTTTCTCTATATTTTCGTTTCTATGGACCACCCTTGAATTTTGATTTTCCAACCCCTCTCGGGGGTTGAAAATTCAAAACGAAATTCTGGGAAAACTATTGACCGCACGAATTCGCCGCTGCGGAAGAATTTGTAGCTTGAACCCTCAGCTACATTTTTGTCCACAGCGCCAAACTCGTATCTCTTTATTTTCGGTCAATAGTTTTCCCGGAATTTCATTTTGAATTTTCAACCCCTGAGAGGAGTTCAAAAAAGCAAAATTCAAGGGTGGTCCATAGGAACGAAAATATGGAGAAAATTATTCTCTGCATTTCGTACATTTAAACCATCCCCGAAAAATCGATTGTTTTTGAGTTATTCAATAAACAATTTTTTTTAATACTTCAACAATTCTTTTGGGGTTGAAGATATTATTGGAGAGGGATGATCAAATACGCGATCGACGCGTCTTTTCAAGAGCTACAACGTTCCCCTTTGAACAAAAAATGTATGCATTTTTTCTCAAGAGTTATCGAATGAAAACCGATTTTTCCAAATTTCACCCCACTTTTTCTCCCCCAAAATGAACTTCCACGACTTCAGCGCTGTGGATAAAAATAAAGCCCGAATTTTTCTGAACATTTTATCTTCCGGTGCCGACCTCGTGGGGGTTGTAGTTTAGCATTAATCCATCCCCATCCCCTTTCACCCCCTAAAAAAACCCTACACCCCGATTTTTAGGCAAACTTGGATTTAGCGCCCGCGACACCTAAAAAATCACCTGTCAAAAAACTAGCCTTCTTTTAATTTTTTCCGATTCCAATATACAGCACGTCTGTACTAATGATAAAATCGTCAGAAAATTGTTGATAAAAAAAGGAACTACACAATATAATAAAAAAATTCTACGTAGTTCCTTAGAAAATGTAATTCTCAATATACAGTTAAAATTTCAAGCGAATTGGTTGAAATTTGTTTGAGTTACGAGTCCGGCCAACTTGAAAAATGTAGTTTTGAGATAAACGCGTTTAAAGTCCGTAGAAAGTCACGACATGAATAATGTTTCCATACCTTTAATCTTCAACAATCTTTGAAAATCGAGTACTTAGAGATTTTGCACCCCCATAATATTATGGAATACAATTTGTTCGGTACTAAGGTACCTTAAAAAAAACGATTTTTGGAATATGTTAGAGTGGCTTAAGGCCTTAACGTATGCTTCACACTGTACAGACCGCGTGCCACACACTCTATACACATCTACACATCGATAAATACTACAGTAGGTGCCGACTGCCATAACTAGGTCCGCGACCCCCTCGCTGCACACGTTTCTCCGGAGAACGTCGTACGGAAGCCTAAGAGACCAGGTGCATCGGCCCCAAGATTCCCCGACAACTGGGAAAATTATTGATTTTCATTTACAACGCGAAGCGGCAACTGCCCCGCCGTAGAAATCCGCCAGTCGCGGCCTCATCGCGCGCTGTACTTTCAGAGCCCGTAACGAACGAAAGCTCATGAGCGGCATGTATGTTCGCCTGAATACCTGAACGAGACACAGCGGGTCACGTTTCAGGCCAATTATATATATATATATATATATATATATATATAGCATATATGGGACATCCCACGCTATTTTACCTAGCCCGTGACCCCGACCAAATTGGTTTTCCTAATTTTTCTTTGTAAAATTTCACTCCATGAAAGGAATATCCACACCAATTTTTAGATTTATATCTCTTCTTTTTCAGGACTTATGATTTTCTAAAAAAATGTCGAAGAATGTTCGGAAGTTTTGGAAACGTTTAAACACCGATAACTCCTGAACTAATTGACATAGCGACAAATTTCACTACATAATTGATTTTCATTTTGAAGCACACTTTCGTTGAAAAATATGAAAAAATTATCAATTATCAATGTCTAATTTTTTTTGCTTCTAAAGTGAAAACTATTTTTTTTAAAGATGATCACCACTTTTGATTTTTTTCAAAAAATTCTCTAAATTAGAGTGACCCATTCTATGATTTTTAAGACTAGTCTCATTATGGGCCTATTTTTCCTTCGATTTTTTTTTCCAATTAATTATATTTTTTTGAGAAGATTTTTATGATTTTAATCTCCAATAGTGCTATTATGATTTTGTGATTTCCAAATCGGCTTCATCAGGCCTGAAACGGTTTATTTTTAATTTGTGCTGAATTTAACGAAAAATAAATGATTTTTCATTCAATTTTTTTTTAATTCCGTGAGACTTTTACTAAACTAAAATTCCAGCATACAGTAGGACGTTTTGACCTATCGACAGTTGCAGGATTATCCATTCATAACAGGACACAATATTCGCTTTTAGCAGTTATAATTTTCCAAAAAATGTCGGTTTTGGAAGTTTTGGAAACGTTTAAACGCCGATAACTCCTGAACTAATTGAGATATCGACAAATATCACTATGAAATATCTTTTCATTTTAAAGCACACTTTCTTTAAAAAATATGAAAAAATGATCAATTATGAATGTCAATGTTTTTTTGCTTGTAAAGTGATAACTATTTTTTAAAAAGATGATCGCCTTTTTGTATTTTTTTCAAAAAATTCTCTAAATTAGAGTGACCCATTCTATGATTTTTAAGACTAGTCTCATTGTGGGCACATTTTTCATTCTATTTTTTTTTCGAATTAATCATATTTTTTTAGAAGATTTTTATCACTTTAATGTTCAATAATGCTATCAATGATTTTGTGATTTCCAATTCGGCTTCGTCAGGCCTGAAACGGTTTATTTTCAATTTGTGCTGAATTTAACGAAAAAGAAATTATTTTTTATTCAAAATAATGTCTTTTTTTGTTAAATTCCGCGAGACTTTTACTAAACTGAAATTACAGCATATAGTAGGCCATGATCTGACCAATCGACAGTTGCAGGATTATCCATTCACAACAGGACACCCTGTATATAGATATTTGCTTATAGTCGTGGTATCCATATCATGCACGCTCGCGAGCGTACGACTTCCGGTGATGTTACAAGTCATCCACGAAAGCGACGGTTGGCACGGCCATCGCGCCCTGTTTTTGTCACGTGGCAACAACCCCAAAGATGCAAGTAATCAAGCTTTCAGGACTGTCTCCATCCCTCTTTTACGTTATTTTTTATCGCGATTACAGGTAATGCAGGTGAAGAGGCCACGCGGGTCAATGCGACGAGAATGAAACTTCGTTTCTTCATATCGTGTGCGGCTATGCAAGACTACTTTGTGGATCACGAAGCGCGGAACTTTGAAAGTTTCTTCAGGGCATTTGTCCATTTTGCTTAACGAGTTGCACCTACACTGACAGAAAAATTCTATTCCTATGAACTAATCGCGTCTATTTGATTTTTGTTTATTCGAATTAACTAGATTTTTCGTGGAATCAAATTTTTCCTATTGCATTCCACATTTGAAATTTTTTACTTTAAATATATTTATTTATTCAAATCAAAATAAATTCAATATCGTCCGATAGCTAAATACTTTATTTAATCCTAATAAATTTGTAATTTGGTTTCAACTGCTCAAAAAACAATATAGTTGAATCCACTAAATGGGTCTATTTGATTTTTAAAAATTTAAATTAAATAGAATTTTCGTAGAGTCAACCATTTTTCTATTTTATTGAATGGTCTGTCTTTATTGCAATACACGTATCAAAGAGGTGTGGGGATAGAGAGGGTGGAGAGAGAGCAATTGTGTGTGTGTGTGTGTGTATATATATATATATATATATATATATATATATATATATATATATATATATATATAGGGTATGTTATTCGATGAAACTCTCTAATTATCACAATGATATCAACTAATTGATATAGTTTAAGGCGTTACCCCCACTTGTAGCGCAAAAAAGGCCTTTTTCATGCATTTTTTAAAAGAAAACTACAAAACTTTTTTAATCGATCAATATACCATCTTAAAGAACACACCTTGAAGAACTTTCAGTAATTTTTTTATTGTAAAATATTACATTGTTTAGTGGCAAATGGCCGTCAATGAAATAATGTTTTTATATACACGGTTTGCGGTGACCAACATTGCGGCGAAGTGGATGATCTGAAAAAAAAAATGCGGATGGATTTAGTCAAATATAAGTATAAACTAGTCTTTAATCGAAGGATTTTAAAAAATATTCATTTTTCACAAAATGGCGGACAGTCAAAGTTAATGGTTCGATTTTAACTAAAAAAAACGGCCGTTTTTTGGCTATAAAACGGCCATTTTTTTCGAAAAAAAAATCGAACGATTAAAGACTACATTTTTATGTATTAAATAAGCCTGAAAAATTTCAAGAAAAATCGGTTCATTAGTGTTCGAGTAATCTTGGTCACCGACTTCAGAAATGCCATTTTGAGAAAAACGCGTTTAAAGTTTCAATTTCAGTTTACACGAAGAAAATATTTTTTTTGTAAACTTACATAGAGTCATCTATTCCGGCATCGACAAAAACTGCACTTCAAATTGCACTTCAAAAAAATGCAATAAAAAAAAATCGATTTTTTCAAAATCGCAAGTGGGGGTAACCCCTTAAGATGATACAAGCACTTGGTAGCATAGGGCCAGCGTGCATAGCTATGAGTAGGTAGGTTCTAGGTTCGATTCTCATATAGTTGAAATATTTTCTTCGATAGAAATCATCTCAAAAGGCCAGGGAATGACGAATTACGATACAAAATCGTTGTCGTAGAACTTTCAACTAAGTATTTCATTTTATTTTGGATTTATGAAATATTTTATGTATATAGTACACTTAGATTTACAGTGTACATTGTAAGCAAATAGAGATTTAGTTGAATCGAATCTTTATTTATTCAATTAGAATATATTCAATATTTAAAAAAAATAGCAGAAACAAATAAGAAAATATCTTTGAAACAAATAACCTATTCGATTTAAATAAATCCTATTTAAATTTGTTTTAAATGTTTGGCAGTGTAGCTCGTGGCCGGAACAAGAGGAACTTTGCGTGAATTTTTTTTTTTGGGCAAACCCGTGCACGTTGTTAAATTATTTTGATTTACGTTAAACAGTATGGTTTTAAGTATGATTCAAAATTGTTGTATTGAAAAATATTTATAAATGTGGTAGATACAATGGTTTGTGCAGAAAAGCTGTTTGAAAAACGTCCTTCGCGCCGACCACTGCTGCTCGGAAACAAATCATCCGTAGAAAAAAAGTCATCTGATTTAGTTTTTGTATGAAATTAGCTAATGCATCGACGAAGGATTTTTGAAAATATTGATTTTTTAAAAAATGGCCGCTCTGTTGTCGTTGATAAAAAAATATGCGGCGAAAAAGAATTTCTTTTATCCAAACACTGTTTTTTGAAATGTAAAAGAAGCTCGTGAAATTTGAAGTTGAACGGTGCAGTGGTTTTTGAGATGTCGTGGTAACCGATTTTGAAAAATTAATTTTGAGAAAAACGCGTTTAAAGTTCGCCGGTTCGCGGAACCCACCTATAAAAACGCCCATAAATCCCTCAATTTTGATCGAATCGAGTTGAAATTTTGAGAAAATATTTTTGTAATGTTATATTTTGAGAATCCGTCGAAAACCAAAAATCGATATTTTCAATGTCGAGTAGGTGTAGCTCTTAATAAAAAGTAGGAAATACCGCGCGGATATCGTTGAAGGCATGCACCAGGTCGACCTAACCTCACAAATTTTCAAACGGATTTCTCTCACAGATGGTCGAATTCTTTTAGGAAAAACAAGGCATGAGGCTCGGTAGGATTCACTGACGCGGCGCTTGACAGTTTTCTCTTGCCGTAAATGATGTTCATGTCTGAGAAATGTCTGTTCGAAAATTTCAGCTTTCGCTTTCGCACTCGTATGTCACGTGGTACAGCTTCTACTTCGCCGTGGAAGCGGCTCTTTCTTCACATCCGGTATCGATAATTGTTTCCGGGCCATGAATTTGTTTGGGTTTACGGTAAACATTTTTTTTTTAATGTAGTGTCTACGAATTATTTTGGTGGTTGGTGAATTCAGATATAACTGCTAAAAGATATTATATTTTGTGTATTAATTTTTTTTAATATTCGCATTATATCTAAATACCTTCATTTTTATTTCTTAAGAATTGCATATCTTCCCTTTTTATTCATTAAGGACATTATATCTGTATGTTTTTTCATCTGAATTTTCGAAGTTATATCAGAAATTATATTTTTTTTGTCATTTTTTCTTTTTATTTATATTGATACAAGAAATATGATTTTCTTTTGCAGTTTATTTATTCATTACGTCATAAATTTGTTTTTTTTTTCAAAATAATTATTTTATTCCGAAAGTAAAAACAGTTATTTTCCTCCGAAAGTAAAAACGGTTATTTCACTCCAAAAGTACAAACAGTTATTTTACTCCGAAAGAGAAATCTCGACGTTTGGCGCGAAAAAATATGTACCGTCCACGAATCATTTAGGTGGTTGAAAATTCAACTATATATACATATAGACTTATATACAAGACAAGTCATTAATTATGTTGATCGAGTGAAGGTGATTAACTTTTGAGATGGCAGGGGCCATCAATGGCACTTGTGACCTTTACCAAAATGATTATGCGATTGTTCGCTCAGAGATCAATAGGATGGGCAAACGAAGAAAAGGGAAGCAATATTTGATCGGAGACGAGCAAATTAGGTTCGCTTATTGTGTCCACTTTTTTGGACACACACACACACGTCTATATATATATATATATATATTTATATATTTATATATTTATATATACAGGGTATTAGGAAGAAAGCCTTAAGGGGGTGATAGGTCATCTTGTTAGGAACATATCTAACCTAGGTCTCCTTAGTCCAAAGTCTAAGGATTTCGAGTTATCATGGTAAGTATGATTTTTGGAAAATTTCCCAAAATTCGGGTCAATGCGACGAGAATGAAACTTCGTTTCTGCATATCGTGTGCCGCTATGCAAGAATCACTTGTGGATCACGAAGCGCGGAACTTTGAAAGTTTCTTCAAGGCATTTGTCCATTTTGCTTAACGAGTTGAACCAAGCGCGTGGCTTGGACGGAAATTTCCCAAAATTGGGTACTAACTCGTTTACCTCTTACGTTAATGCTATTTTTTTTAGAAATAGCATTAAGGCGGTTTATACATTTACAGCGACAAAAAAATCGATTTCTTTTTTTTCTCGTTAAACGATAGAACTGTATATGTAGAATATTTTCCCAAAGTTTCAAAGAGAAATTCGAAAAACTTCAATCGTTACAGCCCGTCAACGCTGTGCCTCACCGCTCGGATTTGATGCGGGCGTGAACTTAAAACGCGTTTTTCTCAAAACTGCATTATCGAAATTGGCGTGCAGGATTACTCAAAAAAACGACTTTCTTAATCCACATTTTACAGAAATGTTGCGTGAAATGCTGATTTTTTTTTGTAAATGCGTGCCATTTTCTTAAATTTGCATTTTCTTCATTTTAATTACGGTCACATAGAAACTATACATGTTCTAACTGAAAAAATGTTTGAACTTTTCTGCAAATCAAAGTCTACGGGAAGCTAGACTGCGCGCCGATTCGCAACTCCCGCGGCGACCTTGCTGTAACACTCTGCCACAGCTCCGCCATTTTGATGATGAATTCATTTAAAAAAATTGTTTCGTGTACTTAAATATACCATTAAAGTATACCTAAAGTTTGATAATTGTAGAATAATTATTTCTTAGTTAAAACATCGCTCAATATTGCTTATTTTTTTCTGTATAAATGTGTATCCCGCCTTAACATAAGAGGTATTTTTATTATTTGACAAATTTTTAATTATTCAACACGTCCCATTTAGTTAGTTGTGTGGATACAGATGATTGTATTGGTATTTATCGATTGAATACACATTAAGCTAAGACGCAAATAAGTTTTTAGTTACCAATGTCTGTTTGACCATTTAGTCTGTTTGACCATTATGAACGAGTTAGTACCTGATTTTGGAAAATTTTCGAAAAATCATATTTACCATGATAACTCGAATTCCTTAGACTTTGGACTGAGGTAACCTAGGCTAGATAACGAGGTGACCTATCACCCCCTCAAGGCTTTGCATCGACCTTCCTGACACCTTGTATATATAATATATATACAGGGTGTTAAGTTATATAATATAATAATATAATTTTTTTAATCTGATTCCATTGACTCTAAAAGACACCCTGATTTTTTTTAACATTTTTCGAAACACACTTAGTAAAAAAAAAAACTCCCAAAAAAACGCCCCGATTAAAAAATCTGAAAAAATTCCCAAAAATGCGTGATTATATCTAAAATGTTTTAAGTTATCACCCACAGTGGAAGTATGATTTTTTCTTGAAAAGTTTTACATATAATCACGCATTTTTGGAATTTTTTTCAGATTTTTAAATCGGTGCGTTTTTTTCGGAGAATTTTTTTTTGACTAACGGTTGTTTCGAAAATTGTAAAAAAATCAGGATATCTTTTAGAGTCAATGGAATCAGATTTAAGGGGTTACCCCCACTTGCGATTTTGAAAAAATCGATTTTTTTTATTGCATTTTTTTGAAGTGCAATTTGAAGTGCAGTTTTTTTTTATGCCCGGAATAGATGACTCTATGTAAGTTTACAAAAAAAAAAATATTTTCTTCGTGTAAACTGAAATTGAAACTTTAAACGCGTTTTTCTCAAAATGGCATTTCTGAAGTCGGTGACCAAGATTACTCGAACACTAATGAACCGATCTTCTTGAAATTTTGCAGGCTTATTTAATACATAAAAATGTAGTCTTTAATCGTTCGATTTTTTTTTCGAAAAAAAATGGCCGTTTTATAGCCAAAAAACGGCCGTTTTTTTTTCGTTAAAATCGAACCATTAACTTTGACTGTCCGCCATTTTGTGAAAAATGAATATTTTTTAAAATCCTTCGATTAAAGACTAGTTTATACTTATATTTGACTAAATCCATCCGCATTTTTTTTTCAGATGATCCACTTCGCCGCAATGTTGGTCACCGTAAACCGTGTATATAAAAACATTATTTCATTGACGGCCATTTGCCACTAAACAATGTAATATTTTTCAATAAAAAAATTACTGAAAGTTCTTCAAGATGTGTTCTTTAAGATGGTATATTGATCGATTGAAAAAGTTTTGTAGTTTTCTTTTAAAAAATTCAGGAAAAAGGCCTTTTTTTGTGCTACAAGTGGGGGTAACGCCTTAAAAAAATTAATCGAATTGGCGGGGCCCAGGGAAAAAGTCCACCGGATTCACGTGGAATACCTCATATGTATATGGGAAATATATATACGTAAAAATGTTGAACATTACCGCAATTTACGAATCTACCTGTCCATAAATAATTACACAGGGAGGGAGGGCTTCGTGATACACAGCGATTCCATTATGCATGGAAAAACAACGTTTTCACGAGGATGAAACGTCGACGCGTGCAACGACCAGGTCGCTAATGCTTCGATGGCCATTGGGGGCCTTCTTTGTTCCAGCCAAATGGGCGAATCTATATTTTCGGTGTACACGAATAAAGGATGGCCGACGATGATGATGCCTGATGGGAGAAAGAGTATTTGTTTGGACAACGGTGATGTTTCCAGGACGTTTTTCCGAGCGATGGCCATTATCGCTAAATGCTTTTCGCCTGCTGCTGGAAAAATAATTCGGAGTAAACGCTAACGACGGTAGGCGAAAGTAATGAGCTTTGGGATACCGTTCGTACGGCAACTTTGCACCGTTTGGAAATCGGCGCGCGCGTTTTTTGCATCGTTCGAGATACGGATGTTTATTCGATCGTGAAACAATTGTGCAATGCGGATACGCATTTACAATTGTTTATCGGAATTTTTCGCGTCGTTCCACAGCGCGATAAACTTTACGTCGAGCTTTGCTAAATTTGCTCGAGACCTCGAGACCCTGACGCGCGTTCGCTCTTCCGATCCGTCTATTTATGAGCAATAGATGCAGCCGGATGCCGACGGTTAATTTCTTATCTGTGCTTTTTTCCGGGACACTTGCGTATTGCGCTTGAAACTTTTCCGGGACTCGAAAATATTGACTTGTTTAATGAGGTTTTTGTCGTCATTATTAGTCATTAGATGTGGCTTGAAATCAATTTCTCATATGTGGTTATTTGATTTTCAGTGGAATTTAGTGATTTGTGACTTTGATTTGCATTTTTTATAGTTAATTCATTCAATTCATTTTTTTAAATTTTAATTCATTTAATTACATTTTTTCATCTAATTTTCACTTCATTTCATTAATTAAATTTAATTCATTTAATTACATTTTTTTCATTTAATGTGGTCAATTTTTATAGTTCATTCATTTATAGTTAATTCAAGTAATCTGGCTACATTTTTTACTGACAATTTTCACTTATCTATTTAAGTTTTTTTTTACAATATTGACTTATCTATCTACGTTTTATTCTTCATTTTTATGACTTATTTATTTGTTTTTATTACTCATTTAATGGTTTTTATTACTTATTTATTTTAATTACTTATTTATTTGGTGTGGCTTGAAAACAATTTGTTCAATTTAGTTATTAAGGGGTTAGATCACTCTAAAGGCCGAAAAAATAGGCATTTTGGGGATTTTTTTCTCAGAAAAACTACAAAATAAATCGAGATTACAAAAAAGGGTGTTAATCATACATATCAGTGACTGTATACAATAATTTTTTTGAAGCGATTCATTTCAAAATGGCGGCTGTGCAGCGTTTATCTCAAAACTGCATTTTTTAAGTTGGTCGGAAACAAACTCAGACAATTTTCAACCTTTTCACTTGAAACGTTGAATATATCTTGACAAAAACATTGTCTATGGAAGTACCTAGGATTTTTTTTAGCATAGTTCATTTGTTATTAACAATTATCTGACGATTTTTTTTGCTAAATTTGCACTTTTCAAAAATTGGTCTAAAAAATCGTTAATAATAAATGAACTATGCAATATAAAAAAATCCTACGTACTTCCATAGACAACGTATTTTTCAATATATATTCAACATTTCAAGTAAATCGGTTGAAAATTGTCTGAGTTATGTTCCCCGCCAACTCAAAAAAGGCCGTTTTGAGATAAACGCTGCACAGCCGCCATATTGAAATTAATCGCTTCAAAAAGATTAGTGTATACAGTCACTGATATGTATGATAAACACCCTTTTTTGTAATCTCGATTGATTTTGTAGTTTTTCTGAAAAAAAATCCCGAAAAAGCCTATTTTTTCGGCCTCTAGAGTGGCCTAAGGCCTTAATTGAAGTTTCATTGGAATTTATTAATTAGTGGCTTTGATTTGTTTTTTTTAAGTTAATTCATGTAATGTGGCGCACATTTCTTACTGACATTTTTGATTTATCTATTTACTTTTCTTTTCATTACTACTCATTTACTTGTTGTAGCTTAAAAATAATTTTTCGTTTATGTAATGTGGCTAACATTTTTTACTGAGAATTTAGAGTTATCTATTTATGTTTTTTTTCGACGACATTGACTCATCTTATTATGTTTTTTTGTTGTTGTCATTATTATTTATTTCTTTTGGCTTGAAATAAATTTAAAAAATGTATTTGTTTACTAAATTTTCGTTGCAATTTATTAATTTGTGGCTTGAATTTTTTTGTTTATATAGTTAATTTGTATAATGTTGTTCCTTTAAATGTAATGTGTCTTTTTTAAGTAGGTTACTTTTTATCATAGTTACTTTACGTAATGTGCCGTACATTTTTTATTAATAATTTTTACTTATCCATTTACGTTTTTTTTATCGACAATATTGAATGATCCATTTAGCCTTAAAAAATGATTATTTATTTGTAGCGGCTTGAAATCAATTTTTTTAATTGACTAATTTATTGATTTTTCATAAGAGTTTATGAAGTTGTGGTTTTCATTTTCTTCTACAGTTATTAACTGTAGAAGAAAATTAAAACCACAAATTCATAAACTCTTCATTCATATGTAATGTACATAATTTTTATGTAGTGTATTTTTTTTTAATTGGCTATTTTATTTTATCATTTTGACTTTACGTAGCTTAAATTTTTTTAATATTTATTTTTGTTTCTTTCTGCAGTTTATTCATTGATTGCGCCATAAATTTGCTTTTTTCAAATAGTTATTTAATTCCTCCCATCGCACTGTATTTATTTACCATGCCTCAATCTTTTCGTTTCAACAATTTGTTTTCTTTACACCTTATTCATTCCTAGTCGCATGTTTGCAATGCTTATTCGCGTTTGCCTCACAGTTCATTCGTCCGTTGATATTTTCCATTCTTTTTCTTCATTTTTTAATATTACACTAAAAAAAATCGCTCGACAATATTTTCGTCGTTCGAACAGACCATAGCGCTGTGCAGTCAGAAATTCGTTCGCGCAGTCTCGACGTTTGACGCGGCGGCCGTTTAATCTTCGCACGTGTGCAAATATTTATCAGAGCTAATCGTCGAAATGGCACTTACCGTTCGAGCTCGAGTAGTCCCATTCGTTCCACATATCGGCCATCTCAGTAGGTGCAGGGGGGGGAGGTTCTACCGGAAATTGAGATCGGAAAAATTGAGATCCGAGTAAAGGCCGCTCCCGCTCGTTTTGCCCAGTTGTTCGAACTCTCGTTCGAACTGAACCCGCCTAATTCGATACTCGACTCGTCGCAGTTTCGTGCGAATCACTCAATCCTCGCGCACACACCTCGAGCGATCTTCCAATTTTGCGGTCAACCAAAAAAAAGCCAAAAAAATTCCAAAAAATTCCGAAAAAAACCTCAAAATAAAATTCAAAAAAAACTCAAAAATCTTGACTTTCACGCAACGGCGAGGATTTCTCCGCCCGAAATTTTCGATCGCCCGAAACACTCGCGAGAACAAAGAAAGCGGGCGAACGCGATGTTTTTGTTTGTTTTCTTTTCGAAAATCGTAAACTCAAAATTTCCACGATGTCACGTGACCGGAGTTGTTTTTAACTGTTTTTTTTCCCGTGAAAACTGTGTTTTTGGGGATTTATTGCGAAATTTCGAATTTTCTCGTTGATCGGTACGCGTCGAGCGAACGAGTCGTGTCACGGTCTCCGCGACAGTTCCAACGAATGTAAAGACCGGCCGGTCCCCGTCCGGCTTATAACTCGCGTCGTCACGTGACCCCGAATACGTGTTACTGCGCATGCGCCGGTAAATATTTACACGTCCGACGTATCCCCCCCCCCCTGATCGCCGCCTTTCGAATATCCTCGGACGAGTGCGCTGCGCGTGGGTATACGTCGTCGTAGTAATTTAACTCGCGCGCACGCACGTGCGCCTGTGTGCTTCGTGCGAATGCCGAATGGCAGATCCGTATCGTTGTGCGTCCACACGTGATGCCCACACAGCCGCGGTGGGAGAGATAAGAACAAATGAATTAGATACGTTTAGTCAAATTTTTTATTTTTTCTTCAATGAAATGTACTTCATTGGTCAATGTGAGTTACTTGAATAAGTAATTTCAATTTAATGACCACTTTGCAAGTAACATCAATCGTTCGTAATTTTTATCATGAACATGATTTTGTTTCTTCTTTGATAATCCATTACTCATATAAACAATTAACATAATAATTTAACAATGATTATTGGAAATAATCATTGCAATTGTAATAATGTTAATTGTTCGTATTAATAATGGATTATCAAAGAATAAAAAAGTCATTTTCATAATTATTCAAATTACGAACGATTGATATTACTTGCAAATTGCTTATTATTAACATTAACATAATCGTGACAACAGTTTTTTTATATTATTTAATAATGCATTATTAATATCAATAACTTGAAATAATAATGATAATAGTAATAACAATTATTTCATGTTATTCGTTACCCCTCTATTAACATTAACAATTTCATATGATTGTTAGGTTGTATCGATAACTATCGACGATAATGATAATGATTTTTTATTCTTTTATAATCAATTATTAACATGAACAATTCACAATAATAATGGTGATTATTAATATCAATAACTTTTTATAATAACGATAATAGTAGCAACAATTATTTCATATTATTTGTTAGCCTACTATTAATATTAACAATTTAAAATCATTGTTAGGTTTTATCAATAACTATCAATGGGAATTATAATGAGCATAATAATAATAATCGTAAGAACAATTATTTCATATTATTTCATCATTCACTATTAATTAGGTTGTATCAATAACGATCGATCGTAATGATAATGGTTTTTTATTCCTTTATAATCCATTATTAATGTAAACAATTCACAATGATAATGACGATTATTAATATCAATAACTTGTAATAATAATTACAATAGTGGCAACAATGATTTCATATTTTTTGCTAACCTACTATCAATATTAACAATTTAATATCATTATCAGGTTGTATCAATAACTATCAATGGGAATAATAACGAGAATAATAATATTATTCGGAAGAACAATGATTTTATATTATTGTACAATTCACTATTAATATTGACAATTCGATATCATTATTAGGGAACATCAATAACTATCAATGATAATAATAATTGTATGTACAGCTATCAAATATAATAAAATAATCCACAATTGATAACAATAATTAAATATCTTCGTTAGATAGTATTGCGATATCAATATCAATATGAATAAGTATAATAATAGCATTCATAATATTGATAATAATAATAATGATGATGATAAGGTAATTGACAAACATTTAAATATTCAATTATTTTGTTAATCTCGAATTGCAACCACGGAATGAATTTAATATTTCTTATAGCGAAAATAGTATCAATTATTAATTACAATGATGACAATTATTGAATATTATTTATTTGATCATGCAGCATCGAGATTATTCAGTAAATTGAATATCCAGTATGCATATTAGGCTATCAATAATTACTAATAATAATTATTATTATAGTTCAATATTATTAATTGCATCGTCCAGTATCACGATTGGTTAGTTAATTTGATAATTCTGCATCACAATTAAGTAATTAATTTAATTTCAATTTTTTAGATGATAATAACGATAATTAATCATAAGAGTAACGAATTGGCATTGATAATGTATTGACAGGATCGATACATTATCGATTTCCAATAATCATTGTCACAATTTTTTGCAATGTCAAGGCCAACGTTGACATCGCCGAAGACCTCTTAAAAATCAATTATCGATGATAAAGAACCTTTTAAAAATGAATCGCCGTCAATCATTGATACTCTATCAATGATCCTTCCGAGTAAGACGATTGTTGATAAAGGTTGATTGAGATAAAAAAAGTAATGACGTGTGCCAGCTAGGCATCACCTTGTCATGACAGGTTGTCATATATTGGCTCGCGAATGAATCACGTTGATTGAAAAAAATGACTCGTCGATCTTTCCTTGTCGAACTTACTGACACAATTCCTCGCAATTTCAAGATCGAACCAAGAAACGCGGGAAAGAAAGTCCTCGTAAAAAATCCGTCGGCCTTTATCATTGACGATAACGATTTTTAACGATACTTCGACTCGTGCATCCAGGAGTGGATTTTCCTGCGGCCGAAACAGGCCATGGCCTGACAATTTTTCGTCAGTTTCTTTTTTTTTGTGAACTTTTTAACATTTGTATTAACACTTCGCCATAATTATCAGCAATTACCTCTACCATAGTTTTCGGAAATTCTCTCCGTTATTTTTTCACAGAACGTAACGGTTCGAGTGTCGAAATGCGTGCTTTTACAATGTTAAGAAAGTTTAGTTGATTTAAGGCGGTACACACAAAAATTTCAAGTTAAGGGGTCACACCGCTCTAGGATTTTGAAAAAATCGTTTTTTTTTAACTTCTTAAACAATGCTAAAATATCATAAAATTTTGACAGTAGCTTCACGATTACATTCTTTATAGAAGTACGTAGGGTTTTTTCTATTCAATTGAAAGTTTTTATTTTATCACCAATTTATTGCTTATATGTTTAGGAGAAAATCGAATTTTTTGGTCACAAGTGCACTATTTTTACAAAATTTAATTAAATAAAAAATCCCTACGTACTTCTGTAGCCTATAGTGTATAGATTATTGTTTGTTTGTTTTTTGTTTCTGATACTATATTTCGAGGGAAATTTGTCCGCTACTGGAGGTGTTTTATCAAAAAGATCATTTCGAAGATTGGCTCTCTCGCCGCCATTATGTAGAAAAATAACAATAAAAAATTCCATACTTAAATATATGCTGAATAATCCCTCTAAAAAGAATTCCCATTCCTTTTATTATACTCCAAAAAAAGCCGTCAAAGTTAGGCCTTCTTTTCGGCCGCTAGACTGGTGTCACCCCTTAAAACATTGAAAACTGGCCAAGTTACAGACACTATATAAATCATAACTCTAGCTATAATTGTCCGATTGTCCATTAAAAAAAAAGTAATTGCAGTAGCTATCGTTGCACCTAGCCTTTTTTTAATTAGTGTTTTCTAGGTCCCAGAATATAAGTAAAAATTTCGCCAAAAATACACTTTTTTTAAAGCCAGCCATTTCGCGATTTTTTTTCTCCAAAAACTGCTACGTACAACGAGAACTACATTTATATAGATTATAAAACTTTTTTGTTTTAATTTTCCAGACCAACGATTGTCGAGTTATCGATCCGGGCGTCGGACCATATTTTTTATACAGAGACTATTATTTCTCAACACCGTTGTTAATTTTTAATTTAAAAAAATAAAAATCTCCACAAAATAAGTTTAATGTATGCTTAATACCCGACCTTTCTTCCAAATGTTAAATAAATAATCTAGCAGAAAAAAAAAATCAGCAGAAACGACCTTTTTCGGCCCGTCACAGTGGTGCTTGACCCTAACCAGGATCTAATTGAGTCAGATATCTTTTTTTGTCGCCTCGGGGCCTCCTACGATTCTATTTTGTGGAATATATATTTTTCCTTACATAAGAATTAAATAATGCTTTTGGAAGGGCAATTTTAAAAATCCGTTTTGGATCAAAGCACATGGTTGATTTAAGACGTTACCCCCACTTGCAGCGCAAAAAAGGCCTTTTTCATGAATTTTTTTAAAGAAAACTACAAAACTTTTTTAATCGATCAATATACCATCTTAAAGAACACATCTTGAGGAACTTTCAGTAATTTTTTTATTGAAAAATATTACATTGTTTAGTGGCAAATGGCCGTCAATGAAATAATGTTTTTATATACACGGTTTGCGGTGACCAACATTGCGGCGAAGTGGATCATCTGAAAAAAAATGCGGATGGATTTAGTCAAATATAAGTATAAACTAGTCTTTAATCGAAGGATTTTAAAAAATATTCATTTTTCACAAAATGGCGGACAGTCAAAGTTAATGGTTCGATTTTAACGAAAAAAACGGCCGTTTTTTGGCTATAAAACGGCCATTTTTTTCGAAAAAAAAAATCGAACGATTAAAGACTACATTTTTATGTATTAAATAAGCCTGCAAAATTTCAAGAAGATCAGTTCATTAGTGTTCGAGTAATCTTGGTCACCGACTTCAGAAATGCCATTTTGAGAAAAACGCGTTTAAAGTTTCAATTTCAGTTTACACGAAGAAAATACTTTTTTTGGTAAACTTACATATAGTCATCTATTCCGGGCCCATACAGAAGTATGGGCCCGGATACTTATACTTCAAAAAAAATGCAATAAAAAAAAATCGATTTTTTCAAAATCGCAAGTGGGGATAACCCCTCAAACGTACCGGAGATATATTTAAATAAAATATATCTGTTTTTGCAAAGTCAATGTGTCTTAAGTTTAAATATATTGTTATTTTGAACAAATGAAAAATTGCATTCGAATTAGTAGTATGTTGTTTAGCGACGAGAAAATTTACCATATTTTCTCATATACGATCCATATTTATTCGTGTTGTTAACGATGCTTAATGATGAAGAAATATTTTTAAAATATCACTTTGTGTCACCACCGTCTCGATATATACGAGGAGGATGTTCATCTTGCATATATCACGAGACGTACAAATCCCACATCGATCGGAATACACTCGGCCGAACACAAGCCAAAATGTGCAAAATTCGAGGTGCGTCGATGCGTTTCGCGGACTCAGTTGTATGCTCGCTCGGAGTACATGTGGCTCGCGGGAGAAGCCTCGGCACCCGGCGCCACACCGCGGCCACAGAGTGTACTACGGGGCCGGGTCGAAATTCCGAGCTTCGAATGATCAGAACGCTCAAAACTCCGAAAGAATACTACCCCGAAAGATCAAAACTCCGAAAGAATTTTACTCGAAAGACCAAAACTTCGAAAATATGAACGGGGCCGGGTTGAAATTCCGAACTTTGAATGATCAGAACGCTCAAAATTCCGAAAGAATTTTACACGAAAGACCAAAACATCGAAAATCTAAAAACCGTCAAAATAATTCGGCTATGGAAGTTTTGAAAGTTTCAAAATTTTCAATAAATCGACGAATTATTTCAAGATTTTTTTTTATTAAGAAGTGATTTTACATCCATTTTGAAATTTGTCTAGACAATGTTATACATTCTGCATCATTTACAGTCAACTGTGTAGACTTTCGCTCAAACTTTAAACGCGTTTTTCTCGAAACAACTTTTTTCCAATTGGCGTGACATTTCGCATTGCATTTCGCAGAGAAGTACGTACGGAATTTCTGATTAATCAAAAACTTTTCATTTTATGAGCATTTTTATACGAAATTTTTCACTGAAAATTCATTTCTTAAGTTCAAATACGTACAACTTTTGAATAAAACAATATTTTTTCAATTCCCTACGTACTTCTCTATATATTCCAATGTAGATTGACGAGAATTTTTGTTTTTTGTTCTAGGTAAAAAATTGTGGATGCTAAATGTCACGCCGCAGAGCGCCTAAAAAAAGATAACAAAAGAAAATATTCGCAGTCGGCCATTTTGTACATCGAAAAAAAAAATATATTTTTTCTAACAGCTTGATATTCATACTAAATAGATGTGTAATTAATTTGATGAATGAAACACTGTCTCATACGAAAAAAATTGTTAAATTCCCACATGATTTTATGCCCGTTACTGTGGCCTAACCCCTTAATTCAAATAAACGCATTTAGTTGATTCACTAAATCGTTTTTATCAGTGTATCGTAGCTCTCTCAACCGGAAGTTCATTTCCCAAGCTTCCTCGATCCCCGTTAATTTGCAATTCTTTTGCTTCAACGGGACAAAAATTCAGGAGTCCTAGGTCCTTCCCCCGTTACCGGTGGACCTTGACGTCGACCGTCAAAGTTTCGAGACATTCGGCCGCGCTGTTTTCGAGAAAAATTCCAAAAAAAATATTCCCACGGATTTCGTGTTTCCGCCTGAAGCGGCAGTCGTAAATCCGCCCCTGCCTGCGGACGAACTCGTGCTCGTGACGTCGAGTGGAATGTTGATAATAAAGTTTCGTTTTGCCACGACTCGCGAGAGGCCGTTCGTTACTATCGAAGCGCTTTCATCCTCTAACTGTACTTCTCAATTTTCATTGCCGTATTTGCATCTTTTTATCTCACGCACGCGTCTCTCTCCGTACGTGTCACTGTACACGTGCGCGAAGTCTATTTAATCATAGCTCTCTCGTGACTGGAATCATCGAGCGCCACCTGATAACCGTCTTATCGCCAATTGCTCAGCAATTTGAGATTTACCCCCCCCCCCCCCGCTCCTCTGCCCCACCCGTGCATCGCCATTAATGCAATCATGGCAAATTGAGGGCTGCATTTTTCACTGACAATGAGAGTCTCAAATTCGACTCTCATCGCTCCACTCGGAGTGTCCCAATTAGGTAAATATTCTTCATCGTAAGGACCGCGATGCAACGACTATAATTCCATCAGTCTCCTCTGTCATTTTGTACTCGTTGCGATGACGGTGAAACGAACGAGATTTTTTTTAAGTTAAAAACTAACGCTAAATGGATCGATTCGTTGTAACTTTAACTTCAATTATAAGTAACTTGAGGAATCATCACAGTGTGACCGCCCGAAAAATAGCCGATTTTCGCGATTTTTTTAGGTGGATAGGATGATGGGGGTAGAATATCCGCAGTCGAATATCCATAACTACGAATATCCATAAGTCGAATATCCATAAGTACGAATATCCATAAGTGCGAATATCCATAAGTCGAATATCCATAAGTACGAGTATCCATAAGTGCGAATATCCATAAGTCGAATATCCATAAGTCGAATATCCATAAGTACGAATATCCATAAGTGCGAATATCCATAAGTCGAATATCCATAAATCGAATACCCATAAGTCGAACATCCATAAGTCGAATATTCATAAGTCCAATATCCATAAGTCGAATATCCATAAGTACAAATATCCATAAGTGCGAATATTCATAAGTACGAATATCCATAAGTCGAATATCCATAAGTCGAATATCTATAATTCGAATACCCATAAATCGAATATCCATAAGTGCCAATTTCCGTAAGTAAATATCCATATTTGAATATCCATAAGTGAATATCCATAAGTCGAATATCCATAAGCACGAATATCCATAAGTGAGTATAGAGTAGAAATGCGTGCCCGAAATGGCGGGAGGTAGACGAAAAGTGAGTATAGACGGAACCCAAACAAACCCGAACTAACTCACGTATCTCTACCTCCCGCCATTTCTGACACTCATTTCTACTCTATACTCATTTATGGATATTCGATTTATGGATATACATACTTATGGATATTCGTACTTATGGATATTCGACTTACGGATATTCGACTTATGGATATTCGACTTATGGATATTCGACTTATGGATATTCGACTCATGGATATTCGACTTATGGATATTCGACTTGTGGATATTCGCACTTATGGATATTCGTACTTATGAATATTCGACTTATGGATTTTTACTTATGGATATTCGACAACAGTAGGAAAGGATGCGCTAATCGGTCTAATTTTTTTTTACATATTGAAGCACCGATAAAGAATACAAAATGATTTTCAAAAAATTTCTTGATTTATTGTTTTAAATTGTTTTTATTTGCGAAAAATTGCGTGGAGAAAAAATGGTGTCCCGTGATGGCGAGTATTGCGGCCGCAAATTTTATCTGAAACAAAAATTTCAAAATGATTATTAATCTGTAGGAAGCCGGCTATGTTCCAATGAAGGTTTTTTTAGTGAAATTTGAAAAAATAACGGTGTTTTGAACAAAAAGTATCAAATATACCTTTTTTCGACAGTTTTTCGTAAAAAAATAAGAAGATTAAAAAAAAGCTTCCATAGGAACAGAAGGCATGACGTGAAGAATTTTCTGTTAAAATTTCAAACGAATACCTTGAAAACTCTTCATTTGAGAGTGGCCACCGTTTTGAAAAACACCATTCCGAGAAAATCGCTTTTAAAGTTCTAAGAAAGGCTTAACTTTTTCTAAGAAAGGCTGTAGCGACCGAAATAATTCGAATTTCGATCTAAATATTGGACAGAACGTTAATAACCGTGTATACTATCGGATAATGCAAACAAAATAGATTTTTTGAAAATTTTACACTGTGATGATTCCTTGAGGGGTTGAAGTTTGCATCGTTGGAATGCAACGAAAAGTCTGTTAAAATTCTTTTTTTCATTGTTATCCAAAATCATACGTTGTAAATTCATTGCAGATCGCAAAATCAGAATCCTAAAAATTGTTTGCGTGATTGTCGTAGCTGATATAAAGGAAATTTTTTTAATAGAAAAAAAAATTTTATTGCATTCCAACGATGCAAACTTCAACTTCACGGTAACTTGATGAAAAACAAAAAAGTTGTACACACGATTGATTAAATTACTAATGAGGACCAATTGAGTGAACTCCAACGTTGAGTAAATTAATTTTAATGAATTTCTCTGAATAATTGTCGCAACAATTGTGAATTTCTTTTGTTAAGTTTTAGAAGTTAAAAAATAATAAACGATAATTATACTGATAGCAACGTAATAATAAAGCGACAATAATCATTAGTAATAATCGATAATAATAATAATAAAAAGAAGAAGAAGAGGAAAGAAAAGCAGAATAGCAACAATAACAAGGTCCATAATAATAACAAAAGCAATTTAAGAATTCATTCGATTGATTTGCTAATGAGAATTAACTGAGTGAACTTTAACGTTGACAAAATTAATTTAAATTAAATTCTCCGAATAATTGTCGTAACAATTGTACCTTCTATTTTTATTTTATAAATTGAAAAATTATAAACAATAAGTACACCAGCAGCAACATAATAATAGTAATAATAACAGTAAGAACCATAACAATAATAATGAGAAGAAAAATAACTCTAGGACTAACAATAATAATAATAATGATAAAATCAATTGAAGTATTCGCTCGATTAATTTGCTAATGCGGACTAATTGAGTGGGCTTTAATATTGAGGAAACAAATTTTAATGTAATTCTCTGATCAATTGTCTTCACAATTCTACATCTATTTTCAAAAAAAAGTTTTCGAAGTTGAAGAATCATAAAAAATTATTATACAGGTAGCAACAGAATAGTAACATTGTAAACAAGAAAGTTGATAATAATAATGATAATCAGAAGAAAAAAAAGACGAAGAGGCTGACAAAGAGGAAGTACAACCAATATCAATAATAATAATTAAAAAATCAATTGAAGAATAACTAGACTGAATCAAAAACTGATGTATCGTTATAATTCCACAATTACGACGACCCCGACGGCGTCAATATTTCGTCACCTTCACACCCGCATTTCTCACCAATTCTTTTTTCAATCAAAGCCTTGTAAATATAAACAAAAAATCCAAACATTTACTAAATCTTCGACAGTCATAATCGTCCGCGTTGAAAAAAAAATTCACTTAGTCCTACGGGGGTCAACGAATGGTAAATAAAAATATAATAATAATAGCAGCAGCAAAATAAATTATAATAAAATAATGATAACAATCAATCAATATTTGTTGTGTTTAAACCTAGCTTTTCTTACAATATCGAGGGCCGCACTTTAGTCCTAACGATAACAAATTATAATAATAGAAAAAACAATCACGAATCCAAATTTCCACGTGCCCACAATTAATATATATATATATTAATTGTGGGCACGTGGAAATTTGGATTCGTGATAGTTTTTTCTATTATTATTATTTGTTATCGTTAGGACTAAAGTGCGGCCCTCGATATTGTAAGAAAAGCTATATATATATATATATATATACAGGGTGTTTGGCACATGGACCGACACAGTTTTTTCGGGGATTGGGGCGATTATTTTCTACTTTTTTCACCCTTAGACCCAATGTCTTAAGTGTCACGGTTATTAAGATAATATCTATTTCCGTTTTTTTTAATTACTCGAAATTTCGCCTTTAAATCGTCATAACTTTTTTATCTGTGGTTGTAATTGCACCAAATAACTTTTGTTGTATTTTGCAATGTATGTTTACTATAAATAAATCACTATTTGATACAATTGGTTTGAAGAAAATGATTCATGAGCATCCAAAATTCTAAAAATGCGTAAATGTATGAAAAATGTCAACTTCGAAATTCATTATAAAAAAAAACTAAAAGCTATTTCGAACTTAGCTTTGTTTCAAAAAGTTCTGTAACTCATACTCTTTCCAACGGTATGCCACATGTCATAGAAATCATTCATTATGTGGTCAAAACAAAGAGAATAAGTTTTTTTTTATAATGAATTTAGGAGTCGAAATTTTTCATTCTTTTACACATTTTTAAGACTAGAAGCTCAAGAGTCACTTTCTTGAAACCAATTGTATCAAATGATGATTTATTTATATTAAACATACATTGCAGAATACAACAAAAGTTATTTCGTGCTATTGTAACCACAAATAAAAAAGTCACGATGATTTGAAGGCGAAATTTCGGGTAATTGAAAAAAAAAACGAAAAAAATCATATCTCAATAACCGTGACTCTTAGGACAAAGGGTCTGAGGGTAAAAAAATTAGCAAATGACCCCCCCAATCCTCCAAAAAATTGTGTCATTCCATGTGCCAAACACCCTGTATGTTTATATATGTATATATATGTATGTGATATTCCGCGGCTTACGAGGCATGACGTCGCTTCCTGGACGTTTAATTATCAATAATCGAACAAGGACAGGCGTTTCCCAACTCCGTACAAACGACGTATAGATGCTACAAAGCGCGAAACCGTTCGCGATCTGTACTCGAACGACCTCGATACGACGTTTTCCTTTTCAGAAATGCACATACCGCGTTCACGTGTATTGCAAAAATTCATTATTTTACCTTCCCAGTAGGCCAATTTTCTCGGGAACACAACGACTCAACGGCATCGACGTTTATCGTTTTTCCCTTCAAGCTCGCGCAATTAAATGGCGGCGTGAAAATAAGCGTTAAACACATTGCAATGAGCATGAACTCCCTGTATAGGAAATTGCGTTTTATCTGAAACACCTGCTATTGAAATGTGGGAATTTCGACGACATCTTTTGTACAGTGGCGTAGGGGAACAATAGCTCGTTGACGGTTGGTGAGTTTGCGTAGGTGACATACAAATTTGATACCGTCCAACTTGCTACGATCGTTATTATACATATATATTCATGCATAAAACAATTGATGATTCACAAATGCGTAGTGAAACGTATTAACCTGTCATTGCTATATTTACCGCATGCCATTGTAGTTTTACTCGATCCAGAGATAACCTTGATATTCATGTCCAATAATAATCATGATAATCATAATAATTAAATAATTGCGATGATAATACGTATAATATTAACAACGACGAGTAATAATAATAAATAAGCAGTACAAATCATTGATATCTTTAAAACAATGATAAAAATAAAACAAATTATTGTCATTGTGACCATTTACTCTGATTTTTTATTTATTCATTAGATTTTCGTTTGTTGTAGCATTTTCATGATTACTATTTTGATATTATTTTGTTATTATTATAATTTTCATTATTATAAATAATTATAGGTATTGTTTGATTGTTATTTTGTTCATATTATTACCGTCAGCATTCTCATCATCAACATCATCATCATTATTATTATTATTGTCATTATTATGTATAATATTTAAAATATGGAAACTATTGTTTAGGTATTATTGTGTTATTATAACTATCATCACCATCATCATCATCATCATGATCATCGTTATACTTATCATTATTATGTATAATATTTAAAATATGGAAACTATTCTTTATGTATTATTGTGTTATTATAACTATCATCACCATCATCATCATCATCATCATGATCATCTTTATACTTATCATTATTATGTATAATATTTAAAATATGGAAACTATTCTTCAGGTATTATTTTGTTATTATAACTATCATCACCATCATCATCACCATCATCACTATTATTATTGTCATTATGATGTATAAAATTAAAAATATGAAAACTATTTTTCAGGTATTATTTTGTTATTATAACTATCATCATCATCGTAATAATTATTATTATTGTTGTTATAATTTTATGACTATTCGTTTATATCCAGTTTCAAAATTAGTAAATGGATTCACAAAAAAATAAAATACGTTTTTTGCATTCTCCGAAACTAGTTTAAAAATTGTTGAATTTTTTTTATCCATTGATAAACTGCAATTGTTCGGTTATAAAAGGAGAAAATTCCTGTATATTTTCGATTACTATATGCACGGCGAATTTCGCGGTTTCCCCGCTCCAACTGGCTGAAATACATCAATGTGTATTGATTTCGTGCACGAAGAATTTTCGCCGATGCACGGCGCATTTTCCAAATAAATATTCGTTTCTGTAGAATCGCGAGTGGGTTATGAGAGAAGAATAGAAATATATTCAGCGCATTATTCGCAGTCGCTCAACGTCGAACGAGATGCGGAAAGCTTACGTCATCGAACGTTTAGGAATCGAATGAATTTAAAGTACTTTTTTTTTACTCACCGTGAACGCCGTTGTACCGAGGATTTCTCAGAGCCTGGGACAAAAAAAAATAATTATTTCGCAATAGGTGAATTCGACCGTTACGAAGTTTCGGCGATTTCGTATTCCTCGAAGCCATTGGGGAATATTGGATCGTCGATTTTTTGCTTATAACGAATTAATCACACTCGCCTCTTTCGCCAAATTAATTT
>OX101789.1:44774117-44846617 GCA_944452715.1 Ophion slaviceki | reverse complement strand
GTTCTTTTTATTTATTTATTTTTCGTTATATATTCAGCACGACGTAATTCGCGCGCCGATGGAAGCATTGCTAATATAATTCACGCACGCACACAAATACACGCATTCTCGTTTAACTACAGTAAATACGTAACTTTTTAAGTAACGCTCAGTTTTTTCGTCTCTCGATACCACTTCCTTTGTTTTTCTCCTTTTTGTTCATTTTTTCGTCCTTTTTTTTTCTCGAAAAGAAAAAAAAGAAAAAGAAGACCAGTGTGTGTCTTTTTTCCCGTCACGCTCTCTCTCTGTCTCTTGTAACGCGAATGTACCATTCGCGGGCATTTTTGGTCCGTTTCGTGCGAGTGACAGGAGGGTCCGCAGGGTCCTGTTTTTTTTTTATATGTCAAGTTGGACCAATTGCGTTTTGTGCTTTGTCATCGGAGGTGACGAAAAATGAAAAAAATGGGCTTGACGTTTGCATGGTTAGAATTATGATTATTATTATTATATATATATTTATATATGGGATATTCCACGCCATTTTAGCTAGCTCGTGACCCCGACCATTTTTGGTGTTTCTGATGTTTTGTAAAGTTGTACCCCATCAAAGGAATATCCACACACATTTTTAGATTTTTATCTCTTCTCTTTTAGGAGTTGTAATTTTCCAAAAAATGTTTACTTCCGAAGTTTTGGAAACGTTTAAACACTGATAACTCTTGAACTAATTGATATATGGACAAATTACACTATGTAATTTTCTTTCATTTTGAAGCATACTTGCGTCAAAAAATATGAAAAAAATTATCAATTATCAATGTCAAGGTTTTTTTGCTTCTAAAGTGAAAACTTTTTTTTTCAAAAAATTCTCTGAAATAGAATGACCCATTCTATGATTTTTAAGACCAGTCTCATCGTGGGCCCATTGTTCCTTCTATTTTTTTTCGAATTAATCATATTTTTTAAAAATGATTTTTATCATTTTAATGTCCAATAATGCTATTAATGATTTTGTGATTTCCAATTCGTCTTCGGCAGCCCAGAAACGGTTTATTTTTCATTTGTACTGAATTTAACAGATAAAAGTGATTTCGAATTGAAAAAAATGCTTTATTTAAATTCAGCACAAATAAAAAATAAACCGTTTCAGGCCTGTCGAAGTCGAATTGGAAGTCACAAAATCGTTAATAGCATTATTGGACATTAAAACGATAAAATTCGTCTAAAAAAAATATGATTAATTCGAAAAAAATAGAAGGAAAAATGGGCCCACCATGAGACTAGTCTTAAAAATCATAGAATGGGTCACTCTATTTCAGACAATTTTTTGAAAAATAAATAAAGAGCAATCATCTTTAAAAAAAATAGTTTTCACTCTAGAAGCAAAAAAAAAACATTGACATCGATAATTAATAATTTATTTCATATGTTTTAACGAAAGTAGCTTCAAATTGAAAAAAATTGTGTAGTGCCATTTGTCGATATCTCAATTAGATCAGCTTTCAGAAGTTTCCAAAACTTCTAAAATCGACGTTTTTGAAAAATTATAAGTCCTAAAGGAGAAGATATAAACATCTAAAAATGTATGTGGATATTCCCTTCATGGAGTACAATTTTAAAAAATCAGGAAAACCAAAAATGGTCCGGGTCACGGGCTACCTGAAATGGCGTGGAATATGCCATATATTATTATTATTATTATTATAAACAGGCTCAAGTCTGCCAGAGGAAATCTGGGAATTAAAAGAAAATCATTTTCGTTGCACTCCAACGATGCAAACTTTAACGTCGTAAAAAAATGAGGTGCGTAACGATGGGCATGCGCGTGTAAATGGTCCATCTGGGGGCCAAAAAATGGTACATCCGTCCCGAGAGGGCGCGAGGGTGAGAAAGTATCGTTGTTCGCCAGGACGTGTTCGAGGGTACGCGAGGATACTAGACCGACCCCCCCCCCCTGCTAAAATAAGTTGTGGATAAACGAGCTTGACGACATTTTCCTCTCCTCGGAAGTTTTTTTTCTCTCTCTCTCTTCGGGTCTTTTCTGGCAGTGTTTCAATGCGACGTAGGTACTTGGTACGTTCAGTTGATCGATAGCAATATATATATATATATATATATAAAACGATATTTTGAAAAATCCCTTCTGGCTGTTAAAAATTTGGCTTTTTTCCAAATAAAAAAAACATGGTTTTTTTTTCGAATTTGGAATATTTCCGAACCGGTTTTTAAAGATATTCGAGAGGTTCGCTTCAAATTGAACACCCTGTGTGTATTTATATATATGTGTCTTTGAGGTAAAACCCGTTTTCAGTTCGAACGCGTTTTTCCCTAGTAAAAAGTCACACTTGCTGAACGCCTTCGTTGCAGCTATTTTTTTTCCCCAGTAAAAACTAGAATATGCTGATAAATAAATTTGAAGGTTAGTTAGAACTCGTCTTTGTTTGAAAAAACTAGTTCCAACGAAACGAATCATCCAAAACTGCTCTCAAATGACGTCACGGTTTGGGTTTGTTTGGATTTCCAACCACAAACTCTAGTTTTCACTGGGAAAAAAAAACTAGTTCCAACGAAGGCGTTCAGTCAGGATCGGTTTTTTAACTAGGTAAAAGGCGTTCAAGGGGGGATATCTCTTTACAACGTGGGGAAGAGCTAATGGTCGAAAATGAACTCCACGAGAAAGCTGAGCGGCTACTTTATGGCGCAGGAATCGCAGATTACTCGGTAGGTAATTTAGTCGCATTTTTTAGTCTTGAGAGTTTAAAGGCCTTTACCGGAAAACCATATTTTCGTGAACCTCGTACGAGATAACTGAAAAACTATTGACTCGATCGTTTTGAAATTTGTCACACTTTTAGGAAACGTAATTGCCATCTGTGTGAACCTAAAGTTCCTGGAAAATTATTTTTTTCAAAATTATTTTTCGGTAATTCTTTAGATAAGTGCGTTTGTTTTGTTTTTTTTTTGGGTTGTCTCGTGGGCTTATTTCGGTTGAACGGAAACAAGCCAAAACAAACTCATTTTTCCGAAAAATGAGTTTGTGGAAAATCGAAAACTCATTTTTCCGAAAAATGAGTTTGTGGAAAATCGAAAACTCATTTTTCGGAGAAGTTCGGAGAAGAAAAAATGAGTTTCCGGAAAATCGAAAACTCATTTTTCCGAAAAATGAGTTTGTGGAAAATCGAAAACTCATTTTTCGGAGAAGTTCGGAGAAGAAAAAATGAGTTTCCGGAAAATCGAAAACTCATTTTTCGGAAAAGTCACTTATCTATTGTTCGGGTTCAACCCAAACAAACTCATTTTTCAGAAAAGTCACTTATCTAAAGAAATCGAAATGTTTGGGTTTGTTTGGGTTCAACGAAAGGAAACTCATTTTTTGGAAAAGTCACTTATGTATTGTTTGTTTGTTTGGGTTTTTTAAGTCAAACAAATTTGACTTTCGGAAAAGTCACTTATCCAAGGAATTCCCAACTTTTTCATTAACAAATACTATAGTAAAAACTTTATAAAAAATAGACCATTTTTTCAAACCCGTGTCATTTTTCGAATTTTCACTTTTATTTGGATTTTTTAGGTTCACATGGAGCGTGTCGGTCACAGAAATCCAAAACTTCTTGGCTCTGACGTTTGGGATCGATGCACCAGACGCTAGGTTGCACGCCGTGGAACAACTCAGGCGGCAACCCTCTCCGAAGCAAGGGTCGTACAGCCGTCGTTTTTAAATGACAAAAAAATGTTTTCTTTTTTAGAAAATTAAGTAGTAATTGTATGTACATAAAATGTCGTTAAGGGGTAAGGCCACTGTAAATTTTTTGAAAAATCGATTTTTTTTTATTGGCTTCAAAAATAGTTTAAACCCTCTAGAATAAGGAAAAAAAGGTCCCGTGCGAGAAAAAAAATTTTTTCCTTAGGAAATAGAGCAATTCGCAATAGTTTTTTCCTTAGGAAATAGAGCTATTCGCAAAACTTTAAACGCGTTTTTCTCGAAATACGGTTTTTCAAAATGGCACGCAGCATCACTCGAACAATTTTCATTTTTTTTACTTGAAATTTTGACCAGATGTGAACATTAACATTATCTTGAGAATGTCGATCGGGATTTTCAATAACTTTATTTATTGATTTTTTATTAACAAAAAACTAGCCGTTTTTTTCGTCAAAAATCAATTTTTTTTTTTCAAACGCACGCCAAATCCACAAAAATTGATACTTTTTAAAATCCGATCGACATTCTCTAGCTATAACCCTCTAGATCGATGGTTTTTTTTTTTGTTCTAGATTCAAAAGTGCACCAGTGGTGCTGCGTGCCGCGGAGCCCTGCAAGCAAAACATGCCCCGGGAAGACAGCTGTGGAACCGCCATTTTGTTTTTTTTTTGCTGCAAAAAAATTTGATAATAAAGTTTAATGTATGCCCGATAACACCCTTAAAAGTTTTTTTTCAATTACCTTCAATTTTGGAAGCAAAAAATTCGTGAAAAAAACCTTTTTTTTTGGACCGTTACAGTGGCCTAACCCCTTAATGTGGAATAAATAGTTTCGACACGAAAAAATCTTGAAAATTCGCTTTCTTCAGCTGCCTAAAGGGATCTCCCTCTTTAAACTGAAACCGGGTTTCAACTGTAGCATATGCATCGTTCGCCAGTGTGGGTGTTTTCTCGCTCCGATCCTACGTGTATAGATAAAAAAAAAAACGCTTATTGCTTTAGAGAATGGCACTGATCGTTGCGAAAAGAAAAAATGCTCGTTCGACGTTACGCGCCGGTACTTTTTTCGAATTTATTGTTCAGTTCGTTTCTTCATTTTTCTCATTACTTTTCGTTTTACTCCTTCTCGCCCGAACAAGCCCAAATTCAATTCTGGACTGCTCGAAACGAGTCGCAAGTATCGTTCCTATCTTTTTTCTCCTTCCGTTCGAGTGTTTTTTATCTCGTCGTTTTTTTCTTCTTTCAAACTTGTTCTTCGTTCTTCTCAGTTCGTTCGACGCCATGACGGACTAGTGGAATCTACAATCTAGGGTGAAATCCGTTACAAAAAGGCAACGCGTGATTTCTTGGCGATACATCTTGCGTTTCCACGATCATCCGGAGATTATTGTTTTTTTTTTGGTCGTTTCGTGTGTGCGGTGTGTTCATTTTTCTCGATTTTTTTCCCGTTTTTTTCTCGCAATGTTGCGCTCTTCGATGAACGGTGAAAGCAAAATTGAAAAGAGAATTTATGCAGCTGCAGCTTTGGCGGAAAGTGACGCGGGTTTTAGTGTAGTAGAAAGACGAACAAAAAAAAGAACGAGAAGAAAAAGAAAAGAAGAATTTCAAGTGATCACGTTGCTTTTTCGAGAATTTCATTTTTTTTTTAAACGTAAAGTCGCGTATAAAAGTTTGTTGTTCGTATTTTTGCGAATACGAATTTATATCACGTACCGTGGCTTGTTCTTAATTTTTTTTTATTGTTTTCTTCCGTTTCATAATTCTCTCTCCCTCCCTCCCTCCCTCTCTCTCTCTCTCCCTCTCTCTCTCTCTCTCTCTCTCTCTCTCTCTCTCTCTCTCTCTCTCTCTCTCGGTCTCTCTTGAAAATCCCTTATTATCGAGCACCTCGCGAATTTACAACTTGTTTGCCAGCAAAATGATGCTTCTTGTTACGGCGATTGTTTTGGTTTTGCACGTGGGTTGGTGAATCTCCGAGCATCGCTAGCATGTATTTTCGCGTTGGCGAGTGCACCGTCGCGTCGTTATTTTGTTAGGGCGGCACGTAAGGCGGCGGTTTTCTGTACGTGGGCGTCGGTTTCGGCCGATTCTGACGATTGTTGTCGCGATTCGTTGCGAACGGCGGTGGCGGCTGATAGGGCTCCTCGGAGTTCTCCTGCGACAGCATAGGAACGTCCGCGCCGTCCTCGGCCTTCTGATACTCCGGGGGTGGAAGAGGCGGCTTCTCCTCCTTCAGAATCACCGGCGATTTGTTACCTGGCGCGGACAGTGGGAAGGCGAATGTAAAAGATTGATCGAAATTATATGGTGGGTTCGTGTTTCATCGAGTTGTCAAGAATGGTTTGGCTGCGGCCAATTAATGATGCTGGATCAAGATCATGGAGCATCATTGGTGATTATCAACAGTGAATTAATGATATCCGGACCACAGACACCCATCTGGCATCATTGCTTCGTTGTAGCTAAACGATCTAGATAGGTATCCAATAATGTCGGTATTCAAATAGCTGTCCAATAACTAAAAGATCCAAATAGGTACCCAATAGCTGTCCAATAGCTATGAGATCGAAATAGCTACCCAAAAGCTAAAGAATTTAACTAGCTGATCAATATCTAAAAATCCAAATGGGTATTCAACAGCTGAATGATCCAAACAGTCGCTCAATAGCTAAAAGATCCAAATAGGTACCCAATAGCTAAAGGATTCACATAGTTGTCCAAAAGCGAAAGAAGTCAAATTGATGTTCAATAGTTAACCCTCAGGGTACGGACTGGGTTACCGTAACCCGAGCGAAATTTGAAAGAAGCGCCATACGAAGAGAAGTCGGCGATGGGGGTCCGGACCAGGGGGGGAAAAAACTTATAGGTACACACTATTAGAGGCCCAAGCGGCAGAGTCAGTCTCCGCTTTGTGTCCGAGCTAGACACATATGAACATTGTGCTCGGGTGTGGTACACCCAGTCCGTATCCAACGTTACAAAATCCAAAATTTTCAAAAATATAAAGTTTTAATTTTCGTCTGTTTGCCGCTGAGGAATAAAAAGGTAAGTAAGAATACGTACTCTTTACTTAATTTTGTAGATTCTAACCTCAAAATAACGCGTTGTACATGGTGTAAGCGAAGTATTGTAGTAGATCTCAATCACTTGAACGTACGTCTTATATCGAAATCTTTGCTGCTCGTAGTGAATTATAACTCATTAAATTTTGTTTGAAAGACGATTGAAGAGTTTTTGGATTCTCGTGAGTTGCCAGAAGAAATGGACATTCGCGATGAGTTTGTCGACAATAGACTTTCAAAGCAAAAGAGATGTAACTTATGTCCAAGTTCCCTTGACCGAAAAACGTATTATAAGTGTCTTAGATGTCATAAGGCGATGTGTAAAGAGCACGTAGCGAAACTGTGCTGCGAGTGCGGCAATACTATGTAATATGACTTTTGTAAACTTTTGATAATAAATATTCGTCTTTAACAATTATTTTTGGTGTTTATTTATATGATACTACTCAACAATATCTGAGAAACAATTTTTTTACGCTCAAAGTAATTATTTTTAACCTTTATCATCATAAATCAACGAAACAACGTTTTTTCGCTAACTCGAAAAAACGCGTATTTTCATTTTTCAAAAAAAATATAGTTTTTGGAATAAATCAAAAAACCGTTATGGACATTTGAAAGAATTACTTTTTACCTTTCAAACGCGAGTTATACAATGTTAATATCTTTTTTTTTTCAAAAAGTTACAGCATTTTGAAAAAAAAAACGTTTTTTTTACAAAAAAATTTCAAGACCCATTCACATTTTTCATTATAATTTTTTTTCAATCAGTTAAATGATTAATCTGACAATTCTATCATATTTTTGAGACAATTTCACACAAAATGAAAAAAAAATTTATTCAAATTGACAAAGTACAGCTCGATATACACCCAATCAAAGTCGCCGGGTTAGGCTAACCCATGTCCGTACTGAACGTAACTTTTTTATAGTCCGTACCCTGAGGGTTAAAAGATCCAAATGGGTATCCAACAGCTGAAAGATCCAAGTAGCTGTCCAATAGCTAAAAGATCCAAATAGCTGCCCAAAAGCTAAAGAATTCAAATAGCTGTTCAATCGCTAAAAGATCCAAATGGGTATCCAACAGCTGAAGGATCCAAATAGCTGTCCAATAGCTAAAAGATCCAACTAGCTGCCTAAAAACTGAATAATACAAATATCTGTTGAATACCCGAAGAGACCCTAATAGGTATCCGATAGCTGCCCAATAGCTAAAGGATCCAATTAGCTGCCCAAAAGCTGAAGAATTCAAATAGCTGTTCAATAGCTAAAACATCCAAATGGGCATCCAACAGCTGAAGGATCCAAATAGCTGTCCAATAGCTAAAAGATCCAAATAGCTGCCCTAAAGCTAAAGAATTCAAATAGCTGTTCAATAGCTGAAAGATCCAAATGGGTATTCAACAGCTGAAGGATTCACATAGCCGTTCAATAGCTAAAAGATCCAAATAGGTACCCAATAGCTAAAGAATTCACATAGTTGTCTAAAACCTAGAGAATTCATATAGCTGTTCAATAGTTAAAAGATCCAAATGGGTATCCAACAGCTGAAGGATCCAAGTAGCTGTCCAATAGCTAAAAGATCCAAATAGCTGCCCAATAGCTAAAGAATTCAAATAGCTGTTCAATCGCTAAAAGATCCAAATGGGTATTCAACATCTGAAGGGTCCAAATAGCTGTCCAATAGCTAAAAGATCCAACTAGCTGCCCAAAAACTGAATAATACAAATATCTGTTCAATACCTAAGAGACCCTAACAGGTATCCGATAGCTGCCCAATAGCTAAAGGATCCAATTAGCTGCCCAAAAGCTGAAGAATCGAAATAGCTGTCCAATAGCTAAAAGATCCAAATAGCTGCTCTAAAGCTAAAGAATTCAAATAGCTGTTCAATAGCTGAAAGATCCAAATGGGTATTCAACAGCTGAAGGATTCAAATAGCTGTTCAATAGCTAAAAGATCCAAATAGGTACCCAACAGCTAAAGGATTCACATAGTTGTCCAAAAGCTAAAGAATTCAAATAGCTGTTCAACAGTTAAAATATCTAAATGGGTATTCAACAGCTGAAGGATCTAAACAACTGTCCAATAGCTAAAGAACCAAATAGCTGCTCAAAAGCTAAATAGTACAAATAGCTGTTCAATACCCAAGAGATCCAAATAGGTATCCAATAGCTGTTCAATAGCTAAAAGATTCAAATGGGTATCCAACAGCTGAAGGATCCAAATAGCTGTCCAATATCTAAAAGCTCCAAATAGGTGCCCAGAAGCTAAACAATACAAAGAGCTGTTCAATACCCAAGAGATCCACAACCTGCTATTAGACTAATACTGATAACAACTAGTGAGTTATCAAAGCGCTGCTGTTTTTTTACCGTCCATCAAATGTCACACCAATGCTTACCGGGATCAGGCTTTTCCTCAAGTTCGTCCTGGAATATCACGGGAATCCCCTTGCTGCGAAAGCTTTGTCTCTCGTCGTCTTGCTCGCTCACGCTCATTTTGCCGCTTCGCCTCCTTCGGTAGAGAACGCAAGCGATAATACCAGCGAGCACGAGCATCGCTGCTATTATTATCGCCGGCAGTACGAAAGTAATGAGATAATCGTCGGACGATGTTCCAACCGAGGTCGAATCTTCAGACGGTGGCACGTAACTGTCAGGCGAGTGAACACCCGTCAATTGCCCGAGACACATTCCCTTGGGTGTCAGCGTGATTTGTTTCACGGGAAACTCCTCGCCCATGTACTTCTCAATTCGATCGGTCAACGATTTGTCGGCCTTTACGAGAATCTCGCTGAGACGGGCGATCTCGTCGTTCGGGCAGTGGTTCGTCGGTAATGTAGTGTTGCGCCACGTAACTACCGTACTGCCCTCGGTTATGCTGTCCAGCGAGATGGCAGTCGTGTCCTTGTCGTGGAAGAGCTTCGCCAACTTCTCGATGAACGAGCGCTTCTGCATTGCCGAGTGAGCAAACGACTCGTACGGGATCGCCAGTGTCATGGAGAAGTCGACGCTGTGCCTCATGAACGGAGCCGGCTGGACGATCACGACCATACCATCAGTAGCGCTCGCTCCTGGTACATGTAAGACAGGCGTTTCCTTCGAATTGGGTCGAAAATATGGCAGGCGCAACGTTGTCAAGTTGCAAGTCACTGTTCTGATGTTTTCCTTCCGAAACTAATGGTTTTGCACTGACGGCAATGATTTTACTCGAAAGTGCTCAGTGGTGCTGATTTGATGAGCTATTTCATACTTCAAAACTGTTATCAGTGGCTAAGCAATCACAACAGACCCAAAGGAATTGCCACTTTGGGAACCATCATACAAAACAGGGTTCCACGTTACCATGTGATGGTCACGACTGTGCGGTTTTGATTTTATCAATCGGACATGCGAAATGAACGTCTTATGGGTAAAACTCTGAATGTTTACAGGCATGACGGCTATTGATAGAGTCTCTGAGCATTTAATTTCACAACATCTTCAACCAGGGGTGCGAAATTTGTGATGAAAAAGTAATGCATTATTCAATACTTTTTAAATTGGTATGAAAGTAAATTTATCACCCATTACACTACATTCAGTAATGTAAAAAAAATCCATTCCTCATTACATTATATTTCGTAATGTAAACAATTTCCGTTACTCATTACACTGGATTTTGTAATGTAAAAAATGTCCATTACTCATCACATTATATTTTGTAATGTAAAACATGTCCATTACTCATTACATTACATTTTGTAATATGAAACATTTTCATTACAAAATACAATGTAATGGTAATGGATTTTTTTCACATTACAAAGTGTAATGTAACGAGTCATGGAAATTGTTTACATCACAAAATTTAAGGGGCTATACCAGTGTGACACTTTTGAAAAATCGATTTTTTGGATTTTTGACAGTTTATACTTTCAAGATTATTCTGTAAAAATTTCAAGGCCGTATCCCTAATCACTTTATCTTGCAAAAATCGATAATTAAATCTTTAAACGCGTTTTTCTCGAAATGAGATTTTTTAAATGTGCTGTCATTGTAACTCAAAGAGCAATTATCCGATTGCCTTGAAATTTGAACTGAGTACTCTTGAATGTATTTACTCTACAATGACGTAGGATATTTTTGATTGGATGAAAATTGACGATTTGGCATTGAAAAAAACGACCATTTTATAGGCAAGAAAGCAGACTTTTTTTCATAACTACGCCATTTTGTTAGATTTTGATATTTTTCGAAAATCCTACGTCATTGTACAGGAAATACCTTCCAGTTTAACGACATTTTTTCCTTTTTCGGTTTCAGCTACTCAAAATTCCATTACCCATTACATTGTAATGGGTAATTAAAATATTTCACATTACAAAATGTAATGTAATAAGGAATGGATTTTTTTTACATTACAAGATTTAATTCAATGAGTAATGCATTTTTTTTACATTACAAATTCCAATGTAATGAGTAATGGCAATTGTTTGCATTACACAATGTAATGTAATCAGTACTGGAAATTTGTTACATTACTGAATGTAATGTAATGGATGAGGCAATTTTTTTTTCATTACAAAATGTAAAGTAATGAGTAATGAAAACGCTAATGCATTACAAAAAGTAATGCATTATTTGCAACTTCTACAGCCGTGCTGTATATTGGAATCGGAAAAAATTAGAAGAAGGCTAGTTTTTTGACAGGTGATTTTCTAGGTGCCGCGGGTGCTAAATCCCAGTTTGCCTAAAAATCGGGCCGTAGGTTTTTTTAAGGGGATGAAAGGGGATGGGGGTGGATTAATGCCGAACTACGACCCCCACGAGGTCGGCGCCGGGAGCCAAAATGTTCAGGAAAATCCGGGCTTTATTTTTGTCCCCAGCGCCGAAGTCGTGGAAGTTAATTTTGGGGGTGAAAAAGTGGGGTGTAATTTTGAAAAATCCGTTTTCATTCGATAACTCTCTAGAAAAAATGCATATAATTTTTGTTCAAATGGGAACGTTGTAGCCCTTGAAAAGAAGCGTCGATCGAGTATTTGATCATCCCTCTCCAATAATGTCTTCACGCTCAAAAGAATTGTTGAAGTATAAAAAAAAAATTGTTTATTGAATAACTCAAAAACAATCGATTTTTCGGGGAAGGTTTAAATGTACGAAATGTAGGGAATAATTTTCTCTATATTCTCGTTCCTATGGATCACCCTTGAATTTTGCTTTTTCCAAGCCCTCTCAGGGGTTGAAAATCCAAAATGAAATTCCGGGAAAACTATTGACCGAAAATAAAGAGATACGAGTTTGGCGTTGTGAACAAAAATGTAGCTGAGGGTTCAAGCTACAAATTCTTCCACGGCGGCGAATTCGTGCGGTCAATACTTTTCCCAGAATTTCATTTTGAATTTTCAACCCCCGAGAGGGGTTGGAAAATCAAAATTCAAGGGTGGTCCATAGAAAGGAAAATATGGAAAAAATTATTCTCTACATTCTGTACATTTGAACCATACCCGAAAAATCGATTGTTTTTGAGTTATCCAATAAACAATTTTTTTTTTTGTATTTCAACCATTTTTTCGGGGATGAAGGTATCGGAGAGTGATGATCAAATACTCGATCGACGCGTCTTTTCAAGGGCTACAGCGTTCCCGTTTGAGCAAAAAGTGTGCGAATTTTTTCTAAAGAGTTATTGAATTAACACTGATTTTTCAAAATTTCACCGCACTTTTTCACCCCCAAAATGAACTTCCACAACTTCGGTGCTGTGGACAAAACTAAAGCCCGGATTTTTCTGCACGTTTCGTCTCACGGCGCTGACCTCGTAGGGGTTGTAGTTTGGCATTAAGGGAGACTTTGTCCTTGAAATTTTCAAAAAATCAATTTGAGCTCAACATGAGCAGCTAGAAGAAGAGGAGGGAAGCCTCTATAGACCAGGCATTGCCGATTAGCGGTAATTATAAACACATTTGTGTAAACACATTACAAAACTTTAAACGCGTTTTTCTCGAAAACACGTTTTTAAAAATGGCTGACATTCTCCTGACCGCTGTAATTAACATATCGACCTGAAATTTGGAGAGCATACTCAGAAAATATGTCTTCACGGAATGACGGATCGTTTTTTTCGATAGATACATTTTTGCATTTATTATTTATCTTTTTATGCGAAAAAAACGCGAAAATTCGGTTTTTTTTTAAATTGCCGCCATTTTCCGAAATTTGTACTAAACGAAAAACCCATCCGTCATTCCATGACCAAAGGGTCACAGATTGATAATATGCTTCGAATTTGTGGTTCAGATCAACAAAGAGGGGGCAGTGATGTCAGCCGTTTACCTCCCGCGATTTGAGGACCTGTTTTCCCGGAGCTGCAACGGCCGCCATTTTGGTTTTTTTTTTTCAAAAAAAAAATTTTTAACGTTCTGTATATCACGAATAAAAGCAAGAAAAAAACCGCACTCAAAAAGCTTTACTCGTTTCCTTTAAAAAAAATAAAATGTAAACACCTGAAATATGGCACTCCAAGGACAGTCTCCGTTAATCCACCCCCATCCCCTTTCATCCCCTTAAAAAACCCTACACCCCGCTTTAGGCATAACCTGTCAAGAAACTAGCTTCTAATTTTTTCCGATTATGGGGTTTTTCAGCGACAGCACGACGAAAAGCTGAAACCAGTCTTCCAAGCTGCAGGATCACTTGGTCCAAGTGTCCCATCTGAGCATAGTTTTGTGATCGCCAATATTAATGTATCTCACGAACCTTCTTTGTCCGTCACGACCAGCTGGTATTCCTTCCTCCCGATATCTTCGCGCAGTGGAACACCGTAAAACTCGCGATTCTTCATATCGAATTGCAGCCAGTTGTGTGATGGAATCGGGGCTCTGTCGTTTGTGAGAAGTGACATTTGCATGTTGTACGCTGAGCCGTCCTCAGGATCGAAGAAAGTGTCCTAAAGGTTCAGTCCCATTGAGGCGAATCAAGAAGCAAGTTCCAGTTGTTATTGTGACTGCAACTTACGTCCGGAACTTTGTAGACGAGTAATTGTCCAACGGTGGCGTTGATGTGATCCACTTGGTTCCTTGGCATCGGTGCATAATTGTTCTTGGGCTCTTGGGTTGGAGTCTTTGGAGCTTCGGGCCTCTTCATCTGCTCGCACTGGCCTATTCCCTGATAGACGACCCGCTTGACACGGATCTCCGGCGCTAGTGCGTTCATCAACAAAACGCTTGGTACACCGTCTTTATCGGCGATTAATACCTGTGCGCGCAACAAACAGTTTTCTCGTCAAACGAAACGAGCCTCACTTCACGAGGAAATGTTTCGGTGTAACGACTTACGTGCAACAGTCTGTTGATCTCGTCCTTCGGACATTCGCTGCTCCGCGGTACACTGTCGTTGGTCCAGGTGAAGATCGCTTGGTCCTGCGTTATGCTTATCGAACGGACGGTTATTTGACTCGGGTCACTGTCCCCGTACAATTGGGCGAGACTGCGAACAACCTGTTTAGAAGATGGAGTCAGTAGGCACTCACACGCGCATCCTGAGGCATCACACCACGGTAAAAAAAAAAAAATTTGTCGGTTTTTTGTCCATTTTCTGAAAGATACATTTGTTAAGAAGGCTTTCACCAAATTTTTCAAAGATATTTGTACAATTGGCGGGGATACGGCATTTTGTGTGAAACCGTTCGAAGCGCGCGACAGCGCCGAGCGGCAGATGTGCGGATGTGAACGCTTTTCAACCTGGTTGACAACATTAAAAAAAAACTATTCATCCGATTTGCATGCGCCAAGTCCTGAACTGTTCGAACATTCAGTCTCTATAGCACCACGTAGGGATTTTTTTTTTAAGGGCCCCTTTCTATTTTTTTATGAGCGATGAAAATTTTCCATGAAAATCGGACATAAAATTCGCTGGTCCGCCATTATTTTCTTAGATATCGAAATTCCCCTACGTGGTGCCGTAAACCTATATGTCTAGTTTCTCAATATATTTTCATTTTATTTTTCAAATGAACCGTGTGGCTTAATCGCTGTCAACCGCCGAGCAGCAATTTCGTCAGTGTCCTCTTGCGCGTCACACGCGCATCGTAAGGCATCACACCACGGTGAAAAAAAAAAATTTGTCATTTTTTTCCATTTTCTGAAAGATACATTTATTATGAAGACTTTCACCAAATTTTTTAAAGAAATTTGTATAATTGGCGGTGATACAGCATTTTATGTGAAACCGTTCGAAGCGCACGATGGCGCCGAGCGGCAGATGTGCGGCTGTGAACGTTTTTCAACTGGATGTTCGAACATTCAGTCTCTATAGCACCACGTAGGGATTTTTTTTAAGGGCCCCCTTCTATTTGTTTTTTATGAACGATGAAAATTTTCCATGAAAATTGGAAAGAAAATTCGCTGGTCCGCCATTTTTGTTTTTTTTTTCAGATATCGAAATTCCCCTACGTGATGCTGTAAACCTATATGTCTAGTTTCTAAATGTATTTTTATGTAATTTTTCAATTACACCGTATGGCTTAATCGCTGTCAACCGCGGAGCGGCAGCTGTGCGGCTTTGAACGTGTTTTTCTCGAAACTACGTTTTTCAACCTGGTTGACAACATTAAAAAAAAACTATTCATCCGATTTGCATGCGCCGAGTCCTGAACTGTTCGAACATTCAGTCTCTTTAGCACCACGTAGGGATTTTTTCATAAAGGGCCCCCTTCTATTTGTTTTTTATGAACGATGAAAATTTTCCATGAAAATCGGAAATAAAATTCGCTGGTCCGCCATTTTTTTTTTTAGATATCGAAATTCCCCTACGTGATGCCGTAAACCTATGTGTCTAGTTTCTAAATATATTTTTATTTTATTTTTCAAATGGACCGTGTGGCTTAATCGCTGTCAACCGCCGAGCAGCAATTTCGTCAGTGTTCTCTTGGAAGCGGCGTACACCGCAAACTATACTTTAGATTCGAGTACAAATATTTGAATGCACTCTCCTATATGTATATATTGACTATGAGTATTGATAAAAAAAATTCTATTCATCGTTTGCTTGAAAATGATCACGAAAAATACACCCTCGCACGGCGCACGAACCGTGGTGCGGTGCCTTAAGATCACAATATAGGGAAATTTGGATGCAGGGCAAGTGGTAACGGATATATAGATCATACCTTAAGTTCCCAATCAACGTTCGTTGGGAAAGCCGTCCGCTTGTCGATTCTCAGGTAGATACTAAATTCGTGATTGACCGAACGACTGAGTTTGTGTTGTTGGACGTAGATGTCCAGTCTTTCGGTGACGTTGAGGCCCTCACTGTCCGAAGCCACCAAGTCGTGATCCCATTTGGATACGTCATTTTCCAGAGGTCTTCAACGAAACAAAGGCCCCAAACAAATGAGAATTTATCGTTGATGATCTTTTGATGTTTGCTCGAGAGGGACTAGGGGACGTACACAAATTACGTAACGCAAAATTTCCCAATTTTTACCCCCCCCCCCCCCCCCCCCCCGCAATTATGTAACGATTTTTAAGGCAAATTTTCCACTTTCCAAAAATTTTCCTAAAAAATCGTTAATAACAAATGAACTGTGCAATGTAAAAAAAGAAGATTGTCTGAATTATGTTTCCGGCCAACTTAAAAAATGCAGTTTTGAGATAAACGCTGCACAGCCGCCATTTTGAAATTGATCGCTTCAAAAAAATTATTGTAGACAGTCACTGATATGTATGATGAACACCCTTTTTTGTAGTCTCGATTGATTTTGTAGTTATTCTGAAAAAAAATCCCCAAAAAGCGTATTTTTTCGGCCTCTAGAGTGGCCTAAGGTCTTAAGGGGCCAGTCCACTTTGAAAATTTCAAAAAGTCGAAAGCAAGCAAGACTTGAAGAAATCGACGATGATGAGCAATCAGAAGGGATTTTGTACGTTGCAGAAATTGCCGATTGAGTTTAGGTAAGAGGTTTTCATAGTATAAACTTCAAACGCGTTTTTCTCGAAACAACGTTTTCAAAATCCAGCTCCATCGTATATCTAAAACTAATAAACCGGTTCTCGTGAAATTTGAACCACATATTGTAAACATGATTCGCAACAAGATGACTCTCGATGGTGTTAAAATATTGATTTTTACTGTTTTTTTGCGAAAAAACGTCTTTTAAACTTTTTTCGTTTTTCATCTGCCATTTTTTTATGCAACGCAACAAGATGACCCTCGATGGTATTAAAATATTGATTTTCACTGTTTTTGTGCGAAAAAAAAACGTTTTTTAAACTTTTTTCGTTTTTCATCTGCCATTTTTATATTTTTTCATCTGCCACTTTTTTATTTTTTTATGCAACGCAACAAGATGACCCTCGATGGTATTAAAATGTTGATTTTTACTGTTTTTTGTGCGAAAAAACGTATTTTAAACTTTTATCGTTTTTCATCTGCCATTTAAAAATTTTTTTTATAAAACTTTATATCCGAGGGTCATTTTATAGCTGGTGTCATACTGAATCTAATGGACTTTGATATTTTTTGTTTCAGACAAGGCGTTGCCGAGTTGTGATGGAGCTACCTAACCCACCTATTTTTGAGGCGTTACGTTAAACTATAATTTTTGTACTCAAAAATAAAAAAATTAATCAATTTTTTTTTAAATGTATTTTAAGACTTTATTTATCAAGCCCAACAACTTTTATATTCATATCTTTTATAAAATCCTTTAAAAAACCGCGAAAACAGCCTTTTTTCGTGGCTCCGAAGTGGACTGGCCCCTTAACTGACAAAGCTGTGAGCTGTCCACGGTATAAATGCACGCGAAGTTTAAATTAAAAACTTGAACATGCAGAAATTTTGCTATTTCTGGCAGTTTCAAAATCGTAACGTAACGCAAACCGTGACGTAACGCAAACCGTGACCCCCCTCTCTCCGTACGTCCACCGTAACGCCTGGCCGACCCCCCCCCCCCCTCCCAATTGCGTTACGTGATTTGCGTAACGGCCCCTTATGGTGCTTGGAAATAAAACTTACAGTCCGTAAACTTCCTGCGTTTGGGGGTTGAGTTGTAGCCAGTGAGTGGACTTAACAGGATTGCCTTGCAGATAGAGGCTCAGTCTTAGTTTTCTCGTGTCGCCGTCCTCGACGTCGCTGAAGGTATCGGCGGGTATAACGTAGCTAAGTGGCTTGCCGGCAGTCACCGGGATCTTCTTCAGCCTCCGGTCCTGGCGAGGCGGGAAGTTTCGAACTCCGTACTCGATCTTTTCCGTGGTGGTTGTCGATGTAGTTGTTGGCCTCGGGGTGGTTGTGGTAGTCGTGGTGGTCGTAGTGGTCGTTACCACGGGTGTAGTTTCCGGCACTGGTGTTGGTGTTGTTGTCGTTGTCGTTGTTGTTGTGGCAACAGCGATAGGCATGTCCGTGGTAGTCGTTGTATTAGTCGTTGCACTTGGCCTCGGGCTTGGAGGCATTTCGGTGGTTTCCGTTGGCTACAGAATCGCGAAACGACACCGTTAGTTGCGCAATTAGGGTCAACTTGTCCCTCAAGAAGAATCTAGCTAAGATTATACTTGCTGGAAAAATTATTCCGCAGGTGTTTCAACGGATCGTAAATATTGTTATTTTGCCTGCAATTTCTGACATCGTTATTTTGGTCAAAAGAAGGACTCCCGTTGAAGAAGACAAGTGTGCAAAGAACAAAAGACGAAACGACAAAATTGTGACGATTTCCAATGGCTATAGTACAGTCGTGCTGTAGCTGAAAAACCCTTTAATCGGAAAAATATATAAAGCTAGTTTTTAAATCGGGTGGTAGGGTTTTTTAGGGGATGAAAGGGGATGGGGGTGGATTAATGTCAAACTACAACCCCTACGAGGTCGGCGCTTTCCAGGCAAATCCAGGCAAAAATCCAGGCAAAAATCCAGGCTTTCATTTTGTCCACAGCGCCGAAGTCGTGGAAGTTCATTTTGGGGGTGAAAAAGTGGGGTGAAATTTTGAATAATCAGTTTTAATTCAATAACTCTTTAGAAAAAAATCGTACACTTTTTTCTCAAATAGGAACGTTGTAGCCCTTGAAAAGACGCGTCGATCTATTTGATCATCACTCTCCGATAATATCTTCACCCCTAAAAAATGGTTAAAATACCCCAAAATATTGTTTATTGAATAACTAAAAAACAATCGATTTTTCGGGTATGGTTTAAATGTACGAAGTGTAGAGAATAATTTTCTCTATATTTTCGTTTCTATGGACCACCCTTGAATTTCGAATTTTCAACCCCCGAGAGGGCTTCGAAAAAGCAAAATTCAAGGGTGGTCCATAGAAACGAAAATATAGAGAAAATTATTCTCTACATTTCGTACATTTAAACCATCCCCGAAAAATCGATTGTTTTTGAGTTACTCAACAAACAATTTTTTTTATACTTCAACAATTCTTTCGGGTGTGAAGATATTTTCGGAGAGGGATGATCAAATACTCTATCGACGCGTATTTTCAAGGGCTACAACGTTCCCATTCGAACAAAAATTGTATGAATTTTTCCTGAAGAGTTATCGTCGGAAAACTGATTTTTCACAATTTCACCCCACTGAGAAGAGTTTGTGGCTTCCGGATGGAGGCCGTGTTGAGGATCAGCGTTGTGCCGACGTTTCGCAAACGTTACAGTCTGCATCATCAGGGCTGAGAGCTCCGATACTGAAGCTCTCGTGTCTCAGGTATTCCTTATATAGTTGCAGTCATCGTTCCAGATCACTGCACCAGCCAATCAGATGTTTAAATTGATCAGCTGGTCAATTAAAAAACCGGGAGGACGGTGTGCCAAATAGGATTGACGTGATATCCTCCATCTCTGTTTAGGTTGTCCGGATGTTTTCGGATTTCCAAGCCTTCTCGGTGTTTCCTGGAAAAATAGCTGTTTGATGGGGCCAGACTTTGGGCTTTGTCGAACTGGATGGCATGACCAGTCTCCATCCAGTGTTCGGCCAGCGCTGATTGTGTAATATGGCCATATTTGATACACCGTTGGTGTTCTTTGATCCGTGTACTGATCTTCCTCCCGGTTTCCCCTATGTACACTTTGCCACATGAGCAGGGTATTTTGTATACTCCTGGTGCACTTAATGGTGGTCTTTGGTCTTTTGCACTCGGAATCACTTGTGCTAGTTTCTTCTGAGGTTTGAAGATGACTCGCACGTTATGTTTTCCAAGGACCCTGCCTATGCGATCGGTTATGCCCTGAAGGTATGGAAGGGAAGTTGTTGCAGTTATTTGTCCTTCATTCTCTCCATCAGGTGCTGTAACCGTTTTCGGATCAGCTATTTTTCTTTTTAGATTTTTGATCGTTCTTTCGATGTTGCCTGGCTTGTAACCATTGTCTCCTAAAGCTTTTCGTAGGTGTTCTAGTTCAACCTCCAGGGAGTCTGGTTCGGAGATCGCTAGAGCTCTGTAGACCAGAGAGCTTATGACCGTCTGTTTTTGGGAAGGGTGGTGATGGGACGTAGCGTGGAGGTATCTATCCGTATGCGTTGGCTTCCGGTAAACTTTATGGCCCAAAGTGCCATCGCTTTTCCGTTGAACCAGTACATCCAGAAAAGGGATTTGATTTTCCTGTTCTATCTCCATGGTGAATTGAATATTGGGGTGTTGGGAGTTGAGGAAAGTTAAGAAATGATTGAGGTTTTCTTTGCCGTGACTCCAAATGACGAAGGTGTCATCGACATATCGGAACCAGGTGGAGGGCTTGAGGGAAGCTTCTTGCAGAATTCTGTTCTCGAAGTTCTCCATAAAGATGTTGGCAATGATAGGGGAAATAGGGGAACCCATGGCTGCGCCTGAAGTTTGTTCATAAAACTGGGATTGAAATTGGAAGTATGTAGAGTTTAGGCAATGTTCTATGAGGGGCAGTAGGTTAGGGGCAACTTTTTTGGAATTTTTAACTATGCTTAGGGTTTCATTGGTTGGGACGTTTGTAAACAGGGATACAACATCGAAACTCACTAAAATATCTTCTGGTTGTACCTTGATAGACTGGATCTTGTTCACAAAATCCCGGGAGTTTTGGATATAGGAGTTGTTGAGACCTACGAGTTCCTGCAAAGGTTTGCAGAGAAAACGTGCCAAGTGATATGTAGGGCTGCCTATGTTGCTAACAATGGGCCTTAGTGGGATGTTGTTTTTGTGTATTTTTGGCAGACCGTAAAGCCTGGGCGGTAAGAATGAAGGACAAATAACTGCAACAACTTCCCTTCCATACCTTCAGGGCATAACCGATCGCATAGGCAGGGTCCTTGGAAAACATAACGTGCGAGTCATCTTCAAACCTCAGAAGAAACTAGCACAAGTGATTCCGAGTGCAAAAGACCAAAGACCACCATTAAGTGCACCAGGAGTATACAAAATACCCTGCTCATGTGGCAAAGTGTACATAGGGGAAACCGGGAGGAAGATCAGTACACGGATCAAAGAACACCAACGGTGTATCAAATATGGCCATATTACACAATCAGCGCTGGCCGAACACTGGATGGAGACTGGTCATGCCATCCAGTTCGACAAAGCCCAAAGTCTGGCCCCATCAAACAGCTATTTTTCCAGGAAACACCGAGAAGGCTTGGAAATCCGAAAACATCCGGACAACCTAAACAGAGATGGAGGATATCACGTCAATCCTATTTGGCACACCGTCCTCCCGGTTTTTTAATTGACCAGCTGATCAATTTAAACATCTGATTGGCTGGTGCAGTGATCTGGAACGATGACTGCAACTATATAAGGAATACCTGAGACACGAGAGCTTCAGTATCGGAGCTCTCAGCCCTGATGATGCAGACTGTAACGTTTGCGAAACGTCGGCACAACGCTGATCCTCAACACGGCCTCCATCCGGAAGCCACAAACTCTTCTCATTACATAAAGAGCCGTGAAAGCCTTAAAACTAAAATTTCACCCCACTGTTTCACCCCCAAAATGAACTTCCACGACTTCGGCGCCGTGGACAAAAATAAAGTCCGGATTTTTCTGAACATTTCGTCTCCCCGTGCCGACCTCGTGGGGCTTGTAGTTTGGCATTAATCCACCCCCATCCCCTTCCATCCCCTAAAAAACCCTACACCCCGATTTTTAGGCAAACTTGGATTCAGCACCCGCGGCACCTACAAAATCACCCGTCAAAGAACTAGCCTCCTAATTTTTTCCGATTCCAATATACAGCACCACTGCACTACTACGGAACCCCAAAGGATCCGAAATCCGTGCCAGTTGGTAAAACAGAACGAGAACGTGATTTACTCAGGAGACGCGGAATTTAGGCGTGTTACAAGCTCGTGTGTTGCGGGCTCTTTCGAGAAAGCTCGACGGAAGCTTGGCGGCATTGTTCTTCTGTACAGCAGGCGTTTCGCGCAACGACACAATTATCAAGACAAGAGACAACAACGAACAGGGACGAAAGACTATAAACGGGCCTAAAGAAATATGAACTGACAATCCGTGTATCTACAATGAGATGTGAATAAAAAAAAGCACGAAGCGTTTGTTTTCAAGCATTACCTCATCCTCCGTAACGTTAACATAGACGCCGGCAGTGGACTTTGTTTCCATTTTATCCGAGGTCGTGACTAATGTCGAAGCGCCTAGGCTCGTAGCTTGCGTGCTTGCCGTTAACGTCGTATCAACGGTTGACGACGGTGTCGTGACGTATTCCGTCGGTAAGTTCGTCGACGTGGCGTTATCGAGATCGCCATTGACGAGATTCGTTCGATCCGCGACATCCTCGATCACGTTGGATCTTGTGCTTTCCGTCGTGGTTATCGTCAATGGCTCTCGACTCGTTGGCGTAGCGAGGCTCGTAGAGGGCAACAGTATCGTGGTCGTTGCGACGGGACTGGTCAACGGCCATTCCGAGGCCGCGATCGGCGTTACCGACTGAGTTATGGACGTGGACATTGGTGTTTCTGTAGTTCTTTCTGTTGTGCTTGTTGCTGTGGTTGGTGATGATGATGGTAGTGGTTCTGGGGTAGTTGTAGTAGTAGATGTCGTTGTTGTTGATGTTGTTGATGATGATGTGCTTGATGGACTAGACGTTGTTGTTTGCGAGGTTGTTGTCTGCGAAATTGTTAGTATATGCGAGATGTACGGTAAGTGGAAGACAATTGGGTTAGTTACACGGTTTTCCTTCGCTATGGACGGACAATGTTAGAGAATTGGACTACTCGTTTGCTCGGAGATTTACCGGCTGCTCGAACAATGTTTCGGCAGTTTCTCGAGTCGAGTTCTTTTCTCAGCTAAACATGAACGTATCGATGAGGAAGCCTCGCGATCTATTCTACATCGAGGCAAAAACAAAAACGAACACTTGTGTTGTTTGGCAAAAGCGCAACGTATCCCTCCCTTAAGCACTGAGTCTTTTTTTGTTTGTACATCTTCTCGTACCAACGAAAAGGACGATCACTCTGCTGTTGTTTCTTTTAGCAACATAAGCTAATTACAGTTGTTCGCGTCAGGAAGCAAGTATCGACGGAACGCGGAAAGCCGAGAGAGAGAGAGAGAGAGAGAGAGCGAGGGAGAGAGTTACTCACCTGTTTGGAGGCAGGAGTTGTGGAAGACCCGTTAGATCCAGAGTTCAGTGGCTGATTGACCATCGGCACTATGTCGTGTTCGTCGATTTCCTCAATTGGCTAGACACCCAAGATGAACATTTAGTGGGGTTGCATGTGAACTGTCATCATCCTCATCGTTAAAATTAATCCTCATCCTGGCACCCTCATCAATGACTTACCTTCCAGCCTATCGTTTCTTCTCCGTGATGGTGTCTATGAGGGTGTTCCGGTTCAGGCTCCGATCCCTTGGAAGCCGAGACGCTTGGGACGAAGGCTCGAGGTGGCATTTCCGTGATCGGCTCGCCGTCCTCGTCCTCCTCGCGCTCAGCATCGTCGTAAGACTCGTCGTATTCGTCGTCGTAATCGTATTCCTCGGTGTCGTCGTTGTTCCCGTAATCGCCCGAGCCTGCCTCGCGTCTGTCCCTCAATAGCCTGCTGTCGTCCGTCTTCACGCGCCAGTGTATCACCGGAATTTGCAACACCTCGGCCAGCGTGCCGTCCTGAGCCTGGCTGGGGATTTGCTCGATAATCGGAACCTGGTGACTCCAGATACGACCGTCGCAGCCCACCTGCCGAAATTGGGAGCCAATCAGAATTGGAAAAAACAAGTTGGGGTTCGCGGATCAGCGATGTGGTGGGCAGCTCGGTTGACTAGGGGGTCTAGTGCAGCCAGGTCATCTGATGACGTTTTCATCAAGCTGACCTTCAATGGTACCGTCATTTTGAATATGCTGCAGTCGGATTTATTCCTTTTCAAGCGGATTCGCTGTACCTGAGTAGAAATTGTTCCAGCCTGTCTGGCAAAGAACATCCCTCGGGTGATACACGTCGATTTTGTTGAAATTTGGATATGTTGCAAAGCACCGAAAACTAAGCGATACGTATTTTTTTTATCGGCGGAAAAACGGTTTTAAGGGGTGGTACAACCCCTCGAAAAAAGGCATCTCTAGGGGTAAAATAGCAGTTTCACACAGAAGGAGTCCACCGATTTTAATGAAACAAAAACGAAAATTCTTTAAATCCGACGCAATGAAAAATCCACTATAGTGACATTGCGAAAAAAATAATTAAGGGGTAAACCACCCCTATATTTGCTTTTTCCAGGGGTGGTTTCACCCCTAAAAATCGTTTTTCCGCAGAAAAAAAAATACGTACCGCTTACTTTTTTGTGCTTTATAACATATCCAAATTTCAACAAAATCGAAGGGTGTCACCTGAGGGATGTTCCTTGTGAGTTACGACCTAGTAACTGGCTCGCCCAATTGAGCTCATACGAACTGACCAATGGTTGACTCGCTGTGAGCTAGTAATACAGGGTGCGCCAGAGAAACTTACTTATTTGAAAAAATTCCCGCGCGGTGAGTTGGGCGGGTAGAGGGGCGAGAGGGGGCGCATCTGGAGGGGGAAGTTCCCAAGTTTGTTTCTCCCTCCAGTCAGTTGCCATCATGCTCTGGTCTAGAGAGCAGCGGGCCTTCGCAGTCGAGAGCTTCTTTTCTAACGGTCGCTCACTTGTTACCGTGAATGGAGCTCGTTACAGGAACATGATCGAGGAATTTTTTCTTCCAAGACTCGAAGAAATGAACGTTAGGAACGTGTGGTTTCAGCAAGATGGAGCCACAGCACACACAGCACGAGACTCAATGAATTTGTTGCGACAACATTTCCCCGACCGCCTCATCTCTCTCAGAGGCGATCTCCAATGGCCGGCACGCTCTCCAGATTTGACTCCATGCGATTTCTTTTTATGGGGTTATTTGAAATCTCTGGTTTATGTCGATCGACCACGGACCATAGCACACCTCAAGAACAACATTCGCGACGCCATTGCTAACAGACCGATTGATATGCTGCAAAGAGTGGATACGAATTTCGAAAATCGACTTCATCAGTGTATGCGCAATGGGGGTCGCCATTTATCCGATGTCATTCTCAAGACTGCATGAAAAAAAAATTGGGATATTGTATTCTCAAATAAAAAAAAATTTAAAACAATAATTGAAGTACTTTTGTTTTTATTGACCTTTCAAATAAGTAAGTTTCTCTGGCGCACCCTGTATTATGAATGTTTTGTTATCCAGCCCTTGTCTAGACACTGCCCAGCTGATCTTGGTCACAAATGACAAAGTGAGGTTATGCGACTACGTGTAGTTTCATCGAGCGAATGACTCATGGCTGGCTAGCTAACTTGAGTTTTAGATGGCTTTGCAAAAGAAAAAAAAGCTTAAGTGGGCATGACGCCATGACCTAGCCAACACTAGCTAACTGCGGATATGCGCCCCTTCGCTAGTCACTGCCCAGCCGGTCTTGGTCACAAATGACAAAGTGAGGTTATGTGACAACGTGTAGTTCCATCGAGCGATTGGCTCATGGCTGGCTAAGCAACTTGAGTTACAGATGACGTTGCGAATAAATAAAATCCTCAAGTCCGTATCTCGCGATGACCTAGCCAACACTTCCCAACTGCGGCCGCACTAGCCGGAATAAATGATCGGACAAATACAATTTAAGGTTGTGTAATTCTATGCGATTGTAGCTCTCAATGCGAACGCAATTGAGTCATTGATCCGATAATGTTATTTACATTTGTTAACCCTTCAACTAGCATTCTAGCAAATTTGGTACGTTCACTTTGACCCCGTCGGTAAAAGCGCAAGGACACTATAGCGGATAAGCTACTTCACAGTTCCATCAATCTACGCTAGATGCAGCTACAAATGGCGGGACAGCTTGAAATTCAAACGTAAACATATGAATTATGTTAATATGGCGACAATGCTGTCGTGAAAATTGACGACGCTTGCCCCAGCACTCGTTCTGCTGCCCGTTTTTTGTCCAAAAAAGTAAGTAAATGGACATTCTTGAAATATTTTTTGATAGAATTGCGTAAAGGAAGCTTAACTGCAGAGTTGGGCGTAATTCTATTTATAAATACGAATTTATTCACATCGTGATTTTCATGTAAATATAAATACAAATTTATTTATACTTCACTTATTGTAAATACGAATAGGATTGTATTCACAAATATTCTGAACATACGAATCAATTCACAGAAAAAATAGTGAATATTCACATAAAATGTCAATATTTACAAAAAAATCCTGTGAATTAAAAAAAATTCACATAATAATCTGTGAATGCAAATGTATTCACAAAAATTGTAAATTCAAAAAAATTTACAAAATAAGTTGTGATTTTTTTTGTATTTAAGACAAATTCAAATCGAATTCACAATGATTAGAATAAAATTTACACCAAAAGTTAGTTCGTACGTATTTTGAGAGAAAACATTGCGTCGAGGCAAAGAAATTTTTGCACAAAACTTTTTATGCAAATATTTCTTTGCCTCAACACAATGTTTTCTCTCAAAATATGTAAGAACTCACTTGTGGTGTAAATTTTAATATAATTGTCGTGAATTCGATTTTAATTTTCTTCAACTTGAGGAAATTCACAACTCATTTTGTGATTTTTTTCATATTTATAATGTAATATTTGAAAATCACAACTTTTTTTGCAAAATTTGCCTCGACGCAATGTTTTCTCTCAAAATACGTAAGAACTCACTTTTGGTGTAAATTTTAATCTAATCATTGTGAATTTGATTTTAGTTTGTCTTAAATACGAAAAATTTCACAACTCATTTTGTGAATTTTTTTGTATTTACAATTTTTTGTGAATACATTTACATTCACAGATTTTGATGTGATTTTTTTTTTAATTCACAGGATTTTTTGTAAATATTCCCATTTTTGCGTGAATTTATTGTATGTTCAGAATATTTTTGAATACAATTGTATTTGTATGCATGCATGTGAATACAAATAAGAGAAGTATGAATAAATTTGTATTTACATTCATATGAAAATCACGATGTGAATACTGGACGAACTAGGCTTTGAAGATTTTTGATTGAATTAGAAACCGAGCGGGTGAAAATGTTAGTAGCAAATTTGCTACAGTCCGAAAATACCACTTCCCAGGCCCTCATTGACGAAATTATGGTTGGAAATTCATATTTAACCCTTTTTCAGCTATACTACCAGACGAAATGATTTTGAGCCATCCAAAAATAGGCGTTAAAGGGTTAAGGGGTTACCCCCACTTGCGATTTTGAAAAAATCGATTTTTTTTATTGCATTTTTTTTAAGTATAAGTATCCGGGCCCATACTTCTGTATGGGCCCGGAATAGATGACTCTATGTAAGTTTACAAAAAAAAAATATTTTCTTCGTGTAAACTGAAATTGAAACTTTAAACGCGTTTTTCTCAAAATGGCATTTCTGAAGTCGGTGACCAAGATTACTCGAACACTAATGAACCGATCTTCTTGAAATTTTGCAGGCTTATTTAATACATAAAAATGTAGTCTTTAATCGTTCGATTTTTTTTTTCGAAAAAAAATGGCCGTTTTATAGCCAAAAAACGGCCATTTTTTTCGTTAAAATCGAACCATTAACTTTGACTGTCCACCATTTTGTGAAAAATGAATATTTTTTAAAATCCTTCGATTAAAGACCAGTTTATACTTATATTTGACTAAATCCATCCGCATTTTTTTTTCAGATGATCCACTTCGCCGCAATGTTGGTCACCGCAAACCGTGTATATAAAAACATTATTTCATTGACGGCCATTTGCCACTAAACAATGTAATATTTTCCAATAAAAAAATTACTGAAAGTTCTTCAAGATGTGTTCTTTAAGATGGTATATTGATCGATTAAAAAAGACTTGTAGTTTTCTTTGAAAAAATTCATGAAAAAGGCCTTTTTTGCGCTACAAGTGGGGGTAACGCCTTAAAGTGAAAAAAAACATCGATTTTTTTATCGTTGTAAATATATATATCCCTTAATAAATGTGTGATAAAAATTGAAAGATCGTGCGTTTCAATGGTTCCTAAAAAAAATAAATTCCACAAAGCAAAAAAAAAAATAGCTGTCAGATGGGATGACCCCGTTAAGCGAGACGAGGGCTCTTTCCGGGTCTACGGAGGAAGCTCGCTTTGGAAAATGCTGAAAGGACGAAAATTCGTATTTTCGACGACGTATTCTCGTTGCAGTATTATAATAAACAGGACGTGCGTACACTCGACGGATCTTTCTCGATTTGACATTTTGCCTCTGCACACTCTTCACCTCCTCCAGCTCCTCGGCGACAATCTCGTGCACGTTACTCCCTCGTAATGTATACCACTCTCGCGAATTGCTACGCCGCCGTTAAAGTGTGTCAAGTGAGGAGGAGCGCGTATAGACGCGCGCAAACTTACCTGCCATTGAATGGACGTCGAATGTTTTTCTTTGCGAGACTTCACTCCGGCGTCCTGCTGCTGGGCTCCATCCTTGCCGCTTTGGGAGTGCATCGAGAACGAGTTCTGCGGAGCAAACGAGCAGGGCGTAAACTCGCGGGCTGAGCAATGCAATGAAAGGACTCTATGATTCGCGATGACGATTCCATGTCTTGTTAAGGCGGAGCCTGAATTAGAAGGTCCGAAAAATCGATTTTTTTAAATTTCTTAAGGGGTCTTCTTCCTTTAGACGCTAAAAAAGGCTTTTTTCGTAAACTTTTTTGATACGTTTTTATTATAGATATTGATATAAAAGATATTACACTTAATAAATACACTTTCGAAATGCGTTAAAAAATTATGCTTTTATCGCTATATTTTTTTTAAAATGTATATTTACCTTTTTTTTTGCCAAAAACGGTGAAAAAACACGTTTTTTTCGAAAAATGTCCGCTTTTTTGTTATTTTTGCATATATAAAAAATCGTATGATATGCGCTATAGCCATAGACATACTGAATCTAAAACCGTTTGATTTTGTTGTTTCGGATGATCCATCTCCGAGATTCCATCAAAAGCGCAGACCTACAATTTTTTAGGACATTTTTTTAACTACCATTTTCGTCTATAAATAATGACTTGAATAAGCAATTTTTTTAAAGTGTATTTTGAAAGTGTATTTATTAAGTGTAACAACTTTTATATCAATATCTATAATATAAACCTATGAAAAAAAATCATGAAAATAGCCTTTTTTTAGCATCCAAAGTGAGCAGACCCCTTAAAAGAATCGTTAAAAAAGTGTTTTTAAATAATTTTTATACCACGTTAAAGTGTTTTTTTAAACACATTTTTTTTTATACCTGAGAAACGTTATAATTTCGCCATTTTTTGAGCTTTTTCTTAATTAACCCAGAAGAAAAATATAAGAATATTGAAAATTTTATTGATTTATTTGGTTCAGTCAAGAATTACGAGCTGCATCTTTCCCGGCGATTGGGGACTGCAGTGGCAAGACGCACATGGAATAGGCTGATAAATCTGCAGACATTTATTGTTTCATGTTGAAATTTTTCTTTACACATTTCAAATATACATGAAAAGATACCTCAATGTTTACTGGGCTCACTTCTTTTTTTTCCCTTCTAAAAAAATTCCCGAAAAAGCGCGTTTTTTGGGCCTTCTAAAAAAATTCCCGAAAAATCGCTTTTTTTGGACCTTCTCAAAAAATTCCCAAATACGTTTTTTTGGACCTTCTAATTCAGGCTCCCGCCTCAATTGAGCCGTAATGGCCGGCGGTTCGGCCGGGAAGCCTTGAACAGTTTTTCGAATTTTTCTCCAAAACGGCTGGACCGAATGACTCGAAATTTTCACCGTCCATGCCTAACTACCAGGCGAAGGACCTCCGACTCCTGAAAATCGGCGATTTTCTTTTTAATTTTCGATCGAAAGAGTTTAGAAATCGAACTTCCGGTTGAGATAATCGCGAATCCAAGAGTCTCTCGACCTGGCTATCGTAAAAACGCGCATTTTGACGCGCGAGCCATTGCGATCCATGAAGAAATAGCGGAGAAAAATGGAAAAAACTACCGCGTAGCTGATGAATTTTTGTACAGGGGTTTCGTAAAGGCTGTAGAAAAGGAGCACGTGAAGGCACGTCGTGCTCGCGACGTATAAATAAATTCAGTAGTCAAGAGGTCAATCGGTTTCAATCGTCCCGCTTCTTACACTGGTCCGAGACCTTCCGAATCGATGCGTCCAATACACACGTGCGGAGCTCTCCGCTCCGCGCAATAGAGGACAGTGATATCTGATGGATTATTAGAAGTGACAGATTCGTTAAAGACCCTCTGTGTACTGACCGTATGGAGGCCCAAGAAGCCCGCGAGATTCTTAATTGCCTCGACCTTCGTCAGGGGTTTCAAGTCCTCGAACCTGGAGCCCAACGTGAGCGTGAGAAGCGTTCGTTCCTCGCCCTCCTTGCAGTGCGTCTGAGAACAAAACGCATGAAAATAAATACAACGATATATCATTATACAATTAAGAAATATATAAAATATTTTTCGTAAGCGTAAAATAATGTCCTGGGTGTCTTATTTAAATCGACCGTCTCCAATATCCTCGAACCTGTTCAAGGTACCGAAACTTCAGACAAAAGGTAAGGGGCAAAGCCGCAGTAGAATTTTCAAAAAATCCATTTTTTTTTCTCGCTAAAACGGTGCCTTATCATTATAAGAATGAGTTAATAAAACTTTGAACGCATTTTTCTCGAAACAGCGTTTTTCCAATTGGCGTGACAAATAACATCAACAATTTTCACTCGATTTACTTCAAATTTAAAAGTTATATTCCTAATTGCATTTCGCAGATAAGTACGTACGGAATCTCTGATTAATCGAAAACTTTTCATTTTTTGAGCAGTTTTATACGAAAATTTTCACTGAAAATTCAAGTTCAATTCAAATTCAAGTTCAAATACCTACAACTTTTGAATAAAACATTTTTCAATTCCGTACGTACTTCTCTAGGTATTCTAATGTAGATTGACGCGAATTTTTATTTTTCGTTCTGGGAAAAAAATTGTGGATGCTAAATGTCACGCCGCGGAGCGCCTAAAAAAAAGATAACAAAATAAAATATTAGTAGTCGGCCATTTTATACATCGAAAAAAAAAATATATATTTTCTAACAGCTTGATATTCATACTAAATAAATGTGTAATTAATTTTATGAGTGAATCACTTTTTCATAGGAAAAAAAATTGTTAAATTCGCACATGATTTTATACCCGTTACTGTGGCCTAACCCCTTAAGATTGTTATGGGGTTTAGCCGTCGGGGGCGAAGTACGAGGGGAGCGCCCTGTACTTATGCATGGAGCCGATTGACTGTTACCAACTGTTGGCTTTCAAATAATCGTCATATTGAACGTACATTTTCGAACTATTTTTCTGCATCTATTTGTAAAAATAGATTCCGCTGGAATAGAATTCAACATAACTTTTATCAATAACTTTTTGCGTTATTATTAACAATAAAAAATTATAAACAAAGAAAGACGAAAAATGAGACGATCAGCGCAAAAAGTTATGGATAAAAGTTAGGCAGAATTGTATGAACTACAAAAAAGCTCCTACAAAATTTTTGTCGGCCTCACGTTTATGGAGATAAATTTTAAAAACCCGGCCCTTCAAAACAGATGAGATTTGAGAGTGATGATGATTGATAATTTCGGAATACTCATTGAAAAACTTAACAATATAATAAAAAAAAGAAACTACTGTTCGAAATAAAAAGATTAACAATTCTTTTAATACCGACGTAACCTACTCACCTTCCACTACCTCCCTTCACAACGCTGATAATTCAATAAAAACAAACCGAATTTAAAAAATAAGTTAAATTGTTTATAACAAAATGCTCTATAAAAAGGTAAGAAGGATTTTTATTGTCAGATTTCAAATTAATTAATAATTAATAATAATAATAATTAATTAACAAAATAATAACAACAATATAACAATATAACAATAATAACAACACAAATAAAATAATAACAACAACATAACAAAATAATTAATAATAATTAATTAATAATCTTGCCTCGAAGTTTTTTATCCCTTAATTTTTTACCTTTTTTTGTTTATAACTTTTTTATTGTTGACATTAGCGCAAAAAGTTACGAGAAAAAGTTATGGATATATCTATCAGCTACAAAAAAGCTCTTTCTACATTTTTTGTAAGCCTCGTGGTTACGGAGACAAATTTAAGAAAACTAATCACACCCTTAATTTTAAGATGGCGGCCGTTCTACCACCCTTAACGTCCCGGAAACTGAGCTTCACACCCTTAGCCGACCGCCCCACGAAATGAAAAAAATAGCGTTTTACCCAAAATTTTCCGCAAAATCACCATTTGACCGTACTACTTTGGATCAGGGTTGCAAATAATGCATTACTATTTGTAATGCATTAGCGTTTTCATTACAAATTACTTTACATTTTGTAATGAAAAAAATGTCATTACCCATTACATTACATTCAGTCATGTAAAAAAATTCCATTACTCATTACATTACATTTTGTAATGTGAAATATTTTCATTACCCATTACAATGTAATGGGTAATGGAATTTTTTTACATCACAAAGTCCCATGTAAAGAGTAATGGATATTTTCACATTACTAATGCAATGCAATGTAAAAAATATCCATTACTCATTACAATATAATGAGGATTATTATTCGTTTCCCATTAGGGGCAGCGGTCTTTGCACTGGGTCGATCTGACCCGATGGAAAACGAATAATGATCCATATTACCTTGCATGAGTAATGGAGTTTTTTTGCATTACATTAGTAATGTGAACAAATTCCATTACTCAGTACATTACATTTTGTAATGTAAAAAAATTCTATTACCCATTACAATGTAATGTAATGAGTAGTGGAATTTTTTTACACTACAGAATGTAATGCAAATATTAACAAAATTATATTTAACAATACTATAAATTTATAAATTAATCTTTAGATTAGTTCAATTTATTAGATTATTAAATATAATTATTAATATTTAACATAATGTTACTCATCTAAAATGGCAGAATAGTGCATTGAATTTAAAATTTAAATATAACATTTTTTTATAAATAAAAATAAGCTACATAAAGCTTTTAGGTTCATACCCTAAATATCGATTAATAATCTTTTGTATAATAAAGTGCCTGAAAGGGATTATTTTGATAGAATAAATCATGTATTTGGGTCATTCCATGTCAAATCGACAAATTTTTTACCTGACCCCCTTTGATTTCGCTGAAAATTTTCTATCTTTTTCTACCCCCCGAAAGTTATTTTTCAGAATTTTTTCAAATTTTTTTTCCCGACTCAAAAAAAGTTATGAATTTTTGAAAAAAACCGCTCTTTTATTTTTAAATTGCCAGAACTTTTTCAAAAAATTGACCGTTCGGGAACTTTTTTTTTTCAAAATTTTTGTTTTTAAATGTAGTTTTCGAAAAAAAATATGAAAAAATTTTCAGAATCCCAGATATATGAAATATTTTAGTTTTTTTGAAAAAACCGTAATTTTCTCAAAGTCCGGCCGTTTTTTTTTTTTTGCTCTAAAAATACTTCAACTAATTCTGCAATGATCCCCGTTAATCAAAAGATGTGACGACAATCGCTTCTAATTTCTTTTCTTGATTATAAAAAAATTTTTGTTGAATTTTTGCTGATTTTATATAACTTTGTTATGAAATTTTTTTTATTTCCTCGTGAAACCTCAAAAGTTAAAAAATAAAATTTTATTGGAGAATTTCAAGTGATTATCGTCCAAGAAATTGTTATTTAAAAAAAAAAATAATTTTTTTCTCTCATTGACGTAATTTTTTTACTCTTATGGACGTTTTTTTTTGGTACTGAAATATGACAACTTAACGTCATTTTGGTACTGAAACATGACAAAATAACGTCAATGAGAGAAAAAAATTATTTTTTTTTTAAATAACAATTTCTTGGACGATAATCACTTGAAATTCTCCAATAAAATTTTATTTTTCAACTTTTGAGGTTTCACGAGGAAATAAAAAAAATTTCATAACAAAGTTATATAAAATCAGCAAAAATTCAACAAAAATTTTTTTATAATCAAGAAAAAAAATTAGAAGCGATTGTCGTCACATCTTTTGATTAACGGGGATCATTGCAGAATTAGTTGAAGTATTTTTAGAGCAAAAAAAAAAAAAACGGTCGGACTTTGAGAAAATTACGGTTTTTTCAAAAAAACTAAAATATTTCGTATATCTGGGATTCTGAAAATTTTTTCATATTTTTTTTCGAAAACTACATTTAAAAACAAAAATTTTGAAAAAAAAAAGTTCCCAAACGGTCAATTTTTGAAAAAGTTCTGGCAATTTAAAAATAAAAGAGCGGTTTTTTTAAAAAATTCATAACTTTTTTTGAGTCGGGAAAAAAAATTTGAAAAAATTCTGAAAAATAACTTTCGGGGGGTAGAAAAAGATAGAAAATTTTCAGCGAAATCAAAGGGGGTCAGGTAAAAAATTTGTCGATTTGACATGGAATGACCCATTTATATACCTTTATTATAATTAACGGGGTCCTCTAGTTTCTCGGGTCGAAAGAATCGATTTTTTTTTCTTCATAAATCACATCTACAACATGTGTAGAAAATGTGTGCCAAAGGATTTTTCGATATTCGAAGTGGTTCACAAGTATAAATCACATGCGCGAACTTTCAAACGCGTTTTTCTCGAAACACCATTTTTCGAAACGGTGACCACGATATTTCAGAAACTACTGCACCGATCTTGTTCAAATTTATACAGCATCTTTAATATGTTATAAGCCAGCGATTGAACTAGGATTATCATGATTGCTTCGATAGTTTTTTTTTTGTACGAGCGAGAAAACTTAAGAAAAAATGAGTAAAAAATAGAATGTAATTTTCAAAAGTGTATAAAAAAGTCAATTTTTGTAATTTAGAATTCACTCTAGTTCAATCGCTAGTCTTAAATATGAAGATTAAAATGCCGTTTGGTTTTTTGATTTCAGATAAGCAGAACAGCCGCAATCTTGGTCACCGTCAAGCACCTCTTTTACATGATGTCTTCCTGTCGGCCACTATAACTTTTATTCTATTATATATTTTGACTTCAAAAAATTTGTAAAGCTTATTTAAATGTTAATAAAGATTATGCAAAAACAATGAGATTGATTATTCCGATGCTTTGCCCGTAAAAAATTATTGAAAAAGTCGTAAAAAAACAGCCGAGAAACTAGAGGACCCCGTTAATAGAATTAAACTGTCTTTTAATTTCAAAAATTAACATGCTTCGTATATATATATATATATATATATATATATATATGTATATATATATATATATATATATATATATAATCCAGTCATTAATACAATTATTAATTTTCAGTAATGAAATATTTTTTCATTACCCATTAAAAAAGTAATGAATAATGCATTACTTTTTCATTACAAACATCGCAACCCTGCTTTAGATTCGCTAGGATTGGCTTTTTTAAGTATCTCCTCGTGCGTATACGCGATTCTTGATCGTGCAGTGCGATGTTACGTATTCGCTGTGCAAAGTGGCAGACGATTGGTGCTCACTGAAGGAGCGATATCAATTGGCATCAATCAGCAACATCGTTCACGAAGGCAAATTTGTTTATGGGATTTAAATGCGACAATGATGACTTGTCTCGTAATCGCGCGTAACGTACGAGATCCTGATGATGATGAAGGGAGTGAGGCAGAGTGAGGCAGAGTGAGGCAGGGTGAGGCAAAGTTCATTTTTTCCGCTTCGTAAAGCGTTTCGCAAACATCGAGAGGACGGATTGCGTGCCGCGATATCGCGTGCGTTGCACTCGTATTCATTAGCAAAGGCCTCTACTGAACGCGTTCATCAAGCAGCGTCGTAATTCTCGATACGCCCATAAGGAGCTTCAATCACGGTTGGTATAACAGCTTCGTACCTTGCCGTCCTTGTGCCTCGGCTCGTCAAACTTTTCGGGCTCGACGCGAACCGCGAAGGCATCTTTCGCGACGTCTCCGTGCCGCCCGTGAGCCGTCACGATCAGCTGATGCTGACCAAGGTCCTTTCTCGACGGGACACCCAGGAACGTGGACGCCGCATCGTCCCAGTAAATCCACTGGGGCAGGGACTTTTTGTTCTTCCCGTAAACCTGCCGATTTGGAAGAAAAAGTGCCGTTACACGTGCTGAGTGGAGGCAAAGGTTTTTTTCATTTTTTCTTAAGGGGTAAGGCCACAGGATTTTCAAAAAATCGACTTTTTTTCTCGCTAAATCGGTGTTCTATCATCATAAGAATAAGTTACTATTCGATTTATAGCAAGAAACATTTTTTTTCACCGACTTTGAGCGTATAACGTAAGCCCACCTCTGGCACGGCCATAGAGTACCTAAAACATTGAGGCAGTAGTCTGGTCTAGTAATTTGACAAAATCGATTTTTTTATTGCATTTTTTTGAAGTATAAGTATCCGGCCCCGTACAGAAGTATGGGCCCGGAATAGATGACTCTATGTAAGTTTACAAAAAAAGAATATTTTCTTCGTGTAAACTGAAATTGAAACTTTAAACAAGTTTTTCTCAAAATGGCATTTCTGAAGTCGGTGACCAAGATTACTCGAACACTAATGAACCGATCTTCTTGAAATTTTGCAGGCTTATTTAATACATAAAAATGTAGTGTTTAATCGTTCGATTTTTTTTTCGAAAAAAATCGCCGTTTTATAGCCAAAAAACGGCCGTTTTTTTCGTTAAAATCGAACCATTAACTTCGACTGTCCGCCATTTTGTGAAAAATGAATATTTTTTAAAATCCTTCGATTAAAGACTAGTTTATAATTATATTTGACTAAATCCATCCGCATTTTTTTTCTTCAGATAATCCACTTCGCCGCAATGTTGGTCACCGCAAACCGTGTATATAAAAACGTTATTTCATTGACGGCCATTTGCCACTAAACAATGTAATATTTTTAAATAAAAAAATTACTGAAAGTTCTTCAAGATGTGTTCTTTAAGATGGTATATTGATCGATTAAAAAAGTTTTGTAGTTTTCTTTAAAAAAATTCATGAAAAAGGCCTTTTTTTGCGCTACAAGTGGGGGTAACGCCTTAAGGCAGTAGTCTGGTCTAAAAATTTGACAAAATCGATTTTTTTTTTTTTTTTCATTTTATTATTCCTTAGACCTTTTTTAAACGGTATCAAAACTTTGAACACGTTTATCTCAGAACTGTGTTTTTCAAATCGGCACCCACGATATCTCAATAACTAATTGCCCGATCGAGCTCAAATTTTGCACATACCTTCGGTAGCCTCTATCTGAAGGCTGGTAGCAGAATTGAGTCGAACAATAATTTTGCCCACATTTTATAACTCGTCGAATACCCGAAAATGTATGAAATATCGTTAATCAAAGTTCAACAGGCCGCCATTTTGTAACAAAATTTTTTTAAGTACTAATTCTACTGCCAGTGCTCAGAATACTCATATAGATTGAGAATATATATATATATATTTTTTTCAGAAGCATACAACATCACCCAGAGTGGGCGCCGACTGAGGCGGTTTTCGGCGGACCATGTTGTAAAAAAATAAAAAACTACATGAAAATATTTTTTTTAATGTACATAAATTCCCAAAGGAACAATAAATACATATGTAAAATTTCATCGAGCCAACTTCAACGGTTTAATAGTTATTCCAACCCAAAAATGACGTCAAAAATCTCGCTCTAGACCAGACTTGGCGTGACAAATAACTTCAACAATTTTCACTTCATTTACTTCAAATTTAAAAGTTATGTTCCTAATTGCATTTCGCAGAGAAGTACGTACGGAATTTCTGATTAATCGAAAACTTTTCATTTCATGAGCAGTTTTATACGAAATTTTTCACTGAAAATTCATTCAAATACCTACAACTCAATTCAAATACCTACATCTTTTGAATAAAACAAATTTTTTCATTCCGTACGTACTTTTCTAGGTATTGTAATGTAGATTGACGTGAATTTTTGTTTTTTGTTCTAGATAAAAAATTGTGGATGTCCAATGTCACGCCGCGGAGCGCTTAAAAAAAATAACAAAAGAAAATATTAGTACTCGGCCATTTTGTACATCGAAAAAAAAATATCTGTATTTTCTAACAGCTTGATATTCACACTAAATAGATGTATGATTAATTTTATGAGTGAATCACTTTTTCATACGAAAAAAATATTAAATTCGCACATGATTTTATACCCGTTACTGTGGCCTAACCCCTTAAAAATGGCTCGACCGAACAGGTCGAAATTTGCACTGACGATTTACTCGTTACCGTGGATTGGGATTACTTTGATAAAAACTTTGTTTTGTTTTTAAATTCAAATTACGAAATTCCTGAAGGTGACCGAAGGTTTTTTTTACGGTTGCAAGCCTGAATGTCTCTTTATATCATCACTCGGACGCAGCACGAACGAACGGGTTTAAGGCGGAATATACATTCACAACGATAAAAAAATCGATTTCTTTTTTTTTCCTTTAAGGGGTAAGGCCACTGTAAATTTTTTGAAAAATCGATTTTTTTTTTATTGGCTTCAAAAATAGTTTAAACCCTCTAGAATAAGGAAAAAAAGGTCCCGTGCGAGAAAAAAATTTTTTCCTTAGGAAATAGAGCAATTCGCAATAGTTTTTTCCTTAGGAAATAGAGCTATTCGCAAAACTTTAAACGCGTTTTTCTCGAAATACGGTTTTTCAAAATGGCACGCAGCATCACTCGAACAATTTTCATTTTTTTTACTTGAAATTTTGACCAGATGTGAACATTAACATTATCTTGAGAATGTCGATCGGGATTTTCAATAACTTTATTTATTGATTTTTTATTAACAAAAAACTAGCCGTTTTTTTCGTCAAAAATCAATTTTTTTTTTCAAACGCACACCAAATCCACAAAAATTGATACTTTTTAAAATCCGATCGACATTCTCTAGCTATAACCCTCTAGATTGATGGTTTTTTTTTGTTCTAGATTCAAAAGTGCACCAGTGGTGCTGCGTGCCGCGGAGCCCTGCAAGCAAAACATGCCCCGGGAAGATAGCTGTGGAACCGCCATTTTGTTTTTTTTTTTGCTGTAAAAAAATTTGATAATAAAGTTTAATGTATGCCCGATAACACCCTTAAAAGTTTTTTTTCAATTACCTTCAATTTTGGAAGCAAAAAATTCGTGAAAAAAACCTTTTTTTTGGACCGTTACAGTGGCCTAACCCCTTAAACGATAGAACTAAATATGTAGAATATTTTCAAAAAGTTTCAAAGCGAAATTCGAAAAACTTCGAACGTTGCAGCCCGTCAACGCTGTGCCTCACCGCTCGGATTCGGAGCGGGCGTGAGCTTCAAACGCGTTTTTCTCAAAACTGCATTATCGAAATTGGCGTGCAGGATTACTCAAAAACTATTAAGCCGATTGAGTTGAGACTTGGTAGAAATATTGATGATATTGGTACCTTCTACTTGACGGGAATTGTTTTTGAAAAATTGAAAAAAAAAAACGATATTTTTAATCCACATTTTACAGAAATGTTGCGTGAAATGTTGATTTTTTTGTAAATGCGTGCCATTTTCTTAAATTTGCATTTTCTTCATTTTAATTACCGTCACATAGAAACTATACATGTTCTAACTGAAAAAATGTTTGAACTTTTTTGCAAATCAAAGTCTACGGGAAGCTAGACTGCACGCCGATTCGCAACTCCCGCGGCGACCTTGCTGTCACACTCTGTCACAGCTCCGCCATTGTGATGATGAATTAATTTTTAAAAATTATTTTCTATACTTAAATATGCTATTAAAGTATACCTAAAATTTGATAATTGTAGAAAAATTATTTCTTAGTTTAAAAAATCCCTCAATATTGCTCATTTTTTTCCTACCTAAATGTATATTCCGCCTTAAGTCACCGTAACAATATGAAAAACGTAAGTAATGTATTTAAACTGTTCTTTATGCTCGAATAACTTCGAAAATAACAAGATGAGTGGGGCAATGACATGTTTTTGGTGACAATCACCTTGTCAGATGTTTATTATCCTACACCATTATGCTATGTTGCGTGGCATAACCTCAAAAACATATTTCTTGGCCGACAGTTGTTTCGTTGTCGTGATTGATTCAAAAATGCCCACTCCCTACCCAATTCGAATGGTGTTATTAATTTTTAAATTATATTACAACTTACATTACAAATATATTACGAAAATTATACAACAATTATTCTACAAATAAACCCAAATTTAAAAAAGCCAAACGAAAATTATATAGCAATTATTATATGAAAAAAAAAAACAAAACAAAAATGCCAAACCAACCCAAACTAACCCAAACAAACTCAATTATATACCTCAATGTATCAATATTCTTTGAAAAATAACAAAAACGAACTCGTATTAATTACATGTACCTGTTTTTTATTACCGAAAAAGTCTGATTACATGTTCAATGCCATGAAAGAGTTGCACTTTGTGTAATATCTGTAGATTTTTAAATCGGTGGACACGATATCTCGAGAACCATTTGATGAATTGTTTCCAAATTTACAGGAGATACGACGAGAAACATTTAAAGATCATTGACGATCTCACTTCTTTAAAATCGATCTTCATTTTTTAACAGTTACGAAAAAATGACGACATTTTTCACAGATTTTGTATGCTCGAGTTTCAACTCGTCGCCACGTTGTGAAAAAAAATGATTTAAAAAATCGACGATCGTCAACGACTCGTATTTATTATTGACTTGAATAACCCGTTTGGTTTTTGGATTTCGGATGGACCGTTTAAGCTGGAGAGTGTCCACCGCCAAACGTCGCCAAAAAAATTCATCATCTACCGGCGGCCATGCCTATGTTTTTCTCTATTTTTTCGCGATTTTGTCCCAAAGTCTCGATATATGTACCTTTGTGTTAAAAAGGGCGTTTCTCTTGCACCAACCGCTTTCCAGTAAAAAAAATCGGAATTTGGCCGACTTTTTCTTGCCTCTAAATAGATGTAGCCCCTTAATCGCGAATCGAGGAGATACCCGACCTGGCCACGATAGAGACGCGCATTTTGACCCTCGAACCGTCGCATTCGGTGGAAAAATGGCGGAGAAAATTGGAAAAGACTATCGCGCGGGTGATCGTGGCCAATTGTATCAAAATAGGCGCTCACTCGCCCAGAGTCAATACCCGTGTAAAGTCTCGGAAAAAATAAACAAGGTCAGGTAAAAAAGTGAAAAAAAAAATTGGTAAGTATCGAAAACCGCGTACTCGGTAAGTTAAACTTCCGCTCTCAATTCACGAACAATTTTTTTCGTATTCAAATAAGGACTATTTCGGCAAATGTTCCACTCGAATTCCTCCGTGTACATTCACGACAGTCGAGTACGTACAGCCAAAGATAAAGAGAAGAAAAAGTTTTTATCGAGGCCCTTCCAGGACAAAGGTAGAGAGGAGGAGAAAAGAACGAAGTTTCGTGGCTTTGGCACGGGGCCAAAAACTTTTGAATCCCATTCTACCTTTTTCTTGGGCACTTTGTTTTCCTTGTTGCTTTTTTTTTTCTCTTTTTTTTGCATTATTTTATTACCTCGTAATGATCCACGCCACCGCCGAACGCCTCCTTGGGTATCTTGAGTTTGAGAACGTGACCGACGGTGATCGAGGCGTCCGGCACGCCCCAGAGCCTCTCGACGCGATGCTTTTCTCGCTTCTCGGTGCGTAACCTGGGCGCAGCTTCGTGTTCCCGTCGATGTATGACAGGAGGCGACAGGGATGTCGCCTCCTCGCCGATGTCGTCGAACACGATGTCATCCTCTTGGGGCGACAGACCGATCGCGAACGGCAGTAAGAGCGTCAACGTCAGGACTAGCAGGGGCTTCATGTTTCGGGGATCCTCAGTCACTTTTTATCATACCATGCTGTCGCGCCTGTAACCAGAGAGCAAAAGCGTTGAGTCTCGCGATCCTCACAGTGGCATCGTACGGCGAACATTTTGCGTTACGATCGTATTCGATATTTAATTTTTCATTGCTCGTGATCAAGACGCGGTTAGCGTTTGCCAGGACTTGGATGGGTGACCGCTTAGTGCAGCGTATTAGGATCGTTGGAAAATAGGCGATTCCAAATTGTACTTTGGGTTTGAATGGGGTCCATTTTTTAAATGTTGTTAACTGAATTATTCAATTTTTTATTGATTTATTGATGGATTTTATATTGATTGATTTTTTATCGATTTTTATTGATTGATAGAGACGAACAAACAACGTTTATATAGAGCTTTTATAAAAAATTAATCAATCTCATTGATTTTTTTTTTAATTAAAATTCATTTATGTATTTTATAAAAACATATAGATGAAAAATTTAGTTATTGATTTTTCATTGATTTTTATTGATTGATAAAGACGAATAAATAACTTTTTGTATTCAGGTTTTACAAAAAATTAATCAATTTCTTTGTTTTTTATGAAACTAAAATTCATTTACATATTTTATATAAACGGACGGATGAACGATTCAGTGATAGATTTTTCACTGATTTTTATTCATCGATAAATACGAACGAAACATTTTTTTATTGATTTTTATAGACAATTTACAACCAAATGGATTCATTGATTTACTTTTTATAATAAACTGAAAAAATGTATCTATATTTTATATTATATACGATATATATATATATCGTATATATATATATATTCATATATATTAATGAAATTCAAGAAAAAATCAATTAATTATATATATATATATATATAATTAATTGATTTTTTCTTGAATTTCATTAATTGTTAAACCCGCATACACAGAACGACAATTTATTATTAATTTTTGATTGATTTTATTGAATGATCTTTTATCCATTTCTTGATAGTCTTTTCAAATTAATCTTTATTGATTGATACATTCTAAGGAACAATTTTTTGGTCGATTTGTGTAAACAATTTGTAAAAAAATGAATTTATTGATTGAATTGTATAATAAATTCGAAAAATATTTATTCGTATATTTCATTAAAAATATATACACTACCGGCGAAAAGTTTCCGGACAAAGATTCAAAAATGTTCGGAAACGATTCCTTTATGCTATTTCGCTGATGGTCGTCATATATGAATTGTCGAAAATTCATCAAGTTGTCATAAATGAATTTTCGAAAATTCATCAAGTTGTTATAAATGAGTTTTGGAAAAAGGGTCCTAGTGGTAAAAAAATAGTAAAAAAATTTCAAAAATAAATGGAATGAAGGTGAATTTCTCCTCTTAAAAATGCCGTTTATCAAAGTCATTTATGTCAACTATCAGCGAAATGGCATAAAAAATCGTTGCGGAACTTTTTTGAATTTTTGTCCGGAAACTTTTAGCCGCGTGTATGTAACTGTGTATTGTGTGTAGTGTATGTAACTAATTTATTGATCGACTTTGTGTTGATTTTCATTGAGTGATAAACGTGAATAAGCAAGGCGACGTATTATCGTGCGAGAGGTCCGAAAGTTAATTGATCCTCCGGCAGGTGTTCGTCTCGAGATTATAGGGATCGATGAAACAGCGTTGTTTGAATTAAGGGGCTATATACAGTTGAAATTTTCGAAAAATCGATTTTTTGATTATTTTATTTTCGTAATGTACATATATTTAAGTACAGACACAGAAAATTTCTCGTCAATTCGGCGAATATTCTCGAAGTTACACGCACATTTGTAATGACGTGTCAGCGCGTTCGAAAGTGCTTTTGAAACTGTAAACGCGTTTTTCTCAAAATCGTGTTTTTAAAGTCGGTGAGCAAGATTTCTCGAAAACGGCTGAACCGATCAGTCTCAAATTCCCACACAATCTTTTCAAGTATATTTTTCAGTAATTAATCGAAGGTTTTTTTCTCACCGATATATATTTTCCATTTTATAAACAATTTAAGCCCGAAATTTGTGTCAAAAATCGATTTTTTTTTAGTAGCCGCCATTTTGTCAAAAATTATTATTTTGCTTATTCCTTCGATCAATTACAAAATAATCCCTTATATTAAGGGGTTACCCCCACTTGCGATTTTGAAAAAAATCGATTTTTTTTATTGCATTTTTTTGAAGTATAAGTATCTGAGAATATGTCCTGAAAATTTCAAGTCGATCCGAACAAAATTGACTGAGATATGAGCGTTGAAAGAGAAGAATCCGTTGTGAAATTGAAACTTTAAACGCGTTTTTCTCAAAATGGCATTTCTGAAGTCGGTGACCAAGATTACTCGAACACTAATGAACCGATCTTCTCGAAATTTTGCAGGCTTATTTAATACATAAAAATGTAGTCTTTAATCGGTCGATTTTTTTTTTCGAAAAAAAAAATGGCCGTTTTATAGCCAAAAAACGGCCGTTTTTTTCGTTAAAATCGAACCATTAACTTTGACTGTCCGCCATTTTGTGAAAAATGAATATTTTTTAAAATCCTTCGATTAAAGACTAGTTCATACTTATATTTGACTAAATCCATCCGCATTTTTTTTCAGATGATCCACTTCGCCGCAATGTTGGTCACCGCAAACTGTGTATATAAAAACATTATTTCATTGACGGCCATTTGCCACTAAACAATGTAATATTTTTCAATAAAAAAATTACTGAAAGTTCTTCAAGATGTGTTCTTTAAGATGGTATATTGATCGATTAAAAAAGTTTTGTAGTTTTCTTTAAAAAAATTCATGACAAAGGCCTTGTTTTGCACTGCAAGTGGGGGTAACGCCTTAACGAAATATTTTTGTTTTTTTCATTTTAGATGATCCAGTCCAGAGATATCGTGCTCACCGCAAGACGCCTTTTTTAGAGGTGCTCCCGGAGATCAGCTATGGCAGCTTTCAAAATAAGTATTTTTACAAAAAAAAATGTCAAAATACAGTTAAAAGTTACCATGATATGTGTACAAATTTTCACGTTAATAGATTTGAACATCTTCTCATGAAAAATTCTTGAAAAATCGATCTTAACCCCTTAATCGATAAGTGCCTCGCGCACACCTCGATCGAATAAACGAGAAAAAATGTGCGAGGGACAAAGAGGGAGAAATTTTTAAAGGCATCATGAATATTAATGAGCTTCTCCATTTTTAATTGACTCTATCAATTATTATGATTGCGCTCATGGATCGATATCTCCTTGATCAACGAACACGAACAAATTATTCGTGCCGTCTGACAATTATGCAACCGAAGAGAATCCAAAAATAAAATTATCCTAAGTGCTTTTCATCCTTGGACGTTTTTTTTTCTCCACCTGTCAATAACGTTTTCGACAAAATGTGAATAAAATCGCCCCAGCCAGTCGAGGCGCGATGAGAAATAGATTGGAATCGATGACCGAGCTCGTGGCGTTGAAATATCGGACCAGTAGTGTGTTTATCGAAATTGACACAAAGCGCGTTATCGCGTACGTGCGAGCAGCGTTGGAAACGAACGTATGCGCACACGAACGATCCATTATCTCAGTCAACAATCACCATCATCGTCATCATCATCATCATCATCATCATCATCATCATCATCATCATCTCATTTATTTAATAGATGCGGGTGATGGCGAACTGACGACTCGATAACGCGAGAGGGAGCCAAACGACGCGTACGTGCGCGCGATCCATCATGGGAAGCCCGAATGTATTTAACCCTTCGATCAATTGCCCAATGATACTCTGCATTAATTCTTCGTTGCAGCTTTTATTTAATTTCCCCGTTGCACCCTCCCATTATACAGCTGTTTCGTCGTGTCCCGAACGATTTTTCCTCGTCCTTCTTTCGCTAATTTGTAACGCCTATCTTGCACCTTTTTTACGTAAATTTTCCGTCAACGAATTCCGAGCCATTTTTTGCATATTTCGAATACTTTATCGACACATGTTTTTTTAAATTTATACATTTATTTTTATATTTTTTATTTATACATTTATTTTTATATTTTTTTATTTACACATTTATTGTTTATATTTTTTTATCTATACTTTTATTTTTATGTATTTTTAAATATACTTTTTTTCAGAATTTTTTATATTGTACATTTTATTTACGAACACCCATCGAAGAATCGGTCTTGCATATTTTGGCACAACGAGCGTTGGTGACGCGAACTCAAAACGTCACCCACGCTCGGAAATTACGAAATTGGAATTTTTTATAGCTGGATGCTGCCCAAAAGCGTGGAGAAAATATGTCATTTTTTATTAGGAACTGATCATCTTTTATTAGAATATACACAACTTATTGTGAATATCATTATTACTATTATTATTATTTTGATCATGATAATATAATTATCAAAATAGTTATGATCAATAATTATATCTAAGATCAATTGGTGATTATAATCAACAATAATCATAATTAATATTAATCATTATAAATGTTTATCATTGTTATTATTGTTACTCTTGCTGTAACTTTTATTTATGTTGGTATAATTAATTACAATATCTCATTCATACTAATTAATATTATTATTACTCGTATTACTTAATAGTGTTGATATTTTTGAGATTGTTATTTTTATTAACATGATTATTATTATTATTATTGTAGTTGTTATTATTTATTGTTAACGCTCGACAAACGATACGTTTTACGACGCACTAAAACCTACGAGCAGTCTTTCAGGTAGGCAGTGGTCCAGCGATGCATATCTCTTTCTCTCGTTATTAAGTCGTTGTTATTTCTTCATTTTTGTCTTACTATGCATCCTACATGGGGCGGCAGTAATAATATTCAAAAGCTTCCTTTCACACGGATTAGAATTTTTGTGTGGGTTCGATCGAGTCGTGGGTGCAAATATTTCGTAAGATGTATTATTATCGTCGCGGTGAGCAATCGTTCGCGATGGAATCTACGAGGAAGAACAAATTCAGTAATTACTATATATATTTATTCACAGTTATGACGAGTATACTTGTCGATCCAAAAACATTCTAATATTCGTGAATTTTCAGTTGAATCATATTGATATTTTGTGGGCCGTAAATGTAAAAAATTAAATAAGTGTTAAAATGATAATATAAATAAATATAACAAAATGATAATGGCATTTTCGTTGATAATTATGATAAAGTAATGAGTTTAAAATGAAAAATTTCCATAAATGTAAAAATTATAATGAAATGTTCATTCGCTATTATAATAAATTAATGAAATTGAAATAAATAAATAAATAATATAAATGTACACATTTTAATGATAAATGTATAAATTATAATGATGAACGTAAAAAACTTCAATATTAAAATAACATTTCCAATATATATATATATGATTTGACTGCAAGTTCATGAATAATAGAATTTGTTAGATTTACCATCATCGTTTATACATTTGTATTATAATTTTACGTTCATTTAATTTTTACACGTATATCCTAAAAAATTCCAATATTCATGAACGTGCATTTGTTCATGAATATTGTTTTCTATGTTTTTTTTACGTTTATTACTATAATTTGTACATCAATCACTAAAATTCATACAATCGTATAATTTTTTTTCATTTCAACTTTATTATTGCATTATAATGATCACCGATCGTTTCATTAGAATTTTTTATCTTCATTTTCCAGTTCCTACATTTATTGCGTTTTTCACATTGACATCCCAAATAATTAAAATATGACTCAACTGCAAGTTCACGAAAATTTGATTTTTTGGGAATCGACAAGGATGCCAGTCATAACTTTAAACAAATACACATAGTCGTTACTTCCCGTGGACGTCATTGAGAACGACAATTAACCTCGATGACATATATACACTAGGGTTGCACAAATTTCAGTTCTATTTTTTCCCTTTTTCTCACCATCTGCTTATCTTCTTTAAATTAAAAAAAAAATTGATCGCTGGCAGCTTTTGCGACAATTTTTTTTTCTTCAAAGTAGATAATTGGATGGTGAGAAAAAGGGAAAAAATTTAGCTCAAACTTGTGCCGCCCCAATATACACATATATATGTAATTCAACGGCAAGTTCATGAATATTTGATTTTTTCGGGATCGACTAGGATGCCAATGGGAACTTTACCGATCAGGAAATAATCGAGAGAGTCAGAGTTCCGAAGACGAAGGTAACATCGTTAGGCGCAGCACGTCTAGCTGAGAGAGGGATGATAAGTGGTCGGCACGCTACATGCGGGCGGTTCATTGTAACGCGGTTCCTCGACCATGTGTCCCAGCTGGGCGCAGGTGGGATTCGCTTTAGCAATAGAGGTAAAGAGAGTGAAGCGCAAAGAGAGAGAGAGAGAGAGAGAGAGAGAGAGAGAGAGAGAGAGAGTCTAGGTACTATTCAGGTTCGCGTTGTAAACTGCAACGTGCCACCAGAAACGAGCCAGATGGACGGCAGACGTTCAGGCGCCATAATATAATACATAGTTCATGAAGGTACGTACATCTGTAAGTCACTGCTCGCATGCTACCATAGAACATGAATAAACGAAACTGTGCCCATCGCCCCGCCATCGGCACAGAGTGCATCACGTATTGATGCGATGAAAAATCGAACCTAAATCGCGAACTCGTTTCTCAGCCCTTGACCAAGAGAGCCGTTCCTTCAATGCCTATTTTTATCCCCGGATTGCTAATTCATCCCGAACAAACCCAAACAAACTATACCTCGGAAGCGAGGTCTTCGCTTTATTCGCAATGTTCTCTTTCAAATTCCGCGAGCATCGACTGGTTGCGGCAACTTCATTCTTATTTTTGTGGAATCGAGAAAGATGGAGAAAGGTTTTTTTTTTTAATTTTTTAAATTTGTCACGTTATGAATGAAAATGTTTAATTTGGAGGTTTCTTTGTCGATGCATATATATGCACATTTTCATTAATAACGTTACAAATTTAAAAAATGAAAGAATTACCTTTCTCCACGACTTTTTGTTGAAAAATAGGATATACTATTTTTCAATAAAAAAAAATCGATGTACGTAAAGATTTATATACATGGCTACTGGTCGTTGGTCACGATCTCGTGAAAGGGCTGTACGACATGTTTTCCGCTATCAAATAACCCTGTAATGCTTCATACAAAAGTGAACCATGTGCGAGATATTATTGTTTTTATTGTTCTCTTATGAGGGCTAGGCAACTTTAAAAATTAATTTTAACTAAACTGTTGTATGGAATCGAAATTTTGTATTATTTATCTTTTGAGCACACAGTAACAAAGAATTATTAACAATAAAATGAATATAATTATTGACTTGCAGAGTTTTGGACCCCTAATTCAAAAATGTTTGCAGATTATTCTTATTTTATTGTTGATAATTCTATGTAACTGTGTTCTCAAACTACATATAATTAAAAATTTTTGATTTTATACAACAGTTTAAAAACATAAATTTAGTTACCTACCCCTCAGTGTAAAAAAAATTATAAAAGTAGCAATATCTCGAAAATGGTTCACTTTTGCATAAAGCATTACTAGGTTATTTGATATCGAAAAACATGTATGACAACCCTTTCATGGAATCGTGACCAATAACCAGTAGCCCTGAATATATATATATATATATATATATATATATATATATATATATATATATATATATATATATTCACGTTGATGTATTGTTATAAAATTGTAATGTTTTTTTTCGTAAAAAAGAAACAATATTAATGTTGAGCAATGTATCGATATACAGATGAATATTGAAGAATAATATTGCTTTTTTTCTACGAAATAAAAACAATATGAACATTACGAAAAAGACAGTAAAAATTAAAAAAACACACTATTATTCTTGAACAATATATCGATGTGAATAGTGTTCTATAAAAATATATGTATACGTATAGGATTTCTGAAAATGACCTGACATTTAAATTTGTTAATAAAATGTACTAATAAATACATTTTTTAAATTTATTTATTAATACAATGCAGCAAATAGCAATTTCAATTGTGTAATTCTCCATGACTAAATCTCACTACTTCCTGATGCCAGTTAGCAAAGATTAGTACCTACTCTATCTTCGCCTACAAAAATGGCGCGCGATTTAAAATGTCAGGTCATTTTGAGACACCCTTTATCTAAAACACTTCATATTCATCTGTAGTTCAGGAATAATATTGTTTTTAGCACAAAACAAATATACAAAAAATACGAAAAAAAATTATAAAAACAAAAAATAATACTATTATTCTTCAGCAATATATCGATGTATATACATTGTTCCACATATTCAGCGTGTCCCAGAAATGAATGTGTTCCCTGACATGGCGGGTTGAGGGTGAAATTCTGAGTCGATTGATATAAGCATGTGTGGGTCTCAGATCAACCTCTGAATTATTATTAATTTTTAAAGGCGGACCAATCAGGTGCGCCCGCCTTTAAACATTAATAATAATTCAGGGGTTGATCTGAGAGCCACACATGCTTATATCAATCGACTCAGAATTTCACCCTCAACCCCCCATTTCAGGGTACGCATTCAGTTCTGGTACACCCTATATATATATTCGAGAACAATATCGTGTCTTCTGCAAAAGAGCTGAAAACTTTTGGAATTCGCGGATCGCAGCTTCGACGAGCAATATAATCCCGGATCACTCGTCGTCCAGTGTAAGTACAGTGTCAAGTTAATTACCCGGGGACTCGAGTGTGAGAAAAAAAGCACAAAAATACGAGTACAAAGGAGAGAAGAGAGCGAGGCGAGCGCGGTCGCGCTCTTGTCGACACAGAGCACGTACGTATGAGCTGCTGGGGCGAACAGCTTTTACGTTTTATTAGAATCCACCCCCGGGATGGTGTGTCCAAGGGGCGGTGGCGAACATCGCCCGGTGCGCTTTTCCGGCTGGTTTGTTCTTTTCGCGTTTAGCTCGTGCTCGAGCTCGAGTACGTTTTCACGTACGGCGGGCAAAACTCCGGCTGAGTCTGGGTGTGTGCATCAATGAAAGTGGACGGTCGTCAAATGAACGAAAGACGTAAGTGGCGACACTTGCCACTGTAACGGTTCCTTCTGGCGACAAGAGAAGGAGCAATTTAAGGGGCTACGTCTACCTAGAGGCCCGATAAAAATGGCCAAATTCCGAATTTTATTTCTGGGAAACGGTTGGCGAAGAAGAAACGCATTTTTTTAACCCGAAGGTTCATGTATTGAGAGCGTTGAAAAAATGACCAAAAACAACTATAACATGGCCGCCGGAAGATGAAATTTTTTCACGCCGTTTGGCGGTGGACATTCTTCGGCTCAAACGGGCCATCCGAAATCTAAAAACCAAACGGGTTATTCAAGTTAACAATAAATACGAGTCATTGACGATCGTCGATTTTTAATATAATTTTTTTTAACAACGTGGCGACGAATTGAAACTCGAGTATACAAAATCTATGAAAAAAGTCGTCATTTTTAGGTAACTATTAAAAAATGAAGATCGATTTTAAAGAAATGAGATCGTCAACGACCTTTAAATGTTTCTTATCGTATCTCTTGTAAATTTGGAAACAATCCATCAAGTTGGTCTCGAGGTATCATGTCCACCGACTTTAAAAACAGTGTTTCAAGAAAAACGCGTTTAACGCGGTCCCTCTCTGGAGGCCCAATTTGAAGAGTCAGAATGATGCACTTTTTCTAGTAACACATTGGTAGGAATATATTTTTTCCAGCATGTTGTACACATGTTTGTGGTTACAATGTAACTTTTTCGGCGGGATCTCTACCAGGCTCAAATGTAATTTTTTAACGAAAGCAAAAAATGTTTTCTTCAAATATATCCAACTGGCTATGGGTTCACGATTCACTTTTCGAAATTTCGAAAAATACGAAAAATCACAGCTTCTACAAAGAAAACCTCGTTTTTCTCTTGAAAAACAGCATGCTGAAGTAATTGTCATTAACAAACGGTTCAGTCAATTAAAAAATGCGATCGTGAACCCAAAATGACTACTGTTTGAACGCCAACTGTGCAAATTCAAGTCAATAGTGTGAAAGTTACTCAAGTTATCAATCCCGCCGTGTCAAGATATGTAGGTTCGAGATCATCGCGTTCAACTCGACGGATCGCGGTAACCCCGCCGCACACTGTTCCACTACAATAGCTGTAACTTCGTCAATTTTTAGAATTTCAGGATCCGGCTGGTCTTAAAATATTCTTGAAAGTTCACACTATAACAATATGCAGGAAAAAACGATTTTGTTTTCAAGTTTCAGGAGAGGGATACCCCCTTAAAGTTTGAAGTAGGCTGCTGCTGTCGCTCGCCCGGCCGACTGTTACAAGCTGCAGCTCATTTAATTTTAGTAATATTTTAATAACATTTTCAGGGAATATAGCTAAAAGGTGATACTATCGAATGAAGATGTTTTGCGAAAATGCATTTTTTCACCAAACTAGGTAGATGTAGCGTCAGGGGGGGTCAATTACGCGACCCTCCAAGGGCTTTGATTTCCCTACACGGAGCGGTGACGATCCCTTGGGCTTTTTGGCTGAATGTTCGATGAGGAAGAACGGACGTGAACGAAAACGATTGAATTATATGTTCTTCACAGTGTTTTATCGCACGTTTCCTGCTAAAGAAACTCACTTGGCAGTTACCCCGGACCCGCAGCCACTTCGAGAGCGAACAGAGTACCAATTGTCTTCGCAACAGTGGCGAGCACTGTCCGCTCGTTGCCAGGGTCGTCCCGCCTATACCAAGTTCGCGTTTTACCAATGAAAACGACTTACTCGGATTTCCTCTTCTTCAGCGTCCCGCGGAGAGAGCGGGACCCTCTTACGGGCCTCTGTGCCTCGTTAATGAGGCTCAACCGCATCCGCTCTTCGGAGATAGAGCTTATCAAAAATCGCGCACTAATCACGAGATAAACGCGAGATTTTTGGACGTTTTTTTGTGGCCTCTGTAGGGTGCTTGATTCATGACATCCGTGACTGTTCGGTGAGTAGATCACTTCATAGGGACTACTCGCTGATCGTTCCTGGATCAATTCGAACCCGCTGTCAGAGTAAAATGAAGCTGGTTGCGGTGGAATACGATGATGAGGCGATATCTAGGGTTTTTGGATATTTGGGCTGGCCAGCCGGCTGACCGATGATGGCGGGAAAACGCCTGAAGCTTTTGGTGGTGAAGGTTCGTTACGGGAAAATAAACGCTTTGAAAAATTGCCCGCACTCATTTTTATGCAACTGAGTGATGTCACTATGAGTGAGACTTGATATAAGTCTTGATACGATTTGACCCTAAAATCCTTTTAAGACTTAAACATGCAGCGAATTTCTCACGTGGGCGCAAAGCGCCCGCAATCCATCACCATTTTTCTCGGCCATTTTTTCACCTAGCGCAATGGCTCGAGGACCAACCGAAAGGTCTAGGTCGAGGGACTCTCAAATTTGCGACACGTCCAACTGAAACTTATTTTCTAACCGCTTTCACTGTGATGTGCAATTTTCTTCCCCGCGGATCAACGGAGATACCTTCTCCGGCTGCGGTGACCCTCAATCTACCAGCGCAACGAATTTCTCACGTACGCGCAAAAGGCGAGCGTTGCGTCGCAGTTTTCACCGTTTTTCTCTGCCATTTTTTCATGCAGCGCAATGGTTTGAGGACCAAAATGCGCGTTTTCGAAAGGGCTAGGTCGAGTGAGTCTCGAATTTGCGACATGCGCAACCGAAACTTCATTTTCTAACCTCTTTCTCTTCGATCTGCAATTTTCTTGTTTGAGGATCAACGGTGACACCTCCTGTGACTGCGTTAATACTAGATCTACCAACGCAACGAATTTCTCATGTACGCGCAATGGTTTGAGGACCAAAATGCGCGTTTTCGAAAGGGCTAGGCCGAATAACTCTCGAATTTGCGACACGCGCAACCGAAACTTTATTTTCTAACCTCTTTCTCTTCAATCTGCAATTTTCTTCCTCGAGGATCAACGGTGACACCTCCTGTGACTGCGTTAATCCTAGATCTACCAACGCAACGAATTTCTCACGTACGCGCAAAAGGCGAGCGTTGCGTCACAGCTTTCACCATTTTTTCACGTAGCGCAATGATTCGAAGACGAAAATGTGCGTTTTCGAAAGAGCTAGGTCGAGTAACTCTCGAATTTGCGACACGCGCAACCGAAACTTCATTTACTAACCTCTTTCTCTTTGATCTGCAATTTTTTTCCTCGGGGGTCAACGGTGACACATCCTGCGGCTGCGTTGATCCTCGATCTACCAACGCAAAGAATTTCTCACGTACGCGCAAAAGGCGAGCGTTGCGTTGCAGTTTTCATAATTTTTCTCCGCCATTTTTTCACACAGCGCAATGGTTCGAGGGTCAAAATGCGGATTTCCGAAAGGATCAGGTCGAGTGACTCTTGAATTTGCGACTCGCGCAACCGAAACTTTATTTTCTAACCTCTTTCATTCCGATCGGCATTTTTGTTTCTGGTGGGTCAACGGAGACACGTCCGCCGGCTGTGCGGATTCTCGATCTATCAACGCAACGAATTTCTCACGTACGCGCAAAAGGCGAGCGTTGCGTCATAGTTGTCACCATTTTTCTCCGCCATTTTTTCACGCAGTGCAATGGTTCGAAAGTCAAAATGCGCGTTTCCGAAAAGGCTAGGTCGAATGACTCTCGAATTTGCAACACGCGCAACCGAAACTTTGTTTTCTAACCTCTTTCTCTTCAATCTGCAATTTTCTTCCTCGAGGATCAACGGTGACACCTCCGGTGGCTGCGTTGATCCTAGATCTACCAACGCAACGAATTTCTCACGTACGCGCAAAAGTTGAGCGTTGCGTCACAGTTTTCACCATTTTTTCACGCAGCGCAATGATTCGAAGACGAAAATGCGCGTTTTCGAAAGGGCTAGGTCGAGTGACTCTCGAAATTGCGACACGCGCAACCGAAACTTCATTTTCTAACCTCTTTCTTAGTTATCTGCAATTTTCTTCCTCGAGGGTCAACGGTGACACATCCTGCGGCTGCGTTGATCCTCGATCTACCAACGCAAAGAATTTCTCACGTACGCGCAAAAGGCAAGCGTTGCGTCACAGTTTTCACCATTTTTCTCCGCCATTTTTTCACACAGCGCAATGGTTCGAGGGTCAAAATGCGCATTTCCGAAAGGATCAGGTCGAGTGACTCTTGAATTTGCGAGACGCGCAACTGAATCTTTATTTTCTAACCTCTTTCACTCCGATCGGCATTTTTGTTTCTGGTGGGTCAACGGAGACACGTCCGCCGGCTGTGCGGATTCTCGATCTATCAACGCAACGAATTTCTCACGTACGCGCAAAAGGCGAGCGTTGCGTCACAGTTGTCACCATTTTTCTCCGCCATTTTTTCATGCAGTGCAATGGTTCGAAGGTCAAAATGCGCGTTTCCAAAAGGGCTAAGTCCAGTGACTCTCGAATTTGCGCCACGCCCAAGCGAAACTTGGTTTTCTAACCGCTTTTACTCCTTCAATTTTCTTTCTCAAGGATCAGCGCAGCCTCGAGGCGTCTCCATCGATCTTGCGCGTGTCTATTTATCGTCGCGCAAACTTTCAACCCAGCCGTAAAATATCTCGTATAGGTACGAGGGGAAAAAGCGAGTCGACCAAAAATGAATGTCTCACACGTCGCCCGCTCGTCGGCGCATCGCGAGGGCGGAGCACGTGTCCGTGTGCACTACGAAAGAACAGCGGAGAACAGTATCGATGATAATAAATTGATGCTCGGAAATTCGTTCGCGCGATAAGGGCAATTTTTCAGACAGCGAAAGAAAAAGGTCGCTGCCGTCTCGCGAGCGGTTCGACGGAAGTTTTCTTGGGGATCGCTCAACCGGGCGAGAATATCGCGGGTGACACGCTGAAGGCTACGAGCTATCGGAAATATGGTTTATTCATGGACAGGCGCATCGATGTAACCAGATTATTCGGTTGCGGGAGCATCCGATCGCGGTCCACAGGGTGTCCCGTAAATATCGTGTTGGACTTAAGGGGGCGCTGGATTCGATCATGACTTACTAGGATATCAAATTTGGCGCTAAGAAAAATCACCACCGTTTATTGAGATTTTGAAAATTTCGTCAAACTTTAGAGATTTTGGCAAACTTAAGAGATTTTGAAAATTTCGTCCAACTTTAGAGATTTTGAAAATTTCGTCAAACTTTTAGAGATATTTGAAAATGTCGTCGAACTTTTAGAGATTTTGAAAATTTCGTAAAACTTCAGAGATTTTGAAAATTTTGTCAAACTTCAGAGACTTTGAAAATTTCGTCAAACTTCAGAGACTGAAAATTTCGTAAAACTAGAGATTTTGAAAATTTCGTAAAACTTTAAAGATTGTGAAAATTTCGCCAGACTTGGACTTTTTGAAAATTTCGTCAAATCCTTTACCTAGCATGTTTTTTTTTGCTGCGCTTTCGTGGAATTAACTTTTTGTCATCCTTTTGGTATCAGAATAGTCTTGAATAGTTGCTTTCTCTTAAGGACGTACCATGGACTTTTTTATATTGAGTAAAAGACTGTAAGCAAACTTTTTGTTTCCGCGATACCTCTAAGATTTATTGAACCATTTGGTATGCAATAGAGAAAGCAACCATTCGAGACTGTTTCATACCGAAAGTATCGCAAAAAGCTAAATTATCGAAAACGTAGCAAAAATATAATGCAAGGTGATTTTACGGAATTTCGAAAAAGTCCAAAAATCTGAAAATTTGTGGGATTTTTCCTCAGAGCAAGATTTGATATTCCGGTAGGTCATTGATCAATCCAGCACCCCCTTAACGAGTTATACCTAGCTCCTGGCCGGAAAAAAAATAAATTTTCGTGATTTTTTTCTGGGCAAACGTGCACAGGTTTTTAAAAACTTTAAACGATACGGTTCTAAGTATCTTTTACAATTGTTGTATGGAAAAATATTGTAAAATTGACTGTGATCGGCCCCGTGATTTTTGAGATATCGTGGTCACCGATTTTGAAAAAGTAATTTTTGAGATATCGTGGTCACCGATTTTGAAAAAGTAATTTTTGAGAAAAGTGCGTTAGAGTTCGCCGGTTCGCGGAACGTACCTATAAACGTCCATAACTCCCTTAATTTTTAACGGATCGACTTGAAATTTCGAGAGAATATTTCTGGAATATTTTATTTCGAGAATCCGTCGAAATCCAAAAACTGATATTTTCAAAAATTTCAACTAGGCGTAAGCCCTTAAGTATGGTCATTCTTACGGGACACCCTGTATAAAGTCGGAGTGTCTATTTCGCGCCTCGGCGAATCTACGTCTCTCGAACGATATAAAAGATGGATGGAAAGAGAAAGAAACAGAGAGACAGAGATAGAGAAGCCCTTTTGCAACGCTTCGTTTCCTTTATAAAAGAGCCAGACAACCGAAATGGAACTCGACGAGGCGCACACGTGGTCAGCCACGCGTTTTAACCTACCGCCATATTTGCCATTTCGCCCATTTCGTAAAGTTGCCTCAAACACGCAGCTTCGTCAACTTTACGTGCACTTTATACGCGTTTCCGATTGGTTCACCTTTTTTTTCAATGTCCCTCTGTATGCGTTTGCGGATTTTCATGAAACGACCACTTCTGCCTCGCACTTTAGGGGTAGGCCACAGTAACGGGTATAAAATCATGTGCGAATTTAACAAATTTTTGTCGTATGAAAAAATGATTCGCTCATGAAATTTATTACACATCTACTTAGTATGAATATCAAGCTGGTAGAATTAAAAAAAAAAATTTTCGATATACGAAATGGCTGACTACTATTTTCTTTTGTTATCTTTTTTTAGGCGCTCTGCGGCGTGACTTTGAGCATCCACAATTTTTTACCTAGAACAAGAAACAAAAATTCTCGTCAATCTACATTAGAATACATAGAGAAGTACGTAAGGAATTAAGGCGTTACCCCCACTTGTAGCGCAAAAAAGGCCTTTTTCATGAATTTTTTTAAAGAACACTAGAAAACTTTTTAATCGATCAATATACCATCTTAAAGAACACATCTTGAAGAACTTTCAGTAATTTTTTTATTGAAAAATATTACATTGTTTAGTGGCAAATGGCCGTCAATGAAATAATGTTTTTATATACACGGTTTGCGGTGACCAACATTGCGGCGAAGTGGATCATCTGAAAAAAAAATGCGGATGGATTTACTCAAATATAAGTATAAACTAGTCTTTAATCGAAGGATTTTAAAAAATATTCATTTTTCACAAAATGGCGGACAGTCAAAGTTAATGGTTCGATTTTAACGAAAAAAAAACGGCCGTTTTTTGGCTATAAAACGGCCATTTTTTTTTCGAAAAAAAAATTGAACGATTAAAGACTACATTTTTATGTATTAAATAAGCCTGCAAAATTTCAAGACGATCGGTTCATTAGTGTTCGAGTAATCTTGGTCACCGACTTCAGAAATGCCACTTTGAGAAAAACGCGTTTAAAGTTTCAATTTTAGTTTACACGAAGAAAATATTTTTTTTTTGTAAACTTACATAGAGTCATCTATTCTTATACTCAGAGCCATCTATTCTCAGATACTTATACTTAAAAAAAAATGCAATAAAAAAAAATCGATTTTTTCAAAATCGCAAGTGGGGGTAACCCCTTAAAAAAATATTGTTTTAGTCAAAAGTTGTAGGTATTTGAATGAATTTTCAGTGAAAAATTTCGCATAAAACTGCCCATACAATGAAAAGTTTTCGATTAATCAGAAATTCCGTACGTACTTCTCTGGGAAATGCAATTAGGAACAAAACTTTTAAAGTTGAAGTAAATCGAGTGAAAATTGTGAAGTTATTTGTCACGCCAATTGGAAAAAAGCTGTTTCGAGAAAAACGCGTTTAAAGTTTTAACCTAAAGTAAAAACAAATGTTCTTGCTATAAATCGAATAGTATCTTATTCTTACGATGATAAAGCACCGTTATAGCGAAAAAGATCGATTTTTTGAAAATTCTACTGTGGCCCCTTTAGTCCCTTCACTATTTCCAGTTCTGCGCAGAGCCCTCCAGAGCCTACGGCCATTTTCTGGAGGAAATACCTTCATCCAGGAGGGCACAGGGAAACTGCGGAAAACCTGCGCCGATAGGCCTGTATTTTTTCTCAAATTTCATTTGTTGAAGGCAGCATGAACGACGGTCGAGTAATTGGAGAAAAGTAGGCTCGATTGGTGGGGCCTATAGTTTTATCGATCCCTCGTCTTCTCTCATTCATTCTCGGCTCAAAGTAGAGGGTCCGGATTAAAATAGAATAGAAAAATTGTTATCGTGCCGCGGTTCTTGACTGCTGATAAAAACGGTAAAATACTTGGGTATAATAATAGAGTCCCTCGAGGCGGTTAGAGAGAGATCGAGAGGGGGCTCATTATCGGGACGGAATTCTTTTTATTGCCTCGATGATACATTGGCTTCTCGCGAGCTTTCGCTTTTAAGAGATAATTCCAAGCGGTAGAAAGCCACGAGTATTCAAGCTGTACAAATGTGTACGTCGTCAATGCACATCCTGCGATATTTCAACTTCTAGCCAACAAAGGAGCATTAGAAAGGTTAAAGAGGTTAGAGCCCCTCCGCTTGATTTTTACATAGCGCCGCTGCTTACGGAGTGGAAGTTTTTTTTCCATTTTTCGCGGCCATTTTTTCACGGATTGCAATGGCTCGGGTGTCAAAATGCGTGTTGACATCTTGGCTAGGTCGGGTATCTCCCCGATTGGCGTTTATGCCGACCGGAAGTTCGTTTTCTAACCAGGGTTGCGAAATTTGTTATGAAAAAGTAATGCATTATTCATTACTCTTTAAACAGGTAATGAAAAAATATTTCATTACCCATTACATTACATTCAGTAATGTAAAAAATTTCATTACTCATTACATTATATTTTGTACTGTAAACAATTTCCATTACTCATTGGAAAATGTAAAAAAATTCGTTTACTCATTACATTACATTTTTTAATGTGAAACCTTTTCATCACAAAATGCAATGGAATGTATCATGAAAAATAATTTCATTACACATTACATTGTAATGAGTAATGGAAACTTTTTACATTACAAAATATAAGGTAGTGAGTAATGGAATTTGTTCACATTACTTATGTCATGTAAAAATTCTCCATTACTCATTACAAGGCTTATTATTCGTTTCCCATCGGGTCAGATCGAACGAATAATAATCCTCATTACATTGTAATGAGTAATGGAGGATTTTTACATTACATTGCATTAGTAATGTGAAAAATTCCATTACTCATTACCTTATATTTTGTAATGTAAAAAAATGCCATTGCTCATTACATTACATTTTGTAATATAAAGAAAATCCATTACTCATTGCAATATAAAATTTGTAATATAAAATATTTCCATTACCCAATACATTGGACTTTGTAATGTAAAAAATTTGCAAAGCCCATTACATTGTAATGGGTAATGAAAATATTTCACATTACAAATTCTAATGTAATGTGTAATGAGATTTGTTCACATTACAAGATTTAATTCAATGAGTAATGAAAATTGGTTACAGTACAAAATTCAAAGTAATGAGTAATTGCAATTGTTTGCATTACAAAATGTAATGTAATGAGTAATGGAATTTTTTTACATTACTAAATGTGATTTAATGGGTGATGAACTTTGTTTTCATAACAAAATGTAAAGTCATGAGTAATGAAAACGCTAATGCATTACAAATAGTAATGCATTATTTGCAACCCTGTTTCCAACCTCTTTCGGCTGCTGCTATCAGTGGTAAGTTGATCGGACATTTTTTCTCAAAATCGCCAATATTCAAGAGTTACAGGTCCTTCGCCTGGTAGTCAGACGTCGTCTGTGAAAATTTCGAGTCATTCGGTACAGAAGTTTTTGAAAAAAATTCGAAAAACATTTATCGGATTCTTTGAGCGACGGGATCCTGGGACGTTTGGACAGATTATCACAGCCAGATATATTTTTTCAATCTGTATTCCAAACTCGCGCGCAGACGTATCCGTCATCGATGATCTGTATACAGAGAAAACGTTTTTTCGACTTGTCTTGGCAACAGATCGCCAGATGTTGGAATAAGCTTTCGGCCTTTTCAAAATGTTTTTTTTTTTCTTCGACGATATTCTGCCGGGGTGGTCTCTTTGCATGCAAGAGAGGGGAAAGAGAGAGAGAGAGAGAGAGAGAGAGAGAGAGAGAGAGAGAGAGAGAGAGAGAGAGAGAGAGAGAGAGAGAGAGAGAGAGAGAGAGAGAGTTCAGGTAGAAAATGTCATACGAACTCGATAAAACGACTTTTCGCTGCCGCGCTGGAAACGAGAGCGAAAAGTTTCAGCCCTCTCTCGCCTGAATAGATAAATCGGAGCCGAAAAAAGAAAAAAAAACAAACCACGAGTATTTTCGTCCAAACGATCGGGCCATAAGTTCTGTAGAGTGAAGGAGCAAAATGAATGTGAAACCAAACGATAATAAATAATACCAGAAGGGAGCCGGTATCTTGGCCATTCGACGTTCGAAGCGATCGACAGGAAACGTACGTGTACAGAGGGACGATAAAGAGCCAGGGAGCCGCTGTACGAGGCTTCAAAGTCAAAGGATTTCTCGATCCACTCATTTTTGCTTCTGCACAGAGGCAATGAAACTGCCCCGTTCTTTTTTTGCTCCCTTTTTCGTCGGTTCTTTTTTTACCATTTTTTGTCGTTCAATTCGTAGGCGTTCTAGTTTTCGCGGAAGGATTGCGAGTGGTGCTGGTTTGTTCCAATGCACGAACGATGGCATATAATTTTCGTAGCTGCATAGATACAAATATATATATATATATATATATATATAATATTAGCATGTATTTATATTTTTCGTTTTTTAATATATATATATATATAGGGTGGCCTGTTATGAATGGATAATCCTGCAATTGTCGATAGGTCAGATCATGTCGTACTATATGCTGGAATTTCCGTTTAGTGAAAGTTCTCCGGTTTTCGAAATAAAAATCATCTGCTTTTGGTTTTTCTTATGACATTTCTACAACTGATATCTTTTTTCACGCGGTTTAAAAAAAATACGCCTGGTTATTTGTTTTATCTAAAAAAAAGTCTACTCTTTACCCTTAAGCTTGACTTATGATAAGTCAATCTACTTTTTTTTTCTCAAATTCAGAAAATTTGAGGGGCAGACAGCTGTTTGTCTATCTATTTGACGTCGTTTGGCAAAGTTTCGACGGGATCTGAAGAGCCGTTTCAGAGATTTTTGGGTATCTATAATTGTTCTACCATACCGACCGCGATGAGGTGTCATTCCGTCTTAAATGTTAAGGAAACTTTATGAAAAAATGGACTCTGATAGCGTGCGGTGTAAAAAAAGTACTACGCATATCGTGCCAATTACTTTAAAAAGTTGCTTAGTTATTGTCGATTCATATCATTTGTAGAAATGGGATGCGAAAAACCAAAAGCAGATGATTTTTTTTTTCAAAAAATAACATAAAGTCCAGAATCTCGAAAATCGTGGGACTTTTTCTAAACTGAAATTCCGGCACATAGGAGGACATGATCTGACATATCGACAGTTCCAGGATGATCCATTCATAACGGGATTATATATATGTACCGGGTGGGCCGAAAAGTGACGTCCAGAAGGAAAATCTCGATGCCTCCTATCAATAAATATCCGAATCACCCTCACGTCCTTCGATCTTTTTTTTACTTTTCGAGAACAAAAGCAATTTTTTCATTTTTATTTTTTGTGTATGCACTTACCTCGCGATTTTTGTTGCTCGTGTTATCGTTACGAACTGCACTGTCGAGCAATAAAAAAATCACCAACTGAACACTAACGTAAATGTCTTAGATTTTGATATAAAATTTTTTAAATAATTACTTTTAAATCAGGTTTTAATTACTAATTAACAATTAAATAATAGGTTTAAAAAATAGGTTTGAGCTCAGGATCAATCACTAAAATTCTCCCTAAATGACTTCCGATGACTTTTAAAAACTTACTAGAGAAAAGTACACACCCAAAAGGGAAAAAAATTAAAGAATGCTAATTCTCAGAAACTACAAAACATCGTAGAACACACACGGGTATGATTCGGATGGGACGTTTCCCTTTTGGACGTCACTTTTCGCGCCACCCTGTATATAATCAAGAGGCAAAAGCACGATCGAATGTCGAATTGGGACACGCGAAACGAACCGACAAAGATTCCCCTTTCGGGGCCTGTCGCCCGTTTTCTTTTTCTCGCGATGACACATCGCCCACTGAACACAGCCGGATTTGGCGTAATGACACACGCTGCGAAATTACGAGCAAATGCCATCGCTGCGGCGCATTCGGTTATGATGTGTGCTCTGTGCGAACGCGCGACGATTACCCGGACGACAGTTTTTGACATTTTTCTCCGCCATTTTTCCACCGATTGCAACGATTCGGGTGTCAAAGTGCGCGTGACTGCCGTAACCAGGTCGAGTAACTCTTCGATTTGCGATAAACTTAAGCGGAAGTTAATTTACCGTGGTTCATAGATCAGTAATTTTTTGTCTCAAAGATACGGATATCCGGAAGTTTTAGGTCCTTCCTCCGGTCAATGAAAGTCGACTGTCAAAGTTTCAGACCATTCGGTGCAGCCGTTTTGCCGCAAAGTTCTCAAAACTCATCGTGAACTTCTTTACCGGCAGAGTCGTGTGTCATTACCCTTCGTAAAATCGCTACCTCGCAACGAATAAACATCTGCGGTTTTGATTTCTTGCCGAGCATCCGGGGGTGCTCGTAGTCGATGGAACGGTGGAAATTTTGGGAATTCTGACAGTCGTGAAAAGCCACAATCACCGATACAAGTGTGAGTGAGGGTACGAAGGGCAACACCGAACTCGATCGTCCATCCGTTAACGAGCTTATGTTCCAGTCTCGGGAAAGTTGGCCGAGGCTCTGTAACGTGGCAGACCGAATTATCGTATACGTATGTGTGTGTGTGTATATATATATGGATAAACACACACACACACACACACACACACACACACACACACACACACACACACACACACACACACACACACACACACACACACATATATATGTATGTATGTATGTATGTATGTGTATATATATATATATATATATATATATATATATATATATATATATATATATATATATATATATATATATATATATATATATATATATATATATATATATATGTATGTATGTACATACACACATACATACATACGTGTGTGTGTGTGTGTGTGGGTACACACGCGCGGTATACCTATTATGCATGTTTTGTACCAGATAACGGCTTATTACCTTCCATTAATAAAGTGATCGCGTGCTCGTCGGGCAACTTCTCCGATTACGGCAACTATCAACTCGACCCATCCCCGATCCAATTGTGGCACGTCGACGAAAACTTGCTTGCCTCATTGAAAGAAATTTTCTCTCGATGAACAATTTTATTTGCATACTTTACAGCGCAACTCGAGTTGAGAACAAAATGCAACCTGCTTCCGGTTCCGTTCGATCCGAACGTTTCTATTAATTCGCTGCATTTGCATCGGCCATATCCTTTTTTGCCTTTCATCAAGAAACGTTATCGTTTCGATTTGGTCCTAATACGAACGTACGGACTTTTCGAATTTGACAATGACGGTCTTCCATAGGCTTGAAAATCAGTAATTATTATTCGGTAAATTAGAGAGTGCGTTTATTTTAAGATTGATTAATTTGCTTAAAATATCAATAATTGGTATTCGATAAATCCGCGAGTAAGTTTGTTTAAACATGTTTCAACATTCTTTTTATATCAGTAATTTTCCATTCGGGAATTAGAGGATACACTTGTGTCAAGATTTTTTTATTTATTTAAAAAATCATTGATTATTATCCGATAAATACGACAGTGAATTTATTTAATTATATGAAGTTTATTTTAAAAAATCAGTGCTTATCTTTCGATAAATCTGAGAGTAATTTTATTTGAAAACGTATACCGTATTTAAAAAAAACAGTAATTATTTTTCGATACTAACGAGAGTAACTTTATTTTGAAATTTCTAAATTTATTTGAAAAATCCGTAAACACTATTTGACAAATTTAAGTAAATTAATTTAAAGAATTTCCATTTTATTTTTAAAAATCGGTAATTCCCCTTTGACGAATCCGAGAGTAGATTTATTTGAAAAATTGTTTAATTTATTTTTAAAATCAGTAATTCTTACTCGATGAATTCGAGAGTAAATAAATTGACAAATGTTTAATTCGTTGAAAAAAAGTCGGTAATTTTTGTTCTAGAAATCCAAGAGTGAATTGACAAAAAATGTATTTATTTAAAAAATCAGTAATTATTATTCGATAAATCCGAAAATATTTGTTTTGAAATTTCTTCATTAATTTAAACAATCGGTCGATGAATTAGAAAGTCAATTGATTTGAAACATTTTAAATTCGTAAAAATTCAGTAATTATGATTCGATAAATGAGGGAGTGAATTTATTATCGTTTGATGTTTACTTATATCGCGTAAATCGCTTTGATTCGCGTCAGTAAATCGTCGAATCGTCACCAACAGCGTACAAAAACGAATAAACGGACAGTGAGAAATGTCGATTGGCGCACAACGACGAGAGCTCAGGGAGAACTTTGATTTTCATCCCGAGTACGATATAGGGATGGGTAAAGTACACACACATACACGCACACTTACTCCACTGTTAGCGGGGATACTGCTCTGAATGCAGCAACTGCGGTGGCCCGAATCGTGCAACCCTCAAACGGACGACCCGACGAGGCTGCGAGAGATCCTTTGAAACGGACCAGGATCGAGGAGAGAGCGAGAGAGGAAACTCGTTAAACCGTTCAAATAATAATACACCCTTTGAATTCGCAGCCACCAACGACCAGCTTTTTTATTTTATATACCTATATTTTTCAGTGGATATTTCGAATCTACAGGATTCGGAGTCGAAAATGCCGAGTCTTTTATGTCTCGTGGACACAGAAAAACCGAGACCAAAGGACCCGGTGCAGGAAAAAGAAAAAGTCCGAGAAACGCACTACCTCGTTAGAGCGAGTGTCGTTAGAGAAGGTTTTTGATTAATTTTAATTGACACGATGGAGGGCACACGTTGAATGCGTAGTATCAAAACGAGTTGTCTCGCAGTCTCGCAGTCTCTCGCAGTCTCTGTTCGATAATTGTCATGCTTTTGGAGAAAAGTTGAGAGTGCGCCTTGATTATTGGATACCTCATAGATACGTATAGAATGCCAAGTTCAAGCCACGGCCCCTGAAATGACAAGTGTGGGATAAAGCCCACCCCGGTATTGTCGAGTGTGGGCTGGCCCCCACCCCGCCTTTTATCGAAATTTTCAATCCTTTTCTCTAATCCTGTTCCTTCCGATTGATAGATCGCAAAGTAGTTTAGGATCGCTGGGAAAAGAACAGGATCAGGCCCGATGGAATTCTCACTGGCACTTGATCCTCTTAATTCCAAGATTCAGCGGATTAACGCTAGCGTGAAATCAGAATATTGAAATTTCGTCTTTGGAATTAAGTCGAAACGAGCTACATCGGAGTGACAATAACGAAATCAGCAGCCCGGAAGTGCATGATCAGATCCAACAGGATCACATTAGCATTCCGTTTTCGACTTTAGACCGCGGCAGCTTTCTGCTCTTCCGTAATGCCTCCAATACGAGAAGCATTACAGACCGACTCGGAAAATTTCGTTCAATGGTTCGAAGCTTTGGGCAAAGCTATTGATTTTGACAGAAACCAGACTACTGTCCGAGCAAAGCACATGTACGAATACTGAGTGCATGAACGTGAAAGCAAAGAAGATGGGACTTTCATCGATCATTCCGTGGCATTTGGCGAGACTGCTGCCATATGAAATATATATTCATAAAATGTCCGCATCGTTCTCTTCTCTCGCCCATATGTGGGATCGACGTAGACTTTTTCAGCGTCGTTTAATTGGGGAAGGGCCGCGATAAAAAAAGCGAACATTAAGGAAGAGGGCTCCTCCAATCTCGGTACATGGTTTCGAGGATTCCTCGCTTTTTTCTTCTCATTCTCCATAATTCGCAACTCAGAAGGCGAATTCCGAAAAGTTCATCGTTTGAATCGCCGCCATAGAGAGTGGAACATATATTTTTACGTTCAAAGTGAAATGTTTCTTCCACAGAGAATATTCACACGAGTATGCGAGGGGCTTTTTTCGTACGACAGAACCTTTTTCTTTCGTTAACTTCCAACGATCGTATGCGCTTTGGGAGTTTTACGGTTTCGAGGCTTAGCGCGGAGTGACAAGTGTGGGATACAAATCCACCCACCGGATTGTCAGGTTCAAGTCGCGCCCTTTGAAATGACAAGTGTGGGATAGCCCCCACAACGCGTGACAAATGGTGGGGTAGAACCCACCCTTCCAATTCCATTCTTCCCTGAAACGATCCACACGTTAGTGTTGGCTACAGCGATCAACCCATCAAAGCGAGAAATGAAAAATGGTCCTATCGCAAGCAAAAAGAGTTCTTGCTTCTTGTGGACCGGAGGCGGAGTGTCTATGTCGAAATTGTGAACCATTTGGCAATGGTCGTTAAGCCGATGGTGAGAACGCACAGATGTGTTGCTCAGAGCAAAACGAGCAAACTCCAAGTATTGTACATCTATATGTCAGCATCCCATGCGGCCACACGAGCTTATTGTCCCATATATATATATATATATATATATATATATATATATATATATATTCTTTTTCTTTTTGCCTGCAACAACACACACACAGACAAACACTTATTGCAATCCAAAATGATTTGTGGCCCCCGCGTATGGTTGAGCACAAACGACGTATGTTCCGAGAGTACACCGACACAAAGGGAGAAAAGAATGCAGCGATTCATTGCGCGGCTCGCGGGACTGCCGGGCGACCCTTTAGAAGCTCTATTATAAGTCGCAGTTGATCCACAGTGTGCTTTCGTACCGTACGCGATTTTTGTTTGTCATCGAGAAATAGGGAGTGTTTTTAAATGGCAGTTCGAAAACAATCCGTGGCTTTTTTCATACGCATAGATCGATTCTTGAATTTGCAGCTATTTTTTGCTTTTTTCAGAAATTTCTCTACGAATTTGTGACTTTTTGGAAGTTGGTGAGGTTGGCTGCTTTTTAATTGGGTTTTCTTTTATTTTGCTTGAGTTTAGTTGGGTTTCTTTATTTTTCAATAATTTTTTGTTTCTTTGTTCTTTTTTTGTAGTTGTGACGTCAGAATAGAAATTCCGTATAGAACGGAGAACTTCATAAATATTCCTAGAAATTAAAAAAATATTTGTCCTTTTCAGGTAATATTTTATAATACAGTAATTGTAATTACCTTTACAGATAATGTTCTGTAATATAATAATTGTAAGTACATTTTCAGGTAATATTTTGTAATATAATATTTGTAATTATCTTTTCAGCTAAAATTTTGTAATACAATAATTTAATATAATAACTAATATAATATAATTGTTCAGGCAATAATTAAATTGCAATATTTGTTCTCCAACAAGGCAAAAGAACATTGTTTACCTACTCTTCCTAAAAATATGCGCGAAAGATAATATTTTTCGGGCCAACTACGGGTGGAAAAAAGGTTTGGCACAGTAAACAGATGCCCGTTCTTCCCGTATTTTTTTTTAACGAATAATATTTCAGCTGTGAATCTTGAACTACAAATTCACGCGCATTATTTGAAACGAGAAGGAGACTCCAATTATCCTTTTTGCTAGCATTATGTTTTTGTGCTACGTTTTATAGCATTTTCTACCCCTTTCCATGTCCTTTATTCCCTGCAGTCCCTTATTTCGTTACAGTGAGGGGACCACACATTTTTCGTTCTCGAAGCTTTCTCTCTCTCTCTCTCTCTCTCTCTCTCTCTCTCTCTCTCTCTCTCTCTCTTTCCCTCTCTTTTTCTCTCTCTCTCTTGTCGTGGCTTAATGCACTTTTTTCCTTCTTGCTAGCTGGTTCAACGTACGCTCCGGAAAGTGATTGGCAAGAGAAAGAGAAAAAGAAGGAAATGAGAAAGAGCAGAGAAAGAGAGGAAGAGAGTGAGAGATACGGTGCAGATGCGTACTACGTCCGTGAATACGAGTTTCTACCGGGTATAGGTGCGCCTTTAATGAACTCGCTATGTCTATGCTTGCCTGTTTGACTAATTAGGCCTCATAATTAACTGGAGCTCGAATTTAATCTCCTTACCATATACGGTCCATAGAACCCTATACGTAGGTTCTTAGACCTATATATATATATATATATATATATATATATATATATATATATATATCTATATATAATTAAGCATAATTATGTCCCACTTATAGGTATGTCAACCTACCGACCCTTCAATGACAAAAACGAAGTCGGACTGATAATTCCCTTGAGCCCGATCTTGAACTGCTTCGATGGATCAACTAGGCCAAGATCGGGACGAGCGGAATGAAAGAAGAGAGTTAAATTTTCGGTAAAAACCAGGGTGGGTTCTAGCCCACACTCAACAGTACATGGGTGGGCTTTACCCCACACCGGTCATTTCAGGGGCCCTGGCTTGAACTTGGCATTGTATACGTATGGACGATGTATCAAATAATTTGAATCTTCAACTAGCTGGTCGAAATAAGAGTCAGAAGACCAGGGAAAAAAGTTCCCCCACTCGATAAAACGCTAATTCATTTGATATCACAGGCAACATCGCAGAACTCATTCCGGATCTCATACTGCCGAAAAGTAGTAGAACAACCGTAAAAAAAATCAAGATCACTGTTTATTAGACTCAGGCCCTTCAGGCACACTGTTAACTTTTCTCCAAAAGCTGATGATAATCACATAGGTTGATTCGATTTGATACGCCCCAAACATACCCTCGGCCGTGTCAATAAAAAACGCCGTTTTGTTTTCCATCAAAGCCAACATCCGGGCTCATTACTCCGGAGCCCACACTGTCCTCGACTATCACCTGAAAAAAAAAACCTCCAAGCCCCCTGTCCCCTGAGGCGCCACCCCACGTTGAAATTGTAGCCGACCGAGTAATTAGCAACTTTGGCGAATAATGGCGATTTTTCAATTTCTCTCAGTAGAATCTCCGCAATCAACGGGGCCACGAGGAATGTCTCATAATTAATCCGACGTTTCGCGTTGGTTCGCAGCTTAAGCTCCGAATTGCGGCAACTTCTGCAAGTAAAATATCCCGCGCGTCACGTCCTCCTACTCGTCCTCCTCGCGTGTACGTCTCGAATCTCCGTCATCCTTGATAGCCTGATATCCGGGACACGAGGAAATGCCGTCTTTCCACGGAGACCCATGTGCCTGATACTCGGCTCCCCGCACGCTTGCTTGCCGCGCAACCAACTCCGGATGCGACGATACGAGTGCCTCCTCGCTTTAACGGATCGTGAAGCTTCTTCGTCACGCTCGATAACGACCTCTCGCGAACACCTATACCTTCGACCTTATGTATATACGAAGGGTATGGGGGGGGGGGGGGGGAGGAGGAAAATGTCTTCGACTGTGAGCCTTGCGTGAAAGGGCCCATTGTGATACTCTCGGGTACCTCCAGCAGGATCATCAAGCCTTCGCGATCAATTCTCTCGAGAATTATCTCGTATGTTCCTCGGCAAATTGTTCCACCGTCTGTGGGATGTCTGTGAGGGAGAAGGATAATCGGAGCGAGGGAATAAGGGAGGGTGTGGTCCAAGAATAATTAAGGGGTTACCCCCACTTGCGATTTAGAAAAAATCGATTTTTTTATTGCATTTTTTTGAAGTGCAATTTGAAGTGCAGTTTTTTTTATGCCCGGAACAGATGACTCTATGTAAGTTTACAAAAAAAAAATACTTTCTTCGTGTAAACTGAAATTGAAACTTTTAACGCGTTTTTCTCAAAATGGCATTTCTGAAGTCGGTGACCAAGATTACTCGAACACTAATGAACCGATCTTCTTGAAATTTTGCAGGCTTATTTAATACATAAAAATGTAGTCTTTAATCGTTCGATTTTTTTTTTTCGAAAAAAATGGCCGTTTTATAGCCAAAAAACGGCCGTTTTTTTTCGTTAAAATCGAACCATTAACTTTGACTGTCCGCCATTTTGTGAAAAATGAATATTTTTTAAAATCCTTCGATTAAAGACTAGTTTATACTTATATTTGACTAAATCCATCCGCATTTTTTTTTTCAGATGATCCACTTCGCCGCAATGTTGGTCACCGCAAACCGTGTATATAAAAACATTATTCCATTGACGGCCATTTGTCACTAAACAATGTAATATTTTTCAATAAAAAAATTACTGAAAGTTCTTCAAGATGTGTTCTTTAAGATGGTATATTGATCGATTAAAAAAGTTTTGTAGTTTTCTTTAAAAAAATTCATGAAAAAGGCCTTTTTGCGCTAGAAGTGGGGGTAACGCCTTAAGGGGAGGGGATTTGCTGATTTTTAATGGTCTCGAACTTTACATCGTTGTAACGCAACGATTGTTCTTTTTTTTCTAATCACAATATTATGTTGCAGTTTTGGATTGCAGAAATCAGAAAAAATCCTATTAAGGCCTTAGGCCACTCGAGAGGCCGAAAAAATAGGCTTTTTAGGGATTGTTTTTTTAGAAAAACTACAAAATAAATCGAGATGACAAAATAGGGTGTTTATCATACATATCAGTGACTGTATACAATAATTTTTTGGAGGCGATTAATTTAAAAATGGCGGCTGTGCAGCGTTCATCTCAAAACTGCATTTTTCAAGTTGGCCGGAAACATAACTCAAACAATTTTCAACCGATTCACTTTCCAAAAATGCCTGAAAATTCCAATTTTTCACTTTCCAAAAATTTGCGTTAAAAATCGTCAGATAATTGTTAATAACAAATGAACTATGCAATATAAACAAAAAATCCTACGTACTTCCATAGACAATGTATTTTGAATGTATAATGAATCAGTTGAAAAGGGTCTGAGAAATTAATCGCTTCAAAAAAATTATTGTATACAATCACTGATATGTATGATAAACACCCTTTTGTGTAATGTCGATTTATTTAGCAGTGTTTCCGAAAAAAATCTCCAAAAAGCACATTTTTCGGGCTCGACAGTAGCCTAACCCCTTAATTGTTTTAACCATTTTCGTAGCCTAAAAATGCTAAAAGTTGGAATGATTATGAGTTAACGATTAAAAAATTAATTTTCGCTGCATTCAAATGATGAAAACTTCAAGATCATCATTTTCATGATTTTTTTTTAAAGGAAAGATTTCTTCGCATTTTTTAGACTTAGGGGATGTTTTATTACTACTTTTGGCTATTGCATGGCATTTAAAAAAAATATTATTATTAAAAATGGCGGAGGTATGGCATGATCTTCTAAACTGCGTGACGTGCAGCTAACAAACTAATCGACC